>OU342739.1:521939459-522553236 GCA_910589765.1 Avena atlantica | reverse complement strand
TCATACTATCATCCCCAAACAAGTGGGCAAGTAGAATTATCAAATAGAGAAATTAAATCTATCTTGCAAAAGACTGTTAATAAATCTAGAAAAAATTGGGCTAGTAAGTTGAATGATGCTTTATGGGCTTATAGAACTGCTAATAAAAATCCTATGGGAATGTCTCCTTACAAAATGGTTTATCACTACTAGGAAAATGGCCTTTAGTGGCGCACCTGGAAACATCATCCGTGGCGGGCCTTGCGCTACGGCTATCTCTCAGCCGTGGCGCACTGCCTAGTGCGCCATGGTTGTGTAGAGACAGACGTAGTGCACCTGCTAGTGCGCCACAGATGTTTGGGCAGGTGCGCTACCCCTGGGATTTTCTGTGGCGCACTACCTAGTGCGCCACTAAGCTTCCATAGTGCGCTTTAGGTGTAGTGCGCCACAGAAGGTAGACCATGTGCGCCACAGATGTATTTTTTTTTTAATTTCCGAGCCAGATTATATACAATACAGATTATATACAATATACAGCAGATATAAACACACAGATACAAGATATTCAATTATATAAATAAATACACAATATGAAAAACAAGATTGAAACAAATACATATAGATAAGTCTCATACATGAATACATAGTCTAAGTTATATTGTTTCGATCATGTTACAAAGTAGTAGTTGGTGACATGCGAATACATGTGTCGATCGAACAAGTTAGAGCTCGGAAGCTCGCCTAGACATCTAAACTAGCTAGACACAAACGCGGGATAAATAACCAAAGAAGATAAGCATGATCACTGCCGCGACGAAGGTGTAGGTCTTCATCCGGTTCCTTGTCCTAACTCCCGCTAGATAGCGCGTGTATCTAGCTTCCGCCTCCGCCATAGTGTTGTACCCTTTGTAGCTATTGCCGCTGAAACGGTGCACCTGTCTCCGGCAGTCTTCCCAATCATCGTAGACTCCGGGAACCCGTCCTTGTACACGACGTACCACGTCATCTATAAGTTGACAATAATAATTAACCGGTGATTGAGAAAAAAACATATATAATTGAAGTCGCATATGAAGATACACTTATAGAAAGTACTCCTAAATCAAAAAGACCAAACTCAAAAAGCATGCCTCATATATATACATAGGTCGTTGGACACAGGAATATGCTACGACGGAACGGTGAGCCAAGTAGGATGCATAAGACCTAGACTTGTGCATATCACAAGGCTCACAATCCCGTCGTAGCATATTCACATATATAGTGCGCCACGACATTTCAATCATTGGCATTATTCTCGAAAAAGACCAAAGTAACTCAAAAAGCATGCCTCATATATATACATAGGTCGTTGGACACAGGAATATGCTACGATGGAACCGTACGCCAAGTAGGATGCACAACACCTGGACTTGTGCATAGCACAAGGCGTACAATCCCATCGTAGCACATTCACATGTATAGTGTTCCACGACATTTCAATCATTGGCATTATTCTCGAAAAAGACCAAATTAGCTCGAAAAGAATGCCTCATATATAACTAGCTAGGTCGTTGGACACAGGAATATGCTATGACGGAACCGTTAGCCAAGTAGGATGCACAATTACTGGACTTGTGCATATCACAAGGCTAACTATCCCGTCCTAGCACATTCACATATATAGTGTGCCACGACATTTCAATCATCGGCATTATTCTCGAAAAAGACCAAAGTAGCTCGAAAAGAATGCCTCATATATAACTAGCTAGGTCGTTGGACACATGAATATGCTATGACGGAACAGTTAGCCAAGTAGGATGCACAATTCCTAGACTTGTGCATATCACAAGGCTAACTATCCCGTCATAGCACATTCACATATATATATTGTGCCATGACATTTCAATCATCGGCATATTCTCGAAAAAGACAAAAATAACTCGAAAAGAATGCCTCATATATATACATAGGTCGTTGGACACAGGAATATGCTACGATGGAACGGTGAGCCAAGTAGGATGCACAAGACCTGGACTTGTGCATATCACAAGGCTCACAATCCCATCGTAGCACATTCACATATATAGTGTGCCACGACATTTCAATCATCGGCATTATTCTCGAAAAAAGAGTAAGGAAAAAAAGAAGGACCAAATTGAGCAAAGGACCAAAGAGTAAGCAAAAAAACCAAGCATTGATTGATATATAATAATAATAAGCAAAATAAGTAAGCGATGATTCATAAATCTAATAAGATAAGTACACTTGTCCACACACACACAAAGGTCATCTATAGTTTGTAACTACAACTAGGCCAACATCAAGCCTTCTGGCTCGGCTTAGGGAACGGGAGGACGCCTTGTCTCGTCATGAACTTCCTATAGTCACCCTGCATCTCTAGGCCATCTTCTATGTCACGGTTATTCGGGATATTTCCTCCGTAGAAGATCCCCCCCGAAGTCATGACATCACGAAAGATGATTGCCCCAAACTGCTGCTGGATGCGATACATCTCTTGTCTAATATCCAAATCATTGATCTTGGCCTTTGCTTCGGCCCACTGTTTGAGATGATCTGGCAGCGTAGAATTCTGCTGGTCAAGTAGGAACGCCCTCATGCGATGGAGTGCGTAGTAATCTTCCTTCTTACTGTTTTCCAGCTGCTTCACACAGGGGAACTCCGTTACATGGTTGAAGACGTGCCTGCCGAACTTGACCTTCGTAAGCACGAAGGTGGTGCCTTCCGTCGAGGCAAAGCCAGTGAGAGCATCATCCAGAACTTTCTTGATCTTGTCGTAGTTTTCTTCTTTTCTAGACTCCCCGAGTCGAAATACGTGGCGTGGGAATGCTTCGGCGATAAGGAGATGAGCGTGCAGTGTTCATCTCTGCGCAAAAAATTCAAATGGAATGTGTTGGAAAAAGAATGATGATGATCTAATAAAGCCAATCGACGGTGGCGAGTGAATAACGACTTACTCGGTAAAGTAAGGCACGAGAATGTATTCCTTTGTCTTGTTCGCCACGAGGATTCTTTTTAGGTACGAGGCCACGATACGTCGTTCGGCGGGGGAACCCAAGCAGCCGTCACGCATGTAGTAGCGGTCCACTATAGCGATGCCCGGTGTGTTCTCTCTAATGATCTGCATGGACAGGCTGAGAGAAAACAGACGGACCATGGTATAGTGCAGCGGGTATAGGTGGAACATATTGAAGATGTCGTCGAACCGCAGGAAGAACAGATCCGCAGGGGCATTGTCGATGAAGCCCAAGCCTGGTGGCACCTTAACCACGAATACCGGGTGCGAGGGATCTTTCTCCGATAGAAGGCGTCTCTCTATCGTCAGCACGCCGTCATGCACACTCCGCAGTTCCGAACTGGTGAGCTTCCGCAAATTCTTAGGTAGCATGGGCTCACCCGCCACATGAATCCTCCACATAATACCCTCGGGTCTTGGTGGCCCGTCCCGAAACCTGATCGGATTCGTAGTTGTTGACGCCACCGGCTAGCTCGAGCTGCTAGATTTTCTTTTCCTGCCCTTTTTTCCTTTTGGAGAGTGGGCAGGCACCGCAATCTGAGCACCGACTGCCCTATGTAGTGTGTCAGGGCTTAGAATAAAGGGCCGGTTGGTTGTATCAGCTGGTGGCTCTGTAAAGGCGCAAGCTGGAGGCGTCTCCTGAGAACCAAACAGACGCTTGGTGATAGTGGCTTTCTCTGTGGGGCCACCAGCTAGGTCTTCTTCGTTGCCAAACTGAGTGCTGAAGAAGTGATCATTCCAGTCTTCGTCGTCCTCGACCGGATCCTGCGCCATGTGCATATCATCAACATGATCATCCGACCCACCGCGTGGAGGTGACGGCAAGGGCGGTAAGGGGGCCTTGCCACCGCTTCTCGCTGGCACGACAGGCGGTGCTGTTGTCTGTGGCGTGATGGCCCCCGCCGTCCCCAAACGGATCATGCTCTTTGGCCATAGCAAGAATAAGCCGAAGCAAGTTCTGAGGACAGACGGCTCTTCTTCATCCGCTCCTGGGGGTTGACTGGGAGGTTCCAGGTCATCGCAGCCCCTTAGCACCCGACTAATTTTAACCCTGTGCACGCTATCTGACATCGGCCTTGAGTGGAACGTGCGCTGCAAGGGTTGAACGATGGTACCCTTGGCAACATCCCTCAGCTCGTTGTTCACGTAGCATAAGAGAGTGTAAGGAACATCCGTCTGCGGAAAACATGTATGGCGTCGTCAGAGATGCCATAAGAGTAATCGATGGCATGAAAGGCGGTAATTAAAGCAATTTGTTTACCGTGATGGCGTCGAGATCGGCTAATGTCGACGCACCGCATACGGCGACGGGCGTGCAAGAGACGGAAGGGCTGCTTGATGGCGCGGTGCTGGCCTCCGGTGTATTCTCCCTACCGACGGGTGCTTGGAGCTCTGGTGCCGCCGCGACGATGGCAGGGGGGGCACCAACATGTACTCCGGCGCCACGGTGATGGCATGGGGAGTCACCAACACTTGTGGCGCCGTGGTGCTAGCGGGCAGAGTCACGAATACGTAGTTCGCCTGATTCGTCGGCGCCGCGTTGTTCGAGTGGCTGCTGACCATGCTTGGAATTGGGCATGGCCCTACTCGACCACCCGCACTCCAGTTCGCTATTGACTCCACCAAGGTAGGCAGTAAGGACGTGAGGGTGATTGCCAGGTTGTCTTGGACGATTTGCGGGATCCGCGCCACTTGTGCCTTAAGTTCTTGAACCTCGCGGTTTTCCTCCTCGCTCCTTCCCGACGGCGCCACATGCGTCCTCGGCGGCGGACCAAAATGATCCACCCAATTCTTACCCCCGAGGCCGGCCAGACGGACAGCCGACGACGGCTTCTTCGTAACTGGCTCTATTTTCTTGGCCTGGTTCATCGCCCTGTTAAAACGGTTATC
Organism: Avena atlantica; assembly: GCA_910589765.1. Classification (NCBI taxonomy): domain Eukaryota; kingdom Viridiplantae; phylum Streptophyta; class Magnoliopsida; order Poales; family Poaceae; genus Avena; species Avena atlantica. Next base: position 522,548,351 of record OU342739.1, on the reverse strand, counting down.
CCACCGGGTTGCCGCCGTCGACCCCTGGGATGAGTAACCCTGGGATCCATGACTAGCAACAATTTCCTCCTCCTGCAGAAGAAGTAACAGTGAATCATTTAGATCATCGATTAGATTGCAATCGAGTTGATCCGTGGTAATTAGATTATACTTACCACAATTTCCTCGAATTCCTTGACCGCAGGATCCGCGGTGAGTTGTTTGGTTTTTGGGTCCACATGGTAACTGGCCCTGATGAAGTTTCGAACCTGCCCGGGTTCGAATTTAGCAAAGGGGTTTTCTATCCCCTTGGATCTATACTCTTCGTCCTCCTTATTCCATTTGGCCTCCACGGTTCTGTATCCACCAGATCCGAGATGGTGATGACCTATATTCATCGCCTGCAGCACCTTTCCCCGATTACTATTGGCCAGGGCTCTTTCGGAGTCACACCTCTCCTTGAACTCCCGAAACTGATCTTCGGTGATCTGCGGGTCAATCTTCTGGATCTCCTCGAGACTTTTGCCTTCTTTATAGATCTTCTTCTTTATCCGGGTTCTCCAGCTGGCAAGGGCGGTGCTCATCTTTGTGAGGGCGGATTTGTTTACTTCGTTCCCATGATAATTTGTGTTCTGATACTTAGCGGGGAACTTGTATCTTGCGTGCAGCTTCTCGAAGAGGAGTGTGCGCAAGTGGCCATTATCTTTATGCCGGAGATTCTCGGTGTTGATCGAGATGGTTGTCCGGGTGATCGCCGCCACTTGCCCACCGTACCCTTTGACGACAAGGTCGGGCTCCAAAGGAACACCAGTTGGGCTCACTTCGGTAATTTCCTCCCTGACCGTGCCGACTGTGTTCGGGCGCCGGTCCTTCGGCTTCTTCTTCTTATTGTTAGGAGGGTTGCTACCACTCCCTGTGCCCTCGCCGCCATCAGTGGTTTCATCGCCCGCCGTTCCTTCGGCTTCTTCCTCCGCGTCTTCCATCTCATCATCCTCGCTCTCCGAAGGATGGTATTCTTCATCGTCTTCTAGCCGCTGGGCCGCCTCCCAGAATGTCAATTGTTTATTCGGAGGTCTGAGTTCTCCTTCGGCACTGATGCGCTTAGAACATCCAGCCTCGTCGTTGTCACACATCTTTGCACTAATAAAAAACAAATAATTGGTTAAATGCACGAAAAAATCCGGCATGACCTTTGCTAATTTTCTTAAACTAGGAGTGCCCGATTTCTGCCAAAACGGAAGTTAATCAACATTCCGGCAAAAATCGGGACTCATTTCATACAAGAACCTGCATATATATGGCGAGCATAGCTAGCACACAATAAATGGCCATCATAGCCAGAACAACCAGCACACAATAAATGGCCAACACAGCCAGCACATAATCTGGTCACATAGGATAATCTGGCTAACTATAATGGCTAAAAGCTAACTGCTATAATGCTGAATAAGAAGTTTCACATAGGTTTCAGCAAGCATAAAATGGCTAACTATAATGCTGAATAAGAAGTTTCACATAGGATAAACAACAGTTTCAGGTTTGGACTTAGCAGCACATAAGAAGTCCTAAACTGATGTTCAGGTTTGGACAAGCTACAAAAGCTAACTGCTACAAGCTACAAGCTACAAGCTACCAAAGCTTAAGCAACTAAAACAAAATACAAAATACTAGGAATATGAACTAGTAATTTGCTTAGCTTTAGTGGTCTTAAGGCACCACTAAGAACCACCTAGATTGCAGAAATTTGCACATTGGAACCACCTAGATTGCAGAACCACCTAGTGCTTAGCAATAAAAATCAGTACATTGAGTGATTCATAAAAACTCACCACAAAAACATCTAGGTAGAAAACACATTGGTTAAGAATGCATCAACATGCCCAGCCACATCAAGCATCTGAACCTTGCTACTCTGAACCTTGCTACTCTGAACCTTGCTACTCTAAACCTTGCTACTGATCTGAACCTTGCTACGCTGAACCTTGCTACTGATCTGAACCTTGCTACTCTGAACCTTGCTACTGATCTGAACCCTAAGCTTACTCTGAACCCTTGCTACTCTGAACCCTAAGCTATCTACCAAGCTTACTCTGAACCCTAAGCTATGAACCAAGCTTACTCTTGACCTTGTCAACCAAGCTACACTAAATTTTCTATCAACCATACATCTTGCCAGACTACCACAACATAATGTGAGGCATAAAAGTTCGACAAATGCATCATAGCATAACAGACCGCAACTAGAACTACAACAATGACAATCCAACATCAGGACAATATATGAATATTTCAGAGCGGAGCTTTTCCATCAGTTATTTACAACAAATGCATATTTGATAGTGGCCTGAGAATATGCATGCATAAAAGAGCCTACTTCTTTGCGTAGCAGAACAACATTAAGTATGGTAACAAATAGTGTAGACAATAAAGGGAGAAACTGTGTAAGAAAAATAAACACAACAGAGGAAGTAACCAGTGATATGCATATAAGAAGAAATGAGGCCACACGATCAGTGTTTGCCTGTCATTTCTAATAATAGCATGCCAACACTACACAGAGATGAACAGGGATGTCATAACAACAGAACCTGGGAGTTGTGAACCATGAACCCTAGTCTCTGGTAATGGTAACAGAGATGAACCATGAACCCTAACTTCCTTCTAGTTCATACTCCTAGTTCATACTGCTGGAGACAGGGGGAGAGAGAGGGACAGAGGGAGAGAGAGGGAGAGAGAGGGGAGAGAGGGGAGGGGCGACTCCGGCGTGTCCGAGGCCACCATACAGAGGGAGAGAGAGGGACAGAGTGAGAGAGAGGGAGAGGGAGGGGAGGGGCGACTCCGGCGTGTCCGAGGCCACCATACAGAGGGAGAGAGAGGGACATAGGGAGAGAGGGAGAGACAGGGGAGGGGCGACGCTCACCTCTGACGGGCGGACGACGGCGGGCGGACGACGACGGCCTCCACCTCCTCGAGCAGCGTGAGATCCTCCTCCTCCACAAGCGGCGCGGGCCTCCTCCTCCTCCATGGATCGGCATCGGCACGGGCCTCATCCTCCTCGAGAGCGCAGGGCGGCGGTGGCGGATCGACAGCGCAGGGCGGCGGTGGCGGATCAAGAGCGCAGTGTGGCGGTGGCGGTGTCTGTGAGATGCGGGGATGAGAGAGGCGGGTCGACGTGGCACGCGCGGTTGACTAGTCCAACACACATAGGCGTAGCGCACCCTGGCCAAGTGCGCTACTATAGAGGTTCCAATCTTTAATAAGATAGAGCCCCCTGTGTTTACAATGCTAGTCCCTGGATCAATAGCTAGCATCCACAGTTAAGATGTAATATCAAGAAACAAAGGTCATAATATAACTTTATAACTAGGAATAACATAATTTTACTACATCTTACATAGCTCATTTGGCTATTACATTACATTGCAGCGGAATAACTATAAGTATGGGTCCTTCATCTTCAAAGTGCCACAGGTAGACATGTTGGTTGTAGACTTTGTAATCCTATTCAATCAATCTTCACTAAAAATCAATCAAACCTGCAACATTACAAGTTACAGCCACAAGGGTCAATACATTTGAATTGTATTGGCAAGTGATACTATGGTAGTATAGTGGAGTCTTTCATCTATATGCATTTGGCTAAGTGGAGTTGAGGCTTGCATTGCTCAAAATAGATTTTTCCTTAACATTTGAAAATACTAAGTTTTGCTTGGAAAAATCATTTTTTTTCTCAATCAAAGATTTGAAGATCCTTTAACCAAGGCATCTCTCAATCAAAGATTGAAGATTTCAAACAACCCTTGTTCAAACCACAAGATTTTAACTTAGAAATTTGAATGATGAGATTCTTGATTGCTTCCATGTTTTGATGCTCAAATTGTCCTTTACCAGGGACATGACTAAGTACTTAGATTTTACACTCTGCAGAGGTGGTGCACTTTCCCCACAAGACTTGGTTTCCCAAGACAAGATCTTTCAGAAGCCTTCCCTTAGACCAAAATGGACGCGTTCCAACCTATCAAACACTACCACCCTCTGTCCATATGGCTAAGTTCTTGCAACCTATATGATCATTGGAGAGCCCTGTAGGGTTCGCAACATAGAAAACAAAATTTTTCCTACGATGTGGACTATATACCAAGATATATCTACTAGATACAAACAACGGGCGAATGTATATCCTTAGAGAACATACCCTTGAAGACCGACAAAGCTTAACGAGTTCAACTCGTGGTTGATGTAGACGATCTCTTGCCGATCTCAAGATCGAGAGGAAGTCCTTGCGCCGCAAATCAGCAGCGCATCCGTGCTCGCACACACGTTCGAGGCATCGAGCAACCTCTGCCTCCTCTCTCCAGCGATGCAGCAGAAGCACAACTCTTTCTTGCCGAATAGCCACCGGGAACATGTATCTCGCTAGTCCGAGACCATGGGGGATAAATTCTAGAGGGGGAGAGAGATCCTTCACGAGGAGGTGTGTGAGACAAGTGAGGAAGGGGGCTCCTTTTATAGGAGGAGGGGGGGCACCCAAGGGGGTGGCCGCCGGCCATGGGGGCTGCCCCCTCCCCTCCTTCATTCATGTGGGTGGACACTCCACTCACAAAATGCCCTTTAAAATCCCTCCACTCAAAAGTCCACTCAAATTCCCATTAAATTTCCACCAAATTTAATGCAAACTCTCATTAAATAAAACTCTTTTATTTTATTCAGAATTTTGTCAATTACTTTAATGAAAAACATTCACAAATAACCCCTTGCTAGAATTCTATTTCACATGCATAACCACTTTATGCAATTTCACCCGAAAACCTGTTTCGTTATCTAGTGAAATAAATTCCTGCGCTTGTTCATTCTTTCGGCATGAAACATTTGCTCCAATTGGATGTCGGTGTCTCTTAAGTGTGTCACCCTACGGTTCATGAATAATGCGGACATGATCGAGACCCCTCTCGGATCAATAATCAGAAGCGGGATCTGGAGACCCATACTGACTCCCACACATTCAACGATGACTTTCTTGTGATCGTCGGAACCTTTTACGCTAGTATCTTAATACCTTTGTTTCACGATATATTACATGTCCGAGATTCGATCATCGGTATCTCCATACCTAGTTTGATCTCGTTACCGACATGCACTCTTTTCTCGTTCCTGTGATATAACATTCTAGTGATCAAATCACTTGCTTGCAAGCTAATCAATGTGATATCACCGAGAGGGCCCAGAGTATATCTATCCGTCATCGGGATGAAAAAATTCCACTCTCGATCCATGAGCCTCAACATAACACTTTATTAGTTCTGAATCCATCTTTATAATCACCCTGTTACGGTGTGACGTTTGATGTTATCAAGAAACTCTTCCGGTGTTAGTGATTGACATGATCTCATGGTCTAAGGATTAGGATCACTTCGTAAGTTGTTATAGCAATATAAACTCAATGACTTTGATCATAATGCTATACTTCGGATGAATGTTCATCACACCATTACACAAATGTTGTGATCCCGTTATTAACAACATCCAATGTCCATGATCAGGAAACCTTGATCATCTTGTTAATCAACGAGCTAGTTTATGAGAGAGGCATAACTAGGAACTTTCTGTTTGTTTATTAAACACACATGTATTAACGTTTCCGTATTAATACAATTATAGCATGCAAAATAAACATCTATCATATACTTGGAATACACATAATAAACACTGTATTATTACCTCTCAGGGCATATTCCCTTCAAGCCCATATTGCCAAGTGGTTGCACTTGAAGCTTCTCAACATTTGACATCTCAAATCTCTTTGTTCCTGAGTGGCCATCCACAAGTGAGATACACAAGGTAAACCATAAACATGGGCCTTGTGAACCACTCAACCAAAAACCACCAAGCAATTACCATTCCACCCAGGTGATGTTGTTTTATTAAACAAAACATAAGTCCTCAGACTTAGAGTATTTTTCCATAGTGTGAATATATATTCCACCCATGTTTTCTATTAGCTAGGCTAAGCTTGATAGTAATAGGAATCTTAACTTAGGAAAATCCTACTAAGGTTTCATCTACTAGTTTTCCTATAGCAAGGTTTACACTTAGCAAAATTTCATGCAAGTTTTACTTAACAAAATCACTAATGCATAGAGAAAGTAATGGGACAAAAAGTATGAAGCATCACTTGCCTTTTTGGTAGAGTATGGGTTCACTCCTTGTCCTTGCAACAATCACACTCTTCAAGTCACTACAATTCAATCAAGCAAGGCACATACTCAATCTACCAATCAAGCAAAACAACACACATAAAATGACAAAGTCAAAGTAATGCATGTAAGCATGCCAAGCTTTGTTTTGTTTGAAAAAGTGGGTCCTAATGGGTCATAAACATTTGAAAACACCTAATGGTCATTTTGTAAAGTGGCAAAGTCATTTGCAAAAGGTTTCACCTCAAAACCATTTTCAAAACAAAGTATCATTTTATGTGGTGTAGAAATATTTTTTTACTAAGGCATTAATCTCCAAGGTTCACCAAATATGTTTTTAAACCATAAAACTTGGTGTTTGGGGTCAGAGAGTTTTTAAAATAAAACATTTTCCAAAGGTTTTCTTCCAAAACCATTTTTAATAAATAAACCACATTTCTATTTGACTAGAAATGGTTTTAAATTAAAGAATAATTATTTTGTTTCATCAAATACAATTTTGAAACCACAAAGTGTTTCCCATGGTCAGTAGGTTTGATACAAAACATTTTCCCAAAGTTTTCTTTACAAAAACATTTTCATAACCAAAATCTTTATTTTCATTTGGCTAGAAATGGGCTAAATCAAGTTTTCCATCCTAAACTTTACCAAATACATTTTCCAAACTATGGGTTGGTTCCTAGGGTCAGTGAGTTCAAATAAATCCAATTGCCAAAGATTTTAACCCCAAATTCATTTTTAAACAATTTTTACATTCTTAACAAGCATACAAAAGTTTCTGCAAAAACATCCATTCTAACAGATACTATTTGCTAAACCAAGGGCATGGTTGGATAGGGTTTGTTCTACTGATTTCAACGATATAAAGTTTGTAAAATTTGGACGTGTGGTTTGAAAGTTACAATGGTTTCAAAATGGCATTTAAATCTGAATTCAAACTCTATTCTAAGTCATCCAGTGACACGCGGCACGTTCTGATTCGTCGAAAACGGTTCGCGCGGATCAGGCGACGCAGGCCGTTGGATCTAATTGATATCGCGTGGCTCAGGCGTGCTCTTACCGCTTCGCTCTACTTTCTATCCTATCCACCGGATCAAGATCGGACGGCTGCTGTGAGCTCGTCCCTAAACTAGCGGCGCTGCGGCGGTGGCTGGCGACGGAGCAGCCAGACGATGACGGCGCCAGCGATACAGGAAGCAAGGGAAGGTAGGGAGATGCTCACAGTGACCGCCGTGGAATGCTGGTGCTCAACGTGGTCGTGATAGTCCAAGGGGCGCACGGTGCTATCAGGGATTGCTCGCCGGAGCTGTTGCGAACGGCGGGTGCCTCTGGAGGTTGTCGTGGACAGAGTTGCAGGTCGCGCCGAGACAATTGGAAGGTAGCATTAGGTGCGTATGAGCATGGGGAGTAAGGGAGTGTCAATGAGAGGGTTTGGGGCGGTTTGGTTTACCAGGGAGGTTTCGCCGGAGTAGACGCATCGTCGGTGGTGCTCAGTCGTGCTTGTTGTCGGCGTTCTAGAGCACGCGCGGACGAGTGGTTGGTGCTGGGAGATGCGTAGGGAGATGGGGATCACGCTCGGGTGGTCGAGGGGTCTAGGCGGTGGCTGGGCTCGCCGGAATCGTCACGGATGTTCGTCGGAGATAGGGGGATGTCTGAGCAAAATCCGACAGCCTGGGGGCGTGTCGAGGAGGGGCGACAGAGGGGAACGGAGGAGGAGACGCTGGAGTTTTATTGAGCATGGTCAAAGTGAGTGATGGCGGCCGCGTTATGGCGAATTGATCGCCGGCGTTAAGGCAGGAAACGGCGAGGAGGAATTAGCGCGGGGTGTGGACGATGAACAGGAAAGAGTGGGGTCGGCTGGTCAGTGGGAAAGGAGCGAGGAGGAGGTCCACCAGTCATTCTCTTTGCGGGTCAGATACTGAGTGCGAATCGTTTTCTTCGGGGAGGAAAGCTGGGCTGTTTTTGGGCTTTAGTGGGCTTGGCCGGCTGGGCTGGGTCCAATTCCATTTTTTTATTCTGTAACCTTTTCTTTTTCTATTTCTGATTTCTGTTTTGAAATTCCAAACAAACAAATCACACTCAAATCAATTCAAACAATCAACAAACTTTGCAACTATGAATTTGGTTCTGTTCAGTAACATAAACCAAAATCCAAAATAAAATAATAATTTTTATTCTTTTTAAGATCCATTCTTTAATTAAATAAAATGGATCTTTTTGTTATTTAATAAAATAGGTTTGATTTAAATAACAAAATCTCCATTTGAAAACCAAATATTTTCACAACCAAATCAGTAGGTTTTATTTGGAAATAAAGAATACTTGGAAACTTGTTTAAAACAAAATAACTTTTTATTTTAGGGTCCATCAATAATCAAATCCAATAGACTTTCATTATTAAGTCAACTAGGATTTATTTTATTTAAAATATTTATTTTGAAACCTAGAATAAAGCCAAAACACTTCAGTAGGTTTTATTTGAGAATATAAAATATTTGGAAAACTTATTTAAAATAATTTAATAAGTCTTGATGTTTCATTTAAAATGGTAGAACCTTTTACTTAAATAAAAATTGGATATTAAATCCTTATTAATTTATTTAAATAAACCTTTGCTATTTTTATTCAAAACAAAATGTTTTTAATTCTAAATCTTGGCCAAGGTTTAATTTGGCTTCATAAAATAATCTTTTATTTATAAAACTTTTATTTCATTTGAAAACAAATCTTTTTATTTAGAAGTTTCAAAATAGTATTTCCAAATGTTTTTATTTTTCCTTTTTATTAAATGTTTATCTTTTTAAATCCCTTTAGGATTCATTTAATTCAAATTGGTTTGAAGTTTCCAATTAAATTCAAAAAGTTTCTTCTGACCCTAAAAATCAAACAAAATTTTATTTTATTCAATTATTTTTCACATTACAAGATTTGGAAAATCTTGGGATGTGACAGGCTACCACCCTTAAAATAAATCTCGTCCCGAGATTTGGGGAGGTTAGGGTTACAAGCAGGTTCAAAACAACTAGGGTACTACCACCCTTAAAAATTTTCAAACAAAAATTACATATTGGCCTTCTTGGGACCCTGGGAAAAATTCTCATGGGCAAACATTTGCATTGCGTCCTTGATTTTCACACTTGACTCATGGGCCAAGGTTGAGTTTCTCCATAGGCTTGTTCAACTTGTTCTTCATCTTTTCTGGACAGTTGCTTGCATAATGTCCTGGATTCTTGCAGTTGAAACAATGGATGTCCTTGAGTTCTTTACGTGGCTCTTGTGGACAAGTTGCTACATAATGGCCTAGCTCTCTGCAGTTGTTGCACACTCCTTGGCCAATCTCTTTATTCTTCGGGTTCTTTGGGCATTCACCAGAATAGTGTCCCATTTCCTCACACTGATGACATTGCACATGGCTTTTGTCTATCTTTTGCTTCTTGGGTTTCTTTGATCCTTTGAATTGGGTTGTCTTGTTTGGAGGTATAAGTGGTCCTTTTCCTTTGCCATCAACATTCTTGGCATACTTGGATCCTTCTTGTTTCCTTTGTTCCACCAGGGAGTAGATGGGGCATTGGATAGGGACATGGTCGTTTCCTTCACAAAGGTAACAAGTAGCTTGAGAGGTGGGACATTGTCCAACAGGATGATTTTCTTCACAGTTAGGGCATTGATCTTCATGCTCCTTGAAAGCATGATCCTTGTCTCCACAAATAATGCATGCTGGTGCTCCATCTAGAATAATATTTCTGTCATCCTTGTTGTCAAAGACTCTTTTGGGATAGCTTTCTTCCATGTTGATCATTTGATTAGTCACCTTAAGCATCAGTTGGGTTTTTTCCTCCAAAAACTTTTGCTGTGCTGGATCTTTATCACTATTGTTGGCTATGAATTGAGCTGTTAGTTGGTTTAACTGGTTCTGGGTTGCTATGAGCTCTTTCATGCTGTCCTCTTGATCGATGCTGATGTCATCAACCTTGGAGTCTTTTGGAGTAGTCATCTGTTTGGGTTGAAGGGAGATTAGAATAGGCAAGATATTTCTAAGGAAATATTCCTAATCACACACATCACAATTCACACAAACAATGTGCATGCAGTCACAAACCAAACATTTCACTCAAACAAAGTTCAAGCACATACTTAGGCAATACAATATTTTTGTTACACCACATAAGTTGGTGGTTTTGTCTCAACTAAAATATGGTGGTCCATCTATATGGTTCACTTGTGATCTTTCCTTCCTTTATGATTCTTCTTGTATGAGATCATGGTTCCTTGAGATAAACTCTTGGTTGCAATACTTCAAAGTTGTTGATGGCTCCTTCTTATTTGCATTCCCTCAGTCTCTAATTCTTGAGTAAGATTTCCTTGTTTCACTTGTAGTCCTTGGTGATATCCAAGTTGGAGGTCCTTGGTGAATATGCTGAAGATGTTGAAGTCATTAGAGTTGAAGAAGTTGAAGTCATTAGAGTTGAAGAAGTTGAAGTCATTAGAGTTGAAGAAGTTGAAGAAGTCCTTTGCACATGGTGTAGTCTTTGGCTATGGGTAGGTTTTTCCATCAAGTTGAAGTAGAAGAGATGTAGAGTTGAAACCAAAATGGTTGAGGAAAGAGTTTCCAAGTGTTTTTGTAAATAAGTTTTTGGAACAAATATAACTCCTATTCTTCTAAGGGTTTTTGTCCAATCCTAGGGTTTACAAATCCTACAGGCAACACAATGCTCTGATACCATCTATAGAGGTTCCAATCTTTAATAAGATAGAGCCCCCTGTGTTTACAATGCTAGTCCCTGGATCAATAGCTAGCATCCACAGTTAAGATGTAATATCAAGAAACAAAGGTCATAATATAACTTTATAACCAGGAATAACATAATTTTACTACATCTTACATAGCTCATTTGGCTATTACATTACATTGCAGCGGAATAACTATAAGTATGGGTCCTTCATCTTCAAAGTGCCACAGGCAGACATGTTGGTTGTAGACTTTGTAATCCTATTCAATCAATCTTCACTAAAAATCAATCAAACCTGCAACATTACAAGTTACAGCCACAAGGGTCAATACATTTGAATTGTATTGGCAAGTGATACTATGGTAGTATAGTGGAGTCTATCATCTATATGCATTTGGCTAAGTGGAGTTGAGGCTTGCATTACTCAAAATGGATTTTTCCTTAACATTTGAAAATACTAAGTTTTGCTTGGCAAAATCATTTTTTTTCTCAATCAAAGATTTGAAGATCCTTTAACCAAGGCATCTCTCAATCAAAGATTGAAGATTTCAAACAACCCTTGTTCAAACCACAAGATTTTATCTTAGAAATTTGAATGATGAGATTCTTGATTGCTTCCATGTTTTGATGCTCAAATTGTCCTTTACCAGGGACATGGCTAAGTACTTAGATTTTACACTCTATAGAGGTGGTGCACTTTGCCCACAAGACTTGGTTTCCCAAGACAAGATCTTTCAGAAGCCTTCCCTTAGACCAAAATGGACGCGTTCCAACCTATCAAACACTACCACCCTCTGTCCATATGGCTAAGTTCTTGCAACCTATATGATCATGGCAGAGCCCATATTGCCAAGTGGTTGCACTTGAAGCTTCTCAACATTTGACATCTCAAATCTATTTGTTCCTGGGTGGCCATCCACAAGTGAGATACACAAGGTAAACCATAAACATGGGCCTTGTGAACCACTCAACCAAAAACCACCAAGCAATTACCATTCCACCCAGGTGATTCATTAAGTTAGTTGTTTTATTAAACAAAACATAAGTCCTCAGACTTAGAGTATTTTTCCATAGTGTGAATATATATTCCACCCATGTTTTCTATTAGCTTGGCTAAGCTTTATAGTAATAGGAATCTTAAGTTAGGAAAATCCTACTAAGGTTTCATCTACTAGTTTTCCTATAGCAAGGTTTACACTTAGCAAAATTTCATGCAAGTTTTACTTAGCAAAATCACTAATGCATAGAGAAAGTAATGGGACAAAAAGTATGAAGCATCACTTGCCTTTTTGGTAGAGTATGGGTTCACTCCTTGTCCTTGCAACAATCACACTCTTCAAGTCACTACAATTCAATCAAGCAAGGCACATACTCAATCTACCAATCAAGCAAAACAACACACATAAAATGACAAAGTCAAAGTAATGCATGTAAGCATGCCAAGCTTTGTTTTGTTTGAAAAAGTGGGTCCTAATGGGTCATAAACATTTGAAAACACCTAATGGTCATTTTGTAAAGTGGCAAAGTCATTTGCAAAAGGTTTCACCTCAAAACCATTTTCAAAACAAAGTATCATTTTATGTGGTGTAGAAATATTTTTTTACTAAGGCATTAATCTCCAAGGTTCACCAAATATGTTTTTAAACCATAAAACTTGGTGTTTGGGGTCAGAGAGTTTTTAAAATAAAACATTTTCCAAAGGTTTTCTTCCAAAACCATTTTTAATAAATAAACCACATTTCTATTTGACTAGAAATGGTTTTAAATTAAAGAATCATTATTTTGTTTCATCAAATACAATTTTGAAACCACAAAGTGTTTCCCATGGTCAGTAGGTTTGATCCAAAACATTTTCCCAAAGTTTTCTTTACAAAAACATTTTCATAACCAAAATCTTTATTTTCATTTGGCTAGAAATGGGCTAAATCAAGTTTTCCATCCTAAACATTACCAAATACATTTTCCAAACTATGGGTTGGTTCCTAGGGTCAGTGAGTTCAAATAAATCCAATTGCCAAAGATTTTAACCCCAAATTCATTTTTAAACAATTTTTACATTCTTAACAAGCATACAAAAGTTTCTGCAAAAACATCCATTCTAACAGATACTATTTGCTAAACCAAGGGCATGGTTGGATAGGGTTTGTTCTACTGATTTCAACGATATAAAGTTTGTAAAATTTGGACGTGTGGTTTGAAAGTTACAATGGTTTCAAAATGGCATTTAAATCTGAATTCAAACTCTATTCTAAGTCATCCAGTGACACGCGGCACGTTCTGATTCGTCGAAAACGGTTCGCGCAGATCAGGCGACGCAGGCCATTGGATCTAATTGATATCGCGCGGCTTAGGCGTGCTCTTACCGCTTCGCTCTACTTTCTATCCTATCCACCGGATCAAGATCGGACGGCTGCTGTGAGCTCGTCCCTAAACTAGCGGCGCTGCGGCGGTGGCTGGCGGCGGAGCGGCCAGACGATGACGGCGCCGGTGATACAGGAAGCAAGGGAAGGTAGGGAGATGCTCACAGTGATCGCCGTGGAATGCTGGTGCTCAACGTGGTCGTGATAGTCCAAGGGGCGCACGGTGCTGTCAGGGATTGCTCGCCGGAGCTGTTGCGAACGGCGGGTGCCTCTGGAGGTTGTCGTGGACAGAGTTGCAGGTCGCGCCGAGACAATTGGAAGGTAGCATTAGGTGCATATGAGCATGGGGAGTAAGGGAGTGTCAATGAGAGGGTTTGGGGCGGTTTGGTTTACCAGGGAGGTTTCGCCGGAGTAGACGCGCCGTCGGTGGTGCTCAGTCGTGCTTGTTGTCGGCGTTCTAGAGCACGCGCGGACGAGTGGTTGGTGCTAGGAGATGCGTAGGGAGATGGGGATCACGCTCGGGTGGTCGAGGGGTCCAGGCGGTGGCTGGGCTCGCCGGAATCGTCGCGGATGTTCGTCGGAGACAGGGGGATGTCTGAGCAAAATCCGATAGCCTGGGGGCGTGTCGAGGAGGGGCGACAGAGGGGAACGGAGGAGGAGACGCTGGCGTTTTATTGAGCATGGTCAAAGCGAGTGATGGCGGCCGCGTTATGGCGAATTGATCGCCGGCGTTAAGGCAGGAAACATCGAGGAGGAATTAGCGCGGGGTGTGGACGATGAACATGAAAGAGTGGGGTCGGCTGGTCAGTGGGAAAGGAGCGAGGAGGAGGTCCACCAGTCATTCTCTCTGCGGGTCAGATACTGAGTGCGAATCGTTTTCTTCGGGGAGGAAAGATGGGCTGTTTCTGGGCTTTAGTGGGCTTGGCCGGCTGGGCTGGGTCCAATTCCATTTTTTTTATTCTGTAACCTTTTCTTTTTCTATTTCTGATTTCTATTTTGAAATTCCAAACAAACAAATCACACTCAAATCAATTCAAACAATCAACAAACTTTGCAACTATGAATTTGGTTCTGTTCAGTAACATAAACCAAAATCCAAAATAAAATAATAATTTTTATTCTTTTTAAGATCCATTCTTTAATTAAATAAAATGGATCTTTTTGTTATTTAATAAAATAGGGTTTGATTTAAATAACAAAATCTCCATTTGAAAACCAAATATTTTCACAACCAAATCAGTAGGTTTTATTTGGAAATAAAGAATACTTGGAAACTTGTTTAAAACAAAATAACTTTTTATTTTAGGGTCCATCAATAATCAAATCCAATAGACTTTCATTATTAAATCAACTAGGATTTATTTTATTTAAAATATTTATTTTGAAACCTAGAATAAGCCAAAACACTACAGTAGGATTTATTTGAGAATATAAAATATTTGGAAAACTTATTTAAAATAATTTAATAAGTCTTGATGTTTCATTTAAAATGGTAGAACCTTTTATTTAAATAAAAATTGGATATTAAATCCTTATTAATTTATTTAAATAAACCTTTGCTATTTTTATTCAAAACAAAATGTTTTTAATTCTAAAGCTTGGCCAAGGTTTAATTTGGCTTTATAAAATAATCTTTTATTTATAAAACTTTTATTTCATTTGAAAACAAATCTTTTATTTAAAAGTTTCAAAATAGTATTTCCAAATGTTTTTATTTTTCCTTTTTATTAAATGTTTATCTTTTTAAATCCCTTTAGGATTCATTTAATTCAAATTGGTTTGAAGTTTCCAATTAAATTCAAAAAGTTTCTTCTGACCCTAAAAATCAAACAAAATTTTATTTTATTCAATTATTTTTCACATTACAAGATTTGGAAAATCTTGGGATGTGACAGCTACGGATACGCCTATGTGGGTTGGACTACCAGATAAGAGGGCGGCCACCCCACTAGTTAACACTAGTACTCTCTTATCCCACTGGTTCTGCCCCTTAGCTCTATTCTAAACTATGAGCACCCAGGTTCGAATCCTGGTGCTCCACTTTTTTATTTTTATTTTAAAATACTTTTAAATGTTCCAAAAAAGCCCAAAAGTGGTGATATATGCCATACAAGTTTTGTTTTGTTTTTAAAATACTTTTAAATATTCCAAAAATGCCCAAAAGTGGTGATATATGTCATAAAAGTGTTACAAATATGATTCAAAGTATAACTAAATTTCATAATAATTTGTCCATGAATATTACAATCTTTTTCGACCACGCGTTTTACATTATTTTTTGAGCTAGCGTTTTACAATCTTTTTTCCCTTCTTTGTCGCGGTTGAATAATTTAGCCCCGACACTTAATATTTCTTCTTTCGAACGGGCTACCTTTTTTGGGTAGGGTTGTCCTTTTCTTCTTGTGATGTATGTTGCTGCATCGTTGTCGTCGTCATCTTCAATCTTTGGATCGCCGTACTGGTCGAAGTCTTGCTCATTGGCGACTCCATCCATTCCGATGATGTTTCTTTTTCATATCCTCACGACAACACGGCTAGGCTTTGTCGGGTCGGTAATGAAAAAACATTGGTCCACTTTGGTAGCCAGTACCCACGGTTCATTTTTCGCGGCCACGTTTGCACCGGCGGCCTTGGATTTGGCTGCTTCGGGTATAACCATGGTTGTGAAATACCGGTCTTATCTTTCGGTGATCTTTGCCCATCTCACACGGAACATCGTCACCTTTTCTTCACAGTAGTCGGGCTCCCAGATCTCCTCGATTCTTCCGTAGAATCTTTCCTTCATGTTGTCATCGGTGTAGAATTCCGACGTTACACCTGAGTTCTGATAATCACACTTGTTGTCCTTTTCCTCCGTGTAGAATGTGTAGCCGTTGATATCATACGCCTGATAGGTCACCAGGTTTTGCATCGGTCCCTGCGACAAGGTGAATATGATCTTTTCCGTGTCAGAAGAATGCGATCGCGGGGGATTATCAAGGAGCGTCTGCCTAAACCAACGCGTGAAATCTGAGTTGTGCTCTTTGATTATTTCTCCCTGCGTCCTCTGTATGCCCCGGTCACTGTACTTCTTCTCGATTAACCTTTTGTGCTTCTGTACCCAAGGATCGACCAGTTCTAAATGCTGTAGCGCGACAAGGTTTGCTCGATCAAAGTCTGCGCGTCGAAAATCGAAGTCTGCATGCAGTATGCGACGACCCTCTCGGTGACCAGATCCGTCAAGCTTGCCAAGGTGCCTGTTGACGGGAAGACCGATAGGGTTCTCGATGTCTAGATAATTCGTGCATAAAGAGATGCACTCTTCGGCCAGAAAGCCCTTGGCTATGCTTCCATCTGGACGGGACTTGTTGCGAACGTATACTTTGATGTGTCTGTTCATCCTTTTGAACGCCATCATGCTGCGGAGGAACATCGGCCCGAGTTGTACGATGTCCTCCACGACATGGACCAGCAGATGCACCATAATGTCGAAGAATGCGGGTGGGAAGTAGACCTCAAGCTCACATAGTATCACCACGATCTCCTCTTGTAGCCTCCCGAGCTGATTCACGCCAATCGACTTCCTAGAGATGACGTCGAAAAACTTGCATAGGCCAAATAACGTTTCACGGACATGCTCGTCCATTATCCCTCTTAGTGCGACCGGAAGTACCTGCGTCATTAGCACGACACAGTCGTGAGACTTCATGCCACTGAACCTCTGCTTCGCCTCGTCTAGGTATCTGCTTATCTTGCCCGCGTAGCCATAAGGAAATTTGACTCCTAGAAGGCACTTGAAAAACTGTTTGATCTCATCCTGGCTTAGAGTGAAGCAAGAAGGAGGGCAGTAATATTCGTTCTTCTTGAACTTTTTACCCTTCCGACGACCTTGTGTCGTCTTCGACTCATGATCATCGTCATCTTCCTGATCATCAGGAGTAGTGCGTCCTCCGTGAAGCTCCTTCCGGATACCCAAGCATATCAGGTCGTGCCTTGCTTTCGGACCATCTTTCGTCCTATCTGGCATGTTGATTATTGTGGCGACCAGACTCTCGCACACGTTTTTCGTGATATGCATAATGTCGAGGCTATGAGGCGTGCGGAGAAACTTCCAGTATGGCAACTCCCAGAAAACAGACCTTGTTTTCCATACCTTCATCAGCGGCTTGTCTTGTTGCTGCCTCTTTCGCTTCTTTCCAGGCTTAGGACAATCTTTCCAGTTTTTCAGCAACTCTTCCACTTCTTCGCTGCTCCTACGCTCTGGGATTCCTCAGGTATCTGATTTGCCATCGAACAGGTCTCCACGTTTTCTCCATGGATCATTCTTGTCGAGCCACCTTCGGTGCGCCATGAACACGGTTTTCGATGACCCTGGATCTTTCTCTAGTTGGAGATAGCTTGTGTTATCCATGCACCTAACGCATGCGCAGAATCCTTGGATAACCTGCCCCGAGATATACCCGCAACCTGGATAGTCTTGCACCGTAGTGACCACAAGAGAGAGAGAGAGACCGACCCATACACACATGAACATATCATTATCCTCTCCATACACACATGCATGAGCATCATCGATACTCTCCATATACACACACATATGACCATCGATCCTCTCCACATACACACATCATGAGCATCGATCATCTACATACATATGAGCACATCATCCATATACACATGAACACATCCTTACATGGACAACTTACCGAGATGAGAGACCAATCGCGAGAAAGATGGAAAGGAGAGGTGCGCGCGTCGACCGGAGAAGGAGATGAGAGACCGGAGACCTCCTCTATTACTTATGTAACATCCAAAGCAAGTTTTACATGCTAAAAATGGTGAATGGGTGGAGAAATTAAGGTGGGAAGGAGAAGATCCCGACTAGATCTAAGGAGGAAGAAGGGGAAAGTGAAGTGTGGGGTGGTGGATGTGGTCACACATGTGCACATAAAGTGCTGTCCTAAAAAAATCGACGGCGCACACGGCCATAGTGCGCCACAGGGAGTACAAACATCTGTGGCGCACTATGCCATGTGCGCCATGGATGCTCCTACTCCCTGTGTCGCACTAGGACGAGTGCGCCACAGATGTTTGTGGCCGTTTCACAGCAGAGGGGGCATGCACTTAGGCGTAGCGCACCCCCCCCCCCCACGTGTGCCACAGTTGACACTAACAACCGTGGTGCAACTGACTATAGTGCGCTACAGATGTTTGGCGTGCGGCCAACAGGGCCCTGGCCCACACACATCTGTGGCGCACTATAGTCATGTGTGCCACGGTTGTTCTAGTTACTAGTAGGGCACTGCCCACAGGTGAGCCATGCCTGTTTTAGCCGTGGGGCACTTCAACCATGTGTGCCACGGATGTGCTGATTACCTATAGCCGTTTTCCTAGTAGTGTATGGAAAAGCTTGTCACTTGCCTTTAGAATTAGAACACAAAGCTTATTGGGTAGTGAAAGAACTTAATAGAGATTTTAAACTTGCTGGTAAGAAAAGATTGCTTGACTTGAGTTCTTTAGATGAGTGGAGAAGTTAAGCTTATGAAAATGCTAGACTCTTTAAAGAAAAAGTTAAAAAAGGCATGATAGGAGAATTCTTAAGAGAGAGTTCCATGTTGGTGAGAAAGTTCTATTGTATAGGTCTTGTCTCAGATTTTTTGCAGGAAAATTACTCTCAAAATGGGAAGGACCCTTTGTTATTGAAGAGGTGTATCGTTCAGGTGAAATAAAAATTTCTTCATTGAGAGACAACACTACGCAAGTGGTGAATGGTCAAAGGCTCAAACATTATATTTCTAGAGATTCTTATAATGAAGATATTGATATTATACAAGCGGTGACTCCGGAAGAATTTATTAAAGACCAAATTCAGGAATCTACAGAGTCCGTTTTCGAATAGGTAATAGTTTTGGTAAGAAAAAGTTCACGAAAAACTTTCCAACTTATATTTTTGTAGTTTTATTTAATATGGAAGATTATGAGTTGAAAGAGGGATGGAAACGGAGTCCAGGGGGCTCACTCCACCCCTTGGCGCGGGCCCACCTGGCCGCGCCACCAGGTGGTATGGCCTCCTCGGAGTTCTTCTCCGACCCGTTAAGTACCTTCCTTTTTGTCAGTAACTTTGTGATATATAATCCCCCAGATCCCCTGAGGTCCGTATATCGTCTTCTCGTCGTGTTTTCGCTTCGATCTGTTTCTGTCAGGAGCTATTCTCAAGTTTAGAAGAACCATGTCTCCATCAACGACCACAAGGGCAAGAAGCCTGTGGAAGATGATCTCCAAGACCCCAAGTAGGAGGAGGAGATCGAGGTTCAATTGAATAAGAAGTGGAGGAAGACCAGCGTCGGCACACCCGCGCAACCATTGCAAGCATTGGAGTGGTGGCAAACCCTGTCAAGTTCAAGTGGACTACACGGATAACCACTGGAGGGAGCGCTACGCGTCATTTCTTAGCTCCAAGGTCACTTCCACGGTCATTTCCTCCACGCATCAAGAACGCCTTCCATACTCTTATACATGAGCATCAATTCCAAAAGATGCCTAAGAGAAAGTTACCCTCCAATTGGGATATGCCTCGTTCTAACCATGCAGGGAAAGAATACATTAATGAGGAAGAGTGGGGAAAGAATTACAAGAGCGGGAACTCACATCCCGACATGTTCATGAACCATATTGAGCACAATTCGGAGATGATTCGTAGTCTCACCTTCGAGATTGAGGATTTGAAGAAATTGGTTGAAAATCTTATCGAGAAATCACCACCACCAAAGGAGTAATTCGTTATCGGTTTTGGCATCCCCTTGGTTTGTTCCAAGCTTGGGGGTGTGCCGCGGTATCACATCATTATCTTTTATTTTTTTTACCTTTTTAGTAGAGTCATATCTTGAGTAGAGAAGTTATCATATAGGATGGTTTGCAGTGTGGAAGTATCTCTCCTTTAGTTGGTTATCTATGTATCCCTTGGTGTGAGTTGCCGTTATGGAATATTAATGAGAAGTTTTATCATTTACTTTTTGCACATCTTATTTTGTTTGCAATTTTTGTTATATGAATGATCTTGTTATTAGTATTGGTATCACTTTGGGAGAATCAAGTAAATTTAGTTGGTTTTGGCAAACTTAGCATTGGTCAGTAGCAACATTACTTTGAGGTTTGAGTAGAAAAGATAAAAGTACTTGTAGATTTGTTACTTCATTATCCTTCTTTCTTGTTTGGCTTATAAGCTTAGTATTCTCAAGTTAAGATCGTTTGTGATTCCAAGGAAGATTGCGTGATTGTTTCTATCACATGTATGTTCGCTTGTTTCACTCAACTCTTATGCTTGCTACTCAACCTTGCTAGCGAAAAACCTGTACTGAGAGGGAATGCTTCTCGTGCATCCAATCCTTGAACCAAAACCTTTGCCATTTGTGTCCACTATATCAACCTATTAGCATCGTAGATATTCCAAGTAAATTCTCGAGTTTTATATACCTTCCAAATTAAAAAAAATTGTTATGAGAAAATTAGTTAGTAAAGCTCTCATGAACTTGATGGCACACTTTATTTTCTTGCACTTAATAAATTTGAACCATTGTGACCATCTATGATGATTATATGCTTGCAAATTGTAAGTTGGGAGTTAGAAAAACCATGCTATCATGGGGCACGCTTTCAACATTGCACTTATTCCTATTTAGTTGATATCATGTTCTTTTGTTATGGATGTCGTCGGTTTGAAATGAGATGGGAGCTTATAAGTCCATGGAGTTTGTATATGTGTTAGAGAAAGCCATCCTAATACATGCCTAATCATGGTGGAAACTTGCAGCAAAACCATAGTGGGCATTCTATGAAGCATCCTTAATTAAAAACTATGCAAATAGCAAATAAAAAGATCGCTCGAGATGCCCACTGTCTGTTGCCTTGTCATTTTGGTATGGGATAACTCCTGTGTCATGGGGCAAGGGGTACCCCGTTGGCGGTTCTCTATGATAAACATATAATTACAATGACAAGAACTTACTTGGGACCAAAGTTGAGTAGCATGAGGCCTCGGTACTCGTATTCAAGGGGCATGAGATTTTCAACTTGTGATTTATCAAGCATATAACTCATATTTTCCCTCACATTAACCTTAATCACTTCAAGATGCTTATGATAGGGGTAATGAGAGCTCAAAGCTAATGAGTACCATAATTTTTGGAAGCTTTATAAAACTTGTTAATCCTTGCTTCCCTCTGTGAAGGGCCTATCTTTCACTTTTATGTTGAGTCAGTAAACCTATTCCTCTCTATCTCAAGCAAGCATTTGAGTTGTTGTGATCCAATCATCTATATGTTGATTTATTCAAACTTATTTCTTGTGTTCCTTGTTTTGCACAATTCTCTTATCCGAATGAATATAACTTTGAAAGATATCATTGTTGGTGCAGAGACCGTTATGTTTGAGCAAGAGACTCCTGCAATATAAGCTTCATTATAAAATCTTTGCTTAAAAATAAGTATTTTTTGTTAATTGTTCTCTGACCAAGAACAAAGTTTGCCATCACCAATTATGATTTTCTTTGTGCACCTTTATTGTGACTCCCTTACTCACTGCAAGTTAAGTTATATAAGAGTGAGTTGCTTTCTATTATGATTTGTGTATTGATAAATGTGATGCTTCTTGTCCGTATTCTATTTATCGACACTTCACTCCATAAACCTGTGGTCACGTTTACTGAGTTCAGTTTTCGCTTGGGGACAAGCGAGGTATAATCTTGGGGGGGGGGTTGATACGTCCATTTTGCATCACTATTTTATATCATTATTTACTGTTATCCATTGATATAATTCATATTTAGAGATGATACTTATGTTATTTCATCTATTTTGCATGTTTGATGATTTTTGGAGAATTAACTTCCGGAGTTAGAAGTCCGCAGGAAAAAGCGCTGTCCAGATGCAATATTTCCGAACATCAGAAAATTCCAGAAAATATACGGAAATTCCTATTTTTCCAGAAGACGAAGATAGCCAGAAGAGGGAGTGGAGATGGGCCACAGCGGGCCCACACCACCCCTAGGCGCGCCCCCTAGGCCGTGTGGCCAGGTGATGTGGCAACTCTAGCCCACCTCTAGCATCGCCCTTTCGCGTATATCTTCCTCCCAAAAACCTAAGACTTGGGGAGCCATCACAGAAATATTCCGCCGCCTGTGTTGGGCGAAAACTACAGAGAGATAAAAATCTCTTCGGCAGGCAGAAATCTGTCGAGGAAATTCCTCCCCAGAGAGGGGAGATCATCGCCATTGGCACCGTCATCAAGATGGGATTCATCAGGATCATCATCCTCATCATCACCACCAGCACCATCACCACCACACCATACCGCTATAACGATTGGGTCGAATCTTGTGTAGTTCATAGGGGAAACTTTCCCGGTGCTGATTACTTGTTGTAGTTGATGCTATTGAGTGAAACCATTGGATAATTGTTCATGTTCAGATTGTTACTTATCATTATTTCATCTCTGATCTTGATCCATATGATGTCTTGTGAGTAGTTCATTTATTTCTTGAGGACATGGGAGAAGTCATGTTGTTAGTAGTGGAATTATGTTGAGTAATATTTAATGGTTTGATATTTATGGTGTGGTGCTATTCTTCTAGTGGTGTCATGTGAACGTCGACTACATGATACTTCACCTTTATGCGCCTAGGAGAATGCATTGTGTATTTGGCTACTAATTGTGGGGTTGCCGGAGTGGCAGAAACCTAAACCCCCGTTAGGAAACCATTGCATAAGGGAGTGTAGGATCTCAGAGTTTAATGATGTGGTTAGATTATTATCTTAATTATTTTCTTGTAGTTGTGGATGCTTGCAAGGGTGATACGTCCAAAACGTATCTACTTTCTCGAACACTTTGCTATTGTTTCTCCTCTAAACTTGTGTGATTTGGATACAACTAACACGGACTGACGCTGTTTTCAGTAGAATTACCTTGGTGTCTTGTTTCTGTGCAGAAAATGAACTATCAGGAAAAATCCCGGAAAATATGCCAAAAACTATTTCTCACCAGAAGATCCACGGAGCCAGAACGGGAGACAGAGAGGACGCCTGGGGGGCCAGACCCACCCTAGGCACGGGCCCACTAACCCCACGCCTGGGGGAGGTTTGGCCACCCAGGAAGCTTCTCGGCCTCCCTCCGCGCCTATAAGTTACCTTCTGACCTAAAAATAGAGGAGGGTTCGATAGTTTTCTAGAAAGAGTTCTGATCCGCCACTGCCACCAGAAACCAAGATTTGGATCCAGAAACTCCGTTCTGGCACCCTGCCGGGACGGGGAATTTGGAGAAGGATCATCGCCATGGTCATCACCATCGCATCTCCATCAACCACTAATGTTTCCCTCATCCATGAGTGAGTAATCCCCTGTTGTAGGCTTGGGGATGGTAGGGATTGGATGAGTTCTATCATGTAATCGAATAAGATCTGTTAGGGCATAGTGCCTAGTATCTCTATTAGTGCTATTTGACTTTGTTGCAACTTGTTGTGATTAATGCTTGTCACTAGGGCCCGAGTGCCATGATCTCAGATCTAAACTTATTATTGAATCATTATGATAGTATTGTTTATGATCTTATCTGCAAGTTGTGTACACATATCATTGTCCGGATCCAAAGGTCCCAAAGTGACAATAATTGGGACAACCGGAGGGGGTGGCTGTGGTGTGAGGATCACTTGTGTTCATGCAGTGTTAATGCTTTGCTCCGGTGCTCTATTAAAAGGAGCACCTTAATTGCCAGTAGTTCCCTAGAGGCCCCGCTACCACGGGCTGGCTGGACAGAAGATGTTGTGCAAGTTCTCATTGCGAGCACGTACGACTATATTTGGAGAACATGCCTAGGATTGTTTAGTACTTGGATGCTTATTATTATTTATCTGCAATGCCCTAGTTCTTTGAAGTTACATGTTTAGACTCGTCCATGCAATGCCCGTCCATCCATCCCTATGCCTACAGCACTCGAATTCCACTATTACCGTTCATGTTACTATTGCTACTGTTTCACTGGTGCTATTGCTGTTGCTACTACCAAACTGTTGCTACTGATAAACTTCTGTGAGCAAGAACTATTTCCAGGTGCAGCTGAACTAACAACTCAGTTGTTAAGGCTTGCAAGTAGTATTTGGCTCCCCTTGTGTCGAATCAATAAATTGGGCAATACTACCGCGAAGACTGTTGCGATCCCTTACACTTGTGGGCCTTCAAGATTATTTTCTGGCGCCGTTGTCGGGGAGCATAGCTTTATTTGTAAGTTCACTTGGATCTATTATTGTTCACTGCTACTCCTTTCATCATGAGGAAGTCTCATGATGGAAAGTTACCTATTTTACCATCCACTATAAGAAGAGGTACAGTCCTAAACACCTCTGCTGCTCTTCATTCACCGTTTGTTATAAGTAAGCTTGTCACACCACCACCACATGCTCATGCTACACACACTGCTACTACTGCTGAATCTGAAACTGCTTTTGATACTCATGATGTTACTTCTCCTGTGCTTGATGCGAGTGGTTCATTAGGTCCTTTTCTAGATTCTACTATGGCTAGTCTAGGAAATACCGGAACTCCTAGTGAATACACTGTTACACCTGTTAGCTCACCTGAGTCTAGTGAGAGTTATGATATTAATGATGGTTACATAGAGCTCACTAATGAATTTGTTGAAGAGTGCCGAAACACACATGGTGCTAGTGCTATTAAGAGTCCCCTTGCTAGACATACTATTATACCTAAGAAGTCCTATGATCCTAAGATTGCCACCTCTCCCATATATATAAAAGATAAAGATTATGATTTCTCTCTTGATTTAGCTTATTTAGATATTGTTGAGAAAGAACCTTTTTGTGGTACTGAAAATGAGAGTGTTGTGGCTCATATGAATGAGCTTTCTACTATGAGTGCTTTGTTCTCTGATGATTTTAAGATGCGCAAGTACTTTGTTGCTAAGATCTTCCCTTTTTCACTAAAAGGAGAAGCTAGGGCTTGGTTTAATAGATTACCTCCTGGTTCCATTGATACCCTTGATTGCTTGCAGAGACTTTTTGATTTTAAACAGGAAGAAGAAGAGAAATTGCCTGAGTCATGGAAAAGACTATGTTCCTTGATTCATGCATATCCTGGATGTCCATTACCTAAGAATGAGTTGCTTGATATTTATTATAATGGACTAACTGATGATTCTATAGGACCTACCTAGATAGCTTTGCTGATTGTGTTTTCAGGAAAAGGACTCCTACAGACGCCGAAGAAATAATGAACAAGATAAGCAAGAATTATGATGATTGGACTTCAACTGAGCTGAATACACCTGAGCCTATTACTCCTGAACCAGTTCCAACAACAACAAAGAAGAGGGGAGTTATTGCATTAGATGATGAAGTGATGAAGGAAGCTAAAAAGTGTCTAAAGGAGAAAGGTATTAGAGCTGAAGATCTGAAGAATCTACCTCCTATAGAAGAATTATGTAAGCAAATTCCCCACTCATCTACTATTGAGGTACACTCTCTCCAACACTTTGATGAAGGTGATATTCCTTATGGTAAGCCTCCCAATCAATGCTTAGAGGAACTTGACATTTTTATTGTTAAACAAGGTCATTTTAATAATCAGATTCAGAATCATTTATTGGAAAACTCTATAGCTATCAATGAGTTGAAATATATTATGGAAAGAACTTCTAATGATATTAAAATTCTTTGTAAACACTTTCAAAAGGTTCAAACCCAACTTGATCAACTTTCTAAGGTGCAAAAGGATATGCTAGTTAATGCTTCAAGAGATAAACATGCTTATGGAATTAGAACTAGGAGTGGTGCAGCTACTCAAGATCCTTTATATCCTGAAGGACACCCTAAAAGAATAGAGCAGGATTCCCATCAAGGTGAGGATAGTGGTAGTCCTCGTAATAGGAAGAAAAAAGAAACATAAGAAAGTTGAGGAACCACTTGAACCTGTTGTAGATCCTAATAGTATATCTGTCTCTGATGTTGAAACTGAGAGTGGTAATATTGATGAGTCTCGTGATAAGGAGGAAGGTGAGGAAGAACCTGAGAAACACACTAAGAACACTAGGTACACAAAGGAAGATTTTATTGCTAATAAACATGGTAAAGAGAGAGAACCTTGGGTGCAGAAACCTATGCCTTTTCTAGGTAAGAAACACAAGTCAAAGGAGGAATAACACTACAACAAGTTTTGTGAGTGGATGAAACCTTTATTCTTGCAAATTCCTTTGACTGATACTATTAAGTTGCCTCCTTATTCAAAGTATATGAAGGATATTGTCTCTAATAAAAGGAAGATTCCTAATGAGGAGATTTCTACTCTACTTTCTAATTACTCCTTCAATGGTAAGGTTCTAAAGAAACTTGGTGATCCAGGTATACCAACTATTCCTTTCTCCGTTAAGAATAATTATGTCAGAACTGCTTTATGTGATTTGGGAGTTGGAGTTAGTGTTATGCCTTTTTATCTCTACAAGCGGCTCTAGCTAGAAAAGTTGATACCAACTGATATATCTTTGCAAATGGCTGATAAGTCAACTACTATTCCTGTTGGTATATGTGAGGATGTTCCTGTTCAAGTTGCTCATAATTGCATGGTCTTAACTGATTTTGTTGTGCTTCAAATGCCTAAAGATGATAATATGTCTATTATTCTTGGGAGACCTTTTCTTAATACTGCAGGTGCTGCTATCAATTGCAATCAAGGAAAAGTAACATTCAATATTAATGACAAAGAGCACATTGTCTATTCCCCAAGAAGGTTGTTAAGAGATATTGCCTGAATTCTATTGAAAATATTGAGAGCATCAAGGTTGGAGAAATATATTGTCCCATTCCACAAGAAAATTTTGAAACTATTATGATTGGGACAATTGTTATCAAGTATGAGGTAACATAATCACCTTGTGGAATGCAAAGTTTTGTTTCATATAAGATTGTTTTGGTAACAAGACTTGATCAACATTGTTAACAAAGGATTTTAATAAACAAAATAATGCTTTCACTGTGGTTATACTTGCTCACTTTTATTTTTCTCCTTTCCAATCTTTGCTCTTCGTTGTGCCTAACTTAAAGGCGTTAAAGAAAAGTACTTGTTGGGAGATAACCCAATAGTTTCCTTGAGTCTTGGAAGTTATTACTTCAGTAATGACCTCTCCTTATCATTTTTGTTTGCTTTTTGTGCCAAGAATGACGTCTAATGAGAGGGAAGTAAGATTTGGGGAGTTGCGGTCCCAAAACAGATTTCTGTCCTCCACCATAAAAAATCGTGAGGAGTCTATGTAAGTCAGATTGAGCTGAAAATTTACGAATAAATCCCCCAGCATATTAGCTAACTTTCATTAGATCAACACTTTTTTATTTGAGCAACATCAGAGTTTCGAAAAAATTGGTTTCTACCTGCTGGTCTGTTTTGACAGATTTCTGCCATTATTTGCATTTGCTTCTTATTGATTTCTTTTCGGGTTCTTTTTAGGAAATTGAGCATTTTGAAGGAGTTGCTACACTATCTTGTGTTTTTAATGAAAAGTCTCGCCGTTCCAAATCTTTGCCAGAGGTCTAATATCTTTTGAATAAACTAATGTTGCTAATGAAGATTGTGTGAAGTTCTGTATGAAGGAAAAAATTTAGTTGTAGAGAGAGGATGATGTAATGAGATGAAGAATGGACAAAGTCTCAAGCTTGGGGGGATCCACTCCGTGTCACCCCAATAAATATTTAAGAGGTACAAGCGTCAAAGCTTGGGGGTACCCAGGGCATCCCTTTCTTCATCAATAAAAATCTCAGGTCTTTCTAGACCTAGACACTTCGTTTTTATTGTTTCATGCACAGTTGTGTTGTTCTTGGAGCGTCTTAGTTTTTGTTTTTGGTTTTCTTTTGCTTTGTTTGGTTTGCTTCTTGTTTGCTTGGTTTTTCTTTGTTTGCTTGTTTCTAAAAAATCGAAAACACCAAAAATATTTGTTGTTCTTCTTTGGTTTTGTGAGTTCTTTGCAGGGTTCAACCGTTCTTAGTGGATTTTGATTTCATGTTAATTATTCAAGTCACGCAAGTGAAGGGCAATAATGAAGATTAAGACAACTCGAGGAGTGGTAAGAGGCTGGTGACGAACTCTATTTGTTTCATTTTTGTACATATACTCATCATTGTGAGCATGCTTAGCCTGTTTGTGTAAAGTCTATGTCATTATGGATGCTTAGTAGTTCTTGCTTGTCTATGATTAGCTCCAGCTTGCTAATAGTTTTTAGCATGTCATATGAATGTTTGCTTGCATTGTTTTATTCATACTTTGGTATGATATTGTCCTCCTCTGACTATTCATGTGAATCGACTTGGCAAATGCTCACGCATGCATATGACTAATCAATAGTCAGTAAGCCTTGATGATTTATTTTGCCTCAGAGTTCTTGTATCACTTTCATGCCATAATTAGTCCTGTTTTGTTGCAAGCATGATTATGACAGCTATTGCTCTCTCGTTTGTTGCTCCCTCTCTATTGCTAGCCTTCACTTGCACTGAGTACGTGTTCTACCTGTGCTTCCATACTCCCCAAAACCAATATTGCCAGTTGTGTCCACCATACCTACCTATTAGCATCATTTGCTATTTTAGTGCATATTCTGTATGCCGTGTTTTCTTCGAAAATAAAATGTTTGTCTGTGTTGAGAAAGTTAGTTAGTAAAGCTCTCACGAACTTGATGGAACACTTTATTCCTTGCGCTTAATAATCCTGAACCATTGTGACTAGTCCATGCAAGTTATATGCTTACAAATTATATGATGGGAGTTAGCAGAACCGTGCTATCACGGAGAAAGCTTTCAACACCTTTTAGATATATCTATATCTAGTTGATACCTTGCTCTTTTGTTTGCGGATGTCAACAATGTGAAATGAAAGGGGGACTTGTGAGTCCTTGGAGTTTTTATTCTGTGTTAGATAAATGCCTGGGCCGCTAGCCTAAGCCATGCCTAATCATGGTGGAAACTTGCGGCATCACCATAGTGAATCATTTATGAAGCATCCTCAATAAAAAACTATGCATATAGTAAATAAAAAGATTGCTGAGATGCTCATTGTCCGCTTGCCTTGTCATTTTGGTTATGGGAAAGCTCCTGTACCATATGCAAGGGGTACCCCGTTGGCGGTTCTCAATGATATGCAAATACTTACAATGACAAGAACTTGCCTGGACCCAAAGTTGAGTAGTATGTGGAGTGGCCCTCACACTCAAGGGACTTGGGATTTTCAGTATATGGTCTGTCAAGCATATAATTCAGAGTGGACCTCACTTTCACCTTAACCACATAAAGATGCTTATGATAGGGGCAATGAGAGATCAAAGCTAATGAGTACCTTCCTTTCAGCATTTGGAAGCCTTTCAAACTTTCAAAAACCATTTTCAAAACCTTGTTGAGTCACCACTTATTCTAGGAGCACCTTCTTGAAAGCATAGTTTTCATTCTTGTGTTTGTTCCAAAACTTGGTTAATTATGTCATTACTTTGATGCTTGTATCTCTGATATCTTTATCTCTAGTCTTCATGTGAACTTCAGAGGTACCTTGGCATTTATATTGTGCTCTTCAAACAAAGGAAAGCGAGATACCACTCTATCATACCTTATTATGAGCATTGCAATGTTGCTTATGTTTATGTTTCATGCTACTTATTATTATTGAGTTGGTTTCTCTTCATATCTTGCAATGACTATTGAGTAGACTTAGTTGCATACTCCTTATTATGATTTTCACTAGGGCCCGAGTGCCATGATCTCAGATCTAAAATTATTATTGAATCATTATGATAGTATTGTTTATGATCTTATCTGCAAGTTGTGTACACATATCATTGTCCGGATCCAAAGGCCCCAAAGTGACAATAATTGGGACAACCGGAGGGGATGGCTGTGGTGTGAGCATCACATGTGTTCACGGAGTGTTAATGCTTTGCTCCGGTGCTTTATTAAAAGGAGCACCTTAATTGCCAGTAGTTCCCTAGAGGCCCCACTGTCACGGGTTGGCTGGACAGAAGATGTTGTGCAAGTTCTCATTGCGAGCACGTACGACTATATGTGGAGCACATGCCTAGGATTGTTTACTACTTGGATGATTATTATTATTTATCTACAATGCCATAGTTCTTTGAAGTTACATGTTTAGACTCATCCATGCAACGCCCGTCCATCCATCCCTATGCCTACCACACTCGAATTCCACTGTTACCGTTACTGTTACTATTGCTATTGTTTCACAGCTATTGTTGCTTTGTTGTTGCTACTACCAAACTGTTGCTAATGATAAACTTCTGTGAGCAAGAACTATTTCCAGGTGCATCTGAACTGACAACTCAGTTGTTAAGGTTGCAAGTATTCTTTGGCTCCCCTTGTGTCGAATCGATAAATTGGGTAATGCAACCCGTGAAGACTGTTGCGATCCCCTACACTTGTGGGTCATCAAAGGGGTATAATAAGAAGTATGTATTAGTCCAAGTTGGGGTAGTACATCAGCATAGGTTCACCCCATAACACTTATCCAACCAATGAAGATTAATCGACTATATGAAGCAAAAGCACTTGACAATATTCCCATGTGTCCTCAAGAACGTTTGGTCATCATAAGTAATACAATCGTCTTGTCCTTTGCTGAAGAAAGGATTGGGCCACTTGCTACAATTATTATTATTGTATTTTATTTACTCACACTTTATTTATCTGCATTACCAAAAACCCCTAAAAATCCGTTTGATAGTATTTACAGTGAATCCTTGATCCAAACCACTTTTCAACACCTTATGCTCCTCGTTGCGTTCGACACTCTTATTTATCGGAAGTACTACGATACACCCCATATACTTGTGGGTCATCAGTGGCTATAAGAGTGCCGTGCCTAAGTGAGAAACTATGGAGCAGAAGATGAGGGCTAGAGGCATCACTCCCGGTACCGATGGATGGCTCGAGAGGTCAAATCACTGGTGGTACGGGCACATGGGATTGTTGGACCCAGAAACAGGAAAGACATTATTTCATGAAAAATTCTAAAACCCTCCAACGAACTTGTTAAAGCAATGAACACAGCTCAATTGGGATTGTTCCGGCCCAAGAGAGAGAACTACGAGTTGACAAGCGTCCTTGGGAATCCTAAAAAACCTGGACAAACATGAGGCAATGGCGTCGGTGTTACGTGGAAGAAAGGGTTTCCCAGTACGATGACAGTTATAGAATCCGTTAGAGAAAGAAGGATCGGGAGGCAGACCGGATAGGGAAGATAGAAGATGACCTAGCTGAGATGAAGAAGCTCATGGAAGCAATTAGCCAAAGGTCATCAACGCAGCCGCAGGCTGATGATACTGCATTGGATCTTAGCAAGCGGAGGTCTGGGCTGATGATCAAGCACTGTTGGATGATGCATCAGCTCCTCACTACCCCGTGGACAATGTCAGAGAGATGACACAATGTGATCTACATCAGCCAATGAACAACCTATCCTTCAAGGTGGCGATCGACACTCCTTTACCTTGTGTACCTGGAGCACTCCACCATTCACTTCCGGTTCCACCTGGCTATGCTCGTGTCACGGTGGATGACATAGTGGAAGATTTTGTGGACCTAGAGATTGATATCGATACACCTGAAGGCCTTAGGAAACTATGAGATGTCAAGCACAACATTATTATATGGAAGAAGTACATCAAGTTTCTAGGCTCGGCGCCAAGGCCACCGAATCCAAGGAATCCAAGTCCACCCCGCCCCGATTATCGTCAACCTGCAAGTCCACCCCGCCCTGATGATCTTCAACCTCCAAGTCCACCCCACCTCCGCTGTAGCACGAGTACATCAACTCGATCTCCGCCTCGGCGCAATAATGGATCTCTGCCTCCGCCTCCATGCAATACTAACACATCAAAAAACGGAAGGTCACTGCTCCGCCGTGCCCCACATCAAAGAAAGGTAAAACGACAAAGATAGTCGACATCCCATCGACTCTTCTAAAGAGACCTTATGATAAGACCAATGAGGAAAATGCCGCGGATGTGGATGCCCAAGTTAAGGCGCATTTTGCAGTGAAAATCCTAAGCCAAAGCCGGTATTTGATGAAAAAACCAATATGTGGGCTAGGTCCTTTCTTGAGAAACAATCCCAAATATTGATGAATCTAGAATGAGACTATGACCGGGAAATTATTAAGCAAGCAAAGCAGAAAAAATAACAAGTGCAAAAAGCGGGAAACAAGTTACCCAGCTCGGACAACAAAAGGTGCAATCGGTTCTCCTGCTCAAAGGTGATTTCAGACCTCAACAAGGCCTTCAGAGTTGAAATGGATAAGGAAATGCAAATAATGGACCCCAGATCAAGTACTGCTTCTGCACTAATGTCACATCCCAAGATTTTCCAAATCTTGTAATGTGAAAATAAATGAATGAAATAAAACTTTGTTTGATTTTCAGGGCCAGAAGAAACTTTTTGAATTTAATTGGAAACTTCAAACCAATTTGAATCAAATAAATCCTAAAGGGATTTATAAGGATAAACATTTATTAAAGGAAATTAAAATGTTTTGGGAATTACTATTTTGGATCTTTTGATAAAAGATTTGGTTTTCAAAAGAAAAGGTGGATTCATAAATAAAGATTATTTTATAAAGCCAAATTAAACCTTGGGCAAGCTTTGGAATTTAAAACATTTTGTTTTGAATAAAAATAGCAAAGGTTTATTTAAATAAAATAATAAGGATTTAATATCCAAGTTTTATTAATAAAAGGATTTACTATTTCCAAAACATCAAAACTTATTTAATTATTTAAAATAAGTTTTCCAAGTATTTTATATTCCCAAATAAAGCCTACTGATTTGGTTTTGGAAATATTTAGATTTCAAATAAAGATTTTGTTAATTAAATCAAACCCTATTTTATTAAATAACTAAAGATCCATTTTTAAAGGATGGATCCTCAAAATAATAAAAAAAAAATTAATTATTATTTTATTTTAGGATTTGGTTTATGTTGATAAACAGAACCAAAAACTTATTTGCAAGTGTGGTGATTGTTTGAATGTTTGAATGTTGTTTGATAGTTTGAAATTCAAATCAGAAATTAGATTTAGAAAAAGAAAAATGTTTCAGACAGAAAAAAATAGTGCAAAGGACCAAGCCCATAAGCCCAGGAACCAGCCTAGTTTCCCTCCCCGAAGAAAAATGATTCGTACTCAAGTTCTAACCCATGCAGACACTGACCAGTGGACCCTCCCCCTCACTTCTTTTCCCACTGACGACTGGACCCCACTCTCCTGTTCATCCTCCTCACCCGCGCGACTCCTTTTCCCCAAACCTCGCTGCCGTTGCTGCCATTCAAAGCCGCGATCAATTCGCAGTGATGCCGCGCCTTAAAACTCGCCGTGACTGCACGTTATTAAACGCCAGCGTCTCCTCCTCCTTTCCCCTCACATGCCACTCCCTCTCTGCCCCGAGGCTGCCTCAATTTGAGCTCGCACCGCCGCTGCTCCGACCACCGTCCTCTCTCAATTCCGGCCAAGCCACACCACCTCCTGCCTCCACAAGCACACGAACGCACTCACCACTCCCTGGAACATCTCCCAGTACCCTCCGTTCGACCGCGGGCGCCCCAGGGAGTCGTCTTCGACAAAGTACTGAAGCGCCGCCGTCTGTCTCGTCTCCGTCGAGCTCCTCCGGTAAGTCCAGACCGCCCCAAGCCTTCTCCTTCACGCTCGCGTCATCTCCGTGACCTCCTGCATCTGACCACGCCCTCTGTTTGCCTCCTCGTGATCGACAGCTTCGCCTCCGACCACGACCAGGACCACCCGACGTTGTTCTCTACTCCGGCGAGCAATTGCAGCTGTACCAGAGCACCCCTTGCCACGACAAGCACACGTCGAGCATCACCACTTCCTCACGATTATGGTGAGCACCTTTCCTCCCCTCTCCGCTTCCTGTAACCGCCATAGCGCCACCGCCTGGCCGTGCGCCGCCGCTAGCCGCCGCCAGCGCCGCCGATCCTTGGCAAGCATGCTAGCAACCGTAGGATCTAGATCGAGCGAACGAAACAGATCCACTTAATCACCGAAGGGGTACGCGATCAGGACCGCACGATCTGTTCAGATCCAACGCACCACAGAGCCGATCCGGCCGAACCGGTACCAGCCAGTCATATTGCGCCACGTGGCCAGTTTTGGTTTAAACAGAAATTTGAAAACAGAATTGTTTGTGAATTTGAAAACCCTGTAACTTTCGATCCACACGTCCAAAAATTGCAAACTTTATACCGTTGGAATCAGTGGAACAAACCCTAGCCAACCATGCCATTTGTTTGGTAAATAGTATCTGTTAGATTAGTTGTTTTTGCAGAAACATTTGAATGCTTGTTAAGACTAGAAAAATGATTCAAAAATGTTTTTAGGGTTAAAACCTTTGCAAAATGGTTTGTTGTAAACTCACTGACCCTAGGAACCAACCCATGGTTTTGAAAATGAATTTGGAGAAGATTAGGATGGATTAATTGATTTGGTCCATTTCTGGCCAAATAAAAATAATAAATTTTGTTATGAAAATGTTTTTGGAGTAAAAACTTTGGGAAAATATTTTGGATCAAACCTACTGGCCATAAACACCAAGTTTTGAGAAACCTCAACTTATTTGGTGAAACACTTAAAGTTGTTGCTTGATAAAAATGTTTTTCCACCACATAAAATGTTGAATGGATTTAAAAATGGTTTATGGACAAAACCCTTTTTGCAAATGACTTTGCCATTTTGGTAAATGACCACTTTGGACTTTACAAATTTTTAGAAGCCTAGTGGAGACCACCTTTGCAATTAGAACCATATTTTACATGCTTACATGCATGACTTAGATCTTAAATCCCATAGTTTTATGTGTGTGTGAAATGTTGTTTGATTGATTATTTGGAATGCTAGTTGATTTGGTGTTTGCTTGATTGATTGTAGTGAAATTAGCAAAGTGTGAGACTAGCAAGATCAAGGAGTGAACCATCATTCCCTACCAAAAAGGCAAGTGACACTATCATCAAAAGTCCTACTATTTTCATTATACTTAGTGGATTTTGAAAACATGCATGAAAAGAATTTCTATACTTATGCTATGCTAAATCCTAATAGGATCCCCTATACATTCCTTAGTGAAAACATTGTAGTTGATACATGCTTAGCCATGCTATATTTTGAAAAGAGATACATGTTGAGATTTTACAAAGGTTGAAGAAAGGACTTGTGTTTTACATAATAAAACAAGGACTCAATGAACTACCTAGGTGGAGGATACTTTAAGTTTTGGAGAGGGTGGCAACAAAAGGAACCATGTCTATGGGAATCACTTTGTGTTGTGCTCCAAAAGAAAACCACCTAGGAAACTTAGAGATTGAACATGTTTCTCCAATTGTGGCTTTCGTGTGCAACCACATGCTATTATGGCTCTGGCTTAGTCAACTACATTGGGAAGACTCATGCACTGTCCTCAGTTAACTGGACATGGCGACCTGGAATCCTACATGGGTGCTGAAGGCAAGCTAGCAATGGTGTATGGGAGGACCCTTTGGAAAGACTTCGTCACATTCTCAATCTGCCAGTACTCCATCTTGGTGAGCACTAATCCAGTAGGCCACTGGTGGAAAAAGGATGGGATTGTGACATGTGGGTAAAGTGTACTCCTTCTGCAGAAGATAATAGAAATCTAAGTACTTAGCCGTGTCCCCGGTTATGGACAATACTGAGCAACTAAAGTTTGAAGCTATGGGAGATCTCGACATTCTAATTTCTAAAAGAAAACTTTTAAGTACTTGATGCACTTGGGGTTACCAAGGAGCTCAAGAGACTTTGACAAAACTTGATGTACTTGGGGTTACCAAGGAACTCAAGAGATTTTGTTGAAAACATGAACACTTGGGGTTACCAAGGAACTCATGAGGTTTTGATAAAACTTGTTGCACTTGGGGTTACCAAGTAGCTCAAGATATTTTTGACAAGGACTTGAACACTTGAGTTTCTACCAAGGAGTTCAAGGAACTTGGAAAAAGAGATTTGACAAAGGACCAAAACCATTTTTGAAAATATAGGATAAATTATTGCTTTAAGCAAATGAGCCTAAAACTCTACTTAGCCAAATATGCATGTATTGATAGGATCCACTCATACTATACATAGTAGTGAAGCTTGCCAATACAATTCAAATGTATTGACCCTTGTGGCTGTAACTTGTAATGTTGCAGGTTTGATTGATTTTAGTGAAGATTGATTGATTAGGATTACAAAGTCTACAACCAACATCTGCCTGTGGCACTTTGAAGATGAAGGACCCCATGACTATAGTTATTCCGCTGCAATGTAATGTAATAGCCAAATGAGCTATGTATGATGTAATAAAATTATGTTATTCCTGGTTATAAAGTTATAATATGACCTTTGTATCTTGATATTACATCTTAACTGTGGATGCTAGCTATTGATCCAGGGACTAGCATTGTACACACAGGGGACTCCACCTTATATTGTATAAAGGTTGGGACACTCCCTCTACAACTAATGGGCATCACTGTATCGGAGGCCAAACATTTGCTACCTATGCAAATATGTTTCTTGCTCAATTTTTAGGCTATGAAGATACGCTAGTGGGTCAGATAGTAGGGCGGTATGTCAAAGGGGAGCCTCTAGTCAGTCATGAGGATGTCACACGTTGATACGTCCATTTTGCATCACTATTCTATATCATAATTTACTGCTATTCATTGATATATTTCATATTAAGAGGTGATACTTATGTTGTTTCATCTATTTTTGCATGTTGGATGACTTTTGGAGGATGAACTTCCGGAGTCAGGATTCTGATGGAAAAAGCGGTGCTTCGATGCAATTTTTGCAAAGATCAGAAAATACACGGAAAATCCTATTTTTTTGAAGACGAAGGAAGCCAGAAGGGGAGGCTGAGTTGGGCCACAGGGGGGCCACACACCCCCCTGCGCGGGCCACCCTGGGTCGCGCCACCAGGGGGTGTGGCCACCCTGGTCCACCTCCTGCTTCGCCCTTTCGCCTATATCTTCTCCTCAAAACCCTAATACACGGGGAGCGACCACAAAAAGGTTCCACCACCTCTGCGGGGCATAAACTACATAGAGAGAAAGAGCTCTCTGGCAGGCAGGTTTTTGCCGGGGAAATTCCTTCCCGGAGAGGGGAGATCGTTGCCATCAACACCTTCATCAAGCTAGACTTCATCGGGATCATCATCATCATCCTCACCACCATATCCACCAGCACCATCATCACCACTCCATCCTGCTGTAACATTGTGTTGAATTTTGCATAGGTCTTAGGGGAAACTTTCCCGGTGTTAATTACTTTTGTAGTTGATGCTTGTGAGTGGAACCATTGAATTATTGTCCATGTTCATATTGTTATTCATCATTATATCATCTCTGAACTTGATCCATATGATGTCTCATGAGTAGTTCGTTTAGTTCTTGAGGACATGTGAGAAGTCATGTTGTTAGTAGTGGAATTGTATTGAAGTAATATTCAATGGTCGATATTTAAGTTGTGGTGCTATTCTTCTAGTGGTGTCATGTGAACATCGACTACATGATACTTCACCATTTATGGGCATAGGAGAATGCATTGTGTATTTGGCTACTAATTGTGGGATTGCCGGAGTGACAGAAACTTCGAACCCCCGTTCGGAAACCTTTGCACAAGGGAGTATAGGATCTCAGAGTTTAATGTTGTGGTTAGGTTTTTATCTTAATTACTTTCTTGTAGTTGCGGATTCTTGCAAGGGGTTTAATCACAAGTATTTCTTAGTCCTAGTAAGGTCGGTACATTAGCATAGGTTCACCCACACAACACTTATCAAACCAAAGAAGATTAATCAACTATACGAAGCGAAAGCACTAGACAATATTCCCATGTGTCCTCGAGAGCGTTGGTCCTCATAAGTATTACAACCGGCTTGTCCTTTGCTAAGAAAGGATTACGCCACTTGCTGCAATTATTTGTTGTCGTTATTTACTTGCACTTTATTTCTTTGCTTTATGAAAAACCCCTAAAAATCCTTTTGCTAAGTATTTACATATAATTCCTGCTCCAAACCACTAGTCAACACCTTCTGCTCCTTGTTGGAAGAACTAAGAATATATTTGTAGAGGTGAAAAATAGATGGTTAGTTCATTGTAAAAGTACTACATTGATATTAGTTTTGTCACAAAGTACAAATTAAGTTTATCTCAATCTAAACTAAGGGTGGCACAATATAATGGAAAGTAAGTTCCATAAAGTATTTGGATGAATTCCAAAGTTTAGACATTATGACAGATACTACAACAAAAGGCTAAGTATATGGCTGCTATTATAGCATCAAAAGAGGGCATTTATGTTAAGTAGTTTGTTATCAAACTAGGTGTGGTTCACGGCGGGATAGTATTATGAAGATATATTGTACGACAATATTATCAACATGTTTTAACCCCAAGGAACTAAAGGTCTCACCAAACGACCAAATTTATACAAAGCCATCTCATTAGAGAATGAGTGATGCGTAGAGACGCAAATACATACAATTACACACAGACCTAAAAGAGTCGGATCAGAAGATCAATTGAACACTAGAAATCGTGTAAATACAACACCGGAAAGCCATAGGTGTTGAATACACAAAGTTTTGAAACTATATTATTGTCTCTAGTGCATGTGGGAGAATGTTGGAGATATGCCCAAGAGGCAATAATAAAGTGGTTATTATCATATCTTCGTACTTATGATAAATGTTTACATACCATGCTATAATTGTATTAACCAAAACATTAATAGTTGTGTGGTTTGTAAACATAAAAGAGTCCCTAGTAAAGCCTCTTGTTAAACTAGCTTGTTGGTTAATATATGATCATGGTTTCCTGATCATGAACATTGAGATGTTATTAACAACAAGGTTATATCATTAGGAGAATGATGTGACGGACATACTCCTATAGTTAAGCGTAGCATAAGATCAAGTCATTTAAATATTTCACTTGATATAAGCTTTCAAAAACATAGTAACATAAATCTTTCGACCATGAGATCATGTTAATCACCATCACCGGATGGATGATTTGATGAAATCAAACACCACTTCGTAATTAGGTGGTTATAAAGGTGGCATTGAGTGTTCGGAAAGTATATGTTGAGGCACATGGATCAATAGTGGGATTTGTCCATCCATATGACGGATAGATATACTATGGGCCTTCTCGGTGGAATGTCATCCAATTGGCTTGCAAGCATGTGACTGGCTCACAAGGGATCACATATCACAGGAACGAGTAAAGAGTACTTATCGGTAACAAGGTTGAACTAGGTATGCAGAGATACCGATGATCAAACCTTGGATAAGTAAAGTATCGCGAGACAAAGGGAAATTGGTATCGTATGTAAATGGTTCATTCGATCATGAAGTAATCGTAAAAATATGTGGGAGCCATATGAATTTCCAGATTCCTCTATTAGTTATTGATCGGAGAAGAGTCTCGGTCATGTCTACATAATTCACGAACTGTAGGAAGACACACGTAAGGATTCGATCTTGTTTAGTAGATACAGAATGTGAGTAAGAACACCGAATGTTGTTCGGAGTCTCGGATGAGATCCGGGATATCACGAGGAGATCCTGGATACCACGAGGAGATCCAGGATATCACGAGGAGATCCAGAATGGTCTGGAGAATAAGATTCATATAAGGAAAGTCCAATTCTGGAGTTTGGGGATGGTTTCGGTGTTTTCACTGAAATGTTCTAGAAGGGTCTAGAAGGTCCACCGAACCAGAAGGGGAAGGGTACATGGATGTGCCATGACAAAGTGGAATGGTTGCATCATGTCCTAGGTCACTTGGCTGGACACTTGGAAGAGAGAAATCAAACTCTAATTTGAAAGTCAAAAAGGCAGTTTGAAAAAGTCAAATCCCAACATGGTTTCTGAGTTAGGGAGGGTTTCCACCTAGGCTAGGAACACCCTTGGACGCCCCCACCTATATAAGGAGGGGTGGGGGTGCAACCCAAGGAACCCCCCATGCCCTAGGCACCCAAGACCCAATCCCTAGGCCAACGCTGCCCCTCCAAGCCGCCGGCGCTCTAGATCCCCTCTAAATCACCGCTGCCGTCTAGACTAAACCCTACCCATCGGCTGCCCTCTTCCCTCGGTGTATAAACCCTAGCCCCGAGGCTCCCTCTACTCCACCATACCCATTCCGTCTTAGGCGAAGCCCTGCGGGCCCCTGCCCGCTGGAACACGAGAGAGGAAGGTCTTCATCGAGTACCATACGTGTGATCGACGGTTGGAGCGCTGCTGGAATGAGGCACCGGAAGGATCGCCTACGCGATCTTGAGATCGGCAAGTGAACGACTACATCAGCCATGAGAATCTGCTCTCATTAACTGCTTTGGATCTTCGAGGGTTAGTACTCTATCAACTTGTTGCACCGATCTAGTAGATAGATCTCGGCTTGATCATAGATTAGATCTTGATTGTGTGTTCATGCGATAGAATTTTTTGTTTTCCATGCTACGAACCCCTACATTGTGTATTTGGCTACTAATTGTGGGGTTGCCCGAGTGACAGAAACCGGAACCCCCGTTAGGAAACCTTTGCACAAGGGAGTGTAGGATCTCAGAGTTTAATGCTGTGGTTAGGTTTTTATCTTAATTACTTTCTTGTAGTTGCGGATGCTTGCAAGGGGTTTAATCACAAGTATGTATTAGTCCTAGTAAGGTCGGTACATTAGCATAGGTTCACACACACAACGCTTATCAAACCAAAGAATATTAATGAACTATATGAAGCGAAAGCACTTGACATTATCCCCATGTGTCCTCGAGAACGTTTGGTCCTCATAAGTATTACAACCGGCTTGTACTTTTCTAAGAAAGGATTGGGCCACTTGCTGCAATTATTTGTTGTCGTTATTTACTTGCACTTTATTTCTTTGATTTATCAAAAAACCCTAAAAGTCCGTTTACTAAGTATTTACAGAGAATTCCTTCTCCAAACCACTAGTCAACACCTTCCGCTCCTTGTTGGGATCAACACTCCTATTTATCAAAAGTACTACGATACACCCCCTATACTTGTGGGTCATCAAGACTATTTTCTGGCAACGTTGCCGGGGAGTGAAGCGCTATTAAAGAGTGGAACTGGTAAAGGAAATTTCTACTATGAGTATTGCTTTTTTATTTCTGTTTGTTACTTTGTTTCCACTATGGATAACCCACTTGGTTTCCTATTTGGAAAAGCTACTACCACTACTAGGGTAGTATATGAACCACCACCTACTGAGATAGTGTAGGGGTTCGTAGCATGGAAAACAAAAAGTTTCTACCGCATGCACACAAACAAGCCAAGATCTATCTACTAGATTGTAGCAAAGAGTCGATAGAAGCACTCACCCTCGAAGATTCCAAAGCGGTTACCGAGAGCATATTCTTGTGGGTGATGTAGTCGCACACTTGCCGACCTCAAGATCGCGTAGACGATCCTTCCGACGATGCGTTCCGGCAGCGCTTCCGCAGTCGGTCACGCGTTCGGTACTCGATGAAGACCTTCCTCTCCCTTGTTCCAGCAGGCAGCGGAGGTTGTAGTTCTCCCCTCGTGATTCCGGCAGCACGACGGCGTGGTGTCGAAAGTAGAGGGAAGATCCCGCAGGGCTTCGCCTAAGCCGGATGCGAGTTATGGTGGATTAGGGTTTCCCGGAGATCTAGGGTTTAGATGACCGGGAGGAGGAGGTGTCAGCGGCGGCTAGTGCGGCGGCGACGAACCGGCGACGGCGACGGCGCGGTGTGTGGGGAGGCCTTGGCTCTTGTTGTGGTGTTGGGGCAGCCCTCCCCCTCTATTTATGAGAGGGAGGGGAAGCCTTGGGAGGGGTGGGTTTGAATCCAAACCCAAACCCAAGTTGGATTGAGAGAAGGACTTGTTTCTTCTCCCACTAGGAAACCATTGTTCCAGTTTGACTTTTCAAACTTCCCGTTTGACTTTTAATTTAGAGATTTATTTCTCTCTTGCAAATGTCAACACCAAGTGACCTAGCATATGATCCAATCATTCCACATATCCATGACACATTCATGGACCATTCCCGTTCCGGACCGGTGAACCTTCTAGACCCTTCTAGAACCTCTCCGATGAAAACATCGGAAACTTTCCCGAACTCCAAAATTGGACTTTCCTTATATGAATCTTATTCTCCGGACCATTCCGGATCTCCTCGTTATATCCCGGATCCCATCCGAGAGTCCGAACAACATTCGGTATCCCTATTAACATTCCATATCTACTAAACAACATCAAATCCTTAAGTGTGTCTCCCTATGGTTCGTGAATTATGCGGACATGACCGAGACACTTCTCCGATTAATAACCAATAGAGGAAAATGGAAATTCATATGACCCCCACATATTTCTACGATTACTTTGCGATCGAATGAACCACTTACATACGATACCAATTTCCATTTGTCTCACAATAGTTTACTTACCCGAGGTTTTGATCATCGGTATCTCTACATACCTAGTTCAACCTCGTTACCGATAAGTACTCTTTTCTCGTTCTCGTGATATGTGATCCCTTGTGAGCCAGTCACATGCTTGCAAGCTAATTGGATGACATTCCACCGAGAGGGCCCAGAGCATATCTATCTGTCATATGGATGGACAAATCCCACTCTTGATCCATGTGCCTCAACCCATACTTTCCGAACACTCAATGCCACCTTTATAGCCACCCATTTATGGTGTGGTGTTTGATGTCATAAAAGCATCCTTCCGGTGATGGTGATTAGCATGATCTCATGGTCGAAGGAATTAGGTTACTATGTATCAGAA
This sequence comes from Avena atlantica, assembly GCA_910589765.1. Lineage (NCBI taxonomy): Eukaryota > Viridiplantae > Streptophyta > Magnoliopsida > Poales > Poaceae > Avena > Avena atlantica. The sequence goes on along the minus strand of OU342739.1, from coordinate 522,505,228 downwards.
ATCTTATAGCAAACTAACTATTGAAATGACTTGATCTTAATGCTACGCTTATCTATAGGAGTATGTCCATCATACCATTATTGAATCATTATGATAGTATTTTTTGTGATCTTATCTGCAAGTTGTGTACACATATCATTGTCCGGATCCAAAGGCCCCGAAGTGACAGAAATTGGGACAACCGGATGGGATGGCTATGGTGTGAGGATCACATGTGTTCATGGAGTGTTAATGCTTTTCTCTGGTGCTCTATTAAAAGGAGGACCTTAAATGCCAGTAGTTCCCTAGAGTCCCCGCTGCCACGGGCTGGCTAGATAGAAGATGTTGTGCAAGTTCTCATTGCAAGCACGTATGACTATATATGGAGCACATGCCTAGAATTGTTTAGTACTTCGATGCTTATTCTTATTCATCTGCAATGCCCTAGATCTTGAAGTTACATGTTTAGACTCATCCATGCAATGCTCGTTCATCCATCCCTATGCCTACCGCACACGAATCCCACTGTTCACTGTTACTTTTACTATCACTCCTGTTTTACTGCTATTGTTGCTTTGCTGTTGCTACTACCAAACTGTTGCTACTGATAAACTTCTATGAGCAAGAACTATTTCTAGGTGCAGCTGAATTGACAACTCAGTTGTTAAGGCTTGCAAGTATTCTTTGGCTCCCCTTGTGTCGAATCAATAAATTGGGTAATACTACCCGCGAAGACTGTTGTGATCCCCTACACTTGTGGGTCATCAGCGGGATCTGCCAAAGAACGGCAGGGTCCTGTACGGGGACGGGGGCCTCCTCGCCGGCGGCTACGGTGGAAGTGGGGATGGGGGTCTGGACGGGGATGGCGGCTGCCTTCGATGCCTCGACGGGGCCTCCTCGTCGGCCCCCTTGGAGGCGACGATGGCCACCGCGCTGTTCTTCTCCATCATCAGCGTGGTTGGGGTTTTCTTGGAGGTTTGCAGAAGGTGATGGGACAGTGGAGATGGTTGCGTGAGTGAGAGAGCGAGTGATGAGTGAGAGTGAGAAGGCATCTATAAAGGTGAAGGGAGGAGACATTTTGTTGCACTATCGTGCACCGCGTAACCGCGTATGCTACTACAACGTGCATGGACACACGCGTCCGGTACCGCCCCATGCACCGTGACACACGTACCGTGTGTCACGTTTCCCCCCTCGTGTCTAACCTTGGCCACTTAGTTGTGCTCAGTTATACCCTCGTGTGTAGCACTGGCAGTTTGGTTGTACATAGTTTTGCCCTCTAGTACTAACACTGACGTGTGCAATATACTCACTTTTATCCTCCGGTGGCTGGTCAACAGAGAGTCAACGGATGGGTTTTAGCTAGCTAATTGAGTCATTTTATTCACAACAAATTCAAAAAGATCAAAACATAGTGGCATCTACCCAGGGAGTCTTATTATGTGACCTGCCACCATAAGAAATGTATATATATCAAGTTTTAACCTAAATCACCACTTCTCAAATCACCTACTATCTATGAAGGTTCATGGCTTTCAACTCAAGCCTCTTCCCAAAACATCCCTCCCCAAAACATAATTTGCCTGAATGAGGCAATAATTGTCAAACTAATATATATTTGAATTGCAAATATTTTGATGTATGCCAATATGTATTTTATTGTATAAATGAATTATTTTCCATTTTTTAAATATCTTTCTGTTTTCTATTTGAACCCCCTTGTCAGTTTTTCCCTTGGTTTTTAAGTTCTACTCAGGTTTTTAAGTTCTACTCAGTTTTCCCCTCTCTCTCTTAGTTACAAACTCTCACACTTGTGCTCATCTTAGCTGCTACGCTCTGATTGGTCGAGATAGTTGTCACGCGGATCATACCCACCAACCGTTGATCCTCTAATTGATCCTTTGTGATATAGCGGACAGGATAACCCCTGTATTTGTCGGGGGCACCATCTATCCATGCAAAATAACGAGTTTTTCACCGATGCTTTAACTCCATAAACAAATGATTTTGAATATAATTTGAAGGGAAAGTGTTCAAAGGTGTATAATTTTTGCATTATATTTCACTCCATGAAAATGATAAATGATCAGGATTTTATTAGCACAACATTATCATGTCCTAAGTGCAATTTCAAAGAGTTCAAAGGTGTATAATTTTTGCCATATGCAAGTTTATGCATTACATTCTATGAAAATGATAATCTCTCAAGATTTTCTTAGCACATCATTATCACGTATTAAGTGCGATTTCATAGTTTTCAAAGGTTTATAATATTCATATACGCAAGTTTAGGGATCAATTTTCACACTCTAAAAATGGTAAACACTCTTTTACATTAAGAGTTGTATATATTTTTTAATTTGAAAGTGTTCAAGAGTTGTGTCAATTATAAACACTCTTTTACATTAAGAGTTGTATAATTTTTTCAATTTGAAAGTGTTCAAGAGTTGTGTCAATTATAAACACTCTTTTACATTAAGAGTTCTATGATTTTTTTAATTTGAGAGTGTTCAAGAGTTGTGTCAATTATAAACACTCTTTTACATTAAGAGTTGTATAATTTTTTTCAATTTGAAAGTGTTCAAGAGTTGTGTCAATTATAAACACTCTTTTACATTAAGAGTTGTATAATTTTTTCAATTTGAAAGTGTTCAAGAGTTGTGTCAATTATAAACACTCTTTTACATTAAGAGTTGTATAAATTTTTTTTGAAAGTGTTTAAGAGTTGTGTCAATTATAAACACTCTTTTACATTAAGAGTTGTATAATCTTTTTCAATTTGAAAGTGTTCAAGCGTTGTGTCAATTATAAACACTCTTTTACATTAAGAGTTGTAAATATTTTTTTAATTTGAAAGTGTTTAAGAGTTGTGTCAATTATAAATACTCTTTTACATTAAGAGTTGTATACTTTTTTAATTGGAAAGTGTTCAAGAGTTGTGTCATTTCTAAACACTCTTGTATATTAAGAGTTGTATAATATTTATAATTTGAAAGTGTTCAAGAGTTGTGTCATTTTCTTATTTATTATACATCCATGTCCCTAATTTTTAATTATAAACACTCTTTCACTTGATTGCAGCTGAGACATTAACTTGATAAACCAATTAAATCATCGGAACGGCTCGCCGGCCGCATTCTCCACAACAAGTGCCCAGTTGCCATTTTGGTGCGAGATTTTGGTGCATTTTGGTTCGAGATCTAACCTTCTCTGTGCACGGTTGTCATTGTCATCCTTCGTACACGTCAACAGGACGACACCATACTGCGGCCAGGACAAATGGGAGGCTGAAGTGAAGCTCGACAAAGGGTCGCCGTCGCCGGAGAAGAAGAAGAAAGGGGAGGCAACGACATGGGTGCGGGCACGGGGCTGGCTCACGTGGATAATTTTTGGGTCCGACGCTTACGTGGATAAGCTGTGGGTCCCATGCTGATATGGATAAGTGGAGAGAGGTGTCCACTACAGGAACCAACTAAACCCGGCCCCACTTATCAGCATGTAACGGCAAGTGTCCAATACGGGACCTGACAGACCGCAGCCTCACTTGTCAGCACGTAACAACGAGGGTCCACTACGGGACCTGACTGAATGCGGCCCCACTTGTTAACATCTAATGGCAAGGCTAACAGACAAAGATTTTCAGACCTTGCTTGCGAGAGTTCCATAATAGGAGATGTGCAAAAGTGAGGAAAAGCTAAGCGGCTGGAGAAAACTGAGTACAACTAAGGAACCATGGGCACGAAAAAAAATCCCTTGAAGTAACATGAAGATGAAAATATGTCTTTGTTTGAGATGAGTAATATAGTATGATGAGGAAGAATTGTATGACAATAAATAGAAATACCATAAGCTTGGGGATGCCCACGCATCCCCCTCTTCTTTCAAGTATTTCAAGTAATATCATTCCAAACTCATGTTTTAGTTTTACCTTCATGTTTTCGTTTGTATGTTTGTGGAAACCATGTTTGAATTACCTTTTTGTTTTATTTGGATTTTCTTTTTGAACTCTTTCTGTTGCAAGGCAGTTTTATTTTAGTTTGCTTTCTGAAGTTTTTAATAAAGTACTAAGTGGAACCCATCTTGGATGTTAAAAGTTGTTAAAACATATTCTACAGAACAGTATTCAGTATAAGAATTTTCTATTTTTTCTGTAACTCCGTTTGCGCTCATATTTACACACCATTTACAAGTTTTCATCCTCTGTATGCACAAATTTTAAATAAAAATCCTTACATGTCTAAGTGGGCGAAATAAATTCATTTTGGTGCTGCTAAAAATCTGGATAGATTCTGCCACACATAATGTTTAAAACAATCCTTAGGGTCCTAAAATGATTACCATGAGCTATATTATATGCTAGCGATGTCTACATGAAGGGAATATGCCCGAGAGGCAATAATAAAAGTGGTTATTATCGTATTCCTTATTTATAATAAATGTTTATTTTGCATGCTATAATTGTATTAATACGGAAACGTTAATACATGTGTGTTTAATAAACAAAAAGGAAGTTCCTAGTTATGCCTCTCTTATAAACTAGCACGTTGATTAACAAGATGATCAAAGGTTTCCTGATGTGTGGGAGTCAGTACGGATCTCCACGTCCCGCTGCTGATTATTGATCGGAGAGGGGTCTCGATCATGTCTACATTATTCGTGAACCGTAGGGTGACACACTTAAGGGTTATGCACCCAAGGTTCTCTCTCTTTACCATATTTATTAGCAATAAAATCTTCCTTTGTGTACCTAGTGTTCTTAGTGTGCTTCTCAGGTTCTTCCTCACCTTCCTCCTTATCAGGAGCTTCATTTTTATCAGTACCGCTCACAGTTTCAGCATCAGAGACAGATATACTATTAGGACTTACAAAATGTTCAAGTCGTTCCTCAACTATCGTATGTTTCTTTTTATTTCTCTTACGAGAACTACCACTACTCTCACCTTGCTGAGAATCCTTCTCAATTCTTTTAGGGTGTCCTTCAGGATATAAAGGATCTTGAGTAGCTATACCACTCCTAGTTCTAATTCCATAAGCATGTTTATCTCCTGAGGCATTAACTAGCATATTCTTTTGTACCTTAGAAAGTTGGTCAAGTTGGGTTTGAACCATTTGAAAGTGTTTACAAAGCATTTTAATATTATTAGAAGTTCTTTCCACAATATCTTTCAACTCATGGATAGCTCTAGAGTTTTCCAATAAATGATTCTGGACTTGTTTATTAAAATTACCTTGTTTCACAATAAATGTGTCAAGTTCCTCTAAACATTGATCAGGAGGCTTACCATAAGGAATATCACCTTCATTAAATTGGAGAGAGTGTACCTCAATAGTGGATGAGTGGGGAATTGGCTTACATAATTCTTCTATAGGAGGTAGATTCTTCACATCTTCAGCTCTAATATCTTTCTCATTTAGACACTTCTTGGCTTCCTTCATCACTTCATCATTTAATGCATAACTCCCCTTTTCTTTAGTGTTGGTGTTGAAACTGGTTCAGGAATAATAGGCTCAGGTGTATTTATCTCAGTTGAAGTCCAATCATCATAATTCTTGCTTATCTTGGCTATTAATTCTTCAGCATCTGTAGGAGTTATTTTCCTGAAAACACAATCAGCAAAGCTATCTAGGTAGGTCCTAGAATCATCAGTTAGTCCATTATAATAAATATCAAGAAGCTCATTCTTAGGTAATGGACATCTATGATGTGCATGAATCATGGCACAGAACCTTTTCCATGACTCAGGCAATTTTTCTTCTTCTCACTGTTTAAAATCAAAAAGTCTCTGCAAAGCAGCATGTTTAGCACTGGAGGAAAATATTTCTGGAAGAAAGAAGCAATCAAGCAATCAGGGCTATAAATGGAACCAGGAGGTAATCTATTAAACCAAGCCCTAGATTCTCCTTTTAGTGAAAAAGGGAAGATCTTGGTAACAAAGTACTTACGCATCTAAAAATCATCAGAGAACAAAACACTCATAGTAGAAAGCTCATTCATATGAGCCACAACACTCTCATTTTCAGTCCCACAAAAAGGTTCTTTCTCAACAATATCTAAATAAGATAAATCAAGAGAGAAATCATAGTCTTTATCTTTAATATCTATGGGAGAGGTGGCAAACTTAGGATCAGAGGACAGTTTAGGTATAATAGTACGTCTAGCAAGGAGACTCTTAATAGCACTAGTACCATGTGTGTTTCGGCAGCCTTCAACAAATTCATCAGTGAACTCAATGTAACCATCATTAATATCATAAATCTCACTAGACTCAGGAGAGCTAACAGGTGTAACAGTGTCTTCACTAGGAGTTTCGGTATTTTTAGACTAGCCATAGTAGAATCTAGAAAAGGACCTAATGAACCACTCGCATCAAGAACAGTAGAAGTAACATCATGAGCATCAAAAGCAGTTTCAGACTCAGCAGTAGTAGCAGTGTATGTAGCATGAGTATGTGGTGGTGGTGTGACAAGCTTACTTATAATGGACGGTGAATCAAGAGCAACAGAGGTGTTTAGGACTGTACCTCTTCTTGTAGTGGATGGTAAAATAGGGAACTTTCCATCACGATACTTCCCCATGACGAAAGGAGTAGCATGAATAATAATAGATCCAAGTGAACTTACAAATAAAGCTATGCTCCCCGGCAACGGCGCCAGAAAATAGTCTTGATGACCCACAAGTGTAGGGGATCACAACAGTCTTCGCGGGTAGTATTACCCAATTTATTGATTTAACAAAAGGGGAGCCAAAGAATACTTGCAAGCCTTAACAACTGAGTTGTCAATTCAGCTGCACCTGGAAATAGTTCTTGCTCACAGAAGTTTATCAGTAGCAACAGTTTGTAGTAGAAACAGCAAAACAAGAGCAACAGTGACAGCAATAGTGAAACAGGAGCAATAGTAACAGTAACGGTAACAGTAGGATTCGAGTGCGCTAGGCATAGGGATTGATGGACGGGCATTGCATGGACGAGTCTAAACATGTAACTTCAAGATCTAGGGCATTGCAGATAAATAATAACAAGTATCCAAGTACTAAACAATCCTAGGCATGTGCTCCAAATATAGTCATACGTGCTCGCAATGAGAACTTGCACAACATCTTTTGTCCAGCCAGCCCGTGGCAGCGGGGCCTCTAGGGAACTACTGGCAATTAAGGTGCTCCTTTTAATAGAGCACCGGAGAAAAGCATTAACACTCCTTGAACACATGTGATCCTCACACCACAGCCATCCCCTCCAGTTGTGCCAATTATTGTCACTTTGGGGCCTTTGGATCCGGACAATGATATGTGTACACAACCTGCAGATAAGATCACAAACAATACTATCATAATGATTCAATAATAAGTTCAGATCTAAGATCATTGCACTCGGGCCCTAGTGACAAGCGTTAAGCACAACAAGTTGCAACAAAGTCAAATAGCACTAATAGAGATACTAGGTGTTGGAATTATGCCCTAGAGGCAATAATAAAGATGTTATTATTATAATTCTTGTTCATGATAAAGTTTATATTCCATGCTAGAATTGTATTAAGCGGAAACATTAATACTTGTGTGGTTTGTGAACAACACCGTGTCCCTAGTACACCTCTAAGGACTAGCTCATTGATCAATGATGGTTAAGGTTTCCTAACCATAGGCATGAGTTGTCAATTGATAATGAGATCATATCATTGGGAGAATGATATGATGGACAGACCCAAACTAAGCGAAGCAATTAGATCGTTTCATCGTGTTCATCTTTGCGAAGCTTTTCCTATGTCAAATATTGTATTCCTTAGACCATGAGATAATGCAACTCCCTGGTACCGGAAGAAAGCTTTGAGGTCATCAAACGTCATCCTATGAGAGGGTGATCATAAAGGTGTCTCTCAGGTGATCGGAAAGTATCTGTTGGGTTGTATGTATCGAGATGGAATTTGTCCCTCCCAAGTCGGAGAGATATACTTCGGGCCCACTCGGTAATCGATATCAACACCGCTTGCAAGCATGTGGTTAAGGAGTTAATCACAAAGTGATATCAGATTACGGAACGAGTAAAGTACTTGCTGTGAACGAGATTGAACTAGGTATGACGATACCGACGATCGAATCTCGGGCAAGTAAAATATCGCGAGACGAAGGGAATATATATATATGGGATTGTTTGAATCCTGACATCGTGGTTCATCCGATATGATCATCGATGAATGTGTGGGAGTCAATATGGGTGCCCAGACCCCGCTGTTGATTATTGATAGAAGATCATGTCTGCATATTCTCGAACCCGCAGGGTCACACACTTAACATATCTCGACGCTAGGATAGATTGGATAATTGGTTTATGAATTTTTGTTCGGAGTCTCGGATGGGATCCGGGACATCACGAGAGGTTCCGGAGTGGTCCGGAGAATAAGATTCATATAAGGCAGTGCAGTTTTTGGAGTTCGGAATTGTTCCGGGTTAATCGGTATTGTACCGGAAGCTTCTAGAACCTTCCGGAAGGGGAGCAACGTGGCCCCACCTTCCGGGAGGGGGCATGGGCCTATGAGGGAGTGTCCTGGACGCATCGGGCCAGGGGCACAAGGCCCCATAGGGCCCAGCCGATTCTATAGGGTTTGAATCGTTTAAACAAGGGATAGAATTTCTAGAAGGGGGAGAGTCCTCACCCCCCACTCCTCCCTCCCTTGGCCGCTGGCCCAAGGCTTGGAGGAGGGGAAAGGGCTGGCCGCCCCCCCCCTCTATATAAAGAGGGCTGGGGTGCCCCCTTCCCCCTACACCTTGCCTCCAAACCCTGGTTGCCCTGCTACCCTCCTCTCTCCCTCCCGACTGTTTGTAGGCGAAGCCCTGCAGCAGAAATTCTCCACCATATACACCACGCCGTCGTGTTGTAGATCCAATCTATCTCTCCACCATACTTGCTGGTCCGAGGAAGGAGGAGACGTCGAGGTGCTGCACGTGTGCATCTCACGGAGGCACCGCCACTTGTGGTGCTAGATCGGATCGGATCGCGAGGAGGAGAAGCGAGTACGACTACATCACCCACGTTCCGACGAACGTTCCGCTGTGCGAATCTTCAAGGGTATGAAGATCTAATCCAATCTCTCTCGTTGATTGCATCTCCTAGATTAGATCTTGGCTTTCCCTCTGTTCGCATCCGTAGAAAATTTTGATTTACTATGCCGCGAAACCCTCCAGTGGTATCAGAGCTAGATCTATGCGTAGATGTGTTTCACGAGTAGAACGCAACATGGTTGTTGCGGGCGTTGATGTTTTCTGTTGCAAGCCTCTTGTTTGTGTTCTTCTTATGACGCGGGATAGTGAGATTGAAGCGGTCCAGGCCAACCTTACGCGACGTCGTTCGCGAGACCGGCTCCGCACTTGACGTGTGGCTTGTTCCACACATGCGGCTGGTGGATGTCAGTTTCTCTCACTATAGTTGTCATGGGATTAACACCGGAGTTTGGCAACCATAATATCACCGTTGTGGCTTTCTGTAGGTAAGAATCGTTCTTAGCATCTACTCCCATAAGCCACGTAAAACATGCAACAACAAAGTAGAGGCATCTAACTTGTTTTTGCAGGGAGTGTTTTCTGTGATATGGTATGGCCCAAGATGTGATATGTGTATTGTATGCGATGATCATGTTTTGTAATGTTTCACGACTTGCATGTCGATGAGTACACAACCGGCAGGAGCCATATGGTTGTCTTTATAATTGTGTATGACCTGCGAGTCAACTTCTTATACGCCATGTAATAGCTTTACTTTATCGCTAAGTAGTTAGCAATAGTTGTAGTTGCTATTCGTGGTGGAAGGCAATCATGGTGGAGTGATGGAGATCATGCCGGAACGCACAAGATGGAGATCATTGCGCGAGGATTGGCTATACCATGTCACATAAAGTTATATGCATGTGATGTTTATCCCTTTATGTATCTTATTATGCTTAGATCGCGACGGTAGCATTATAAGATGATTCCTCACTTAAAGATCAAGATAAAAACTGTGTTCTCCCCAAGTATGCACCGTTGCGAAAGTTCGTCGTGTCCAAGCATCACGTGATGATCGGGTGCTATAGACTCTACGCTCACATACAACGGGTGCAAGCCAGTTTTGCACACGCAAAAATACTTGGGTCTAGCTTGACGAGCCTAGCATGTACAGACATGGCCTCGGAACACAAGAACCGAAAGGTTAAGCATGAGTCATATGAATGATATGATCGACACTTTGTTGTCCACCATTGAAACCACATCTCTTCTCGTGATGATCGGATTAGGTGTGGTGAATTTGGATCGTGTTCACTAAACAACTTGAGGGATGTTGAATTTAGTGGGAGTTCATCTAGTAATTTGATTAAGTTGGACCATTTATCATGAACATAGTCTAAATTGTACTTGCCAATACTGTAGATCACATGGCCAAGTCCAACTTCAACTTCAACGTTTTTGCTGAGAAGGAAAAGCTTAGAAACAATGGGTCTAACTTCACCAATTGGTTCCGCAATCTAAGAATCATTATGTCTGGCGGACAAAAGGACTATGTCCTTGGGAAGGCGTTAGGTGACCCCCCTGCTGCAACTGCGTCGGCTGATGAGAAAGCTGTCTATCAGTCGCGCAAAGATGATTATGGTGTGATTAAGAGCACCATGTTGTTTGCTATGGAACCGGAACTTCAAAATCGTTTTGAAACCTATCCCGGGCCCTTTGAGATTCTCGAGGAGCTGAAAACCATGTTTCAGACTCAAGCCCGTTCTGAGAGATATGAGATCTCTGAGAAGTTCTTTAACTGCAAGATGGAGGAAGGGAGTTCCGTTAGTGAGCACGCCATAAATATGTCGGGCTACACTCAACGCCTTGAGCAACTGGAATGCACGATTCCAGAGGAGCTCAAGATTGACAGGGTTCTGCAATCACTCCCTCCTAGCTACAAAAGTTTTGTAGTGACTCATAATCAGATTGGTTCCACTGATACGATCACCGAGCTCTTCGCAAAGCTGAAGGCTGCGGAAGTGGACATCAAGAAGGATAATCATGTGTTGATGGTCAACAAGCCCTCCTTTAAGAAAGGTAAGGGAGCAAAGAAGCCCTTCAAGAAGGACGGCGGCAGGCGCAATGCCCCTGCTGAGAAGAAGCTCAGGTCTGGTCCCAAGCCGGACACTGAGTGCTTCTATTGCAAGGACAAGGGTCACTGGAAGCGCAACTGTCTGAAGTACTTAGCGGACAAGAAGGCTGGCACCATCAAAGGTATATTTGATGTACATGTTATTGATGTTTTCCTTACTAGCCCTCGTTGTAGTGCCTGGGTATTTGATACCGGTTCAGTTGCTAATATTTGTAACTCGAAACAGGAGCTACGGAATAGACGGCGGCTTGCGAGGGATGAGGTGACGATGCGCGTTGGCAACGGATCAAGAGTTGATGTGATGGCCGTCGGCACGCTCTCCTTAGTTTTACCTTCGGGATTAGTTTTAAACCTTAATAAGTGTTATTATGTGCCTGCGTTGAGCATGAACATTATTTTTGGATCGTGTTTATTGCAAGACGGTTATTCATTTCAATCGGAGAATAATGGTTGTTCTATTTATATGAGTAACATCTTTTATGGTCATGCACCTCTTGTAAATGGTTTATTTCTTCTAAATCTCGAAAGGGATGAAACACACATCCATAACATTGAGGCTAAGAGATGCAAAGTAGATAGTGATAATACTACTTATTTGTGGCAATGTCGTCTAGGTCATATTGGTGTAAAGCGCATGAAGAAACTCCATTCTGATGGACTTTTGGAGTCTCTTGATTTTGAATCATTTGACACATGCGAACCATGCCTCATGGGCAAGATGATCAAAACCCCGTTCTCCGGTATGATGGAGCGAGCAACGGACTTGTTGGAAATCATACATACCGATGTATGCGGACCGATGAGTGTTTCGACGCGCGGTGGATATCGCTATTTCCTCACTTTTACCGATGACTTAAGTAGATATGGGTATATCTATTTAATGAAACATAAATCTGAAACATTTGAAAAGTTCAAGGAATTTCAGAATGAAGTGGAGAACCATCGTAACAGAAAGATTAAGTTTCTACGATCCGATCGTGGAGGTGAATATTTGAGTTATGATTTTCTCACGCATCTTAAAGCAATTGAATCGTTTCACAACTCACGCCACCCGGAACACCACAGCGCAATGGTGTGTCTGAACGCCGGAATGAACCCTATTAGATATGGTCCGATCAATGATGTCTCTTACTGATTTGCCGTTATCTTTTTGGGGTTATGCATTAGAAACCGCTGCATTCACTTTAAATAGGGCTCCATCTAAATCCGTTGAGACGACACCGTATGAACTATGGTTTGGTGCTAAACCTAAGTTGTCGTTTCTTAAAGTTTGGGGATGCGAAGCTTACGTCAAGAAGTTGATGCCGGACAAGCTCGAACCCAAAGCGGAGAAATGTGTCTTCATAGGATACCCTAAGGAAACTATTGGGTATACCTTCTATCACAGAACCGAAGGCAAAGTGTTTGTCGCAAAGAACGGTTCCTTTCTTGAGAAGGAGTTTCTCTCGAAAGAAGTGAGTGGGAGGAAAGTAGAGCTAGACGAGGTTATTGAACCTTCTCTTGAATTGGAGAGTAGCGCAGCACCTGAAATTGTTCCAGTGCCGCCTGCACCAACAATAGAGGAAGCTAATGACAAGGATCATGAAGCTTCGGACGATGTTGCTACTGAACGTCGCAGGTCGACAAGGTCGCGTGCCCCTCCTGAGTGGTACGGCAACCCTGTCTTGACTATCTTGTTAGTAGAAGACAGTGAACCTACGAACTATGAGGAAGCGATGATGAGCCCAGACTCTGAGAAATGGCTAGAAGCCATGAAATCCGAATTGGGATCCATGAGCGAAAACCAAGTATGGACTTTGGTGGACCCTCCTAGCGACCGAAAGGCCGTTGAGTGCAAATGGATCTTCAAGAAGAAAACGGACGCGGATGGTAATGTTACCGTCTATAAAGCACGGCTTGTCGCGAAAGGTTTTCGACAAGTTCAAGGTGTTGACTACGATGAGACTTTCTCTCCCGTAGCGATGTTTAAGTCCATTCGGATTTTATTAGCAATTGCTGCGTTTCATGATTATGAAATATGGCAGATGGATGTCAAGACTGCGTTCCTCAATGGCAACATTGATGAAGAGTTGTATATGATGCAACCCGAAGGTTTTTATCGATCCTAAGGATGCTAGTAAAGTATGCAAACTTCAGCGTTCCATTTATGGACTGAAGCAAGCATCTCGGAGTTGGAACCTTCGTTTTGATCAAGTGATCAAGAGCTTTGGATTTGTTCCAAATTGCTACGAAGCTTGTATCTACAAGAAAGTGAGTGGGAGCTCGGTGACGTTTCTGGTACTATATGTGGATGACATATTGATTATCGGAAATGACATCAACATGCTTAACGATGTGAAGAGTTATTTGAACAAGTGTTTTTCAATGAAAGACCTAGGTGAAGCTGCTTATATATTGGGCATCAAAATCTATAGAGATAGACAAAGACGCCTGATAGCTTTAAGCCAGAGTACATAGCTAGACAAAGTTCTGAAAAGGTTCAGAATGGATAAGGCAAAGAAAGGTTCAGTGCCTATGTTGTCAGGTAAGATATTGAGCAAGGCTCAGTGTCCAGCTATGGTAAATGATAGGGAAGCTATGAGCAAAGTGCCTTATGCCTCGGCCATAGGTTCCATCATGTATGCCATGTTGTGTACTAGACCGGATGTGTCCAATGCTCTTAGTTTGACGAGCAGATATCAAAGTGATCCAGGAGTGGAACACTGGACAGCCGTGAAGAACATCCTAAAGTACCTAAATAGGACTAAAGAAATGTTCTTAGTCTATGGGGGTGATGAACAGCTTGTCGTAAAAGGTTACGTCGATGCTAGTTTTGACACCGACAAGGATGATTCCAAATCTCAGACAGGATACGTTTATATTTTGAATGGAGGAGCTGTGAGCTGGAGAAGCTGCAAGCAAAGCGTGATCGCGGGATCTACAGTGGAAGCGGAATACATGGCTGCTGCAGAAGCGTCAAGTGAAGGAGTTTGGATCAGAAACTTCATCACTGAGCTTGGCGTGGTTCCAAGTGCATTGGACCCATTGGAGATATTGTGTGACAACACTAGCGCCATAGCACTCGCTAAGGAACCAAGATATCATCCAAAGACCAAGCATATCAACCACAAGTTTCATATAATCCGAGATTATATTGCAGATGGAGATCTGAAGATTAGCAAAGTACATACGGATCTGAATGTCGCAGATCCATTGACTAAACCTCTTCCACGTGTAAAACATGATCAACACCTCAGTGCCATGGGTGTGAGATTGTTGCCAGATGTAAACTAGATTATTGACTCTAGTGCAAGTGGGAGACTGTTGGAATTATGCCCTAGAGGCAATAATAAAGATGTTATTATTATAATTCTTGTTCATGATAAAGTTTATATTCCATGCTAGAATTGTATTAAGCGGAAACATTAATACTTGTGTGGTTTGTGAACAACACCGTGTCCCTGGTACGCCTCTAAGGACTAGCTCATTGATCAATGATGGTTAAGGTTTCCTAACCATAGGCATGAGTTGTCAATTGATAATGAGATCATATCATTGGGAGAATGATATGATGGACAGACCCAAACTAAGCGAAGCAATTAGATCGTTTCATCGTGTTCATCTTTGCGAAGCTTTTCCTATGTCAAATATTGTATTCCTTAGACCATGAGATAATGCAACTCCCTGGTACCGGAAGAAAGCTTTGAGGTCATCAAACGTCATCCTATGAGAGGGTGATCATAAAGGTGTCTCTCAGGTGATCGGAAAGTATCTGTTGGGTTGTATGTATCGAGATGGAATTTGTCCCTCCCAAGTCGGAGAGATATACTTCGGGCCCACTCGGTAATCGATATCAACACCGCTTGCAAGCATGTAGTTAAGGAGTTAATCACAAAGTGATATCGGATTACGGAACGAGTAAAGTACTTGCTGTGAACGAGATTGAACTAGGTATGACGATACCGACGATCGAATCTCGGGCAAGTAAAATATCGCGAGACGAAGGGAATATATATATGGGATTGTTTGAATCCTGACATCGTGGTTCATCCGATATGATCATCGATGAATGTGTGGGAGTCAATATGGGTGCCCAGACCCCGCTGTTGATTATTGATAGAAGATCATGTCTGCATATTCTCGAACCCGCAGGGTCACACACTTAACGTATCTCGACGCTAGGATAGATTGGATAATTGGTTTATGAATTTTTGTTCGGAGTCTCGGATGGGATCCGGGACATCACGAGAGGTTCCGGAGTGGTCCGGAGAATAAGATTCATATAAGGCAGTGCAGTTTTTGGAGTTCGGAATTGTTCCGGGTTAATCGGTATTGTACCGGAAGCTTCTAGAACCTTCCGGAAGGGGACCAACGTGGCCCCACCTTCCGGGAGGGGGCATGGTCCTATGAGGGAGTGTCCTGGCCGCATTGGGCCAGGGGCACAAGGCCCCATAGGGCCCAGCCGATTCTATAGGGTTTAAATCGTTTAAACAAGGGATAGAATTTCTAGAAGGGGGAGAGTCCTCACCCCCCACTCCTCCCTCCCTTGGCCGCCGGCCCAAGGCTTGGAGGAGGGGCAAGGGCTGGCCGCCCCCCCCCCCTCTATATAAAGAGGGCTGGGGCGCCCCCTTCCCCCTACACCTTGCCTCCAAACCCTGGTTGCCCTGCTACCCTCCTCTCTCCCTCCCGACTGTTTGTAGGCGAAGCCCTGCAGCAGAAATTCTCCACCATATACACCACGTCGTCGTGTTGTAGATCCAATCTATCTCTCCACCATACTTGCTGGTCCGAGGAAGGAGGAGACGTTGAGGTGCTGCACGTGTGCATCTCACGGAGGCACCGCCACTTGTGGTGCTATATCGGATCGGATCGCGAGGAGGAGAAGCGAGTACGACTACATCACCCACGTTCCGACGAACGTTCCGCTGTGCGAATCTTCAAGGGTATGAAGATCTAATCCAATCTCTCTCGTTGATTGCATCTCCTAGATTAGATCTTGGCTTTCCCTCTGTTCGCATCCGTAGAAAATTTTGATTTACTATGCCGCGAAACCCTTCACTAGGCACTATGCCCTAACAGATCTTATTCGATTACATGATAGAACTCATCCAATCCCTACCATCTCCAAGCCTATAGCGGGGGATTACTCACTCATGGATGAGGTAAACATCGGTGGTTGATGGAGATGCATTGGTGATGACGATGGCGATGATCCTCTCCAAATTCCCTGTCCCGACAGGGTGCCAGAACGGAGTTTCTGGATCCGAATCTTGGTTTCTGGTGGCGGCGGTAGATCAGAACTCTTTCTGGAAAACTATTGAACCCCCCTCGGTTTTTAGGTCGAAAGGCAACTTATATGCACAGAGGGAGGCCGAGGGGGTGCCTAGGGTGGCTGCACCCCCTAGGCGCGGCCAATGGTGGGCCCGCGCCTGGCAGGGGTGTGGGCCCCCAGGGCCCTTCTCCGTCTCGTCTTCTGGCTCCGTGGATCTTCTGGTGAAATATAATTTTTGGCATATTTTCCGGGATTCCTGATAGTTCATTTTTTGCACAAAAACAAGACACCAAGGTAATTCTGTTAAAAACAACGTCAGTCTGTGTTAGTTGTATCCAAATCACACAAGTTTAGAGGAGAAACAATAGCAAAAGTGTTCGGGAAAGTAGATACGTTTTGCACGTATCAGAATTCCAAAGTTAAGACATTGTGACGGATACTACAACAAAAGGCTAAGTATATGACTGCTATAGTAGCAGCAAAGGAGGGCATTTGTGTCAAGTAGTTTGTTATCAAACTAAGGTGTGGTTCTCAATGGGCTAAGACTAAATACATGATTTAACCCCAAGGAACTAAAGGTCTCACCAAAAGACCAAATTTATACAATGTCATCTCATTGGAGAATGAGTGATGCGTGAAGACGCAAAGACATGCAAATACACACGGACCTGAAAGCGTCAGATCTGTAGATTATGTTAACCACTTGCAATCGCGTATATGGAACACCAGAAAGCCATAGGTGTTCAATACGCTAAGTTTTTAAACTATATTATTGTCTCTAGTGCAAGTGGGAGACTGAAGGGAATATGCCCGGGAGGCAATAATAAAAGTGGTTATTATCGTATTCCTTATTTATGATAAATGTTTATTGCATGCTATAATTTTATTAATATGGAAACGTTAATACATGTGTGTTTAATAAACAAAAAGGAATTTCCTAGTTATGCCTCTCTTATAAACTATCTCGTTGATTAACAAGATGATCAAAGGTTTCCTGATCATGGACATTGGATGTTGTTAATAACGAGGTCACAACATTCTTGGAATAATGTGATGAACATTCATCCGAAGTATAGCATTACGATCAAGGTCATTGTGTTTATATTGCTATAACATCATACGAAGTAATCTTAGTCCTTAGACCATGAGATCATGTCAATCACTAACACCGAAAGAGTATCTTGATAACATCAAATGTCACACTGTAACAGGGTGACTACAAAAATGGGTTCGGTGCTATGAAGGTATTATGTTGAGGCTCATGGATCAAGAGTGGAATTTGTCCATCCCGATGACAGAGAGATATACTCTAGGCCCTCTCGCTGATATCACATTAGTTAGCTTGCAAGCAAGTGATTTGATCACTAGAATGTTATATCACGGGAACGAGAAAAGAGTGCATGTCGATAACGAGATCAAACTAGGTATGGAGATACCGATGATCGAATCTCAGACATGTAATATATCACAAGACAAAGGGATTGGGTTACATGTGTATAAGGTTCACACGATCATAGAAGTCATCGTTGAATGTGTGGGAGTCAGTACGGATCTCCAGGTCTCGCTGCTGATTATTGATCGGAGAGGGGTCTCGATCATGTTTATATTATTCGCTAACCGTAGGGTGACACACTTACGGGATACCGACACCATTCGGATCAAATGATATGATAGAGAAAGAAAAAGGAAAGCGCAGGAATTTATTTCACTAGACACCGAAACTGTTTCAGATGAAATTGCTGAAACTGGTTCTGTATGTGAAATTTAAATGTTGTAAGGGGTTTTATGTGAATGTTTGTTAATTCAAGTAATTAACAAAATTCTAAATAAATAAATAAAAGAGTTTTATTTAATGAGAGATTGCATTAAATTTGGTGGAAATTTAATGGAGGTGAGTTGAATTTTGAGTGGGTGGCTATTTATGTGAGTGGGAGAGAGGTGGGGGAACCTCCATGGCTGACACTCCATGGGAGGGGGCTGCCCCCCTCTCCCTATAAAAGGCACCCCACTCCCTCCTCTCATCTCACACCTCCTCGCAAAGGATTTCTCTCCCCCCTTTAGAATTTCCCCATGGTCTCGGATCAGCGAGATACATGTTCCCGGTGGATTTTTCTGAAAGGATTTGTTGCTTCCACTGCTTTGCTGGAGCGATGGTGTAGAGGTTGTCGGGATACCCGGATGTGTGTGCGATCACGGATGCACCACTACTTTCCGGTGCTGGACTAGATGGTGCTGGACCGGATGTACTTCTTCTCAATCTTGAGATCGGCAAGCGTTCGACTACATCATCCAAGAGTACAACCTCGTTAACGCTATTCGGTCTTTGAGGGTATGTATTTTATGGATATATATCCACCCGTTGCTTGTATCTTTTATATAGATCTTGGTGCATAGTTGTTCCCATCGTAGGATTTTTTTTGTTTTCTATGCTGTGAAGCCTACAGTACAGACATTATATACTTGTTGTAACATCTAGTAAGAGTTTTGTCTTTGAGATATATGCAGCAAATATTATATTTCTGTACCACTAATGTCACCCAACGAAAAAGAGATGGAAGAAAGTTTTGTGTTGAAGTTTTTGACAGGGAATGGAGGAACATCACACTAAGATCTATCCAAGAATGTTTAATACCATAAGCTTGGGGATTCCCAAGGCACCCCACTGTACCTATCAAACTCTCAGTTTGCAAACCTCTAAACTTTGTTTTTTGAGCAACATAGAATGATCATAGAAACTTGGAGCGTCTTTGTCTAGTTTTATGTCTATTTTTACATGTTGCCTTGAGAATAAATGAGACCACCATAATAGATATTATCCATTCTTAGAAGATAACCATTGAACTGAGCCATACCATGAGTAAATGACATGCTTAATGAAACCTTGCTTGAAATAATAGAATGGGGAAAAACAAGTTATGCATGTTATTGCTTCTAGTTGAATTGTTTATATGCTTTATGGAGTAATAACTTACAAGTGTATCATTTGGTTCTAGTTCTTATATTCAACATAAATGGTACTCAATATTATATTGCTTATTAGGAATGATCTAGTACTATGGACACTTTTTGCGTTTTTGTAGAAGGTCAAACGGTTACTATTGCTAGCCCCACCACATTGAAACAACCTCCTTTAGCAATCAAACTTAGCATTCATTTAGGAAACACCTACCCAAATAGCTCAAGCTATATCCATAAGTATACTATCATGTTTGAGTCATTATTTAACTTCCAAACACTATTATTATGGGTATGGGTGACTAGATAAGTTAGTTGTGGGGTGACCACAAACTCATTGGGCATAGAGTACTGATGGCAATAGACGTGGACACTTTTTGTTGGGACTCCAAGTGCAGAGTGTTGTAGGAAGCTTCTTTTCTCCACAAGGTTGACTCGAGGGTTTATATCGAACTCCCGAGGAATTGGTTATGGAAGTGTATTCGTCTTCTCCTCTTCAAGCAACCTGTAAAGTAAAATAATTTGTCTTATGTCCCCAACTCCACCAAGTGGTTGTAAAGCACAAGGTTTCGTATTAGTAATATGAAATTAAATATAATATAAAGTGAAGTTAATAAAGTAAATAAAGTAAAGTAATGCAAACTAGATGATATGGAAGATAGTAGAGCTGTTTTTGGGTTTTTATGAGTGATTGCAAGTAGGGAAAGTATTTTTATATTTTAGAAATAATAAATTGCAGAAAATATAAAAGATAGTAGATGCAATGGAAAGGTGTTTCTTATGATAAAAATCAGACCAGGGTTCACGGGTTCACTTGTCTACTCTCTTTTTAAGTTGTAGTGATCACAAAACAATTCATCAATGATAAAGATTCATGGAACTTCTATATGTATTTGTTAAAGAAATCAATATGGGCATCACGTTCTAACATAGAGATGAACTACATCTCTCTTATACTCCTCAAGAAAGGGAAACTCCATGCAATCTTGAATTAAGAATAAATCAGAGTATAGCTTTAAGCAATATAACATGATGTTTGAAATACAAATATGCTACCTTGATCTAACAAGATTATCACACTATCACATGATAACTATAGCACATGATTTCACTTTATCGCTAGTGAGGCAGCAAAACAAAGGTAAAAACCAAAGTAGATCTTGAATATTGCTTCTCACAATTCAATCTCTACCACCATGCTACTCCATCTAATACACACTTGTCCCCATACAAGTTCTTGCATACAAGTTGGATCAAAACAAGCAATTAAGGACAGGATGCATGATATGCATCTATCAATACATCTTAGACAAAATATATTCCAATCTCAAATATCAAATCATAGAACAAAGATCCACCACATAGGAATTACAAATATGACCATAATCATGTAGGGCAGCTCATATGGTACTAGATATATGAAGAACAAGAGAGAAATAGATCAAGCTACTGCCACAAAATCCATATCCCGGAGGTGGACTACTCCCTCTTCATCATGGTGATGATGTCGGAGATGTTGGAGAGGGTGGAGATCCCCCTAGAGATGACTCCGGTGGATATTCCCCCTCCAATCTTTTCTAGATCTGACTCTGTTTGGAGGTGTTTTCTTCTCTTGTGTGCTCCCTCTCGAGGACTCCCCGGGGGATCCTTATATAGGGACTTTTAGGTCAAGAGAACTCCGTGGGTGAAAGAATCAAGGCGATCAAACGGTCGAGGAGGGAGAGAGTATAGGTTGTGCGCCACCTAGGTTATCTTGGGCCTCCTGGCCCTCCTGGTGGGAATCTTGTGCTCCAGATGCTTCTCGTAGATAAAATTGGCATTCCCAAAAGTGCAAGTCCATTTTACTTCATATAGGTCATGAAACATCAAAAATATTGAAAATAGGGTTTTTCTACCCTGTCGGGTTATAGCCAATGAGAAACGTGGTTGTGAGGAAGGCTTCATCCCAATATTTGAGAGGCATGGATGCGTTGGCAAGAAGTGCAATACCAACCTAAACTATATGACGATGTTTTCTTTCCGCGGAACCATTATGCTGGTTGATGGCGCCTAGTTGACGTGGGAGCTTCTTTCTTTATTCCCCGGCAACGGCGCTAGAAAACTTGTCGCCTAACAGAGAGGACTTCGTTGGAAACCCCAAGAGCAAGGTGTGAAGCAGCACAACAGCAAGTTTTCCCTCGGTAAGAAACTGAGGTTATCGAACCAGTAGGAGGAAGGAAGCGTCACACAGGTGTTGCAAGCAACGCGGAGACCTGCACAACACAAACTCAAGACTTTGCCCCAACGAATCAGTGAGGTTGTCAAGCTCACCGGTTTGCTATAACGAAGGATTTAACGTATGGTGTGGAAGGTAATGGTTTGCATCAAGTAAACAAGTAACAATGGAAGATGTATCAATGGTAAAGATTGGACCGGGGTCCATAGTTCACTAGAGGTGATCTCCTTAGATAAACAACATGGCATGAAGGGTAAACAAATTACAGCAGGGCAATTGACAGGAACTGAGAAAGGCATACCAATGCAATTACTAGTCAGAAAGATCCTATGAGATTCGATTGGTCAATACAACAATATACATAGACCGCCATCCAACTGCATCTATGACTAGAAGTCCACCTTCAGGTTATCATCCGAACCCCCTCCAGTATTAAGTTGCAAGCACCAGACAACTGCTTTAAGCAAAGTGTGTAAGGTAAACAGTCCACATGTTCCATGAACAAGAGACCGTTGTTTTCTCCCTAGTAGCAACAGCACATCTACAACCGAAGAGATTATTGTCACTTCCCTTGGAAAATAGAGGCATGAACCCACTATCGATCATAAATACTCCCTCTTGGAGTCACTAGCAACTACTTGGACAAGATAGCTACTAACAACAGAGAGCATGCAAGATCACAAACAACACAGACATCATAGAATCATAAAGACAAAACCATTAATCAAACCAACATAATAATCTCAATATCCATCGGATCCCCGCAAACACAACATGCATGATTACAAATAGATTAGATCTTGATCATGAACGGAGCTCACAAGATCTATACATGAAAGCACAAAGGAGGAGATACCACCATCTAGCTACTACATGGACCCATAGTCTAAGGTGGAACTACTCATGCACCATACCGGAGAGAAGGCCTCCGAGATGATCTCCCCTCCGGCAGGGTGCCGGGAAGAACTTCAGATCCCCCCCCCCACCGATCTAGGGACAATGGTGGCGGCGGCTACAGACGGTTTCGTGGAGATTTGATCGGGTGCCTAGGGTTCTGCATCGAGGGCTTCTTATATGCGAAGGGGAGGACGAGGAGGTGGCCAGAGGGGCCACACCCCTCCCAGGCGCGGGCCCACCCCTGGCCACGCCTAGGGGGGCTCTGGCTGCCCTGGCCCGCTTCTCCGTCTCCCCTCTGGACTTCTTGTTCCCCACGGATAGTAATTTACTTTGACATTTGTCCCGTCCAATTCCAAGAATATTTCTTTACTAACTTTTCTGAAACCAAAAACAGCAGAAAATAGGCAACTGGCACTGTGGCAATTTTTTAATAGGTTAGTACCAGAAAACATGTAAAAACACCTCAAAATGTAGACAAAGCAAAGCAAAGTAGATATTAACAAGCATGAAACATCAAAAATTATAGATACGTTTTGGACGTATCACTGGTGTGGATGAGGGCATGAAACATGATGTGTGATACCAACTTCTTGAAAGAAAGCATTGAGTTTCTCATACTCACCCCCCCCCAATCAGTTTGCATGTTGACAATTTTCCTATCAAACTTGCGCTCAACATACTGTTGCCAATTAAGAAAGGCTTGATAAACATCAGAACGCTTCTTAATAAAATAAATCCAAACAAACTTGCTATAGTCATCAATAAATCTTACATAATAGGCATGTTTCCCAACAGAGAGAGGATGAGGACCCCATACATCAGAGAAAATTAGATCAAAAGGAACAGTAGATCTACTAGTGGAGATGGGGTATGGCAATTGGTGACTCTTAGCTAACTGAAAAGAATCACACACACATATGGGGTACTCTCTGGAGTGTAAGCTGTCTTATTTTTCCTAAGAACCTGTTGAACAATAAACAAAGATGGATGTTCTAGACGACGATGCCACGTGGATGATGAAGGCTTTATTGTGAAGAAGGCATCCTTGGAGGACTCAGTGAAGATGGGCATCAAAGGATAGAGGCCTCCATAGCAGGGGCCTTTAAACAGGATTCGTCGTGTTGCTTGATCCTTAATCAAAAAGAAAAAATGATGAAACTCAATATAGACATGGTTGTCAAGAGTAAACGATGAACAGACAACGGATTTTTAGATGCATTAGGAACATGTAGGATGGAATTGAGATTGAAAGAACTATGATGAGTGCACAAAATTGAATGACCAATATGACTAATATGCATACATGTGCCTTCAGCTGTATGAAAACGATCCTGTCCAGGATAAGTATCATAGGTGGAGAGCTTGTTCAGCTCACCAGCGATATGATCAGTAGCTCCAGTGTCATAGTACCAGTTGGTGTCAACTCCGGTAAAGTTGGCACCCTTGTTTGCACGATCTTGTCCTTTTCCACGATCATCTTCATAGTGCCACCAACAATCACGAGCGGGATGGCCATAAATAAAATAGATTTGGCAAGTGGTGTTGACATACTTGGTGGGTTGGCGATCACGATGTCGACGACCATCATCACGTCGATCTTCATCATCATGATGCCGGGGACGCTCATCCCGGCGGCCCGGGTCATCATCATGTCTGCGACCTTGATACCCGCCTCCATCACAACGGTCTTGATCATCACGGAAATCACAGTCATCATAGCGAGGGCGGCAGTCCTGCTGGCGGTAGTCCTGGGGTCGGCCACGGTCATTTCCGCGGCCACGATCATCATAACGAGGGTGCTCATCATACTACTAACAAGGCCAATCATGGGCACGCTATGGCGGTGGGTTGCCAAGTGCACCACCATGACGGGCCACATTGGCCAAAGAGGAGAAGGTACCCTCTTCGGGTTTATTCATGCGATCATAGTCCTGTACTTGGCTCAGCAGATCATCAAGAGTCATGTCGGGATTAGCATTGACAGAGGTACGCAAGGCATTATACTGACTACCAAGTCCTTTGAGAATAAACCACAACACCTCATCAGAATCAAGTGGCTTACCAGCAGCCGTCAGCTCGGATGCGATACACTTCATCTTGGAGAAGTACTTTTCTGCGGAGAGATCGTTCTTGAGGGTGTCATTGAGGGCGGAACGTAGCTGCTGGACACGGGTCTTTGATGTGGAGGAGACATGGGCATTAATGGCATACCAGGCCGCGGCAGAGGTTTCCAATCCGACGACGTGCACGATCACATCTGGGGAGAGTGCGTTGAGGAGCCAGCGGAGAACTTGCTGATCATGAGTGACCCAGGAGTTGTACTCGGGGTTCTCAATGGTCACTTTCTTCTTGTTGATATCTTCCATATCCAGGAGCTTCTCCGGCGCCACCTCGGAGCCCTCGACAAGGTCAAGGACACGGGCACCATAGAGAGCTGGGATGACAAGGGCTTTCCAGATCAGTTCTTTCTCATGAGCAACTGCGTCGAAGGGGATCCGAGCGCAGCAGCGAGGGTAGTAGTAGACATGGACAGTGACGACGACATGTTGTTGAAGATCTGCAGCAGCGGCGGCTTGACTCGATGCGGCGGTAGCAGGGCAACAACGGCAGAGTAGGTTTTTGGGTCGTGTTTTGTGTGTGTCTTGTTTTAGAGATCATAGATCGTGGCTTCCGCGGTACCAGAAGATCAGCACAGTGGCAGGGCTTGGCTTGGGACGTGTTTGGGCTTGGGTCATGGCTTGCTTGGGTGTATGGCGGCGGCAAGAGGCGGCGGTGGGGGAAACTTTTTTTAGGGTTGTGTTTGACGGCTAGAGCAGGGAAGAGGGAGGCTCTAATACCATGTCAATGTTTGGTGGAACGATGCGTACCCTCTCGGGCCATCGGTTGAGTGTTATATAGATAAGAAAAAAAAACTATGTGGTGTGTACAAGGTTTGTATGTATACCTTTAGAGTACTACTCCATAACGTATACGTGCTACGGTAACAATGAAAACACCCCGACTATTCCTGATGATAGCTCTAGCCGCACCAGCTGGCTCTTCCAGAGAAAAATACGTGCTACGGTAACAATGAAAACACCCTGACTATTCTTGATTTTTTTTGAACAGGATGTCAGTCCCGAAGGACCGAGAATGCTTCATTCATAAACAGCGGTGGTAGTACATTTTACAAAAGGAGACTTAAAGAAACTAAGAATAACCACAAAGTCCCTACAAATTGCACATAGAGCCTCGAGAAAGATCTGGAGAAACCCGTCGAGGCCAGCTCCTTCGCCACCACCATCGCAGGCTGCAGCACAGCCACCCTCACCGTCGTCGGGAACTTCACCACTTGGGGCAGTGAGAGGGGAGCTCGCCGAACTGCAGTCGAAGGGCCTCCGATTCGGCTTACGAGCCTCGAGGTTCAAGATCACCGGACGCCGACCTGGATTGAACGTCGCCGGCACCGGAGGGAGAGGCCGCAATACGACCAACAAATACACCGACGAATCAATCGACGGCGTTGGATATCTCTCGCGAGAAGCAAAACTTCTCCCCTGCAACAAAGTCGACCTAGAGCGTCTTCTACCACCAGATCCACGCACCTCCTCACCTCCATGGCAAGCAGGGACGAGCGGGCCCAGGGTAGACAAGCCGCCGCCGACACCACCGAGATTCGTCAGATCTAACGGAGAAACGAGCTTATTTAGACGGGATCTTTTCTTCTCCACCTCCTCCACCGTCTCCCACCTTGGGAGCTCGCCGGAATAGCAGAGCTTCACTCCCCAGAAGCAGCTCGCGAGCGCCAGGGACACCCCAAACCACGGCGAGACGCCGACTACAACTACACCTAACCTACATCTACTAGTAGTATATACGCCGGAGCCGCCCCTCCGCCATCTCCGGGCGGCAACGCCGCCGGATCTGGCTCGGGTTTGGCCCGGAAGCCGAAGGTCGCCTTTCAACGGGAGTGGAGGGAAAGAGGGGAGGGGAGGGGAAAAGTAAGAGATCAAGGGAGTCTGAGTTGGAGACTTCCCTGACTATTCCTGATGATAGCTCTAGCCGCACCAGCCGGCTCTTCCAGAGAAAAAGCAGCATCTACGTTAAGTTTCAGCATATCACTTCTTGGTTTCGACCAAACTTTTTTGCTTAGCGCTGAGTTGTGTGAGTTTGCTCCAGCGGCATTAGCTGTAATGGCACGGATAGAAGCAACACAATTCCGTGTTAGTGATACCGTTTCTCCATGGGTTCACCGCATGTGCAACCATGAAACATACCAAACAGCCACCATAATCATATCCCGTACTCTCTCTGTTTTAAAATAGATGTCTTAAGTTTTTTAAAGTTTAAATGAAACTATATGCTAAATATGGTTTAGATTCATCTAAATTTTAACAAATTTAAGACATCTATTTTGGGACAGAAAGAGTAGATGAATAGAACTTAAGCCGGGTGCCGTTACCTGATGAAATTTTAGCAGATATTCTTTTTTTTTAGCATGACTACGGCGGGCTTACGCCAGCCTGAACCCTTTTATATCTCAAACCTGGTGGTTACAACAGATTACAAGGAGGTGGCGAGGATAGAAGAAATGAGGCTCAGGGTGGATCATATCCGTTACACCAATAATTAAGCCAAGAAGAGGAAGTAGTAGAGGAACATCTAGTGGTCCACAGCCGCACATCCTCAAGACAGTTGCGAACAACCACCTGAAGCGACTCATCCTTGGCATTGAAAACCTGCGCGTTGCGTCTCTTCCAAATGCTCCAAGCAATAGCGGTATAGATGCTTCGTTCCTCCAGCGTGCGGGGAGAGGAGAGCATGTCGTGGATACTGTCAGGAGGAGACAGGTTGCCACCTGAGACGAAGAATCTCCAGACCTCGCGGGCACGATGGCATCGTGTGAGGAGGTGGTCGGTGTCTTCATGCAGAGGGCAAGAAGGGCATGTCGCCGTAGCAGCCAAACAGTGGCGAAAGCGGCGCTTGTTTGTGTAGAGGCGGTGCTTGTGGGCCAGCCAAACAAAGATCTTGCACTTGAGAGGGGCAGCGCTTCTCCAAATATTGTCCGCCTGAGCATCAACCTGCAGGTGCTTAAAAGCATGGGCATAGAAATCTTTGTTCGAAAGGCTTTTGTTAGTGGTATGACAAAGACGAGTATCCGGCGTGTCTGACTGTAGGGTGAAGGTGGCAAGAGCATCATTGAGAGTGGTGAGGTCCAAGTTAGCAGCAGTTGTGAGACGGGGGCTAGTTGTCTAGCAAGCCCAAGCTGGAAGATAGAGGCCACACTAGCGTTAGTTCTAGAAGTGTGGGAGAAGAGAGCATGGAATTGGTCTTTGAGAGGGGAAGAATTAACCCAAGAGTCCCACCAGAAGGCCGTGGATTCCCCATTGCCGACCAGCACAGTGGTGATAGACCGAAAGGTGGGAAGACCCGCAAGGATGCCTTTCCAGACCGGAGTGTCAAGATAGTGGTGGTCTCCCATATCCTGACCGCGAGCCCATCCGTACCGACGACGAAACCATGAAGCCCAAGGCGCATTTGTGGACGAGTGGAGTTTCGAGAGGAACTTGGAGAGGAGGGCAGAGTTTTGAGTGTGGAGAGAGAGGACGCCCAAGCCGCCAACGTTTTTTGGGGAACATACTGTGGGCCAAACAACTTTGCACTGCCCCTCCCGAACAGGATTCATCCTCTGTCCAAAGGAAAGCACGACGACGTTTGTCAATAGCCTCAATGACACCAACAGGAAGAAGGCCAGCGCTCATAGCGTGGGAGAGCATGGCAGAGAGAACAGAGTTGACCAAAATAAGACGCCCCCTGATGGGGAGGGCGCGGCCACGCCAGCCAGAAAGACGCATGTCACTTTTGGTGATGATATGGGCAAAATCACAGAGGCGGAGTTTGTGAGAGGACAAGGGGAGGCCAATTTTAGCAGATATTCAAACGCCTCAGACCCTATTCGGTCATCCCTCGTAGCTTCAATTCCAAGCGCTCCCCAGATGTTAGCAGCTAACACCGCTGCTATTATTTTGATGAATAAAGTTGGTAACCTTTCAAAAAAACTGGCAAGAAAACGTTACGGTTGATAGGCTCCGTAGGTGCAGGCCCATGTTACCGCTGGCCTTTCATAAAATATCCTCGTAAGAACCACTCTTTCTTTAATCAGGATTTCGTCTCTCTATGTAATATTAGCTGAATGCCCGTGCGTTGCTATTGTTTTTAAAAAAATTCTTGTCTCCATCTAAAGATAATATACATGAAAAATTCATGCAAACAAGAAAAGTTTGCCACATAAAAGTAACTTGGGATAATAAAAACAATATTTTCATTGTGATTGGGTGTCCTTACTGATCATATATTGTTCAAGCACATACTGCAAAATGTTCTAGGCCACAACAGAGGCTCACTGTGTTCAGGAGTATAATGAGGTGGCAGAATGGCAAGCGCCAACCCTATGTCGATCTCTGACGTTGATTAGAATGGACCGGTGGGACATCGAAGAGGACGAAGACGACGACGGACGAGGAAAAATCTCTGGCCACACAACGACGGCGGTGATTTTCTCGCTATAATAAACTGTTTTCTCAATATACTGAAAACAACCGGTACTGCAGTACGGCGGTTTTTAGTATACTAAAACAATCCACAATACCTAGAGAGTTTTCAGTATTTACTCTAGTGGATTTTATTGCCCCTTCTGCAAAGGTAGAATTGTACTCCCTATCTCCGACGAAGAAATTCATAATGTGAAATATATTTTATGGACAAAGTACAAAATGGTAAAAAAAAAGCACGCTCCCACCAAAATGTCAAACCTGAAAATAGGGATGTCTGCGATTCCAAAAAATGGCATGTTATTTTATTTGCCTACCAACGTATTGAAATGTCAACATATCCTCCAAAATTATATCCGGAAGCATCTGTTCTTCAAACAAGTATGGAGTTCCGCGACTTGTTTACGGAGGATTGTAGGCGGTTGGAAGATACAGCGCGAGATGTCTTCTCCCGACATGGATGGCAGCAACCGTTGCGAATAGATCCTCCTTAGATAGTTGGAAGAACTATGCTTTCATTTTTATTCCTTTGTATTCCAGATTTTTTTGTTTTCGATCGAGACTGTGGTTGTTTGGCTGTGTGCATTCTAGCTATGCAGAGGCCGGGTGTAAACTTTGAGTAATAAAGCGTCCATTTCCAAAAAAAAAAATCTGTTCTTCAAACTGTTGAAGTGTATAAGTGGATTGCACTAGCCCTTTCCATCAGTTCGGACTTTTGGTTGCGTTGGCTAATGCATGAAGCTTAACATGGTATTAGAGTCTAAGGTCTCGAGTTCAAGTCCTGGCTTTCGCAATTTATCCTAAAATTGTTGTAGACCCCTCTATGTCCACGTATAGGCCTCTTGAGTCATACGTGAGTTTCGCGCACCGTCGCTCTTTTCCGGTTGCACGTGTGCACTAGCCCTTTCCATCAGTTCGGACAGTTGGTTGCGTTGGCTAGTGCATGAAGCTTGACACAAACAAGTATCCTGAAACATCGTGCTGAATGACTTTTGCAAGATTCTTTATTCAGCCATGAATTCTAACAATTTCGGACTGTGCTTCCAAAGCAATAAAAAGTGCTCCAGTCAAACAGAAAATATGTTTTCATCAACATATTTTGGGATTTATTCCTCTGAACGAAAAATATGTTTCCATGGACATACATTAGAGAGTGCATCCTAAAAACATTTGTATTATTTGTTCAGTTGTGCTACTTGCTCGGTATGGTCTGGCCGACATTGTCATCAGATTGTTACCCTCGGCAATGTGTAAACGATTTGCTTGTGAAAGCAATAATGAGCTGGTAAAATGCAAGGAGTAAGCTGGATTGGAGAGAGGTCAAAGCAAGTTGTGAATCAGAGAAGAAAAATGCTTGCGGAACTGAAAGTAGTGACAATGTGATGAATTTAAAACAGTAAGTAAAGAGATTTTTTTTACAGGACAACCTATAACCTTAGGAAATCTAAATTGGACAAATTTCGAATCAGCACCGTGCATTGGAGCATTTAAACAAATATTACCAATTTCTCTTGAACAACACATATATGCTCTTATCCTCTCCTATTATTTTTCTCTAGCCAGCATTCTCTTTTCTTCTCTATTCTTACTTCATGGCTCCATGTGTTGTATCATCCAAAGACCAAAGCTACCAAATAGCAGCAGCTTCACACCTCGCGGAAAGAGGGCACAAACTGCTGTCAGTACCAATAATACCCCCAGCCATCCCCAAATACATTCAACTGCAAAAGTCCAGCCATCCAGCGCTCCGGAGAGACCCGTACCGGATCTTCTGGCCCTCCAATCACCGCCGGCCATGCTCCCTGTGCCCACTTGCGCGTGTCCCCACCTCCATGAGCTCCTAGTGTCCTGATGCCGCCCCTTTCAACGA
Source organism: Avena atlantica (assembly GCA_910589765.1). Lineage (NCBI taxonomy): Eukaryota > Viridiplantae > Streptophyta > Magnoliopsida > Poales > Poaceae > Avena > Avena atlantica. Next base: position 522,474,423 of record OU342739.1, on the reverse strand, counting down.
AACATCTGCAGTTCCAGCACTACTACGATCCCATCAAGTGCTATATTTGGATCATGTAAACGCACATATATCTTCACAATTCAACTCTGCGTGGATTTAATCTCATTTGGATGAAGACATATTACTCGTACAATAAGAGTGGCTAGAGTTGAGATAAAACCTAATGAAATGCTTTAACAATGAATACTGTTGCAAGAATAAATTTATCCAATTTCCTAAAGCTTGCAGAAACATTTAGTAAGCTCACGGGACTGTAAACCACTTGGCACAAATTAAACATCTACGCGATTTAATCTGAGCACGTGAACCAACTGATCATAGTTAGGAACTAATCAATTTATCCTTTGATACATTGCTGAATCCGACCTATTTCATAAACTACACCACACCATGAAACTGATCCAAACAGGCCAGCAAGTATCATAACATATTTTGCGCAATCACAAATAAGCATCTGGCCTGAAATTGGAAATAAAATGCAGTGCACTGATACCAACCCAACATATTGTTGTTCCTGAAGATTCAGCTAAGCGGTGCATTGACATTTATACGTTCAAGGCAAAGAAGGGATTCAGAAATCAACAAACATCAACCAGGCAGGAAGGAAATCAGACCTTCGAGCTAGCACCTGCCAAGTAACGGTGAAGGATGAGGGAGCCACGTCGTCGGGGTACATAACAGTGACCCTGGTGGCGAGGAAGCGGCCGCTGCTCATGCACCTACCAGGCATCGATCAAAGATGAGGTAGCTGGTCCCGAAATGAGGCCCTATTTCCCTTCCATTTCCTTTTGAATGCAAATTTTATGCAAAACATGAGATCCCAGAGTTCAACTCATAAGAAAACTCCTACTTCAAGATAAAAATAACAGATAATAGAAAGAATAGCATACATTTTCCTTTGTCCTAACTACTCTATCGATGTATAAACATAATTCACGGGAATTTATACCAGCATAAATATAGTTTTTTTATTTTCTGCGAAGCAAACCTTATATTACTTGGTCAACAACAGCGATACCATACTGAATATAAGGCACACTCCAGTAACAAACTCGAAGCTTGTTAGCAGTTATGTAATTTATATCATGCCTGACAAAATCCAAAAAAATTGGGATGTTCGCTCCATTCATAAAAAACTGGAAAGTGGTAAAATAACACTATGCTCGTGGATTTCATTGAAGGGAAAGAGCACTGCCTCGCTCTTCTCTTAGGAATTCCAAAAATCAAGCTATCACAAGCGTTCAGGGTTTAGAATGCAAGCGTTGGATTCACTGATTCAGACTACCTTAGCTAGGAAACTACATGAAGAAAAAAGCAAGTAGATCGACGATGATAATGGCTGGGAAATCGATCACAAACTAAGTCGACTAACTGGAGACTGTCGTACTCAGGACCAGGGATGGCATCAGCCATGATGGCCGATGGCTTGAGCACGCCGTCCACCTACAGGAACAGCTGGACCAGGTGCAGGAACATATCAACGAAGGCATGTGCAATGGTGATTTTCGATGTTGACCGACGTCTTCTTTCTTCCCTAACGCATTGCATCCTCCCACCGGCCGAACCCAAGCCTACAAGATCTCCCCGGCCTTCTCCTCCTACGCCCCCCACCCCCTCTCCTACGGCCAGGGTCCAGGAGGTCAATATGACATAGCACAAATCGAAGATGAGCAAGGCCTTACCAGTCCAACGACGACAGAGAAGCACGCCGGCGAAGGGGTTGTAGTGGTCGCCATATTAGTCGTATAGTTTTGGGCAGAAACGGTGGTCTCGTTGGAGACCCCGGGTGCGTGTTATATGTGGCGAGAAAAGCCCCCACCGTAGCCTTACAAGAGATAGAGATCGATCTCACCGATCGTTACAAGAGATAAGGAAACAAACTCCTCCTTCCTATTTTAAACAGACAAAACAACCTCTATCTATCTAGAAGATTTGGAGTACTACTCCAACACGTTATATCACATGTAGTTTAACAGCCTCTCTTAATCACAACCTTTAGATAGTCTATCTCAATGTGTTTGGTTCTGGCATGGATATAGGATTTGCAGACAAGTATGTAGCTCCTAGATTGTCACACCATAAACATGGCTTCACCTTTAGTTGAACACCAAGTTCACCAAGCAAAGCTTCAACCCATATTAGTTCAGCTGTGGCATTTTCTAGGGCTTTATATTCAGCTTCAGTGCTTGATCTTGAAACTGTAGCCTCCTTTCTTGCACTCCAAGAGATTAAATTTGGTCCAAAAAAACAGCAAAACCTCCTGTTGATTTTCTATCATCTAAGCAACCTGTCTAATCTGCATCTGAGAAGGCACTAAGCAAACAAGATGAAGACTGTTGAAATGTTAACCCAACATGTATTGTTCCCTGAACATATCTTAAAATCCTTTTTGCAGCTGTACAATGAGCAGTTGTTGGAGCATGAAGATAATCACAAACTTTATTTACTGAGAAAGAAATGTCAGGTCTTGTAAGTGTTAAATATTGTAAAGCACCCACAATGCTCTTATATTGTGTACTGTCATCAGGACCAAGAGGTATTCCTTCGGTTAAGGACAACTTTTCAGTGGACGATAGGGGTGTAGGAGAAATTGTGCACTTTGTCATACCAACTTTAGCTAACAAATCAGAAGCATATTTTTCTTGAGTGAGGAGCAAACCATTATGAGTTCTCTTTACCTCAATCCCCAAGAAGTAGTGCAAATCTCCCAAATCCTTGAGTGCAAAATCAGTATTGAGATCATGAAGAAGAGCAAAAATAGCCTGATCACATGAACTGGTAACTATGATATCATCAACATAGATCAAAATAAATATCATAACTTGTGCATTAGTATAAAGAAAAAGTGAAGTATCTGCTTTAGACGTAGTAAACCAAGTTGTTGCAACTTAGCACTAAGTCTTGAGTACCATGCTCTGGGAGCCTGCTTGAGACCATAAAGAGCTTTATCAAGTTTGCAACATAATGTGGAGTAGCGGAAGACTCAAAACCTAGAGGTTGTTTCATATACACTTCCTCTTCCAGAACGCCATGCAAAAACGCGTTATTTACATCTAGCTGCCGCAGACTCCAGCCTCTGGAGACAGCCACTGCCAGTACAAGTCTAATAGTTGCTGCCTTGACAACAGGACTAAAGGTATCTTCATAATCTATGCCATACCTTTGTTTGAATCCTTTAGCTACCAGGCGCGCTTTGTACCTGTCAATTATACCATCTGCATGTTTCTTAACATAATATACCCACTTACAGTCAATGAGATTATTCGTGAAGTGTGGAGGAACAAGGTGCCAAGTTTTATTTTGGATCAATGCATTGTATTCTTCCTCCATGGCCTTGCACCAACGATCATCCTTAAGAGCTTCCGAAAGTGTTTGAGGTTCACCTATGGATGTGAACAGACCATAGCGAACAGTACCATCAGTATATTGCTTCGGATTACGTATACCTTTTTGAAGTCTCGTATGGGGTTCCAGAGGCGGAGGAGGATTTATTTGTGCAGGAAAGGGTGTAGTAGAGTCTGCCACAGAAGATCCACCATTGTCATTCCTGGCATCAGCTGACGGAGAGGGGGACCGTGACAGTGCGGCTTGATGGCGACGTGATCAAGCACACGTCCTCGTCCACCCAGGAACGGGAGACAGCGGACGCTGACGCGGGATGGTCCCGCTGGGCGACAGCGACCGATCCGTACGCTGACGCAGGCGAGAGGACGAGGTGGTCCCGCTGGGCGACAGCGATCGACCCCGCGTTGTTTCCTGCGCGTGTACGGGCGCCCGCCTTGTTGACGTTTCCCGCTCATGTGCAGGCAGGTGCATGCCGTCGTCTTGTGGAGCACAGCGGGCCGATCGGGGCAAATCTTCAGGCGGGCCCCGCAGACGTGACAGAACCCGCGTGGGCGACGCGGTCGATGTCGCGGTGTTACGCGCACATACGGGCGACGGAGGGAAATCTTCAGGCGGGCCCCGCAGACGTGACAGAACCCGTGTGGGCGACGCGGTCGATGTCGCGGTGTCACGCGCACATGTGGGCGACGGAGGGGGCCAGGCCGCATCTCTAGGCAGGGTCCACTGGCGTTGGCGCATGCGGGATGGAGCATCTGCCTCGGGATCTTCTTTTGCGCGATCTGAGATGGCAGGGGCAGCAGAATCCTGTTCGGGATTGCTGCCCAGGGGAAAATTGTTCTGCACCAAATCTTCAATATTTTGTGTGGAATTTTGCACAGTTTCTTCATCGTTGTCAATGATATCTGCAGGAGTATCAGATTCTGCAGCATCTTGTTGCTCATTAGTAACAATAGGCACAACAGGTAAAGGCATATAATCATCAACAGTTGCAACCCCATTATTTGACATATTATTAGGTAAAAGAAGTATATCTTGTCGAAGACGTGAGCCAGCATTAGGATGCAACTCAGCAAAGGGAAAGATGTTTTCATCAAAAAACAACATCTCTTGAGATATAAACACGACTAGTAGAAATATCTAGACACTTGACTCCTTTATGGCGAGGACTATATCCCCGGAACACACATCGAGTGGAACGAAAAGAGAGCTTTTGTTTATTGTATGGACGAAGATTTGGCCAGCAAGCACAACCAAAAATTCCGAGAGACTCATAGTTGGGTTTTGTATGAAGAAGATGTTTTACAGGTGTGTCATGATTTATAACTTTGCTAGGAAGTAGATTTATGAGAAAAGTGGCAGTAAGGAAAGCCTCATCCCAAAACTTGAGAGGCATGGATGAATTTGCAAGTAATGCAAGACCTACTTCAACAATGTGACGGTGTGTTTTTTCAGCAGACCCATTCTGTTGATGAGCATGAGGATAAGAAACATGATGAGTGGTGCCAATATTTTGGAAGAAACTGTTAAGTTTTTTATATTCACCTCCCCAATCAGTTTGCATAGTAATTATTTTCCTAGCAAATTTTCTTTCAACAAGTTGCTGGAAATTAAGGAAAACTTAATAAACCTTAGAGCGCTTCTTGAGCAAATAGATCCAGGTGAATTTACTAAAATCATCAATAAAGCTCACATAATATGAATGTTTTCCAGCAGAGACAGGAGCTGGACCCCATACATCAGAAAAAACTTGTTCTAATAGAACAGTGGAAACACTAGTAGAGATAGGATATGGCAACTGATGACTCTTTGCTAACTGACAAGAATCACAAATATATGGGTTTATTTCAGGAGAATAAGCAATACTATTTTTTCTAAGTATTTGTTGAACTACAAAAGAGGAGGGATGTCCTAAACGACGATGCCACGTAGAGGACGGCGGCTTTATCGTGATGAAGGCTTGCTTGGAAGATCCAGTGGGGGAAGGAACTAGCGGGTAGAGACCATCATGGCATGGTCCCTTAAACAGAGTTCTCCTTGTGGCTTGATCCTTGATAAAAAATAAATGTGGGTGAAATTCTAGAAATACATCATTATCAAGTGTAAGCTTATGAACAGATAGAAGGTTCTTAGATGCACTAGGAACATGCAGAATATTTTTGATTTGTAAAGTACTTTGTGGGGTGCATAAAGTTGACTATAGAGATCATCAAGGGTAGTACCAGGATTGGCATTGACGGAGGACGCGAGGTCGTTGTAGCTGGCGTCGAGACCGTTGAGGATGTACCCAACCATCTCATCTTCTTCAATGGGTTTGCCCGCAGCGGCGAGCTCAGATCCGAAGCTTTTCATCTTGGCGAAAAATTCTGCTGCAGACAGATCTTGCTTCTTGGTGTTGTTCAGGGACCCCCGCGGGTGATTGATCTTTGTGCGGGAGTGGGTGGAGAACATGCCGGTGAGGCGAGACCATACCGAGTGGGCGGTGTCGAGCCCAACGAAATGGGGTATGATTTCCGGCGACGGGTAGTTCACCAGGAACCCAAGCACCATTTGATTCCGAGCCAGCCATGCCGTGTAGGCAGGATTGGAGATTATTGTCTTCTTCTTGTTGGCGTCTTCAACCTCTAGAGTCTTCACCGGTGCGGCGTCGGTACCATCGAGCAGATCGACGACCTGAGCGCCACGAAGGGGGGGCAAGACCAGGGTTTTCTAGAAGAGGAAATTGGCCCTAGTCAGCTTTTGGGAGGGGGAGATCCCAGCGTGGTGCAGAGCATGGCAGACAACGAGGATCCAGGAGTGGCCATGGCTACCAGGAAGGGATTGTGGCGTGGTTGTTTTTCTTGTGTGTAGGCGGCGGCAGAAGGAAAGCAGCGGCGACAGGCTTCTTTTGTCGTGGGTTTTCGTGGGATTTGATCGAGATCGATCTGGGGAAGCGAGTCACGGAAGAGGTGGCTCTGATACCATATTAGTCGTACAGTTTTGGGCAGAAATGGTGGTCTCGTTGGATACCCCGGGTGCGTGTTATATGTGGCGAGAAAAGCCCCCGCCGTAGCCTTACAAGAGATAGAGATCAATCTCATCGATCGTTACAAGAGATAAGGAAAAAAACTCCTCCTTCCTATTTTAAACAGACAAAACAACCTCTATCTATCTAGAAGATTTGGAGTACTACTCCAACACGTTATATCACATGTAGTTTAACACGCCACTCCTGGACACCATGGCTTGCAGCGCTGGGAGGTGGTCGAGATGCGCCCCTTGCTCCGCTCCACCCGTGGATCGAAATGGGGAAGGGCGCCCCGCCCGTGGATGACGCATGTCGTCGCGCCACCAACCTCCACACGTGCCCGCTGCACCAACGATGACGACGGCGGACGCCTAGATCCGCTTGCAAGCGGCGGTTTGAGGAGACGCAACTCTCCCGTTGGAGCTCGCCCACAAGCGCCGCAGAGCATCGCGAGACAGCTCCCGCCAGCGAGGTGGTGTGGCGATGCAAAATTTCCTGGATGGGGATGACCGGTTCGGTCAGCGTGTTGGATTTTTTTGGGAGGGGAGGGTTGACTTGGCGGTGTCAGTGCCGTAATATGGCCGAATCATAAGGGGCAAAATCGTCTGGGAAAAAATAGGATGGAAAATTTGTAGGACGAACCTACCACAGACAAAATTAGTAGATAGATAGATAGATAGATAGCAACCAACCCATACAAGCAAGTCCAAACTGGGACAAACAGCATAATCAAACCCAAAAATAAAGAAAAATAGAAACAAAAGAGAAACAAACGCCGACACTGGCAGATCGATGAAATCTAAGATGATCTGCAAGCGTTGCACCCTCCGGCGAAGTTCCACCACGAACCTAGCACTCCAAAGTGATCGCGAAATAAGCAACACCTTCAAAAAGGACTGTGATGACGACAACGTTGCTGCCTGTATAAGACCTAGGGTTTTCCCTGATACACGGAGGGGAATGGAGAGGGGATACACCCGAAGCCCTTCAGGAAGGACAGCGACACTGATGGCGTGCTGACGTGGAGCACTACGTTGGTAATTAACCCCAAGCGCAGGGTGTGAAGCAGGAAGCAGCAAGTCTTCCCTCAGTAGAGACCAAGTTTATCGAACCAAAAGGAGGAAGGAAACGTCACACAGGTGTTGCAAGCAACACGGAGACCTGCACAACACAAACTCAAGACTTTGCCCCAACGAATCAGTGAGGTTATCAAGCTCACCGGTCTGCTGTAACAAAGGATTAAACATGGTGTGAAAGGTAATGGTGGTTTGCAGCAAGTAAACAAATAACAGTGAAAGATGTATCAATGGTAAAGATTGGACCGGGGTCCATAGTTCACCAGAGGTACTCTCCTTAGATAAACAACATGGCATGAAGGGTAAACAAATTACAGCAGGGCAACTCACAGGAACTGAGCAAGGCATAACAATGCTATTGCTAGTCAGAAAGATCCTATGAGATTCAATTGGGCAATACAACAATATATAGACCGCCATCCAGCTGCATCTATGACTAGAAGTCCACCTTCAGGTTATGATCTGAACCCCTTCCAGTATTAAGTTGCAAGCAACACACAACTGCTTTAAGCATAGTGTGTAAAGTAAACAGTCCACATGTTCCATGAACAAGAGAATGTTGTTTTCTCCCTAGTGGAAACAACACATCTACAACCGAAGATATTTCTGTCACTTCCCTTGGAAACTAGAGGCATGAACCCACTATCGAGCATAAATACCCCCTCTTGGAGTCACTAACAACTACTTGGCCAAGATAGCTACTAACAACGGAGAGCATGCAAGATCACAAATAACACAGACATGATAGAATCATAAAAACAAAACCATTAATCAAACCAACATAATAATCTCAATATCTATCGGATCTCCGCAAACACAACATGCATGATTACAAATAGATTAGATCTTGATCATGAACGGAGCTCACAAGATCTATACATGAAAGCACAAAGGAGGAGATACAACCATCTAGCTACTACATGGACCCATAGTCCAAGGTGGAACTACTCACGCATCATACCGGAGAGAAGGCCTCCGGGATGATCTCCCCTCCGGCAGGGTGCCGGGAAGAACTTCAGATCACCCCCAATCTAGGGACGATGGTGGCAGTGGCTACAGACGGTTTCGTGGATATTTGATCGGGTACTCAGGGTTTCTGCATCGGGGGCTTCTTATAGGCGAAGGGGGAGACCAAGGAGGCGGCCAGGGGCCACAAACCCTAGCCAGGCGCGGGGCTGGGCCCACCCGCGCCTAGGGTGGGTCTGGCCCCCTGGATGGCCCCTCCGGCTCTCCTCTGAACTTCTTGTCCCCCACGGAAAGTAATTGACCTTGACTTTGATACTACAAGCAAAGCATCGAATGAGGCTAGCAAAATACTGGGAGCAACCAACTTAGAGAGCAATAATGGCCATAATCATGCAATGCAACAAAGCACACTAATAAAAGCAAAGAGTGGTACTACAAGTCAAGGACTAAATGATCATAGAGTCTAATGGTGACTTGTCATAGTCATAACATGGTGTGAGCATGTGCCAAGTCAACCCAAGCAAAGCATCGAAGGAGAATACCACAATACTATGCTTTTGCATGCTAAAACAACACATAATTTCTTCAAGGCACACTAAGCAATCCCAATTGTTTGGAACAAGACATGCTACAGCAATAATCACTAAGCATAATGCCAAAACAACACCTAGCATGTCATGCTAAGTCTAAGTCACAGTCAATGCAAGCTCCTCTTGCACTTCAAGCAAGAACTTACTACTCCTTTCCAACACCAAGCAAACTTATTTGCAAAATGACACAACGAGAACGGTGGTCCAAACTACTTAAGAAAACTAAACAAACTAATCAAAGCAAACAAAAACTAAGCCGCTCTAAGAACAACACAACTGTGCATGAAACAATAAAAACGAAGTGTCTAGACAGACCTGAGCTTTTTATTGATGAAGAAGGGAATGCCTTGGGCATCCCCAAGCTTTGACGCCTGTACCTCTTGGATATTTCTTAGGGTGACACCATGGTTGCATCCCCAAGCTTCAGCTTTTGTCCATTCTTCATATCTTTTCATCATTCTCTCTTTACACCTGAAATTTTTCCTTCATACAAAACTTCACACAATCTTCATTAGCAACATTAGTGTATTCAAAAGATATTAGACCCCTGGAAAGCTTTGGAACAGAAAGGCTTTTCACTATAAACACAAGCTACTGTAGTAACTCCTTCAAAAAGCTCAATTCACCTAAAGAGAACTCAAAAAGGAATCAATAAGAAGCAAATGCAAATAATGGCAGAAATCTGTCAAAACAGACCAGCAGGTAGAAACTGATTTTTTCAAACATCTTCTGTTGCTCGAATCAAAAATTGTTGAACTAACTAAAGTTATCTAACATACTGGGGGATTTATTAGTAAATTATGAGCTCAATCCGAGTTACTGAGCCTCCTCACGAATTTTTATGGTGGAGGACAGAAATCTGTTCCAGGACAACAACTCCCCAAATCTTACTTCCCTCTCATTAGAGGTCATTCTTGGCACAAAAAGCAAACAAAAAGGATAAGGAGAGGTAATTACTGAAGTAATAACTTCCAAGACTCAAGGAAACTCTTGGGTTATCTCCCAACAAGTACTTTTCTTTAACGCATTTAAGTTAGGCACAAGAAGCAAGAAGAATCAAGTATTTTCAAATGAAGAATTACCCCTCTTGTTCCTTCCTTTCTTACCTTTCTTATTTTCCTTACGAAAGATATGATTGCTTACCGGAGGATAAAAATGCATGATGTCTTTTCCCACATCTATTACTGCCCCAAGGTGTTTCGGTAGAGATCTTCCAAGTGTCATATGTCCCTTGCCTACACATTCAATAACAATATAATCAGTAGTCACCATTTTCTCTGAGATTTTTGTAAACATACCTTCAGCTATTCCAATGGGTAATATAGTGGCATTGTTGGTAAGATAGATTTCCTCTCCTCCTTCAATAATCCCCCAAAGACTCAAGGAATCAAAAATATCTTTAGGCATGAGACAAAATTCAGACATGATATCACAGCGAGCATCAAAAAGTGTAGTGTTTTTTGAGACTTTGATTGTGGGAAACCACTTTGAAGGCTCAGAATTTATGGGAACATAATCATGGTAATCCGTAAGCGTGTGATAGCAACTATTCATAACAGCAATACCGGTCTCAAGAGTGTTCAACCTAGCAAAAATATTTGTGAAAGAGGAATCAGACTTGCCAGGTGTACTATAGATCATGATTAATTTACTTATGGCATCAAAAGCTTCATCCTCAGTACATAGCAAAAAATCTTTCTCATCCACAACATTCAAAGCATATCTATAACGAAGAGCAATACCGCGGTAGAAACTATCAATAACCAAGTTGAGGCTTACCTCAGGCTTAGTTTTCCTCTGGAAAGCAGAGATTCTAGACCAAGCTTCCTTAAAACTTTCTTCGCATTTTTGCGTAAAAGTGGAGATTTTTACCATTGGGGAAACAGAGGTTGATCCAAAAACAGACATGGCAGCAACTAGAGCAAGAACTATTTTTTTGTGTTTTTGAATAAAACAAGCAAACCAAACCAGACTAATTTTTTCGGTTTTTTTTGGAAAGAGGCAAACAAAACTAAGAAAAAGAAACAAAGCAAACTAAAAACAAAGTAAAGAGAAAGGAAGTGAAGGACTCCCCTAGTGAAGACGTCCTTGGCCTCCCCGGCAACGGCGCTAGAAAACTTGATGGCGTGCTGACGTGGAGCACTCCGTTGGTAACCCCAAGCACAGGGTGTGAAGCAGCAAGCAGCAAGTCTTCCCTCAATAGAGACCGAGGTTATCGAACCATAAGGAGGAAGGAAACGTCACACAGGTGTTGCAAGCAACACGGAGACCTGCACAACACAAACTCAAGACTTTGCCCCAACGAATTAGTGAGGTTGTCAAGCTCACCGGTTGGCTATAACAAAGGATTAAACATATGGTGTGGAAGGTAATGGTGGTTTGCAGCAAGTAAACAAGTAACAGTGGAAGATGTATCAATGGTAAAGATTGGACCAGGGTCAATTACTTTCCGTGGGGGACAAGAAGTTCAGAGGAGAGCCGGAGGGGCCATCCAGGGGGCCAGACCCACCCTAGGCGCGGGTGGGCCCAGCCCCGCGCCTGGCTAGGGTTTGTGGCCCCTGGCCGCCTCCTCGGTCTCCCCCTTCGCCTATAAGAAGACCCCGATGCAGAAACCCTGAGTACCCGATCAAATATCCACGAAACCGTATGTAGCCGCCGCCACCATCGTCCCTAGATTGGGGGCGATCTGAAGTTCTTCCCGTCACCCTGCCGAAGGGGAGATCATCCCGGAGGCCTTCTCTCCGGTATGATGCGTGAGTAGTTCCACCTTGGACTATGGGTCCATGTAGTAGCTAGATGGTTGTATCTCCTCCTTTGTGCTTTCATGTATAGATCTTGTGAGCTCTGTTCATGATCAAGATCTAATCTATTTGTAATCATGCATGCTGTGTTTGCGGGGATCCGATAGATATTGAGATTATTATGTTGGTTTGATTAATGGTTTTGTTTTTATGATTCTATCATGTTTGTTTTGTTTGTGATCTTGCATGCTCCCCGTTGTTAGTAGCTATCTTGGTCAAGTAGTTGTTAGTGACTCCAAGAGGGGGTATTTATGCTCGATAGTGGGTTCATGCCTCTAGTTTCCAAGGGAAGTGACAGAAATATCTTCGGTTGTAGATGTGTTATTGCCACTAGGGAGAAAACAAGCACTAGTTTCCAAGCAAAAGCATAGTGTGTAAGGTAAACAGTCCACATGCTCCATGAACAAGAGACCCTTGTTTTCTCCCTAGTGGCAACAGCACATCTACAACCGAAGATATTTTTGTCACTTCCCTTGGAAACTAGAGGCATGAACCCACTATCGAGCATAAATACCCCCTCTTGGAGTCACTAACAACTACTTGGCCAAGATAGCTACTAACAACAGAGAGCATGCAAGATCACAAACAACACAGACATGATAAAATCATAAAAACAAAACCATTAATCAAACCAACATAATAATCTCAATATCTATCGGATCCTTGCAAACACAACATGCATGATTACAAATAGATTAGATCTTGATCATGAACGGAGCTCACAAGATCTATACATGAAAGCACAAAGGAGGAGATACAACCATATAGCTACTACATGGACCCATAGTCCAAGGTGGAACTACTCACGCATCATACCGGAGAGAAGGCCTCCGGGATGATCTCCCCTCCGATAGGGTGCCAGGAAGAACTTCAGATCACCCCCAATCTAGGGACAATGGTGGTGGCGGGTACAGACGGTTTCGTGGATATTTGATCGGGTACTCAGGGTTTCTGCATCGGGGGCTTCTTATAGGCGAAGGGGGAGGCCGAGGAGGCGGCCAGGGGCCGCAAACCCTAGCCAGGAATGGGGCTGGGCCCACCCGTGCCTGGGGTGGGTCTGGCCCCCCTGGCTGGCCCCTCTGGCTCTCCTCTGGACTTCTTGTCCCCCACGGAAAGTAATTTACTTTGACATTTGTCCCGTCCAATTCCGAGAATATTTCTTTACTAACTTCTCTAAAATCAAAAACAGCAGAAAACAGGCATCTGGAACTGTTGCAACTTGTTAGTAGGTTAGTACAAGAAAACATGTAAAAATCACCTCAAAGTGTGGACAAGTAAAGAAAAGTAGATACTAAACAAGCATGGAGCATCAAAAATTATAGATACGTTTTCGATGTATCAGACACCCACATGTGTCACTGTGTCGGTGTCGAACGAGCCAACAGGGATTTCTCCTGACCCCAAAAAACACACCCCTTGCCACTCCGAAGCGCTCCACCAGACTTTCCGCCCACGAGGACATGCCACCAAGGTCTTGCGATCATCTTTGTCATCTCACTACAGCACCAAAAACAAGATCGACCGGCCTAGTCAAGCAGCACCGCCACAGGCCGCTACCATCCGGGCCGGCACCACATGTGCATGGGGAGAGCCGAGCCTCCGGACCTGCATGATCAATGCCCAGACGGCGCCCTCCGACGGCAGCAGGAGAGAAGTAGGAGGCGGGAGGTCGAGGAGAGGCGGCGGTGGGGGAGGCCTAGCACCACGTGCGGGGCAGCGGCATGGGGGAGAGGAGGGGGGTCGAGGTGCTTTCTTCCACTCCGTAAGAACCACACTTATGCGTGCGTGCACGTAGACTTTGTTGGAGATATGCCCAAGAGGCAATAATAAAGAGGTTATTATCATATCTTCATGCTTATGATAAATTTTTACATATCATGCTATAATTGTATTAACAGGAAACATTAATACTTGTGTGATTTGTAAACATAAAAGAGTCCCTAGTAAAGCCTCTTGTTAAACTAGCATGTTGGTTAATATATGATCATGGTTTCCTGATCATGAACATTGATATGTTATTAACAACAGGGTCATATCATTAGGAGAATGATGTGATAGACATACTCCTATAGTTAAGCGTAGCATAAAGATCAAGTCATTTAATATAGTTCACTTGCTATAAGCTTTCTGATACATAGTAACATAATTCCTTCGACCATGAGATCATGCTAATCACCATCACTGGATGGATGCTTTGATGACATCAAACACCACTTCGTAACTAGGTGGTTATAAAGGTGCCATTGTGTGTTCGGAAAGTATGTTTTGAGGCACATGGATCAAGAGTGGGATTTGTCCATCCATATGATGGATAGATATACTCTGGGCCCTCTCAGTGGAATGTCATCCAATTAGCTTGCAAGCATGTGACTGGATCGCAAGGGATCACATATCACGGGAACAAGAAAAGAGTACTTATCGGTAACGAGGTTGAACTAGGTATGCAGAGATACCGACGATCAAACCTTGGATAAGTAAACTATCACGAGACAAAGGGAAATTCGTATCGTATGTAAATGGTTCATTCGATCGCAAATTAATTGTAGAAATATATGGGAGCCATATGAATTTCCAGATTCCTCTATTGGTTATTGATCAGAGAAGTGTTTCGGTCATGTCCGCATAATTCACGAACCGTAGGGAGACACACTTAAGGATTCAATGTTGTTTAGTAGATATGGAATGTAAGTAGGGAGACCGAATGTTGTTCGGAGTCTCGGATGAGATCCGGGATATCACGAGGAGATCCAGAATGGTCCGGAGAATAAGATTCATATAAGGAAAGTCCAATTCCGGAGTTCGGGAATGATTCCGATGATTTCATCGGAGAGGTTCTAGAAGGGTCTAGAAGGTTCATCGAACTAGAAGGGGAATGGTTCATGAATGTGTCATGGTTAAGTGGAATGATTGGATCATGTCCTAGGTCACTTGGTTGGGCATTTGAAAGAGAGGAATTAAGCTCCAAATTGCAAGTCAAAAGGTAGGTTTGAAAAGTCAAACTGGAACAATGGTTTCCTAGTGGAAGAAGGAAAGAGTCATTCATTCCCTCCAACAAAAAGAGGGAGTTGGGGAACGATTCAAACTCCCCTCTCCCAAGCTGCCCTCCCTCTCATAAATAGAGGGGAGGGGCTGCTCCAAGAGAACACAACACCAACCCCTCCCCACCTAGCCGTTGCGCCGCCGCTCGCCGCCGCCAGCCGTCGCCGTCGCCTTCCTAGCCTCCGTCGTCCACGCCTCCTCCTCTCTGGCACTCTAAACCCTAGATCGCCGGAAACCCTATATCCACCATAACCTGCTCTGGCTTAGGCGAAGCCCTGCAGGATTTCCCTCTACTTCTGGCACCATGACGTCGTGCTGCCAGAATCGCGAGGGGAGAACTACAACCTCTGTTGCCTGCTGGAACAAGGGAGAGGAAGGTCTTCATAGAGTATCGAACGTGTGACTGACTACAGAAGCACTGCCGGAACACAGCGTTGGAAGGATCGTCTACGTGATCTTGAGATCGGCAAGTGTACGACTACATCACCCACAAGAATCTGCTCTCGTTAACCGCTTTGGAATCTTCAAGGGTGAGTACTCTAATCGACTCATTGCTACAATCTAGTAGATAGATCTTGGCTTGTTTGTGTGCATGCGATAGAATTTTTTGTTTTCCATGCTACGAACCCCTACAGTGGTATCAGAGCCGTGTTTATATGTAGATCTGTTGCACGAGTAGAACACAATGGTCATTGTGGGCGTTGATATTTTTGTTGTCGATTGCTTCTTATGTACTCTTGCGGGATGGTGGGATGAAGCGGCCCGGGCTAACCTTACATGACATCGTTCATGAGACTTGCTCCATGCTTGACATGCAACTTGTATTGCATAAGTGGCTTTGCAGATGCCTGTTTCTCCCAACATAGTGAAGATTCAATTTACAACGGGCAATTGACAATACTAGTATCAACGTTGTGGTTCTTGTTCGTAAGTTAGAACAACACTTATTGAAAGCCCCAAACCACGTAAAACATGCAAAGAAAATTAGAGGCGTCTAACTTTGTTTTGCAGGGGTGTGCTGTGATGTGATATGGCCATGATTGTGATTATATATGATGTATGCAATGTTCCTTATTGTAAGTCAGCAACCGACAGGAGCCTTATGGTTGTCTTTTAATTTCGTTAAGACCTGTGTGTCTATTATTCAAAGTAGTTGTAATAGTTGATGCGGGTGGATGACAACCATGAAGCGGCGCCATTGACCTTGACGCCACGCCGGTGATGATGGAGATCATGTTAGTACTTGAAGATGGAGATCGGAAGCAAAAGAAGAAAAGGCCATATCATATCACATATTATGAATTGCATGTGATGTTAATCCTTTTATGCATCTTGTATTTCTTAGATCGCGATGGTAGCATTATAAGATGATCCATCTCACAAAATATCAGGTTATAAAGTGTTCATCCTTAGTAGGCACCGTTGCTAAAGCTCGTTGTTTTGAAGCACCACGTGATGATTGGGTGTGTTAGATTCTGCGAGTGTATACAACGGGAGCAAGCCAGATTTGCTCATGCAGAAGCTAAGGTTTGATCTTGACGAGCCTAGCATGTACATACATGGTCTCGGAACACGGAATACCGAACGGTAAAGCATGAGTCTTATAGATGATATGATGAACATGATGATTGTTCGCCTTTGAAACTATATCATGGCACGTGATGATCATACTTGGTGTAGTGAATTTGGTTCGTGTGATCACTAGAACAATGTGAGGGATATTGTTTTGAGTGGGAGTTCAACAGCAATATGATTAAAAGTTGAACACTGTTTAAAAATAAATTAAATCAAAGTGAATTGGCATAGTTGTTGTAGTCATTGGCATCCGTTTACCACCTTGCGCTTAGTTATAATTGAGATGATAGAGCTATAGAATTCTGGTTAGTTACTTCACGAACTAGTATCGTATTTTTTTGAAGTGTTAATCTAAAGTTTAAAAGTCCTATTGCAAACTT
Organism: Avena atlantica; assembly: GCA_910589765.1. NCBI lineage: Eukaryota > Viridiplantae > Streptophyta > Magnoliopsida > Poales > Poaceae > Avena > Avena atlantica. The sequence goes on along the minus strand of OU342739.1, from coordinate 522,457,647 downwards.
TCAGTAAGTTTTGGTTACTCCATGAAGTTTAATAATTGGTATTAAATCAAGAGTAACAATTCTAGTGTTAGTATATAAGTATCATGTTTATCTCCATGATTCTTGATATTCAAAATACTATTTTAATATCAAGGTTATCTAGGAACATCATATGTGGAAGATATTGCGATATCTGAAATGATGTTTTGATTATAACATGATAGAGTATAATATGGCAAAGTTTATGTTCTCATATTTGATGGGAATTTTCAAAAGGTTGGAGACGTTGGTCGTCCTAATCCTCCAAAAGGTTTTGGAGAGCAACATTATACTCGCAATTCACCCTTATAAGCTAAAGTATCTTGATCATGAATAGTTCCATGATAAGGATGAATATTTGATGTAGGTAAAATGTTTACTACACTAAATGATTACTAAAGAATGGAATTTGAGAGAACACCAAATATTTGATGATGGTGACTTATTTCAAAGTGCAAGTCCAAAGACAATGGTATTTAACTATACATGCTTTGGACTATGTGTCATGTGTATGGCTCCACTATTGATGTTGATAGATTCTTTCAAACATAAAAGGAAATACTAAAAGAGAATCTCATAAATATATGGCAGAAAAGAAAAGACTAGAATTGTTCAGCTTAGGTATATAGAGGATATACGTGTTATGGCTGTATTCTTTGCTTGTTAAATAATATGGTTCTTAAGTATTAGATACTGAATTTGTTGGTGTGAATCGTCATACGAAACAACACAATTCATGAACTACAATGGCCTAAGTAACTAGCAAGAGAATATGTGATGATGTTTGTCGAGAACAAATAAAGTGTTGATGTGTTTCTCGTTAACATAAAAGCTTGCCTTCAAGATTTGTTTTATCAGGTATTATGAGAACAAAAGGGTTATTCAAATAATTGTCGTAATCCATAAAAGATGGATGATTTAAAAATATCGTTGGATAAATCAAATCCATAAAACTATTGCTAAAAATGTTGAAAGACAATTGATAAGAAAGATCACTTAGGAAGTGACATCGCTGTTTAAATTATATTGGAAATAAAACATGAAGAAACTCCATGTGGATGGAATTTTGGAGTCTTTTGATATTTGATCAAATGACGCTTGTGAAACTTTCCTAGAGATAATTAAAACTCCGTTCATAGGCCAAAGGGAACGGAAGACTAGCTTATTGGAATTTGTACAAATTGTTGTATGAAGTCCATTATGTGTAGTCAAGAGCGATGGATTTCAACTTCATATGCTTTCTCCGAAAATTTGAGTGAATATATGAATATTTACTGAATAAGGATGAAGTGTGAAACATTTGAAAAATTCAAAGACTTTCAAGATGAAATACAAAATAAATGTAACAAGAAAATAAAGAATTTATGATACGATCATAAAGGAAGATATTTGAGTTACAAGTTGAGCATAACACCTAAGATTTGAGGAATCGCTCCGTGCATTTGCATTTCCCGAAACACCATAAGAGTATGGAGCTTTGAGATATGTAATGAAACCTTGTTTAACATGGTAAGATCAAAGGTGTAATTTATAAAATTGCCATTATATGTTAAAATATTAAAGATTTAGAGACTACCATTTTTCCATTGAAAGGAGCTCCAACATAATCCATTAAAATGACACCATATAAAGTTATGGTTTAGGATAAAACCCAAGTTGTCCTTTCTTAAACATTGGTATGCATAAGTAAGATGTCTACAACCAAAGTTGGATGAGCATATCTTTGTATGTTATTTTGAATAACTGTTGGGTAATCCTCCATAACACCAAATATAAAAGTGTTTGTCGCTTAGAACGTCAAGTTTCTTGAGAAGAAATTTTTCGTGAAAAGTTAAGTGGGAGGACAATAGAACTTTGATAAGGTTAAAAGAACCTTAGCTATATGTGCAAAGTTGTGTAGCACCGAAAAGTGTTCCGGAGGCAGCAACAATGCTCATGGCTCACGTGCCTTAAAGGTTGTGGTCACGGAGGTCTAAGTTCCTATTGAACCTGGTAGGTCGGGTAAACAATCAAATACTAGGATTTGAAAGTAAATCTTGTTGTTTGACAATGATGGACCGACTACATGCAAAGAAGCGATGATGGGCCATGAGTCCGTCAAATGGCTTGAAGCCATGATAGTTCCATACACGAGAAATCAAGCTTTGAACTTGAAAGACCCTCTAGAAAGGTGTAAAATCTTACAGTCGTGTTTGGATCTATAAAGAAATAGACATGGATGTTTCACATCTATGAAATAATCGACATGTTGGGAAAGAGTTCACCACAATGTTCAAAGGTTGACTATGGCAAGATTTGATCTTTCATAGCGATATTTATTCTAAACGGATTAATGTAGCAACCACTACATATAATTTTGTTATGTGGTAGTTGAATAAACAAAAAAAGGTCTTCTAATAGAATTGTTACCTAGGACGTGTGCATGACATGGTCCAAAGGGTTTTGTTAATTTAAAGGATGTTAAAAGCGTATGCACACTACAATGGTTGAAGTGAGCATCGCGGAGTTGGAATCTTCACCATGATGAAACTGTTAAAAGAGTTTAAATTCATCAGAGACGATGAAGATGCTTGCATTTGCAAGAAATTAAGTGAGAGCGCTAAGACATATTTCTAATACATTATGTGGAAGACATATTGTTGATTGGAAATGATGTATCTTTTATTAACACATGTTAAGAATTTCATCTCGATGAAAGACTTAGGCAAAACCCGAATATTTTGCATCAATATCTATATATATAGATTGAGACGCTAATATGGTTGTGTCAAATGTACATAGATGATATATTGAATAACTTCAATATGGAAATGACAAGAAAGGTTCCTGCCACACAAAAAGGATTAAATCGAAATTCAAGTGTATCGACACTTGGTAAGTGAAACAAAGATTCAAGTATTGATTGATACTTGATGAATAAAATCACAAAAAGTATTTTTCAATCATACTGTGATATGTACAAATCCAGATATGTACTATGCTCTAAATGTTATGAGCATATACCAAAATGATTCATAAGATGATCATTGGACAATAGTAAGGATATTCTTATGATCTTTTGGAAGAACTAAGAATATATTATTTTATAGAAGTGACAAATATATGGTTAGTTCATTGTAAATGGTACTACATTGATAATGTTTTTTTTCACAAATTACAATTTAAGTTTATCTCAATCTAAACTAAGGGTGGCACAATATAATGGAAAGTAAGTTCCGTAAAGGATTTGGATGAATTCCAAAGTTTAGACATTGTGATAGATACTACAACAAAAGGCTAAGTATATGGCTGCTATTATAGCATCAAAAGAGGGCATTTATGTTAAGTAGTTTGTTATCAAACTAGGTGCGGTTCACGGCGGGATAGTACTATGAAGATATATTGTACGACAATATTATCAACATGTTTTAACCCCAAATAACTAAAGGTCTCACCAAAGGACCAAATTTATACAAAGCCATCTTATTAGAGAATGAGTGATGCGTAGAGACGCAAGGACATACAATTATACACGGACCTGAAAGAGTCAGATCAGAAGATCAATTGAACACTAGCAACCGTGTAAAAACAACACCGGAAAGCCATAGGTGTTGAATACACAAAGTTTTGAAACTAGATTATTGTCTCTAGTGCATGTGGGAAACTGTTGGAGATATGCCCAATAGGCAATAATAAAGTGGTTATTATCATATCTTCATACTTATGATAAATGTTTACATACCATGCTATAATTGTATTACCAGGAAACATTAATACTTGTGTCATTTGTAAACATAAAATATTCCCTAGTAAAGCCTCTCGTTAAACTAGCTTGTTGGTTAATATATGATCATGGTTTCCTGATCATGAACATTGAGATGTTATTAACAATAGGGTCATATCATTAGGAGAATGATGTGATGGACATAGTCCTATAGTTAAGCGTAGCATAAAGATCAAGTCATTTAATATAGTTCACTTGCTATAAGCTTTCTGATACATAGTAACCTAATTCCTTCGACCATGAGATCATGCTAATCACCATCACTGGATGGATGCTTTGATGACATCAAACACCACTTTGTAACTGGGTGGTTATATATGTGCCATTGAGTGTTCGGAAAGTATGTGTTGAGGCACATGGATCAAGAGTGGGATTTGTCCATCCATATGACGGATAGATATACTCTGGGCCCTCTCGGTGGAATGTCATCTAATTAGCTTACAAGCATGTGACTGGCTCACAAGGGATCACATATCAAGGGAACGAGAAAAGAGTACTTATCGGTAACGAGGTTGAACTAGGTATGCATAGATACCGACGATCAAACCTCGGATAAGTAAACTATCGTGAGACAAAGGGAAATTCGTATTGTTGGAATTATGCCCTAGAGGCAATAATAAATATGTTATTGTTATAATTCTTGTTCATGATAAAGTTTATATTCCATGCTAGAATTGTATTAAGCGGAAACTTTGATACTTGTGTGGTTTATGAACAACACCGTGTCCCTAGTACGCCACTATGGACTAGCTCATTGATTAATGATGGTTAAGGTTTCTAACCATAGATATGAGTTGTCTATTAATAATGAGATCATGTCATTGGGAGAATGATATGATGGGCAGACCCAAATCAAGCAGAGTAATTAGATCGTGTCATCGTGTTCCTCTTTGCGAAGTTTTTTCTTATGTCAAATATTGTATTCCTTAGACCATGAGATAATGCTACTCTCTGGTATCGGAAGAAAGCTTTGAGGTCATCAAACGTCATCCTATGTGAGGGTGATCATCAAGGTGTCTCACAGGTGATCGGAAAGTACTTGTTGGGTTGTATGTATCGAGATGGGATTTGTCCCTCCCAAGTCGGAGAGATATACTTCGGGCCCACTCGGTAATCGATATCAACACCGCTTGCAAGCACGTGGTTAAGGATTTGATCACAAAGTGATATCGGATTACGGAACGAGTAAAGTACTTGCTGTGGACGAGATTGAACTAGGTATGCCGATACCAACGATCGAATCTCGGGCAAGTAAAATATCGCGTGACGACGGGAATATATATATGGGATTAATTGAATCCTAGCATCATAGTTCATCCGATATGATCATCGATGAATATGTGGGAGTCAATATGGGTTTCCAGATCCCGCTGTTGATTATTGATAGAAGATCATGTCTGCATATTCTCGAACCCGTAGGGTCACACACTTAACGTGTATCGACGCTAGGATAGAATATATAAATGGTTTATGAGTTTTTGTTTGGAGTCTCGGATGAGATACAGGACATCACGAGAGGTTCCGAAATGGTCCGGAGAATAAGATTCATATAAAGGAAAGCAGTTTTTGGATTTCGGAATGTTCGGTATTGTACCGGAAGGTTCTAGAAGCTTCCGGGGTGGGACCAACGTGGCCCCACTTGTCGGAGGGGTGTGTGGGCCTACGAGGGAGTGCCCTGGCCGCATTGGTCTAGGGGCACAAGGCCCCATAGGCCCAGCCGGCCAAAACCCTAGGGGAAACCCTAGGAACCCTTCTAGAAGGGAGGGGGAGACTTGCCCCCCACTCCAACCCTTGGGGCCGCCGCCCTAAGGCTTGGAGGAGGAGCCAAAGGGGCCGGACAGCCCTCTATATAAAGAAGGCAGGGGCGCACCCTCCTCCCCCCACTCCTTGAACCCTAGCCGCCATACTGCTGCCCTCCCTCTCTCTCTCCCCCGACTGTGCGTAGGCGAAGCCCTGCCGCAGAAACTCTCCACCATAGCACCACGCCGTCGTGTTGTAGATCCAATCTATCTCTCCACCCCACTTACTGGACCAAGGAAGGAGGAGACGTCGCGACACCGTACGTGTGCATCTCTCGGAGGCGCCACCACTTGCGGCGTAGGATCAGATCGGATCGCGAGGAGGAGAAGGCGAGTACGACTACACCAACCACGTTTTGTTGAATGTTTTCGCTATGCGATTTCTTCAAGGGTATGAAGATCTCATCTATCCCTCTCGTTGATTGCATCTCCTAGATTAGATCTTGGCTTTCTCGTTCGCATCCGTAGAAATTTTTTGATTTACTATGCTGCGAAACCCATTCAGTGGTATCAGAGCTAGATCTATGCGTAGATGTGTTTCACGAGTAGAACGCAACATGCTTGTTGCGGGCGTTGATGTTTTCTGTTGCAAGCCTCTTGTTGTGTACTTCTTATGACGCGGGATAGTGAGATCGAAGCGGTCCAGGCCAACTTTACGCGACCTCGTTCGCGAGACCGGCTCCGCACTTGACGTGTGGCTTGTTCCATACATGCGGCTGGTGGATGCCAGTTTCTCTCACTATAGTTGTCATGGGATTTACACCGGATGTTGGTAACCATAATATCACCGTCGTGGCTTTCCGTAGGTAAGAATCGTTCTTAGCTTGTTACTCCCATAAGCCACGTAAAACATGCGACAACAAAGTAGAGGCGTATAACTTGTACTTGCAAGGAGTGTTTTGTGATATGATATGGCCCAAGATGTGATGTGTATGTTGTATGCAATGATCATGTTTTGTAATATTTCACGACTTGCATGTCGATGAGTACACAACCGGCAGGAGCCATATGGTTGTCTTTATAATTGTGTATGACATGTGTGTCAACTTCTTATACGCCATGTAATAGCTTTACTTTATCGCTAAGTAGTTAGCAATAGTTGTAGTTGCTGTTCGTGGTGGAGGCAATCATGGTGGAATGATGGAGATCATGCTGGCACGCACAAGATGGAGATCGTTGCACGGAGATTGGCTATACCATGTCACATAAGATTATATGCATGTGATGTTTATCCTTTTATGTATCTTATTATGCTTAGATCGCGATGGTAGCATTATAAGATGATTCCTCACTTAAAGATCAAGATAAAAACTGTGTTCTCCCCATGTATGCACCGTTGAGAAAGTTCGTCGTGTTCAAGCACCTCGTGATGATCGGGTGCTATAAACTCTACGTTCACATACAACGGGTGCAAGCCAGTTTTGCACATGCGGAAATACTTGGGTTTGACTTGACGAGCCTAGCATGTACAGACATAGCCTCGGAACACACGAACCGAAAGGTTAAGCATGAGTCATATGAATGATATGATCGACACTTTGTTGTCCACCATTGAAACCACATCTCTTCTCATGAAGATCGGATTAGGTGTGGTGAATTTGGATCGTGTTCACTAAACAACTTGAGGGATGTTGAATTTAGTGGGAGTTCATCTAGTAATTTGATTAAGTTGAAGTAGTTATCATGAACATAGTCTAAATTGTACTTGCAAATTTTGTAGATCAAATGGCTAAGTCCAACTTCAACTTCAACTTCAACGTTTTTGCTGAGAAAGAAAAGCTTAAGAACAATGGGTCTAACTTCACCAACTGGTTCCGAAATCTGAGAATCATTCTCGCTGGCGGACAAAAGGACTATGTCCTTGAGAAAGCGCTAGGTGATGCCCATGCTATAGAAGCGCCGGCTGATGAAAAAGTTGTTTATCAGTCGCGCAAAGATGATTATGGAGTGATTAAGAGTACCATGTTGTTTGCTATGGAATCGGACCTTCAAAATCGTTTTGAGGAGTTCGCCGGGCCCTTTGAGATACTTGAGGAACTAAAAACCATGTTTCAGACTCAGGCCCGTTTTGAGAGATATGAGATCTCTGAGAAGTTCTTTAACTGCAAGATGGAGGAAGGGAGTTCCGTTAGTGAGCACGCCATTAAGATGTCGGGCTACACTCAACGTCTTGAGCAACTGGACTGCAAGATTCTAGAAGATCTCAAGATTGACAGAGTTCTGCAATCACTCCCTCCTAGCTACAAAGGTTTTGTAGTTACTCACAATCAGATTGGTTCCACTGATACGATCACTGAGCTCTACGCTAAGCTGAAAGTTGCGGAGGTGGATATCAAGAAAGATAATCATGTATTGATGGTCAACAAGACCCCTAGCTTCAAGAAAGGTAACGGTGCAAAGAAGTCCTTCAAGAAAGGCAGCGGCAAGCATGTTGCCCCTGCTGAGAAGAAGCTCAAGTCTGGACCTAAGCCGGACACTGAGTGCTTCTATTGCAAAGACAAGGGTCACTGGAAGCGCAACTGTCTGAAGTACTTAGCGGACAAGAAGGCTGGCACCATTAAAGGTATATTTGATATACATGTTATTGATGTTTACCTTACTACCTCTCATTGTAGTGCCTGGGTATTTGATACTGGTTCAGTTGCTAATATTTGTAACTCGAAACAGGAGCTACGGAATAGACAGCGGCTAGCAAGGGATGAGGTGACGATGCGTGTTGGCAACGGATCAAGAGTTGATGTGATGGCCGTCGGCACGCTCTCCTTAGTTTTACCTTCGAGATTAGTTTTAAACCTTAATAAGTGTTATTATGTGCCTGCGTTGAGCATGCACATTATATCTAGATCGTGTTTATTGCAAGACGGTTATTCATTTAAATCGGAGAATAATTGTTGTTCTATTTATATGAGTAACATCTTTTATGGTCATGCACCTGCTATGAATGGTTTATTTCTTCTGAATCTCGAAAGAAATGAAACACACATCCATAACATTGAGGCTAAGAGATGCAAAGTAGATAGTGATAATTCGACTTATTTGTGGCACTGACGTCTAGGTCATATTGGTGTAAAACGCATGAAGAAACTCCATTCTGATGGACTTTTGGAGTCTCTTGATTTTGAACCATTTGAGACGTGCGAGCCGTGCCTCATGGGCAAAATGATCAAAACCCCGTTCTCCGGAATAATGGAGCGAGCAATGGACTTGTTGGAAATCATACATACCGATGTATGCGGACCAATGAGTGTTTCGAAGCGCGGTGAATATCGCTATTTTCTCACTTTTACTGATGACTTAAGTAGATATGGGTATATCTATTTAATGAAACATAAATCTGAAACGTTTGAAAAGTTCAAAGAATTTCAGAATGAAGTGGAAAACCATCGTAACAAGAAAATTAAATTTCTATGATCCGATCGTGGAGGTGAATATTTGAGTTATGATTTTCTCACGCATCTTAAAGCAAGCGGGATCGTTTCGCAACTCACGCCACCCGGAACACCACAGTGAAATGTTGTGTCTGAACGCCGGAATCGAACTCTATTAGATATGGTGCGATCGATGATGTCTCTTACTAATTTGCCGTTATCATTTTGGGGTTATGCATTAGAAACCGCTGCATTCACTTTAAATAGGGCACCATCTAAATCCGTTGAGACGACACCATATGAACTGTGGTTTGGTGCTAAACCTAAGTTGTCGTTTCTTAAAGTTTGGGGATGCGAAGCTTACGTCAAGAAGTTGATGCCGGACAAGCTCGAACCCAAAGCAGAGAAATGCGTCTTCATAGGATACCCTAAGGAAACGATTGGGTATACCTTCTACCACAGATCCGAGGGCAAAGTGTTTGTTGCAAAGAACGGATCCTTTCTTGAGAAGGAGTTTCTCTCGAAAGAAGTGAGTGGGAGGAAGGTAGAGCTAGACGAGGTTATTGAACCTTCTCTCGAGTTGGAGAGTAGCGCAGCACCTGAAATTGTTCCAGTGCCGTCTGCACCAACAAGAGAGGAAGCTAATGACGAGGATCATGAAACTTCGAACGATGCTACTGCTGAACGTTGTAGGTCGACAAGGTCGTGTTCCCCTCCTGAGTGGTACGGCAACCCTGTCTTAACTGTCTTGTTGGTAGACAACAGTGAACCTGCGAACTATGAGGAAGCAATGATGAGCCTAGACTCTGAGAAATGGCTAGAGGCCATGAAATCCGAATTGGGATCCATGAGCGAAAACCAAGTATGGACTTTGGTGGACCCTCCTAGCGACCATAAGGCCGTTGAGTGCAAATGGATTTTCAAGAAGAAAACGAACACGAATGGTAATGTTACTGTCTATAAAGCTCGTCTTGTCACAAAAGGTTTTCGACAATTTCAAGGTGTTGACTACGATGAGACTTTCTCTCCCGTAGCGATGTTTAAGTCCATTCGGATTTTATTAGCAATTGTTGCGTTTCATGATTATGAAATATGGCAGATGGATGTCAAGACTGCGTTCCTCAATGGCAACATTGATGAAGAGTTGTATATCATGCAGCCCGAAGGTTTTGTCGATCCTAAGGATGCTGATAAAGTATGCAAACTTCAGCGTTCCATTTATGGATTGAAGCAAGCATCTCGGAGTTGGAACCTTCGTTTTGATCAAGTGATCAAGAGCTTTGGATTTGTTCCAAATTTCTACGAAGCTTGTATCTACAAGAAAGTGAGTGGGAGCTTAGTGACATTTCTAGTACTATATGTGGATGACATATTGATTATTGGAAATGACATTGGTATTCTTAACGATGTGAAGAGTTATTTGAATAAATGTTTTTTAATGAAAGACCTAGGGGAAGCTGCTTATATATTAGGCATCAAAATCTATAGAGATGGACAAAGACGCCTAATAGCTTTAAGCCAAAGTACATATCTAGACAAAGTTCTGAAAAGGTTCAGAATGGATAAGGTAAAGAAAGGTTCAGTGCCCATGTTGTCAGGTAAGATATTGAGCAAGACTCAGTGTCCAGCTACGGTAAACGATAGAGAAACTATGAGCAAAGTGCCATATGCCTCGGCCATAGGTTCTATCATGTATGCCATGATGTGTACGGATGTGTCCAATGCTCTTAGTTTGACGAGCAGATACCAAAGTGATCCAGGAGTGGAACACTGGACAGCCGTAAAGAACATCCTAAAGTATTTAAATAGGACTAAAGAAATGTTCTTGGTCTATGGAGGTGATGAGCAGCTCGTCGTAAAAGGTTACGTCGATGCTAGCTTCGACACCGACCCGGATGATTCTAAATCTCAGACAGGATACGTTTATATTTTGAATGGAGGAGCTGTGAGCTGGAGAATCTGCAAGAAAAGCATGATCGCGGGATCTACAGTAGAATCGGAATACATGGCTGCTGCAAAAGCGTCAAGTGAAGGAGTTTGGATCAGGAACTTCATCACTGAGCTTGGTGTGGTTCCAAGTGCCTTGGACCCACTGGAGATATTGTGTGACAACACTGGCGCCATAGCATTGGCTAAGGAAACAAGATATCATCCAAAGACCAAGCACATCAACCGCCGATTTTATATAATTCGAGATTATATAACAGATGGAGATCTGAAGATTAGCAAAGTACATACGGATCTGAATGTCGCAGATCCGTTGACTAAACCTCTTCCACGAGCAAAACATGAACAACACCTTAATGCCATGGGTGTTAGATTGTTGCCAGATGTAAACTAGATTATTGACTCTAGTGCAAGTGGGAGACTGTTGGAATTATGCCCTAGAGGCAATAATAAAGATGTTATTATTATAATTCTTGTTCATGATAAAGTTTATATTCCATACTAGAATTGTATTAAGCGGAAACTTTGATACTTGTGTGGTTTATGAACAACACCGTGTCCCTAGTACGCCTCTATGGACTAGCTCATTGATTAATGATGGTTAAGGTTTCCTAACCATAGACATGAGTTCTCGATTAATAATGAGATCATGTCATTGGGAGAATGATATGATGGGCAGACCCAAATCAAGCAGAGCAATTAGATCATGTCATCGTGTTCATCTTTGCGAAGTTTTTTCTTATGTCAAATATTGTATTCCTTAGACCATGAGATAATGCAACTCCCTGGTATCGGAAGAAAGCTTTGAGGTCATCAAACGTCATCCTATGTGAGGGTGATCATAAAGGTGTCTCTCAGGTGATCGGAAAGTACTTGTTGGGTTGTATGTATCGAGATGGGATTTGTCCCTCCCAAGTCGGAGAGATATACTTCGGGCCCACTCGGTAATCGATATCAACACCGCTTGCAAGCACGTGGTTAAGGAGTTGATCACAAAGTGATATCGGATTACGGAACGAGTAAAGTACTTGCTGTGAACGAGATTGAACTAGGTATGCCGATACCAACGATCGAATCTCGGGCAAGTAAAATATTGCGTGACGAAGGGAATATATATATGGGATTAATTGAATCCTGGCATCGTGGTTCATCCGATATGATTATCGATGAATATGTGGGAGTCAATATGGGTTTCCAGATCCCGCTGTTGATTATTGATAGAAGATCATGTCTGCATATTCTCGAACCCGTAGGGTCACACGCTTAACGTGTCTCGACGCTAGGATAGAATGGATAAATGGTTTGTGAGTTTTTGTTCGGAGTCTCGGATGAGATCCAGGACATCACGAGAGGTTCCGGAATGGTCCGGAGAATAAGATTCATATAAAGGAAAGCAGTTTTTGGATTTCGGAATCGTTTCGAAATGTTTGGTATTGTACCGGAAGGTTCTAGAAGATTCCGGAGTGGGACCAACGTGGCCCCACTTGTCGAAGGGGTGTGCGGGACTACGAGGGAGTGCCCTGGACGCGTTGGGCCAGGGGCACAAGGCCCCATAGGCCCAGCCGTCCAAAACCCTAGGGGAAACCCTAGGAACCCTTCTAGAAGGGAGGGGGAGACTTGCCCCGCACTCCAACCCTTGGGGCCGCCGCCCTAGGGCTTGGAGGAGGGACCAAGGGGGCCGGCCATCCCTCTATATAAAGAGGGCAGGGGCGCACCCTCCTCCCCCCACTCCTTGAACCCTAGCCGCCATACTGCTGCCCTCCCTCTCTCTCTCTCTCCCGACTGCGCGTAGGCGAAGCCCTGTCGCAGAAACTCTCCACCATAGCACCATGCCGTCGTGTTGTAGATCCAATCTATCTCTCCACCCCACTTGCTGGACCAAGGAAGGAGGACACGTCGCGGCACCATACGTGTGCATCTCTCGGAGGCGCCGCCACTTGCGACGTAGGATCGGATCAGATCGCGAGGAGGAGAAGGCGAGTACGACTACACCAACCACGTTCTGTTGAACATTTCCGCTGTGCGATTTCTTCAAGTGTATGAAGATCTCATTTATCCCTCTCGTTGATTGCATCTCCTAGATTAGATCTTGGCTTTCCCGTTCGCATCCGTAGAATTTTTTTGATTTACTATGCTGCGAAACCCATCACGCATCATATGTAAGTGGTTCATTCGATTGAAAAGTAATTGTAGAAATATGTGGGAGCCATATGAATTTCCAGATTCCTCTATTGATTATTGATGGAGAAGTTTCTCGGTCATGTTCACATAATTCACAAACCGTAGGGAGACACACTTAAGGATTCAATGTTGTTTAGTAGATATGGAATGTAAGTAGGGATACCAAATGTTGTTCGGAGTCTCGGATGAGATTCGGGATATCACGAGGAGATCCGTAATGGTCCGGAGAATAAGATTCATATAAGGAAAGTCCAATTCTGGAGTTCGGGAATGATTCCGATGATTTTATCGGAGAGGTTCTAGAAGGGTCTAGAAGGTTCACCGGACTGGAAGGGGAATGGTTCATGAATGTGTCATGGTTAAGTGGAATGATTGGATCATGTCCTAGGTCACTTGGTTGGGCATTTGCAAGAGAGGAATTAAGCTCCAAATTGCAAGTCAAAAGGCAGGTTTGAAAAGTCAAACTGGAATAATGGTTTCCTAGTGGAAGAAGGAAAGAGTCCTTCTTTCCCTCCAACAAAAAGAGAGAGTTGGGGAAGGATTCAAACTCCCCTCTCCCAAGCTACCCTCCCTCTCATAAATAGAGGGGAGGGGCTGCCCCCAAGAGAACACAACACCAGCCCCTCCCCACCTAACCGTTGCGCCGCCGCCGCCCCCCAGCGCCGTCGCCGCTCGCCGCCGCCAACCGCCGCCGGCCACGCCTCCTCCTCTCCGACCCTCTAAACCCTAGATCGCCGAAAACCCTAGATCCACCATAACCTGCTCCGGCTTAGGCGAAGCCCTGCAGGATTTTCCCTCTACTTCCTGCACCATGTTGTCGTGCTGCCGGAATCGTGAGGGGAGAACTACAACCTCCGATGCCTGCTGGAACAAGGGAGAGGAAGGTCTTCATCGAGTACCGAATGTGTGACCGACTGCGGAAGCGCTGTCGGAACGCAGCGCCGGAAGGATCGTCTACGCGATCTTAAGATCGACAAGTGTATGACTACATCACCCACGAGAATCTGCTCTCGTTAAACGCTTTGGAATCTTCGAGGGTGAGTACTCTAATCGACTCGTTGCTACAATATAGTAGATAGATCTTGGCTTATTTGTGTGCATGCGGTAGAATTTTTTTGTTTTCCATGCTACGAACCCCTACAGCCTTCGTATTGAGGCTCAAATTAAAATTATGGGAGAAAATTCATTGGTATTATAGGTTTTGGTTTCATATCTATCAATTTTCGGTTGCCTTTTGAAAAATACAAGATGGTGTTTTGGAAAATAAAAAGTTTCAAGACCTCAAAGATTTGCTAGTTTCTTTTAGGCTTTATTTTGTAATCGATGGAGACACCTTTTTTAGGACGTACATACGGCTCCGCTCAAGGCGTTTCCTCCCGAGCGTCTCAGGCGGTGCCCTCCACACCCTAAAACCTAGGCGGCGCCCCCATCCCCTGCCCCCTGGCCGCCCCCGCTGCCCTGCCCGACGGCGGTAGTGGCCTCCTCCGCGTCAAAGACGGCGGCAGGGGTGGCGAGGTCCTACTGCTGGTTTTCCTCGGGAGTTGGAGGAACGCCGGCGGACGTGCAGGGCAGCGCGGCTGTTCGGTCCGAGGCCTGAGGTCCTCCGGCGAGGCGGGAGTGAGGTGGCGGTACGCCCTCAGCACGTCTTTGACGAGCATGGCAGTGAGCTGGGTCGTCAGGTCAAGATCTATGGGGCATATGTTCTCGTTCCATGGTGCTGAGGGAGAATGTCATGGAGACCGAGATCTAAGGACCAACAATGGTGATTCGACTCTGGATGGTGATGAGGAATTGGCTTGGTGACTCGTGACTTGGTGCAATGGCATGCTAGTGGAGGCGACTGCACAGAAGAGGTTCACAGTCTTACCTTTTAGGATGAAAATCCAGGATCTAACCTTAATTGGTTGTGCCTAACAATGACTTTGTTGAAGGTATTGTTTTGAGAGCATAAACTTTCTTCAGGGTGAAAACCTAAGATCTATGATCGGTGATAGCAGTGTTTCTGCACTTCTCTTTCTTGGAGACGTCGTTTTTTAAGAAGCTGGACTTCTCGTATTATCTTGATGGTGATAGTACCGTTGTTTCAAAAAATAGGTCACTCTAGCGGGACTTTTTTTTTTGTAATTCATTTTTTTATTGTGTGCAAAGCTGCTAGAACAATGCGTTGTTGTAGAAGCCGAATGTAATTGGTATCTTCTAATATATGCTACTTTCAAAAAATTATATACTATTTGCTACTATGTATATATCATGGTATTGTTTGTAAAAAAATAGTAGGACATAAAGTTTGGCCCGTTTGCGTTCGTGGCAATTTAGTTCGGCTTTTGCCGCGCCTCCGGCCCTCGGCGTCCGCGACCAAGGCCGACCACGCGCGCAGCGCCGTCGAGGAAGCCGCCAACCTGCGCCCACCACACCGACAAACGCCCCCGCGCACGGCGGGCGTGGCCGCACGGGAGCAGCACTTGAGTTGGAGGGAAGAGGCCGGGCATCCTCCTCGTCCTCGACTCCAACGCAGACGCGCGCCATGTGTTCGTCCAAATGCTTCTGCAAGCGCATACGCGCGTACCTGTCGATTTATGGTCATTCTCTGCAGACATGCAGATGATGAATATGCTTTGGCTGTCCTGTGCGACGGTGTGAGGCCTGGTGCTTCATTATGTTCTCTTGTGCGGAGAGGGACTCTGATAGCTTCGACTGTTATGCTCGCTTCTGTCTCTAGGAATTTTTTGTGGTCGTTTCTGCTTAGTTCAGGAACGCACTGGAATTGCCTAAAACAGTTCCTCCTTTCACAATTCTATAGTCGTTGCTTCTTAGTTTTAAAAAGCATAAAACTAAAGTTCTTTCTGCTCTCATAAACAGTCAGCCTACTTCGTAGTATTCAGATGCCTTTCACACTTTCACATTCAGATACAAACTGAGCGCATTGCCTTCAGAATGTCAAATTTTCACTTGTTTTGGCTTTATGATTTGCTTAACTGACAATTTAGGAATTTCAGATAGCGCATCCAGGTCATTTGACCCTTCCATGGAAAGGTGCAAGGTAGTAAACTTATGGTAACAAGGAGCACGGCATTCTTGTATTTTTCTTGATAAAATTATCAATGCCGATGTATCTGAATGACGTCTGCGTTACATGCTCAGCTGATGCGAACCACATGTTTGCCTGCTTGTACATATATTGAGTACATGCTGCTAGCACCTTAATGAAGGTTGTCTTTTCTTCTCAAGCATTCCTAGTGCTTAGGCGGACTTTGGGGTCACAAAATTTGTGTGAAGTTAACTGTAGTGGTCTTCGTCCCTGATCATGAAGATGGCATGATTGTTCTGTGTCAGTCATTCTTCTGTTTTACTTGGTTAGCTCATTCCCACGTAATCATACATTTTTTTCAGCATCAGGTTACAGTTTTAAGTTTTTCTCGTGTAACATTGTTGCCTATTCATCATGATTCTGTTGAGCAAGAACTGTTTTTCATAAACGGAGAGAGAAGTACAGAACACTCTTTTCTTTAATTTTTGTTACAGTACGTTACTGTTCAAGATGGGAAACTGTTTCTTAGTAAGAGGCCATTCCTCCGGTATTTATACCAATACACCAGCTACGCGAAGAAGCATTATATATTCCCTGAAAGTGCGGCTGCAATTTTGGGTTAACACTGTTCTTGCACCCCCGGCAGAAAATTAGACAATTCATGGGAACTGTCAGAATCATAAACATATGATTCTACATAATTTGATGGCTAGGATTTTCTGTCTAATTAGCTTGTTGATTCTTTCGCTTGGCTTTAACCCCTGCACAGCCCTCTCATGGAAGAATGCTAGTATGGTGGAAGGTGGCATTCAAGGGTGCAGACCTTCTCCCCATCCGTTTAGTTTGTGCAAGTCAGAGGCAGAAGCTTTTGGCTATCCATGTGAAGATCACAAGGTATGATTGCTCCTTCAAATGTACTCCATAACGTCGTTTTTATGTTCAAGTTTCTGCTTCCATCAGAAAATGCTGCCCTCTTGTGAAGTATACAGTCAAAATCTATGGCAGGTCACAACAGAAGATGGATATATTCTTAGCTTAAAGAGGATTCCTCATGGTCCTTCTGATGGTGATAACTCAACCGACGACGAGAATACGAGGCCACCAGTGCTGCTATTCCATGGGCTTATGGTGGTAAGGACATTGTTCGAGAAACCTTGTGCCCTTGAGTTGCACTTCCATGCATACCTGAATCAAATGTGTGGATTGGACAGGATGGCATTTCTTGGCTACTGGGTACACCAAAACAATCGCTTGGCTTTATTTTGGTAGATGGAGGGTTTGATGTTTGGATAGCGAATACTCGTGGAACTAATTCCAGCCGCAACCATACATCACTCTCCCCGAAAAATCCGGTTTCATCTCAAGCCTGATCACGAACTCATTTGTCCTTGAATTTTCACTAATACTATATTTTCAGGCCTACTGGGATTGGTCGTGGGACGAAATAGCTGCTTATGATCTTCCTGCCGTGCTTCAGTTTGTCTATGACTACACAGGAGGTCAAAAGGTCCATTATATCGGTCACTCCTTGGTGAGCTCATAACTGTCCTCATTGAAGATTTCGGTGGGTTGACACTTGAGACTTCGGAGATAGATTGAAGCAACTTTTGTTTTATTTTCCAGGGAACCTTGATTATTCTTGCTGCCTTCTCCGAGCACAAGTTACTACACTTAGTTCGATCAGCAGCGTTACTCTGCCCAATTGCTTATCTGGACAAGACGAGATCCAAACTCAGCCGGGTTGCTTCTCAAATCTTCCTGGCAGAAGTAAAATATACTGTTGAGCCTACTTTTTCTTGTTGTTAATCACCGCCTGTATAATTGACATAGTGAATGCTCATCTCTTGTGTTTTGTCTTGTGCAGACAACTCACTTTCTAGGTTGGCATGAGTTCAATCCTTTTGGGTAGGTACTTTATTACAACTTCTAATATTTTTATGTAGGTATATATGCATTATGTGCACTTGATTACCAAGTTCTTGTGTGTGTTTTCATATCATGGCAACTTATTATTATGAGTAGAGGTGCACGCTTAAGCTTTTCTACTAGGTTGTCAATGCATGTGGGATCAATGTTGCCAAGTAAGAGTTGCCTGCTTTGAGACTTGCCGCTCATCTTTTGCAAGTAAAAGTTAATTTTGCATACTGGTGGAGTGGTATGCTTTGAGTAACCAGTCTTGACTTCTATTGTGCTGACTCAAGCCTGGAGTATTTGACAGCTACAAATGTTATGCTGCATGACAGACTAGTTGCACGTGAAGTTCTATTGCTAGTATGCGGCAACCCTCAAGTCGACTGCCGTGATGTATTTTCTGCTCTTGCAGGTATGTTCTTGCATACAATTCTCCATGTTTCAAAGAATATGTTATGCTAAGCTAAAATTGGCCTCCTGTCCTAATAACTGTGATCTCCTTGAAGGACCGGACTGTTGCCTCAATACCACAACTACATGTGCATTCCTGCAGCATGCTATACAGTCTACCTCTGTCAGAAACCTTGTTCACTTGTCGCAGAGTAAGAATCGCAATCAGAAGCTTAAGTTTTCAATTCTTTAAAGCTCACTCCAGAACAACGTTAATTTTTCTTATATGGATCTGCTTGCAATCAGTGGTCAGGCGCAAAGGAATCAGAAGGTACGACTATGGCAACGTCAAGGCAAACATGAAGCATTACAACCAAACACGCCCTCCGCTGTACAACCTCTCGTCCATTCCAACCCATGTCCCCATGCTCCTTATGCATGGTGGGCAAGACTTCCTTGGCGATGTCCCTGACACCAGGCACCTCCTGAAGACGCTGGTCAGAAACCATGAGAAGGACAACATTGAGGTGATATACGTGCCCGACTACGCTCATGCTGACTTTGTGACAGGCTTTAATGCCCCACAGCTCGTATACAAACCGATGGTCAACTTCTTTCAGCGTCACTGAGAGTTACTACATGTTTCTTCATGAACAGCTTGGCCAGTAATTTGGTATCAGCCTATGCAATCAAAACATCAACTTGCATATAAGTTGTCCATGTATATGCATGGCTTGTCAAGTCGTAGTATATGCCTATATTTGTGAGGTTGATCATGCTAGAGAATAAACTATTCGATCGAGTATTCGTTTTCATGTAACCAATTTACCAAACATACCATATGGAGTAAGTATCAGTGATGCTCTATCAAAACATTATTTGAATGTCTCAAATTTCTATAGAAAAT
Organism: Avena atlantica; assembly: GCA_910589765.1. NCBI lineage: Eukaryota > Viridiplantae > Streptophyta > Magnoliopsida > Poales > Poaceae > Avena > Avena atlantica. Next base: position 522,438,335 of record OU342739.1, on the reverse strand, counting down.
GCAATTGAATCTTCTCAGATATATTATTTTATCATTTCCTGGTTGTCTATCCCGCCTTTATATTTTAAAGCTCTTGTGGTAAGTACATTGATCTGTTTGATAAGGCATATTAAAGTTAGATATGTTACTGTTATACTAGGTATGATTTGTATGTTTCTTGAACCCTAGTGCCTCGTGAGCCATCCTGCTTCCCTCAATTCCTCCTGATATCTCTCATGTCCATGGCGTGGTGAGGCTGACAATGGCCAACGAGGAGTCTTATTGCAGGAGGCCACGAATACTTTACAGTCCCTCGTATTGTGGCACTTGTGTGTCACTGTCTTCTTGGGTAGCTGTGGAGTTGTGTTTTAGATCTACTAGGTTGGATGATGGTGCGGTCTGCTAGGGGACACATGGAGTGAGGGTGGAGTGACAACCGAATACTTGATTGTAAACTATTCGATCAAGTATTTGGTTGTCACGCGGTCGAGTAGATCCTTCCTTGAATCTCCTTGTTCCATGGTGACTCTTCTCTCTCTTTTGTGGCCGTGTTTTGTTAGGGTCTTACTTTGGTTTGATTCGTGATACTGATTATAGTAAGCCTCGTGCATGCACCCTGCATCGCCACCACAAGTACACTTTGTGCAGGGCTGTCATGATAGATTCCTGGTGCAAGATATAAAATAAATTGTATGTTAGGAACTTAGATATTGTACTATCAACTTTTAAAAAAAATCATTTAAGACCGGATGTATCACAGAAATAGGCTATTTTTTAAGGTTCACAGTTGCATCATAAAAATCAAATATTTAATCTAGCCACAAGTATGATGTATAAATTTTATGAGCTACTGAGGTGGAAAACTATCCATATCCTAAAAAAAATTTGGTTCCACACGTTGGCTCAATTGGTATGATCTTTTGCAACCTTTTTAGATTCAGAGAAGAAACAAGTACCTTAACATGCCTACTTTTATTATTACTGATGAAACTGAATATTTACTATATTGTTGTTGTCTAAAATTCAGTTAAACTCCAGTTAGTGCTTTTTCTACTATGTAGGTTCCATATGGTTTCATTTAGTTTGATTTCACTCAACTTGATTCAACTGGAGCTTGAATAGAGCAAATGATGTATCTTGATTTAGTTCATTGATTTAGTTATTCACGTGTATATGGACCTTTGGTGATCATGTGATCTTCTATATGCTTATTGATGTGTTATTTGTGTTGGTGATGTGCTTCACTGTACAGATGTTATACATGACCTATATGTTATTTTGATTGTTATTTAGCTTGAGGATATTGAAAGTGATCCTCAGCTCAAGTTGCAGCTGATCTAGAGATGACATAGATCCCTTTTATGCTCCTTTTCCTCTCCACTACGAACTTGAAAAGAATGGATGTTGTTCTAGGTCATATCCTAGATTGTTGCCTTCCAGTATATCTTGGAGCTTGTTCTTCAGGTTTTCTAGTTAATTCATATGTCTTGTGGCATGACTGCAGCTCCTAGATGCTTCAATGATAGCTCTGGTGGTGTTCTTGATGATAGCTACTGCTAGTCGTCATAGATGTTTATGGATTAATTATGTTCCTTCTTCTTAGATCAATGCTTGTTGAACGATTGTAAACCTAGTGATTGATGAATGAAAGTTGTTAAGTCGCAAAAAAAAGTTGTTGGAAGGATGTTTCCCACTCTAAGTGGTTTTGGTGTTAATTGCAACATGATTAGAAGACTAATAATATGCTTGAGTTGGTTGACAGTGCCTACGCACATCTGATAAAAGCATAAATTTTTTCGAGATCTCTCAAGGTGAAAAAGAGATTCTGTCCCAATATTTTTCATTTACTTGAGTCGTTAGAAAAACCATACTATCAAGAGGGTCCGTTTTAGAAGGCATGGGTGGAATCAAATCACGTACACTAACACTATTTACCTACTAGCCTTCCCATGGTCGAGAGATCCAACCCCCTTAATCTAGTTGTCATTGCCAAGTTCTAGGTCCGGATCTTCTGGGATGGACCCTAGAACCTCTGGGGTTCGTATCAGTCGGCCAGAAAGTTCTAGGATCTAAAACATGTTGTGCAGGGTTGCAAAACCAATGCACTCGTCTTGGAAGTCCTAGAGATTTCAGTCTAAAGGTTGGCCTAGAACCTCCGGCCCTCTGTGGAAACTTCTAAACCTGTAAAAACGTGCCCGGATGCACATGCATTGACCTGGAGGTTCCAGAGTTTTTTCCTAGAGGATGGAGGGATATCCGGCCCCGTGGATATTCCGGGCTACATAGGGACTTCCGGTCCCTCGGGTAGAAATTATTGTAACAGTTAGATTTGGGGGAGATCATATAAATAGGTTCATATTCTCCAAGTGGATGACCACAAGTTAAACCTCTCTCCTCCATTGTTCTTTGAGCTTTAAACCATTGAGATATCCCTCCTTGGTGCTCCAATATTTTTGATACTTTAGGGAAAGATAGAGGAGATCTTGATCTAGTGATTCACCAAAGGAATATGATCTCCCTTGTTGTCCCTTGCGGATCTTGTTAAGTGTGGGTGTTTGGGAATCCTAGTGAAGGAGGTCTTCACTAGCTCAATCATTGTGTTGTAAATCTTTCTGGTATCCTTGGGAGCCTCCAATTGAATTGTGGAGATTGCCCCAAGCTTGTTTATGAAGGCTCGGTTGCCATGCCTGCAAAGGGCACCACATAGTGCATCTAGGTACCTCAGATTGTGCGAGGGCTCGAGGAGAATACAGTTAGCCATTTTAGCTATTCGTAGGCACTATTGTCACCACACTTCTCCAACAGAGACTAGCACCCCAATGGTGTGTGAACTTCCGGATAAATCATGTACATATGTATATCTTGTATAGCTAGTTGTGTCTTCCCATATAAGCTTCTCATCTAGTATCATGATTTAGAGAACTTATATTCTTGTTAATCTCTAATTTTCTAAAAAAAGATCAAATTTTGTAGTCCCATATCCCCCTATCTAGTCGACCTCTTTGATCCTTCCAGTTGTTCTTGCTAGATGAACAACAATGCTAGTGGTGTGGAAGAATTGGTGGTGCGGCTAGCTTATCATTTTATTCACTTTCTTGTTGTTTGTATGCTTGACACCTCCTTCGTGACTCTTACTTTACCAACAATTAGTTGTATACCCCTCCCAATCTTCAAGTTAGAAGTCTAGATACCCCCTCCTGTCCAAGCTTCGGCTCAAGTGATACTTATCATGCTTGGTCTTTCTTTTGTTGTTTCCAAGTGGAATAACTCTTCTTGAGCTCCTCTTCTGTGAGCTTTACTTTGTGCTCTTTCGTTTAATATATGTTTTCTTAACTAAATCACGTGTCTTAATATTTTGTGGGCTTGAATAATTAACTATACATTTCCTTAATTAATTAAATAATTGATTAAAAATAAGATCAAGTTGTGGGATTGAGTTCTTTCTGGTAATTAATACCAAAAGAGAACTATTTCAATTTCAAATATGGGTTTTCAAAATAGGAACTTATCTAGGTAAGTGATTAATGAAGTTGCCTTGTTGCCTAAGATATATGGATTGAAGATGTTGCCTTGTCCCTTTCTTAATTGGATCAAATCATGTTATCTTGTCCCTTGCTTGCTTGATCAATGATGCCTCGGTTGGCCCAACATGACCCAAATGACCCAAGTATGATCCATGACCCTCATGTTGCCTTCAGATTTATATTGATCCCTCTAGCCACTATTTGCATGTTAGTACACGTTCCTAATGTTCTTTAGTTATAGTTAAGTTTCAAAACATCAAAAATGCCTTATCAATGATGATGGCAAACATTTTTAATGATCAACACAATCTCTTTTGTCTTTGTTGTCTCTTTTGGAGGAAAAAGAAGAAGAAGGAGAATAAGATGAAGATGAAGACGTAATCTTCTAGGATTCCATTTTCTTCTTTGTAATTCTTTTTGTTTCTTTTGTACCTTGTAATACTTCATTAATTGATGTAAAAATATATTTATGTCATTAATAAAGAGTTTTAATATTTGATTCCTATTTTTATCTATGTTTATACAATTTATTTATCATGTATTTGAATTATTGAACATTTATGCAATATTGTCGAATTTGGAATTTGAATTTCCAAACTTGTTTGCAAATGGATGTATGATATGTATATAGCTTTTGCATTCCATATATCTTTTAATTTGAATTGTGCTCCAACTTAGAATTTTAGCAAATGTCATGTCAAAACTTATCACACTCAAATCGATGAACTAAACCTAACCCATCGACTTAGATGAAACTTCGATCGCTTTGTCATATTTGATCAAACTGTTTTTGAACTCCCCAAATTTTCACATGTATAAATACAATACACTTACCATGTGTCTACCCTCAACACTGGTCTAAACTACCAGATAACATACCGTCACACCCACCACTATATTAGTGGATGCCCCAAACACCTAGATCTCATCTTTAGGAGAACTGCAAATCAAGCCCACACCAAGGTCGCAAATGGTCGGTACATGTTTCTCTAGATCCACCAACTCATGATACTTATTTGTGTTAAATTACCTTGTCTATTCCTAGAATGAATCGCCCTTGTAATATCGTCAAGGCCTAGTAATAGTTTACATAGTTTGGGCAAACACTAATCTAAACATGGCTACACATGAAGTTTTTTCAAATCTTATAAAAAACTATTCTTAACCTTTGCAAATTTAAAAAAAGGCATGCATATTGTCATTACTATTATGTACTACAAGCTTAGCCTCGTACCCGTGCGAAAATCACAAAATTAATTGGTTGCAGATGATCAGTATTTTGTACTCCTTACTATCCATATTATTAGGCTCAACTTTATATAGATTTATATACATCTAGTTAAGTATTTTGACTAGATGCATTCGTATCCAGATAAAGTTGAGGCTATTAATATAAACCAGAGGAGGTTTATGAGGGTAAGTTTCTATCTATCCTCTTAATACAAGATTTTTAATATTCTTCCCGATTATACTAAATCAACAATACTTATTATGAATCAAAGGAAGTATAAAAATTTATTACTTCTTCCAAACCGTAATAAGTATCGATCATGTAGTACGAAGTTTGTATTAACTTAGTACAAAATAAGCTATACTTATTACGTATCGGAGGGAGTAAATATATTGCCAAGTTTTAAATTGTCCTCGTATATACCAGAGTTTGGCCCGTTTGGACCGGGTTTATTCTTAGTGTGACCTTCCGCTGCGGCGTACGGCCTCGTTCATCGGCTTGCCGCTTGCCGCCTGCCTCGACGTCCGCGCCAAGGCCAGCCAGCCGCCAACGTCGCCCTGTGTACGGAAGTCATGGCCGCACGGGAGCAGCATTGGAGTTGGAAAGAACCAGCGTATCATCGTCCTCGCCTCCACCGCAGATGAGCGCCTTGTGTTCGTGCAAATGCTTCTGTAGGCGCATGCACACCTATGTGTTGGTAAGCATGTATTCCCGGAAACAAAACTTAACTGCTGTCATCGTGGTCATTCTCTGCAGCTTTTGAACAGATGAATCATATACGCTGTGCCGTCTTTGTTACGCTGAAATCAGCTGTCCGGTTTTAAGGCCATGAGCCCATGACAATCTTTTGTTTTCTTGGTGAACCGATGAATGCTGTTGTATTTGAATCCATCTTTACAAGTAAGTCAGCTCTCCCGGATACGTGCTGCTAGTACCACAGAGCTTGTGTTTTCTTCTCAAGCATTCTTAGAGGTCAAACAAACTTTGGGATCACAGAAGTGGTGTGAAGTGAACCGTAAGGGTCTTCATCTCTGATCATCAAGATAGCATGATTCATTTTACTTTGTCTGTTCTTCTGTTTTACTAAGTTCGCTACCTCGTATATGCACGTGCAATCTACACATTTTTGACAGAATAATGTCCAGTTTTTCTCCTGCAATTCCATGGCCTGCTTATTCCTCTGTCAAGCCATGAACTATTTCCCACAAGCAAAGAGAGAGATCTGGAATACTCTTTTCGGTAATTTTTGTTACGTTGGAGTTGAAGACAGGACACTGTTTCTTATTTGAAGACCGTTCCTCCAGTATTTATACCAATACATCAGCGACACAAAAGCAGCTGTGTTCTCTGAAAAGAGAGGCTGCAACTTGTGTCAACACTATTATCGCCCTCCGACAGACAATTATACCACCCTCGGAAACTACCAGAATCGTAGTAGCATATGATTCTACATCATTTGATGGCTCGGAATTTATTTCTGATTAATTTTATGATTCTTCCATTTGTCTTTAACTCCCGCACAGCTCACTCATGGCAGAACATTAGTTCTTTGGATAATATTGGTCAACGGTGTACACCCTCAAACCATCCTTTTAGTGTATGCAAGTCAGAAGCAGCAGCTTATGGCTATCCATGTGAAGATCACACGGTATGAGAGCTCTTGTGAATATACCCCTAGAGGCCTAGACACTTTTGAACTGCAATGCTATTCCTATGTTTCCATAAGAATATGTGCCCTTTTCTAAAGTATACAGCTTAAATCTATGACAGGTTACAACAGAAGATGGCTATATTCTTAGCTTAAAGAGGATTCCTTATGGTATATCTGGCGGTGGTAACTCGACCGAAACAAGGCAACCAGTACTGCTATTCCACGGGCTTATGGTGGTAAGGATATTGTTGGAAAAACCGTGTGCTACAGAGTCCTATGCATACCTGAATCAAATGTTTGTGCTGGACAGGACAGCGTTTCTTGGCTACTGGGCACACCGAAACAATCACTTGGATTTATTTTAGCAGATGGCGGGTTTGATGTTTGGTTTGCCAACACCCGTGGAACTAATTCCAGCCGGAACCATACCTCCCTCACCCCGAATGATCCGGTTTTCCTCTCAAGCCTGGTTAAGAAAGCATTTTACTTGGATTTTTACTAATTGTGTATTGACTAATATTTTCAGGCCTACTGGGATTGGACGTGGGACGAACTTGCTGCCTATGATCTTCCTGCTTTCCTTCAGTTTGTCTATGATCACACTGGAGGTCAGAAAGTGCACTATATTGGTCACTCCCTGGTGAGATCCGATATCCCTCTTGAATATTTCGTTTAGTTGACACTTGGGACTTGTGAGGTATACTGAAGCAAAAAATTACATTAATTCTAGGGAACCTTGATTATCCTTGCGGCTTTCTCTGAGAACAAGTTACTACACTTGGTTAGATCGGCTGTGTTGCTCTGCCCGATTGCTTATCTGAGTAGGACGAAATCCAAACTCGCCCGGCTTGCTACTCAAATCCTCCTTGCAGAAGTAAAATACTGTGCAGATTACTTGTTCTCATTATCAATTATCACGTTTATAATTTACATAGAGAATGATTTATCTCTTTGGTCTGTCTTGTGCAGGCATTTCACTTTCTAGGTTATCGTGAGTTCAATCCTGTTGGGTATGTATCTTTACTACAAATTATAATGTTAAGAAATGCAGTACATACGCCTGCTTACCCAAGGTCATGCTTTGTATTTTGCATCTCGCGGCAACTTATTGATTATGAGTAGACTGCATGTGCTTAAGATTTTCTACGAGGTTCCCGTAGTATGAAACTATGGATCTCAATTTGATATCAATGTTGCCAAGAGTCTCCTGCGTTCAGACTTGACATTCCTTTGTTGAAAATCTGAAGTTGTTTTGCATATTGGTACACTGGGTAACCACTCTCGGCTTCTGTTTTACTGACTCAAGCCTAAACTATTGACTGCTACATGACAGGCCAGTTACTCATGAAATTCTACTTCTAATATGCGGTGACCCTGAAATCGACTGCTACGATCTATTTTCCGCTGTTGCAGGTACATTTCTCGCATAAAAATTTCCAGATTCCAAACAATGTATTATGTGAAGGTAAAATTGACCTCCTATCACTAACTGCGATTTCCTGGTGTTTGAAGGACCGGACTGCTGCCTCAACACATCAACTGTATGCGCCTTCTGGCAGCATGCTACACAGTCTACCTCTATCAAAAACCTTATTCACATGTCGCAGAGTAAGAATCGCCATCAGGAGCTTCCTCCTCCTATTGCTCAAAGCTCGGTAACTGCACTAACTTTCCTTTTCCTGATTTGCCGCAATCAGTGATCAGGAACGACGGGGTCAGAAGGTACGACTACGGCAGCGTCATGGAAAACATGAAGCACTACAACCAGCCACGGCCCCCGCTGTACAACCTCTCATCCATTCCAACCCATGTCCCCATGTTCCTCACCCATGGCGGCCAAGACTTCCTGGGTGATGTCCCTGACACGAGGCACCTCCTGAGGACGCTGGTCAGAAACCATGACAGCGACAACATGGAGGTGCTGTACGTGCCCGACTATGCTCATGCCGACTTTGTGATAGGATTCAATGCTCCACAGTTGGTGTACAAACCAATGGTCGAGTTCTTTCAACGCCACTGAGAGTTGCTACGTCAGGCCTATGCAATCAGAACTTGAACCACATATTACTTGTCCACAGTATATGGCTTGTCAGGCCGTAGTATATGCCCATCCACGCGAGTATTTATCAGTTTGGGCATGCTAGAGACTCGTCCATTTGGTCAAATATTCAGTTTCGTGTATCCCGTTCACCTAATGTATCCTTGAGAAGTTCAATAGTACCATGTTATCTTCTCGGATGAAGAAGAATAGCAGTTGAATCTTCTCGGATGTCATCTCAGTAATTCCTTTTAAGCTCATGTTATCCCTTTCTAGCTAACGGCAGTAGTTGCAGTTAACCTCTGAACTGACTTACGCAGCGTCAGATATTTGACAATCATCTCAGGTCTTGGGGATGTTCTGTGGTTGAATGCTTACCATCACTCCAATCCTTACCAACTGTACTTTTTCTTAGCCATAGGTGGACAATCTTAAAACTCATAAGATCTTGTCAGGAAAATTATATTGTTTGAAACGATTTTCGAATTTCACTAATCTGCATTTCCTCTTTTTCATGTTGCCAAGAGGTGCTAAACAGTTTTCACTAATTGTTCTAGAAATGGACGTGTTCTAATCAATTGTGTTAGAAAAATCTGGCAGCCTAATTCGATTAAAATATTCTGATCAATGGAAATAAACTTTTGACCCCTACTTATTCCCAATGTATTTGGCCCTTCACCCTTCAAAAAGAGAGCCACATTTGCGGTGATAAAAACAGTGTTGCCAGGACAAGACCCAACCTCTCCATCAGATAAGTACGACAAAGCTAGCAGTCATACCTCGTTAATAAAAACAACAGAAGGCCTAGCTTTGCTTGATGATAATGTGCGTGACTCATCGTCAATCTCTGCCCCTTCCAGAATCAAAGAAGCATCCTATCAAATATCATGGCCAGTAACAACACATCGTTATTCTTCATAGTCCTGGTCGATTTCTCGTTCTGCCAACAGAAGTGGCCAAACTCAAAATTGGCACACTACATCCACCGAGTTTAACAAGATGCATGTCTTTAGCACATGGTGAGAAAAATACTCATGAGCAAGTGATAAAATTTTAAACAAATACAAAATATGTATAAGAAAGAAAAATATAAACAACCATAATTTAAGCGATTTGGAATTGGCAAGGGCCACGCGAACGCGTACCCCCTCTACCACAAATTACGACGTCCATTCTCCCACTTGGGGAGATGGTAGACCAACGCTCTCACCAAGTGCAATGTGAGCCATTGATCTAGGCCACGAGCCTTCTTGAGCACCCGTTGACCCCATCCAGGTAAGTATGTTGCAACGATGCACCTAGGTGTCATCATATAGTCAGCTCTCCATCCCTAATCTCCTTATGGAGTCAAGGTGGTACTAAACGAAACAAGAGTGTAATTTACCGTAGCCTGCAACTATTGGATGTTAGGAGATGGGCCTAACGTACAGATGGGTTCCGATGCATGGCCCAGTATCCTAACGTGAACTTTACTCTCTTTTTCCCTCAAAATAAAAATACACATTATCTGTTAATCTTCTGGCTATTTTTTTTTACCATGTAGTAATCTTATAAACACTTACCAAAGAATGGGGATGTGGTGGGGGAGGGGGTACTAATAGAATCCTACAAGATTATGAATTTGTACCCAAGTTCTTTTTATTGCACTCGCATGTAACATGTGATTATTTCTAATAGGTTAATTTGAGTAGATGAAAAACACTCTTTAGAACATAGGGGAAAAAATCATTTGAGAATATTTCTATGGGATTCACTTCAGAGCTCGGATGTCCTACATATTAAGAATTGTATGGACTAGAATCCTCCAAAAAAAATCTTGTGAAATCCTTTAGAATCAAGAAGGTCTTCAACTTCAACGTCCTGTCCAGCAAAAACGTGTGAAATTTTTCTAAGCACTCCCATATGAAGCAGCACTGCCTTCTTCAGGTTTAAGTTTAATTGCACATCAGTTTTCGTTTCGGTGCATATAACTAGTTCGGATCCGGACATTGAGTCATAAGTTTGTATTTGCATTGGCTCTATGGATATCTGACTCCAAAAATTGTCAGGAAACAACGTTGGCTAATATTTTTCATTGACCTTAGGTTCCCTAATAATGTTTTAATCTACATTTGATAAGCCAAGTCACGGACTTCCTAGTCAAGTGTGATAGGAGAACTAGAGAGATAAGCAAAAAAGCACTCTCATTTGATCTGCCCGAGCTCAATCTGGCACCCGCCACCAATGGAGGCTCCACAGCCGCGATCACCACCCGCACAGCAGCAGGACGCCATGCCGCCGCTTCGTCGAACCTCCGCCGAACCTCCGCCGCCTCGGTACACCGCCTGGTGTCGCACCGCCCCACGCAAGGTCACCACCGCGAGGGAAGAAACCGGGGACCGCCGCCGCCCGGGCCTAGCCCGACGCAGGCCGACAATGGCAGGGGAGGGAAGTAGCGAAGGAGGGGCCTAGGGCCGGAAGGGTGGCGACGCGACAATGGCTAGGTCGCGAGAGTGAGCGGTTTTTCGTTATATTTTCTCCCTCTATCTCTTTTCTTCTACACCTCTTTGTGGAACGTGGTGCTAAGATATTCAGTTTCATGTATCCCGTTCACCAAATATATCCTTGGGAGGTTCAATACCATGTTATGTCAACTTCTGAAATAAGATGAAGAAGAATACTGCAGTTGAATCTTCTCGGATGTCATCTCAGTAATTCCTCACCCATTGCTCATGTTATCCCATTCTAGCTAACGGCAGTAGTTGCGGTTAACCTTTGAACTGATGTAAGCAGCGTGAGATATTTGACAATCATCTCAGGTCTTGGAGATGTTCTTTGGTTGAATGCTTAGCACTCTAATCCTTACCAATTGCGCTTTTTCTTAGCGGTGGGTTGATTGTACTCAGTATTAAACCCATGAGATGTTTGTCAGGAAAATTATCGTTTGAACGGATTTTCGAATTTCATTAATCGGCTTGTATCGCCAGGAGGTGCTAAACAGTTTCCAATAATTGAATGGACATGTTCTAATCAGTTGTTTTAGAAAATTCTGGCAGCCTAATTTGATTACAATATTCCGATCAATGGAAAGAAAATTTCAACCCCTGCTTATTCCCAATGTATTTGGCCTTCCCCCCTTCAAAAAGAGAGCCATATTTGCGGTGTTAAAAACAGTGTTTCCAGTACCCAACCTTTCCATCAGATAAGTACACAAAGCTAGCTGTCATGCCTCGTCAATAAAAACAACAAAAGGCGTAGCTTTAGATTCCCCTTTGCTTGATGACAATGTGTGTGACTCATCGTCAATCTCTGCCCCTTCCAGAATCAAAGAAGCATTCTATCAAATATTAGTACATAAAAATGGTAATGGGCTGTCTATCTGAAGCGTGGTCAGTGAAAACACATTGTTACTCATATTGGACGCAAAACCTTTATCTTCACATTTGGATAACATAGTCCTGGTCGCTTTCTCGTTCTGCCCAAGACAAGTGACCCAAACTCAAAATTGGCCCACTCTACAGTAGGACATGGTGAGAACAATGTTAGTTCTAGACCATGCTCGGTAGAGGCTATGGGTTAGATCTATCGCATCTGAGAGAGAGAGAGAGAGAGAGAGAGAGAGAGATGCGTCCTGGCTCGAGGAACACGAGCCAGGGGGATGCCAGAGTTGGTGCTGGTGCTAGTGGCCATGGGGAAAGAAGGGCGACGACGTGGGTGTGCGGTGGTGGCGATGCTTTCCGTCGGCTCACGCTGAAACCCTAGATCGGTAGGGATATCGATGGGGCGAGTGACACAGGGACGAACCTCGTACCACGCGCTGTCGGCCCCCCACCTCTTTATATAGCACGGCGACAGGGGCCCACCAACCATGATAAGGTTGGGCGCCCCCGATCAGGGCACGGATAGGGGGATGATCGGGTCGTTGGGCTCCGATCGATAGAGATCAATCTAACATTCTTCCCCTTGATCTCAACTTTACTTTATACTTTATACTTTTACTTTACTCGTTTCATCACGGATCGGTAGATAGAGCATGTTTCATCATCACAGCTCAATTGCCGATAGAATCAGACAGCCACTACATACTTTTCTATTTTGAAACAAATCCTGTTACTTTTGGGCCTCTCTAGTCCAGGAATCATAGGCTTTTCACTAATCCCATGCCGGCTAAGTGTTCCTTGAACATATTGGGTGGTAAGTATTTCGTTAGCGGATCCGCAAGCATATCCTTTGTCCTTATATGCTCGAGACTTATAGTTTGATCCTGGACTTTATAATTCACAACATAATACTTTATATCTATTGACTTTGTAGCATTGATCGGAAAGACAACCCCTGCTTATTACCAATGTATTCGGCCTTCCCCCCTTCAAAAAGAGAGCCACATTTGCGGTGTTAAAAACAGTGTTTCCAGGACCCAACCTTTCCATCAGATAAGTACACAAAGCTAGCTGTCATGCCTCGTCAATAAAAACAACAGAAGGCGTAGCTTTAGATTCCCCTTTGCTTGATGACAATGTGTGTGACTCATCGTCAATCTCTACCCCTTCCAGAATCAAAGAAGCGTCCTATCAAATTTCAGTACATAAAAATGGTAATGGGCTGTCTATCTGAAGCGTGGTCAGTGACAACACATTGTTACTCATATTGGACGCAAAACCTTTATCTTCACATTTGGATAACATAGTCCTAGTCGCTTTCTCGTTCTGCCCAAGACAAGTGACCCAAACTCAAAATTGGCCCACTCTACAGTAGGACATGGTGAGAACAATGTTAGTTCTAGACCATGCTCGGTAGAGGCTATGGGTTAGATCTATCGCATCTGAGAGAGAGAGAGAGAGAGAGAGAGAGAGAGAGAGAGAGAGAGAGAGACCTGCGTCCTAGCTCGAGGAACACGAGCCAGGGGGATGCCAGAGTTGGTGCTGGTGCTAGTGGCCATGGGGAAAAAAGGGCGACGGCGTGGGTGTGCGGTGGTGGCGATGCTTTCCGTCGGCTCACGCTGACACCCTAGATCGGTAGGGATATCGATGGGGCGAGTGGCACAGCGACAAACCTCGTACCACGTGATGTCGGTCCCCCACCTCTTTATATAGCACGGCGACAGGAGCCCACCAACCATGATAAGGTTGGGCGCCCCCGATCAGGGCACGGATAGGGGGGTGATCGGGCCGTTGGGCTCCGATCGATAGAGATCAATCTAACATTCTTCCCCTTGATCTCAACTTTACTTTATACTTTATACTTTTACTTTATTCATTTCATCACGGATCGGTAGATAGAGCATGTTTCATCGTCACAGCTCAATTGCCGATAGAATCAGACAACCACTACATACTTTTCTATTTTGAAACAAATCATGTTACTTTTGAGCCTCTCTAGTCCAGGAATCATAGGCTTTTCACTAATCCCATGCCGGCTAAGTGTTCCTTGAACATATTGGGCGGTAAGTCTTTCGTTAGCGGATCCGCAAGCATATCCTTTGTCCTTATATGCTCGAGACTTATAGTTTGATCCTGGACTTTATCCTTCACAACATAATACTTTATATCTATTGACTTTGTAGAATTATTCAAAATTCTGGCAGCCTAATGTGATTACAATATTCCGATCAACGGAAAGAAAATTTCAACCCCTGCTTATTCCCAATGTATTCGGCCTTCCCCCCTTCAAAAAGAGAGCCACATTTGCGGTGTTAAAAACAGTGTTTCCAGGACCCAACCTTTCCATCAGATAAGTACACAAAGCTAGCTGTCATGCCTCGTCAATAAAAACAACAAAAGGCGTAGCTTTAGATTCCCCTTTGTTTGATGACAATGTGTGTGACTCATCGTCAATCTCTGCCCCTTCCAGGATCAAAGAAGCGTCCTATCAAATATCAGTACATAAAAATGGTAATGTGGGTTGTTGAAGTGTGGTCAGTGACAACACATTGTTACTCATATTGGCCGCAAAACCTTTATCTTCACATTTGGATAACATAGTCCTGGTCACTTTCTCGTTCTGCCCAAGACAAGTGACCAAAACTCAAAATTGGCACATAGGACATGGTGAGAACAATACTCATGAGTAAGTGATCAAAATTTCAATCAAATACAAATACAAAATATATGTATATTTCAAAAAGAAAAACATAAACCACTAAAGTTTAATTGATTTTGATTTAGCAGGGGCCGCGCGAACGCGTACCCTCTCTACCACAAATTATGACGTCCACTCTCCCAGGAGATGGTAGAACAACGCTTTCACCAAGTGTAATATGAGCCATTGATCTAGGCCACGAGCCTTCTTGAGCAGCTGTTGACCCCGTTCAGGTAAGTATGTTGCAATGAAGCACCTAGGTGCCATGATATAGTCAGCTTTCCATCTCTAATGTTCTTATGGCGTCGATGTGGTACTAAAGGAAACAAGAGTGTACTGCATCGTAGCCTGCAGCTATTAGATGTTAAAAGATGGGCCCATTTTAGGCGGGCCTGTAACGTACAGATGGGCTCCCGATGGATGACCCAGCAGCCTAATGGACCTCGAAATAAAAATAAAAATACACATTATCTGTTAATCTTCTAACTATTTTTTTACCACAGATATAATCTTATAAACACTTATCAAACATCTGACCCGAGCATTGAGCCAGATACCTTGGCCCCCAAGAGCTATAATAATCTATGTGATATCTGACTCCAAAAAGGGTCAGGAAACAAAATATTTGGCATTGACCTCAGGTTTTCCCTTTCCCTAATAGTAGTAATGTTTTAGTCTATTTGATTTACTGTAGAAACTTTCACATGCTGTAATCTGATTACACTATGCCGGTCCTCGGCGCCGCTTTTGGACCCCCTCTTCTCCTTCATAGAATGTGGCCATCCCTTCCCCATTTGACACCCCCACCGAGAAACAAAAAAACAAGGCATGTCAAGTTGTATAGTTATCTGATAATTTGATAAGCCAAATCACAGACTTCTTAGTCAAGTGTGATAGGAGAACTAGAGAGATAAGCAAAAAAGCCTGATGAAGTGAGTTGGCTCCATCAAGCACATGATCATGATGGAGACGAGGGCCGATTTGCTGCTCCTCGCCGATTCATCACTTGTTCTATTTTTCCTTGCTATCCTTTTTCTTCTACACCTCGCTGGC
The DNA here is from genome assembly GCA_910589765.1 of Avena atlantica. Classification (NCBI taxonomy): domain Eukaryota; kingdom Viridiplantae; phylum Streptophyta; class Magnoliopsida; order Poales; family Poaceae; genus Avena; species Avena atlantica. The sequence goes on along the minus strand of OU342739.1, from coordinate 522,422,802 downwards.
CTATGGTGGTGGGCTGCCGGCAATCCTAATTCGAGCTCAAGCTTGCCTTTATCGCGAGAGTACACTCCTGCCGTCTGGCCACACCAGCCCTCTTGTCAGTTTTGTAGGTGTGCCCCCGAGACGGCGCGCCATATCCTTTTTGAGTGACATTTTTTCAGAAGGATCTGATCTGCTGCGGCTTCCTGGATCTCTTGTCCGAACCTGGTCCTTTGCCTTGGGTCGGGAAGACCTAAAGTGCCGAATTATTGGCACGCTATCACCAGGATACCCACCTCTTCTTCCAAAGGCCTTCGGACTGCCATTATGCTCATCACTTGGGAGATATGGAAGGAAAGGATCGAGAGAGTTTTTAACAACAAATCCTCCTTACTTTTGGTCATCATGCATAAGATCAGGGAGGAAGGAAAGGATTGGATCTTAGCCGGTGCTAAAAACCTCGCGGAGCTTGTAATCTGACTCTCCCCTTAGGGATTTTCCATCCCGTTTTTCCTTTTCTTTTCTTTTGTGGGCTTCGGCCAAACCCTTGTTTGCTCCTCCTTTATCAATTTAAGGCAAAGGCTTTTTTTGCCTCGTTTCAAAATCGCGAGAGTACAGTACAGACCACCCAGCTTACACACCCGTCTGCATTTTTTGTGAGCGAACTCCACAGCTGAATACATATTGAAAATCCACACGATCGACATTGACAACGACATGATTCCATGGTTTCAGACGAAGAGGTACTATCCGAATTCGGCGCTAATACCGCGAGAGATCCCTGCAGCGACCAAGTGTCCAAATCGTCTGAACTTTTTATCAGAAAGCAGAAATGATAGCAATAGAGTTGTGAGCGATTTTTGTACTACCTTAACAATCTGTAGTGAGCGGCTCCTAGTTTCAGTTAACCTAAAAGGCCCGGCATGTGATATTTGGTAACCTCAAGTGTCATGGGGGTTTCCTTAGTGCTTTTCACTCCAATTCTTACTATGTAATACATTTTTGCGTTCATCGAGGGTAAATTATATTCTGTGGAATTGTAAAAGCCATGAGACAGAATGTTCAGGTCTGGTTCTGTTTTTGTATCTAATGGCTTGGTCGATCCACTTTTGTCTGTCTGCCAAAACTAATGAAACAGAGTTGATTAGTGTTTGGCATCGGATATGTTCTACTACTATTTTCTTACCAATTTCCCTTCTTCTTAGCCGTGGGTGGATGTTCTACTACTATTCGGATTTGGATATGTTCAACTACTATTTTCTTACCAATTGCACTTCTTAGCCGTGGGTGGATTGTATTAAAATTCATAAGACGTTGTCAGCAAAATTATTGTTTGAACGGATTATCGAATTTCATTCATCGGCATTTCCTCTTATTTCTTATCGCCAAGAGGTGCTAAAACGTTTTCCCTAGTGTTTTGGCACTGGACATGTTCTAATCAATTGTTTTAGAAAATTCTCACAGCCTAATTCGATTACAGTACAATATTTCGACCAACAAAAAGAAACTTTCAACCCCTACTTATTTCCAATGTATTTGGCTCTTGGACCTTCAAAAAGAGAGCCATATTTGCTGTGATAAAAACAGTGTTGCCAGGACCCAAGCTCTCCATCAGATAAGTATAACAAGCTAGCTTCCATGCCTCGTCAATAAATAAAACAGAAGGCGTAGATTTATATTTGCCGATCTCCCCTTTGCTTGATGACAATGTGTGTGACTCATCGTCAATCTGCTCCTTCTAGAATCAAAGAAGCGTCCTATCAAATAATTACAACTCCTTATACTGGCTAAATCAAATGCATGTCTTGGATACAGTAGGACATGATGAGAACGATGTTCAAAGATAATTTGGTACGGGCCGCGCGAACGCGTACCCCTCTATCACAAATTGCAACGTCCACTCTCCCACTTGGGGAGATGGTAGACCAATGCTCTCACCCAGTGCAATGCGAGCCATTGATCTAGGCCACAAGCCTTCTTGAGCACCCGTTGACCTCATCCAGGTAAGTAAGTTGCAATGGAGCACCTAGGTGTCGTGATATAGCCAGATCTCCATCTCTAATCTCCTCATGGGGTCGATGTGGTACTAAATTAAACAAGACTGTAATGCAATCGTAAGCCTGCAGCTATTGGATGTTAGGAGATGGGCCTATTTTAGGCAGGCCTGTAACGTACAGATGGGCTCCCTATGGATGGCCCAGTAGCCTAATGGCCCTTGAAATAAAAATAAAAATACACATTATCTGTTAATCTTCTGACTATTTTTTTTACCACAGATACTTGTATGTGGCTCTATTTATTTCTCACCTTTGCCCCCAAGAGCAATAATACTCTACTATGTGATATCTGACTCCAAAATGGGTCAGGAAACAGCGAGTTGACTAATATTTGCCATTGACCTTAGGTTTTCCCTTTCCTCATAATAATGATTTAGTCTGTACTTTCAGAGGCTGTAATCTGATTACACTACTCTGGTCCTTGGCGGTACTTTTGGGCCCCCCTTCCCCTTCATAGAATTTGGCCATCCCTTCCCCATTTTGACACCCCCACTGACAAACAAAAAACAAACCATGTCAATTCCAAACCTGATGAGTTGAGTTGTCAATTCCAAAAACGACGAGGTGAGTTGTGTAGTTATCTGGTAAATTTGATGAGCCAAGTGACAGACTTCCTAGTCAAGTGTGATGGTACTAGAGAGATAGCAAACAACCTGATGAGGTGAGTTGGCTCCATCAAGCACATGACCATGACGGAGACAAGGGCCGACTTGCTGCTGCTTGCCGATTCATCACTTGTTCTATTTTTCCCTGCTGTCTTTATTCTTCTACACCTCGTCGGCCTATAGTTGTGGCCTGCCAGGATTCCTGATTTGAGCTAAAATTTGCCTTTATCGCTGGAGTACAGTACAGACCACCCAGCTGCTTTTTTTCCTGAGCGAACTCCATAGCTGAATCAAGATTGAAAATCCACATCATCCACATTGGCAATGACATGTTCCCAACGTTCAGACGAGGAGGTACTATCCGACTTGGGCGCTAAAACCGCAAGAAATCCCTGCAGCGATCTGCTTAGTGCTTGTCACCCGAATTCTTAAGATGTAACACATTTTTGTGTTCGCCGAGGGTAAATTATATTCTATGAAATTGTAAAAAAACATGAGATGGAATGTTCAGGTTGTTGAAGTGTATAAGTGGATTACACTAGCTCTTTTTATTATTCGGACTTTTGGTTGTGTTGGCTAGTGCATAAAGCTTGACATGGTATAAGAGCTAGGTTAGCCTCCTCCTACTCGCAACTTCGTTGCTGCAGCCGACACCGTCCCTGTCGTCGACGATCTTGCCGTCGTCGTCGCCGCCGGTTGCCGCCTCGTTCCTGGCCATTGTTGCCCGTTCAGATCGGTCTCCAGATCAATTTCCCTCATTCAGATTGCTGCACCCGCGTGCCTCCTTCCTCAGATCGCAGGCACCCGCACGCCAGATCTTCTCCAGATCGCGAGCGACCCGCCTGGCCCGCCCGCCCTCGATCTCCTCCTCGCGTGGTCCAGATCGCTGCACCTCGATCTCCTCCTGGCCCGCCCGCCCGCCTGCACGAGCGACGCACCCGCCTGGCTGGCATGCGCGCCTGCAAGCTCCGTCTGCCACTCCAAGCTGCACCGCCCCACTCGCTGGACCTCCACCTCCGGCCTCACCGCTGTCGGGAATCGAACCCCGGCGGCTTGAATTGCACTCCCCTCCTTAGGCGCCGCATTTTCTCTCGGCTGGCCGGAATTTGGCCGGCATCTGACTGCAGGTGTCGTTGACCAGATTTGCTTCAAAAAAAAGCAAAAGAGAGAGAGAGAGAGAGAGAGAGAGAGAGAGAGAGATGTCTTCTGCATCGGGCTATGTTGCGGTTCCTCGTTGCCCGGTGATTTTCGATGGCACGAATTACTCTGATTTCGCTGCCTTTATGCGCGTTCACATGCGCGGTCTCCGTCTTTGGGGTGTGCTCTCCGGCGAGGTCTCCTGTCCGCCATGCCCCCCTGCTCCTGTGGCTCCTCTTTCGCCGACGCCGATTGTTCTCGGCGCTGATGCTTCTCAGGAGGCCAAGGATGCTGCTCAGAGTGCCGATGATAGTGTTGTTGCTGCTTATGACCTGAAGTTCAAGTAATACTCTGCTGATCTCGAGTCCTATCGCCACGTTCTGACTGCCTACACTCAGTGGGTCGATGAGGATGCTCGTGCTGCTGCTGTTCTCACCTCCAGTGTTCTTCCCCAGTATGCTGCTGAGTTCATGAGTCTTCCTACTGTTGCCGCTCAGTGGGCCCATCTTCGTCAGCGCTATCAGCCGTCTGGGGATGCTCTTTACCTGTCTGTGGTTCGCCAAGAGCATGCTCTTCAGCAGGGTGATTCCACTATTGATGAGTTATATACTTAGAGTGCTGCTATCTAGCGTCAGCTTGATTCTCTTCGTACTGCTGTTTGTGGCATATGCTCGTGCTGCCAGATTGTATGCTCGGATTTGGAGTTTCACCGCATCTATGAGTTTCTGTCTCGGATCCACCAGGAGTTTGAGCCCCGGCGTGCTTAGCTGAATGCTCGTGGTCGTGTTCCGCTCTTCAAGGTGTTATCTGAGCTTCGGGCTGAGGAGACCCATCTCCGTGGTGCTGGTCTTCTTGCGGTTCCATCTGTGCTTGCTACTCGTGGTCCTCCTATGCCGTCTTCTCCCTCGACTCAGCCGCGGTCCTCTGTGCCGCCGCCGATACTACCCACTCCTCCAGGTCAGGGTCAGCTTCAGCACCAGCAGTCTCAGGGTCCGAGTCAGCACCAGCAGTCTCAGGGTCCGAGTCAGCACCAGCAGCCTCAGGGTCAGAGTCAGCACCAGCAGGCTCGTGGTCAGGGTCGTCGTGGTTCTCTTCGTCACTGCTCTTACTACAACAGGATGGCCGCACTTGGGCCACCTGTTATACACAGGATCCCAGTTTACGTCAGTAGCACCAGGCTCGTGGGCAGTCGGCTCCTTCCGGGTCTTCAGCAGTTGCTCTCTCTGATCAGGACATTATCAAGAGTCTTCGTGGTCTGCTTGCTGCTACAGGCTCTCCTTCGACGGGCACTGTTGGTTCTGTGACTGATTCTTCAGGCACTGCGCGACCACCACCTTCTACACAGTCAGGTACGTCTCCGTGGTATCTGGATTCTGGAGCTTCCTTTCATATCACCTCTGAGTCTTCTTTTCTATCCGCTCTTCGTTATCTCCCTTCTCATGTTCGTGTTTTCACGGTTGATGGTACCTCTCTTCCTGTTTCTAGTCGGGCACCCTTTCTACTTTTTTTTGTTCCTGATATTTATCATGTCCCTCTTCTTAAAATGAATCTGTTCTTTGCTAGCCAGCTTACTGACTCTGGTTGTCGCGTCATTCTTGATGCTGATTCTTGTGTTGTCCAGGACCGTCGCACACAGGCCCTGGTTGGAGCTGGCCCTCGCAGTCGTGACTCTTCAGGACTTTGGGAGTTAGACTGGCTTCATGTTCCTTCCGCTGTCAGTTCTTCTCCGGTCGTCGCCTCTGCTACCAGTTCTTTTCAGCAGTGGCATCATCGTCTTGGTCACCTTTGTGACTCTCGCCTGTCGTCATTAGTTCATCGTGGGCTTCTGGGGTCTGTCTCAGGAGATGGGTCTTTACATTGTCAGGGATGTAGGTTGGGTAAACAGATTCAACTTCCATATCCTACTAGCGCGTTTGTATCTCAGCGACCTTTTGATTTAGTCCATTCCGATGTTTGGGGTCCGGCTCCCTTCGCTTCGAAAGAGGGCCATCGCTACTATATTTTATTCATTGATGATTTTTCTAGGTACACTTGGTTGTATTTTATGCGCTCTCGCAGTGAAGTGCTCTTCATATATCAGCGTTTTGCGGCCATGGTCCGTACTCAATATTCTACCCCCATTCGTGTGTTTCATGCTGATTCTGCTGGTGAGTATATCTCCCAGATGTTGTGAGGTGTTCTTGCTGAGCAGGGCACCCTTGCTCAGTTCTCCTGTCCTGGCGCACATGCCCAGAATGGCGTTGCTGAGCGTAAGCATCGCCATCTTCTTGAGACCACTCGTGCCATGATGATTGCTTCTTCTCTTCCGCCGCATTTCTGGGTTGAGGCTGTCTCTACGTCGGCTTACCTCATCAATATTCAGTCTTCTGCCGCTTTGCAGGATGGTATCCCTCTTGAGCGTCTATCTGGACAGTCTCCAGACTACTCCATGCTTCGCTTGTTTGGTTGTGTTTGCTATGTTCTCCTTGCTCCTCGTGAACGCACCAAACTGACCGCTCAGTCTGTTGAGTGTGTCTTTCTTAGATACAGTGATGAGCATAAGGGCTATCGCTGTTGGGACCCCGTTGGTCGCCGGATGCGTATCTCACGTGATGTTACTTTTGATGAGACGCGTCTTTTCTATCCTCGTCCCACCGCTGGTACCTACCCAGTGGAAGATATTTCTTTTCTTCTCTTTCCTGACACACCTCCTTTTACTCCTATTGTGTCTTCTTCAAGATCTCCTCCACCTGATGTCTCTTCTTCGACACCGTCCTCCTCTGCTCCGTCTAGTTCTCCTAGTTCTCCTCGTTCTCCGGAGTCTTCCTCTGCTATTCCTTCTTCATCATCGTCGTCTCCTGAGTCGTCTTTCTCTGATGAGCTTTCCTCTACTCGTCCTGTTCATCAGCGTCACAACCAAAAGTCTGAACTGATGGAAAGAACTAGTGCAATCCACGTATACACTTCAACACCCCCTCTCACGTGTGACGGAGAGAATTCAGCACGTGCAACCGGAAGAGAGCGACGGCGCGCGAAACTCACGTATGACTCAAGAGGCCTATACGTGAACACAAAAGGGTTAACAACAATTGATAAATTACGAAAGCCAGGACTCGAACTCGAGACCTTAGGCTCTGATACCATGTTAAGCTTCATGCACTAGCCAACGCAACCAAAAGTCCGAACTGATGAAAGGGCTAGTGCAATCCACTTATACACTTCAACACCCCCTCTCACGTGTGACATGGAGAAGTCATCACGTGCAACCGGAAGAGAGCCTAAGGTCTAGAGTTCGAGTCCTGGCTTTCGCAATTTATCCTAAAATTGTTGTTGACCCCTCTGTGTCCACGTATAGGCCTCTTGAGTCATACGTGAGTTTCGCGCGCCGTCGCTCTCTTCCGGTTGCACGTGCTGACTTCTCCCCGTCACACGTGAGAGGGGGTGTTGAAGTGTATAAGTGGATTACACTAGCTTTTTTCATCAGTTCAGACTTTTGGTTGCGTTGGCTAGTGCATGAAGCTTGACACATGTCTGGTTCTGTTTTTGTACCTAATTGCTGGATTGACCCACTTTTGCTCTGGCTGATTGCCAAAAGGTAATAAAACAGAGATGACTAGTGTTTGGCATTGGATATGTTCTATATTTTCTTTTTCCAACAATGTTAATCAGTTGGTGTTGAAATTTCAAGAGGGGGTAGATCCTCCCCCCTTCAGAAAATTGGACAGTTCCATTGATAAAAACAAGTCTTGACTAGACCCAAGCTCACCATCTGATAGCATGCGGCACAGGATCAATGACCACGGTCAGCTACAACACGTCATCAATCATGCGGACAGAAGCAAATGCTACTTCTGACTAAGGAAATACCCATGAACAAAATGACAACCAATTCATATAATGCAATTAGAGTTAGAATACATAAAAGAGAGAAAAATCATTCGTGGCAAGGGACACGCAAACACGCACTCTCTATCACAAATTACGACTTCAAAGGAGATGGTAGACCAACGCTCTCACCAAGTGCAATGTGAGCCATTGACCTAGGCCACGGATCTTCTTAATCACACGTAGACCTTGTCCAGGTAAGTATGTTACAATGGAGCACCTAGCTGTCCTGATATAGCCAGCTCTAGGACTCTAATCTTCTTATGGCTGCGATGTGGTACTAAAACAAAACAAGGACGCTGCGGTGCGTTACAATGTCAATCGGTTTTGGGTGGGCTTATAAGGCCGAACAGGCTCTCAATTCTAGGGCCCAGTAGCTCGAATAGAAAACTATCTTCTGAAAGAAAACGAACTAAATATGCTCACTGTTTCTCGTTTTTCTGTTCTACATTAGAATAAATTAAAATAAATAAGCATTGCCGCGAAACTGTCAAAAAAGAGCGGCATCGACAATTTTCAATGGAAGTTGACTCCAAAAAAAAAGGGTCAGGAAACGGCGTTGACTAGTGTTTTTTTTCCTTTTTCAAACAACTAGTAAAATGCCCGTGCGTTGCTACGGGTGATAATACATTTTTTCTACCGCATATGTAGAAATAATACACATGCAAGTTCACATGCATTGTAAAAGAATTACCATATAATATTATGAAAAATATAATTTGTATAAAAAGTAAGTCAATACAAAATATAGTTCATATAGTTAACTCTGGTTTACCAAGATTTTACTATTGAGATGGCTTCAAATAATAACTTATACACTCCGCCTTATTTTGATTGTCTCCACACTTATCTCAACGTGTCAAAAACAAATTTGAATTTTATATTGTTAGCTGAATTTTATATTGTTAGCTCTCGATGGATGTGCCTAATCAGAAAATTTTAGTGTTTAAATTTTATAGGTCTAAATTCAACAATCATGTAGTATTTTCTCTACACACTTCTAATCATTATTTATGTAACACACATCCATAATAACAATCAGTGATTTATTCTACCACAAACCATTGCATAGTACATTAGTACTCAGCTGAGCAGAGACCACAAAGCAATACATTATACAAAATTGATCTGACCGATATATTCAAAACAATTCATGCATTATAAGCAACCTTCATTTTACTTGACTATTTCCACTTCAGTACCACTACACACACAACTAAGCACACCACAACAACATAGAAGATCTGATAATTCTACTAATTGTGACTTCCTAGCTAGAAGTTTAGTCATAATCTTTGCAAAGTCATCTTCTTCAATGAAGTAGCTTGATCATCTACATTAGCCTTTAAAATCTTCTATCAAATCCTATACATCAGTTTCCAGCCAGACTTACACTTTACACCTGCAATTTAAAGGAAGGAAAACATGCATGGACAAGATGGAAAAAAACTTCACAGTACAAAATTTATATAAGAATGAGCATCTTCTCACAACCTCCTCAAGTAAAACCTGAACAACAATGTCCAAATTTTCATTTCTCACCAAACTAAGGAGAATGATGGGTCCAATCTTGGTCATTGCTCCTCGTTAGTTCCTTTACAATATATATATATATATGGAGAAGCGAAAAATACTAATATCTTCTCACATGAAAGTAGTACAAATGTGTTCACGCCTAGTTACTAATGAGTTTTTGCTTGCGACATGAATTTGCGGAGATTCTTCACATTATCTTACCTCTACATGAAGAAATAACACTTTATATCTTTAGAGTGGCCAATATTTACAGCCGTTGAACACCTTGAAGAAATAAGTTAAATAGTCAGGACACAAAACACTGGTTTGAAATTTCATCATGGTCGTTTACATAAGCATATATATGTAAGAATCGGTTTTCTCGCATGGGTACAACCACCCACCTCCTCGTAAAAGATTATATCACTCTTCTAGCTGCAATTCTGAAAAAGTGTGGTTATCAGACCAGGCCGTTGGTTCAAATTCTCGATAAAAACAGGGACAAATACCACCAACTGCTGCTTACTGAACCCAGTGTTAGCCAAAGGAAGAGAAAAACAACAAAAAGCTGACCAATATACGAGCTAGCTAACTACCAGCTGCAACAGGCTGAAGCACGCACGCACTGATTGAACGTGAATTACCAAGAGAGCTTTGCCGAAAAAACCAATCAGATTTGCAATTACACAGTAAACCCGACCTTCACTGTCCTTCTCCATGGCCATGTCACCCGCTTGGCCACCTTGGGCCAACACCATTGTTGAAGCCACCATCCAGCTCCGTGCAGTCAAGATGTAGCTGCTCCCTGTGCCTATCAATGCACCTTCCTCCGCCTCGGCCGGAGTGAGCCCCACTGTTCCATATGCCATCTATGGGAGTGCCTGTAAAATGGTACAAGTGGAGGGATAAAACCATGTAACTACCTCGGTGAATTACGCTCCTAGTTACAAGTCTGGACGAGCGGAAATGGTTAAAATAGTACGGTGGGGCCCAAATGCCACTCACAGGTAGACCTTTCGGCCGTCCTAACCATTTCCAAACATCGGGACAAGAACGGGCGGCGTAATCGGCAGGCGAAGGGATCAACTACATACACAAATGAGTATGTATGCAAGCCACCATACAACAGTCCTCAGAGTCATTCCATCTAAAAGAAATAGAAATATTGCAACGCCATACGGCAAGATCCAAATATCCTAGATAGATATATAGTTTAGGATATCTCCTCATACATCAAACATCAGAGGATCAGGCGGAAGCGGAAAACAAGATCCGAGTACGGATAAGAAGCAAATCGGCATAAGATGCCCCATAAATAAACACATCCCGCCCACAGATCTCACGGATCCCCGTTCCCGGAATATCTACACCGAATGATCGTTGTCCACATCGTCCGTCTCCTCCACCCAGTATCCATCTTGTGAGTGTACCTGTTCATCTGAACCAAATAATTTATCGTGTGAGACCCTAGGGGTACTCAGCAAGTCTTTATGCCTCTAAAGGGGACACAACTTGGGGTGACGCAATTGCAGCAAAAGATAAACCCTAACAATTCTATAGATACTCGCTAACCATCCGCCTAACCAAAGATAGACGGATGTCCGTGAATTAATAACAATAGTTATAACAGTAATATTAACAGATCCATCCTCCTCCTCGCTTACCAACGAGGAAGCGGACGAACACCCCCCATCCGTTGGCAGTTTTATTATCCATTCCATGAGTGTTGCACTATTTACTAGTCAGTTACTTAGTCAAATTAAAAGCGGTACTTTAGTTATACTTGTCTATGATCGAGAAACTGTGCTCTAAGTCGTCCATAACCGCGGACACGGCTTTCAGAAAATTTTACCCTGCAGGGGTGCACAAATAGCAACACACACTCGATCAACCTCGGAAAAACCAAATCAAAACCCAACGAGGCATTCACGACAAAGCAATCACCAGATTCAGAAATATTTCAGGGGGCCACCCCATTAAGCTACCCGCAACGAAGTTAGCTGACTCCGAGACAGACTCAAGGTTTGGGTGGACAGCTGTAAACGACTGGGAACCCGAAAGTGTGACTAGGATTGTCGATACCGCGAAAACATGTCCCGATCCTAAACAGTACAGGTGCAGTACATCGCACAATTTAAATAAAGCGGTAAAGCATGGCATAAGTACAGGATAGTGAATAAAACCTCAAACTAGTTTGTGTCCCCAAGAAATAAGAATGAATCAAGCTCTGGCTTAGGGGTGTCCCATAATCCTCCCGGATGTGGATAGCGCGAATATTCAAGGAACAGGAATCAAGTACTCGGGGTCCTACGGGACACAAGTGAGCATGAAAAACCAAATAGCAGATATTGCTCACCGGTTCCACTTTCATTAGTTATCCCATTACTACTCAGGTTAAGTTGTTTAGGTACCTAGTTATCCGTCAGACACTCACATACCCTACACATGCTGTTCTACGACTCGCATGGCTCAAACAACTCCTGTAGTAATGGCTCATGGGATGGAGGAACAAGCTTTGGTGGGGTTTAAAAGCAAAGGCTATGCAATACTTGGGATTCAGTTTAATGCAATCGCGACTCAATGATGCAAGAATAAGATAGAGACAATAGGTACTATATGTATGCAAGCATGTGGTAGTGCTTGCCTGGCAGCTCAGTTGAAGCGAGAGAAGGATCTGGGTAGTGCTCCTGGGTTTCTTGATATATCCCCTGCTCAGCGTCTATTCGAAGAAAAACCAAACAAACAAGGGCCAACATAAATAAAGTGCACAAGCATATGAATAAGATGCGACAAGCAAACAATCATGCCATGATGAATGATGCACAATTTGCATGGCAATAAAGTAGCATGGCATGGGTGAGGTGTGGAATACAAGAATAAGGCATTTTATGGAGTCTTAGTCACATTTTATACTCCAAAAAGTTGTTGTATACTTTATATTTATATGATGCATGATTCAATTCAGAACATGGAAAACATAAATAGAAAGGTCTCGTCGAGCTGATCGATTTCGATATATTATTTGTTAAATTTGGAGTTATAAAACAAAAGTTATTAATTAATTAATGCAAAAGGGCATTTTAATGTAATTTAAATCAACTTGAAATTTTAAAGTGCTCAAAACATATTTTGAAGGCCATATTTGAATTCCTCATATTTTTCTGATTTTAAAACATATATTATTTGTATTAAATGGATTTACAAATTAAAAGTTATTAAAAATAGAATTAAATTTATATTAAAATATTTTTAGAAATTGTTTTATTAAAACAGAATTACACAGAGACTTTTTTTGTACCCAGGTTGTTCTAGCCCGAGTCACTGACGAGTGGGCCAGGCGCTGACTCAGCAACAGGTTGGTCGGCGCGGGGCTTTTCTCACCGAGGGGAAACCCAGCCACAGAGGATGACTGGTGGGCCTCCGGGCGGCGGGGCCACAGCGCGCGCGGCTAGCGGGCAGCTGACACGTGGGCGATCCAGGTCGCGGGGGGGCCTTTCCGCGCTGGACACAAACTGCCAGGGGGTTTTCTGCAAACCTCGGAGATTTTTGTCTGACAGAACTGAATCTGGAGCCACGAGACTGCTAGCTAGGAGCGTTTTCGGATGAAGATCCCGAACGATCTGCTGGGAATTTTGAGATGCGGTAAAGACGAAAAACGTAGAGGAGGACAAGATCTACGACTTTCGTGTTTGCGGCATCACCAGACGAGGGCTGGATACACTGGAAACAGCGGATGATCAGAGGGTCCGCGGAGGTGTTTTCCAGGTCTGACGAACTGAAACCGTTGTTGAAAAACTGGCTAGCTGCGGCCAATCTTACGAGGACGAAGGCGAGCGAACTAGCGAGAATCTGGCCAAACCGTAAAAACGAAAATCGCAGCAACGATGAAGGGCTACAACTTTCATGTGGCTAGTTCGCATGGAGGTGGACCACGGCGAGCGGAAAAAACGAAGGAACAGAGGGGCGCGCTAGGTTTCTTTTGCTGTTGTTGATCGCGCGCGGCGGAAGCTGCCTGCGAGCGGTGGATGCGCACGGTGCCGGCATACGCGACGCAAGCCAGAGAGGAGAGGGGCATGCCCAGGGTACCAAGGGCTCACCGGGGAGGAACCGACGCCGGTGACTGCCATGGCTGACGACGTCCGCGACGAGAGGATGGTGGACGATGACGTGAACGCGGCTTGGCCTGGCACTCCAGGCTCCTTCCCTTGTGTGTGATGGAGAGGGTGCGGAGGCTCTCTGGCTCGCCGTCGTGTACAAGGAGAAGGAGAGGAACTCCTGGCGTCTTGGCCACGTCCCGGACACGGTGGCAGCAGACGTGGAAGAGGTGCACCGGACGGCGGGGTGGCTCTGGTCGGCGGCCGGTGGAGTTGCGCGTGGGGACGAGAGGAACCGAAAGGGGATCTCGATCTGGTTAGGGCCTTGGTGTGGTGGTGCTCCAGCTTTAAGCAAAAGGCAGGGAGGGAAGACACGAGAGGCAGGAGGTGGGGGCGATCGAGCACGTGAGAGAGGGCGGGGAGGAGGAAAAACAGTGCACCAGCTTGATGTCCACCTGGTCTGGTCGAGCCAGAGGGGAGGGAGGTGACCAGGTCGGGTAGGAGGGGCTCGGCCTAGGGTTTCGGTAGCCTTGGGTGTGGGCCAGGGAGAGAGGGCCAGGTGGGGCCAGCTAGGTGAGAGACTCGGCATGGGGAAGAGGAGAGGGTGAGGAGGGTGTAACTAGGGTTAGACGAGGGATTAAGCTTAGGGTTAGAGAGAGGGGTGAGGTTGTAGGGTTTCGTAGCATGGAAAACAAAAAATTTCTATCGCATACAAACAAACAAGCCAAGATCTATCTACTAGATTGTAGCAACGAGTCGATGGAATAACTTACCCTCGAAGATTCCAAAGTGTTTAACGAAAGCGGATTCTCGTGGGTGATGTAGTCGTACTCTTCCCGATCTCAAGATCGCGTAGACGATCCTTCCGGCGCTGCGTTCCGGCAGCGCTCCCGCAGTCGGTCACACGTTCGGTACTCGACGAAGACCTTCCTCTCCCTTGTTCCAGCAGGAAGCGGAGGTTGTAGCACTCTCCTCGCGATTATGGCAGCACAACGGCGTGGTACCGGAAGTAGAGGGGAGATCCCGCAGGGCTTCGCCTTAAGCCGGAGCGAGTATGGTGGAGTATGAGAGAGAACTATTAGTGGTCTAGGGTTTAGACACACCAATTAGAAGGCTCTAATCCGAAGGCTAGGGCAATTAGAAGCTCTAAACCAAAACAGCTCTAAACCGGAGTCTAGGGCTAGGATTTAGATTAGAGGCTAGGAACTTGTGTGTCTAGAGGAGGAGGCCCTGCCCCTCCTTTTATGGGTGGAGGGGGCCGGCCAAGGGGAGGGAGTCCCTCCCCAAGTCGGCCTTGGGTGGTGCGCCGGCTTGGAGAGGAGGGACTCCTCCCCCAAGTCGGTTTTGCCTCCTCTTGCTTGTTTCCCACAGTTTCTTGTTTTAGCCGTTTGACTTTCAAACTGGCCATTTGACTTTTCAGTTTTAGGATTCAATTTAATCCTTTATTTGGAACAGCAAGAACACTTAGTACATGATGCAATCATTCCAATATGTAATGACACATTCATGTACCCCTTCCCCTCCGGAGTGCCGGACATTCCGGAACCTTCTAGAACATTCCCGATGAAAACACCGGAATCATTTCCGAACTCCGAAACGGGACTTTCCTTATATGAATCTTATTCTCCGGACCATTCCGGATCACCTCGTGATATCCCGGATCCCATCCGAGGCTCCGAACAACATTCGGTCTCTTTCTCATAATACCATAACTACTCAAAACAACGTCGAATCCTTAAGTGTGTCTCCCTACAGTTCGTGAATTATGCGGACATGATCGAGACACTTCTCCGAACAATAACCAATAGAGGAATCTGGAAATTCATATGGCTCCCACATATTTCTACGATTACTTTGCGATCGAATGAACCACTTACATACGATACCAATTTCCCTTTGTCTCACGATAGTTTACTTATCCGAGGTTATGATCGTCGGTATCTCTGCATACCTAGTTCAACCTCGTTACTGATAAGTACTCTTTTCTCGTTCCCGTGATATGTGATCCCTTGTGAGCCAGTCACATGCTTGCAAGCTAATTGGATGACATTCCACCGAGAGGGCCCAGAGTATATCTATCCGTCATATGGATGGACAAATCCCACTCTTGATCCATGTGTCTCAACCAATACTTTCCGAACACTCAATGCCACCTTTATAGCCACCCAGTTACGGTGTGGTGTTTGATGTCATCAAAGCATCCATCCGGTAAAGGTGATATGCATGATCTCATGGTCGAAGGAATTAGGTTACTATGTATCAGAAAGCATATAGCAATTGAACTATTGAAATGACTTGATCTTTATGCTACGCTTATCTATAGGAGTATGTCCACCATATCATTCTCCTAACGATATGATATTGTTGTTAATAACATCTCAATGTTCATGATAGGGAAACCACAATCATCTATCAACCAACAAGCTAGTGAAGTATAGAGGCTATACTAGGGACTTCAAATTAAGTTTACAAATCACACAAGTATCAATGTTTCCTTGTTAATACTATTATAGCATGAATGTAAACATTTATCATAAACACAAAGATATAATAATAACCACATTTATTATTGCCTCTAGGGCATATCTCCAACAGTCTCCCACTTGCACTAGAGTCATCTAATCTAGATTACATGGTAATATACCGAACACCCATGGCAGTTTGGTGTTGGTCATGTTTTGCCCTCGGGAGAGGTTTAGTCAACGGATCCGCCACATTCAGATCTGTGTACTTTGCAAATCTTTATATCCCCATCCTGGATATGTTCTCGAATAGCGTGAAAACGTAGCTTGATGTGCTTCAGCTTCTTGTGTGACCTTGGTTCTTGCGCATTGGCTATGGCGCCCATGTTATCACAGTAGATAGACATTGGGTCCAGCGCACTAGGAACCACACCCAGCTCTGTAATGAACTCTTTCATCCATATAGCTTCTTGTGAAGCCTCCGAAGCAGCCATGTATTCCGATTCAGTTGAAGATCTCGCCACAACGCTTTGCTTTGCACTCCTCCAGCTAACTGCTGCACCATTCAAAATAAATACGTATCCGGATTGTGATTTAGAATCATCTGGATCGGTGTTCCAACTAGCATCGGTGTAACCGTTAACAACGAGATGTTCATCACCTCCATAAGAAAGAACCATATCCTTAGTTCTTCTCAAGTACTTAAGGATGTTTTTTACCGCTGTCCAATGATCCACTCCTGGATCACTTTGATATCTGCTAGTTAGACTAACAGCATATGCAATGTCGGGTCTAGTACATAGCATGGCATACATTAGAGATCCTATGGCTGAGGCATAGGGAGTCTTACTCATCCTTTCTCTATCTTCTGCCGATGTCGGACTTTGAGTTTTACTCAAGGTCGTATTGGGCAACATGGGCAAGAACCCTTTCTTGCTTTCTTCCATTCCAAACCTCTTTAGAACTTTGTCCAAATATGTACTCTGTGACAATGATATTTGGCGTTTCGATCTATCTCTATAAATCTTTATGCCTAATATGTAAGCTGCTTCGCCAAGATCCTTCATTGAAAAACTATTATTCAAATATTCTTTGACACTATTAAGAAGGTCTACATCATTCCCAATCAACAATATGTCATCCACATATAGTATTAGGAATGCTACAGAGCTCCCACTCACTTTCTTGTAAATACAAGCTTCTCCATAAGTTTGTATAAAACCAAAACTTTTGATTACCTTATCAAAACGTTGATTCCAACTTCGGGATGCTTGCTTCAATCCATAGATGGACCGTTGAAGTTTGCATACCTTGTTAGGATCTTTAGGATCGACAAAACCTTTGGGTTGCATCATATACAACTCTTCATCAATGTCTTCATTGAGGAATGTTGTTTTGACATCCATCTGCCATATCTCATAATCATAATATGCAGCGATCGCTAACATAATCCTCACAGACTTTAGCTTCGCTACTGGTGAGAAAGTCTCATCGTAGTCAACTCCTTGAATTTGTCGAAACCCTTTTGCGACAAGTCGAGCTTTATAGATAGTAAAATTACCATCAGCATCTGTTTTCTTCTTGAAAATCCATTTGTTCTCGACAGCCTTCCGGCCATCCGGTAAGTCCACCAAAGTCCATACTTGGTTTTCGTACATGGATCCAATCTCGGATTTCATGGCTTCTTGCCATTTATTGGAATCTGGGCTCATCATCGCTTCCTCATATGTCTCGGGGTCATCGGTGTTGTCCACCAACATGACATTCATAACGGAATCATACCAATCTGGAGTGGTACGAGTTCTTGTTGACCTTCAAGGTTCTGTAGCAACTTCAACCGAAGTTTCATGATCACCATCATTAGCTTCCTCTCTTATTGGTGCAGGCACCACAGGAACTTCTTCCGGTGCTGCGCTACTCGCAATTTCGAGAGAAGGTTCGACAACCTCGTCGAGTTCTACTTTCCTCCCAGTCACTTCTTTCGAGAGAAATTCCTTCTCTAGAAAGGATCCATTCTTGGCAACGAAGATTTTGCCTTCGAATCTATGATAGAAGGAATACCAAATAGTTTCCTTCGGGTATCCTATGAAGACGCATTTTTCCGCTTTGGGTTCAAGCTTGTCCGGCTGTAACTTCTTTACATAGGCTTCGCATCCCCAAACTTTAAGGAACGACAATTTAGGTTTCTTCCCAAACCATAATTCATACGGTGTCGTTTCAACGGATTTAGATGGTGCCCTATTTAAAGTGAATGCGGCTGTTTCTAATGCATAACCCCAAAATGATAGCGGTAAATCTGTAAGTGACATCATAGAACGAACCATATCTAAGAGAGTTCGATTACGACGTTCGGACACACCATTACGCTGTGGTGTTCCCGGCAGTGTCAATTGTGAAAGTATTCCGCATTTCTTTAAATGCTCGCCAAACTCGTAACTTAGATATTCACCTCCACGATCAGAACGTAGAAATTTAATCTTCTTATTACGTTGATTCTCTACCTCACTTTGAAACTCCTTAAACTTCTCGAAAGTTTCGGACTTATGTTTCATGAAATAGATATACCCATATCTACTCAAGTCATCCGTGAAGGTAAGAACATAACGATAACCACCGCGCGATGCTACACTCATTGGACCACACACATCGGTATGTATGATTTCCAATAAGTCCGTAGCTCACTCCATCATACCAGAAAATGGAGTCTTAGTCATTTTACCCATCAGACATGCTTCGCATCTTTCAAGTGATTCAAAATCAAGTGATTCAAGAAGTCCATCGGAATGGAGTTTCTTCATACGTTTCACTCCAATGTGACCAAGACGACAGTGCCACATATAGGTCGAATTATCGCTTGATTTCAAACGTTTAGCCTCAATGTTGTTGATATGTGTATTTCCACTATCGAGATTCAATAAGAATAGACCATCTATCAAAGGTGCATGTGCATAAAACATATTACTCATATAAATCGAACAACCATTATTCTCGGACTTAAACAAGTAACCGTCTCGCAATAAACAAGATCCCGATATAATGTTCATGCTCAACGCAGGCACCAAATAACAATTATTTAAGTATAAAACTAATCCCGATGGTAGATGAAGGGGTAGCGTGCCGACCGCGATCACATCAACCTTTGATCCATTTCCCACGCGCATCGTCACCTTGTTCTTCGCTAGCTTCCGTTTATTCTGCAGCACCTGTTTCGAGTTACAAATATGAGCAACCGAACCAGTATCAAATACCCAGGCACTACTACGAGTACTAGTGAGATACACATCAATAACATGTATATCAGATATACCTTTCTTCTTGATGTTGCCGTTCTTCAAATCCGCCAAGTGCTTTGGGAAATTCCGCTTCCAGTGACCTTCTCCCTTGCAGTAAAAGCACTCAGTATCAGGTTTAGGTCCAGCCTTGGTCTTCTTCGCTGGCGTGGTAACTTTCTTACCACCCTTCTTGAAGTGTCCCTTTTGCTTAGACTTGCCTTTCTTGAATTTGGTGGTCTTATTGACCAACAACACTTGGTGCTCTTTCTTGATCTCCACTTCTACAGATTTCAACATGGCAAAGAGTTCTGGCAACATCTTATTCATGTTCTGCATGTTGTAGTT
Source organism: Avena atlantica (assembly GCA_910589765.1). Lineage (NCBI taxonomy): Eukaryota > Viridiplantae > Streptophyta > Magnoliopsida > Poales > Poaceae > Avena > Avena atlantica. The sequence continues at coordinate 522,403,475 of OU342739.1, read as the reverse complement.
CATCACAAAGTTCTTGTAACTTGGTGGTAGTGATTGGAGGACACGGTAAATCCCCAAAGCATTAGGAATCACTATACCCAAGCTTTGAAGTTTGTTTGCGTGCCCAGACATCTTAAGCACATGCTCACTGACGGAGCTGCCCTCTTCCATCTTGCAGTTAAAGAACTTTTCAGAAGCCTCATAGCTTTCAATTGCCGCATGAGTCTCAAAAATCAATTTGAGATCCTCGACAATATCATATGGGTCTGAATCCTCAAACCTTTTCTGAAGCTCCGATTCCAAACCATACAAGATAGCACACTGAACTATGGAGTACTTATTCTTCCGAGCGAGGTAAACATTCTTTACTTCATCGGGAGAATCATCTGCATGTGGGTCACCCAGCGGTGCATCCAGCACATAGGTCAAATTACCAGCTGTGTTGCGGATCGAATCCGCGAAGTTGCTTCCATTGTTTTTCAACTTTTCTTTCTCTAGGAACGCATTAAAATTGATGGTAGGGGCTGCCATTGATCTACAACATATTTGCAATAGTTTAGACTAAGTTTATGACAAATTGAGTTCAAATTAATTAATAAAGTTAATCTAGGTGAACTCCCACTCAAAACAATATCCCTCACATTGTTTTAGTGATCACACGAACCAAATCCACTACATCAACACCGATCATCACGAGAGTTGATATAGTTTCAATGGCGAACAATCGTCATGTTCATCATATCTACTATATGATTCATGCTTTACCTTTCGGTGATCCGTGTTCCGAGACCATGTCTGTACATGCTAGGCTCGTCAAGATCAAACCTTAGTTTCCGCATGAGCAAATCTGGCTTGCTCACGTTGTATACACTTGCGGAATCTAACACACCCGATCATCACGTGGTGCTTCGAAACAACAAGCTTTAGCAACGGTGCTAACTAAGGGTGAACACTTTATGACTTGAAATTCATGTGCATGAGAGATCATCTTATAATGCTACCGTCGTCTACTAAGCAATACAAGATGCATAAAGGATTAACATCACATGCAATTCAATATATATATGTGATATGATATGGACTTTCTTCTTCGTGCTTCCGATCTCTATCTTCAACCACGAACATGATCTCCATCATCACCAACATTGCATCAAGGTCAATGACGCCTCTCCATGGTTGTCGTCCACCGGCTTCAACTATTACAACTACTTTGAATAGACATGCGGGTCTTAACATAAATTAAAGACAACCATATGGCTCCTGCCGGTTGCCGACTTACAATAAGGAACATTGCATACATCAAATATAATCACAATCATGGCCATATCACATCACTGCACACCCCTGCAAAACAAAGTTAGACGCCTCTACTTTCTTTGCATGTTTTACGTGGTTTGGGGCTTTCTATAAGTGTCGTTCTAACTTACGAACATGAACCACAACATTGATACTAGTATTGTTAATCACCCGTTGTAAATTGGATCTTAACTATGCTAGGAGAAACAGGCGCCCGCAAAGCCACTTATGCAATACAAGTTGCATGTCAAGCGTGGAGCAAGTCTCATGAACGATGTCATGTAAGGTTAGCCCGGGCCGCTTCATCCCAACATACCGCAAGATGCAAAGTACGCAAGAAGCAATCGACAATAAAAGCATCAACGCCCACAATGACCATTGTGTTCTACTCGTGCAACAGATCTACATATAGACACGGCTCTGATACCACTGTAGGGTTTCGTAGCATGGAAAACAAAAAATTTCTATCGCATACAAACAAACAAGCCAAGATCTATCTACTAGATTGTAGCAACGAGTCGATGGAATAACTTACCCTCGAAGATTCCAAAGTGTTTAACGAAAGCGGATTCTCGTGGGTGATGTAGTCGTACTCTTCCCGATCTCAAGATCGCGTAGACGATCCTTCCGGCGCTACGTTCCGGCAGCGCTCCCACAGTCGGTCACACGTTCAGTACTCGACGAAGACCTTCCTCTCCCTTGTTCCAGCAGGCAGCGGAGGTTGTAGCACTCTCCTCGCGATTCTGGCAGCACAACGGCGTGGTACCGGAAGTAGAGGGGAGATCCCGCAGGGCTTCGCCTTAAGCCGGAGCGAGTATGGTGGAGTATGAGAGAGAACTATTAGTGGTCTAGGGTTTAGACACACCAATTAGAAGGCTATAATCCGAAGGCTAGGGCAATTAGAAGCTCTAAACCAAAACAGCTCTAAACCGGAGTCTAGGGCTAGGATTTAGATTAGAGGCTAGGAACTTGTGTGTCTAGAGGAGGAGGCCCTTCCCCTCCTTTTATGGGTGGAGGGGGCCGGCCAAGGGGAGGGAGTACCTCCCCAAGTTGGCCTTGGGTGGCGCGCCGGCTTGGAGAGGAGGGACTCCTCCCCCAAGTCGGTTTTGCCTCCTCTTGCTTGTTTCTCACAGTTTCTTGTTTTAGCCGTTTGACTTTCAAACTGGCCATTTGACTTTTCAGTTTTAGGATTCAATTTAATCCTTTATTTGGAACACCAAGAACACTTAGTATATGATGCAATCATTCCAATATGTAATGACACATTCATGTACCCCTTCCCCTCCGGAGTGCCGGACATTCCGGAACCTTCTAGAACATTCCCGATGAAAACACCGGAATCATTTCCGAACTCCGAAACGGGACTTTCCTTATATGAATCTTATTCTCCGGACCATTCCGGATCACCTCGTGATATCCCGGATCCCATCCGAGACTCCGAACAACATTCGGTCTCTTTCTCATAATACCATAACTACTCAAAACAACGTCGAATCCTTAAGTGTGTCTCCCTACGGTTCGTGAATTATGCGGACATGATCGAGACACTTCTCCGAACAATAACCAATAGAGGAATCTGGAAATTCATATGGCTCCCACATATTTCTACGATTACTTTGCGATCGAATGAACCACTTACATACGATACCAATTTCCCTTTGTCTCATGATAGTTTACTTATCCGAGGTTATGATCGTCGGTATCTCTGCATACCTAGTTCAACCTCGTTACCGATAAGTAATCTTTTCTCGTTCCCGTGATATGTGATCCCTTGTGAGCCAGTCACATGCTTGCAAGCTAATTGGATGACATTCCACCGAGAGGGCCTAGAGTATATCTATCCGTCATACGGATGGACAAATCCCACTCTTAATCCATGTGTCTCAACCAATACTTTCCGAACACTCAATGCCACCTTTATAGCCACCCAGTTACGGTGTGGTGTTTGATGTCATCAAAGCATCCATCCGGTAAAGGTGATATGCATGATCTCATGGTCGAAGGAATTAGGTTACTATGTATCAGAAAGCATATAGCAATTGAACTATTGAAATGACTTGATATTTATGCTACGCTTATCTATAGGAGTATGTCCACCATATCATTCTCCTAACGATATGATCTTGTTGTTAGTAACATATCAATGTTCATGATAGGGAAACCACAATCATCTATCAACCAACAAGCTAGTGAAGTATAGAGGCTATACTAGGGACTTCAAATTAAGTTTACAAATCACACAAGTATCAATGTTTCCTTGTTAATACTATTATAGCATGAATGTAAACATTTATCATAAACACAAAGATATAATAATAACCACATTTATTATTACCTCTAGGGCATATCTCCAACAGAGGTTTAGGGTAGGGTGATGATGTTCACAAGGTGATGGTTAGAAGAGAGCAAGAGATTAGCTAGAAGAGGCATATGATGGCCAAAAAGGGAGTGAGATAGAGAGGGTTGTGTAAGAGCAAAGGAAGAGAGTTAAAGAGAAAAGGAATACTCCACTTTAAAATCCGAGAAAATAAAACCCAAGGAAAAGAAGATGGTAGAGATCTTGCATGGCCCATGCATGAGTAGTAAATGCCATGTTTAAAATATTGTGAAAACAATAATATTAACATGGCATTATTCTTATGCATTCCCCAAAATTGGAATAAAGCCAAGCAAAAGAATTTAAAGGAAAGTTCCAGATGGAGTAGATGGATATGATCACATTTGATTATAATTGGGACTTGCTAGTGTGTATATTCCACTAGATGTTTAATAGTCCCAAAAATATCCCAACATGAGCATAAATCCATGATAATCCATATGGAAGCTAGGAAAAAGGAGCACTACTCATAATGCATGCAAAGGTGGCTCCACATATCAATAATGTGAAAACAACATGATGCTAAGATGAGAGCATGTGGAAATAGAATTGGATCCATCCCAACCCACATGAGCTAGAGGTAAAACCCAATAAAGTGCAAAGCTCATATATAGTTGGATGGTGGACTTATAAGGTGGTGGCAGAGAAAGGTGATGGAGTTGAATAAAATATATGCCCCCAACTCAACTTGGACATGTAAACAATATATCAATTACCAAATACAATATCAAGAGGCAAATACAATTAACAATGCATATGAGAGAAGAACCAAAACAAAAAGGGTTTTATATGATGCTCAAATGCAAGGTGGCATGATGACATGAGCATGATATAATTATGATGCAACAATTATATATAGGAAGTAGCATTTATATTACTAGACCAAGTAGCATTACAATTGTTAGACAATTGGGATGCTACAACTCTCCCCCACTAAACAAGAATCTCGCCCCGAGATTCCTAGGAAAAAGAAAACAACACAAGGAAAGGCGGGTGTTCGAACGAAGGTGACCCTCACGTTCCCAAGTTGATGAACAACGGAATGGTGCGACCACTACACCTTGCAAAACTTGCTAGACTTGTTGCGAGTCTTGCGTTTTGCTTGAGAAACAACGGGTTAGAAGAGTTGAAGGATTGTCGTGAGACAAGAAGGATAGGATGGGCATAGCTCCGGTTTTCCCAAGAATCATGATAAAATAATATAACCACTTGTGAAAGAAAAGGAGAAGATGATGTATCATGGATAAAGAAAGACACACCATTAAGATTAAAGATTTACCGATACGAGAGAGGATGAATCTTTGTCTCGCCGGAAGAAAGGAGCTAGATTGGAGAGGTATTGAACCACTATTACAATAGCATCGTATCTTCTCTCGGATTTGAGAAAAGAAGATCGGAAACAATATTGCCTTCAAACAATAGAGTCCCTTGATAACAACACAAAGATTTAGTTAGACATCGTCGGATTAGATTCTTGTTGCGCCGGTAAGAACCAAGGATCACGCAATTTAGGTGCGCAGATATAACTTCCAGAGATGGATGTGAAGCCGGATCATGGTGGTATCCCGAGAAGCAAAGAATATGGAGGATCTGGAGTTTATTGTAGAGATACTTATTGCTTTCTTTAGCCTTGAGGCTAACGCAATAGATTTGCGGCCGATGGCATCAACCATAATTGGCTTTACCACAGAAAAAGAATTGATGAAACAAAGAGAGAGAGTTTCCTTTCATCTTGTTTGGGGATGTCAAGCACCGGTAGAAAGACGAGGATAGAAAAGAGTTTGCGTTTATTCCACCAGATAATTGAAGATTTTGCTCCGTGTAGAAAGGGTGAGATCACCAACAAGAGATTATTGATTACTTTCTTCGAAAGAGCACTCCGGAAAACAAGGACGGAAGTAAAAGTATCAAGGGATAAAGGCCACTTCTAACTTCCGTGGAATGAGTGAAATCACATTAATTCACCAATTCAATGTACAAGAGCGAATGATAAGAGTAGTGGTATGGTAGCTACTCCATCCCGCACTCAAAGCATTACTCCGCACATGAATAAGAAAATCATGCAACCCAACTACCGAAACAGAGTGAAGGTGTTGGCAAAAACTCATAGAACTCCGTTAGAAAACAAGGATAGATGCAAACGATTCGCCGGATTCATAGATAGATAAAGATGATGATGTTGTCGTCATGTCGGAAGTACCAAGCCACCGGAAAGATATAAAGGAAGATCACGGAGGAGAACTGCAAGATTCAACAGCTACAGAAAAGATAGCACCAACTTGAACGAAAGGAAACAAGATCTGGAAGGTCTTCATGGCCTCCGGTGGATTGAGCATAGACGATAGAGCGAGAGGGTTTCAAGAGATTACTTAACGAGATTGAGGTGAAAGAACTCCATGTTCTTCTTGAAATGATTGAGAGAGATTTAGCAGCCTTGATGAAATCTTCAGCGGAACGACGATGATAACTTGCCAACAAGGAACGACTCCGGATTGGTTGAAGATGGAGGATGGAATTAACAATGGACTTGCTGATTCCAGAGTTGAAGTAATGCATTTAGCAGAAGGACGTGGTCGAGATATGTGACTTCAAAAAGTCAGAATTCTCACTTTGAGACTTTGCACACAGGCAGTGCTCACGAAGCTTGAGAGAAAGAGACACAGATGATCTTCCATGTCATTCCATAGATATCGAATAGGCAAGCATATTATCAACATATACCACCATGGATTAACAAGATATTCCCAGAATACCAAGTTCAAGAGGCGGGAGAACGAACAAATGCTCGAAACACTTTCTGAGCTCAACGCTCTTTGAAAGATCAACGTTACGAGTAAGGATTCCTGTTGAAGAAGATGCTCTGACAGAATAGGTTAACTGGTCCTTCGGAAGAAAAAGAGATGTCACCTGGTTCACATTGTCGATCGGATCACCGGTTACAAAGATACATAGATCTTGGATAAGAACCGATGATAGTTCATACCTTAAGCAAAGCTATCAGAGACGAAAAGATGCAATTCCCTCGTATCCAGGAGAATTGTGCAGATATGGGGTTCAAAAGGATGTGCAGCATGATGGACAGATGATAGACCGCCGTAGTGCTTGGAGAAACTTTGGATTGCCAAAGATGCTTGAATATGCATAGATATGATCACGGTGTACTCAAAATCACAGGAGATAACCGTCACCATTTGGAGGATAGAGTTGATTGCATTTTCCATATTCCACTCCATCATTCAGATCTATATGACACTTATCATGAGTGGAATATAGCTATGCCGAGAACCAAATTACAATCACCAGCATCGGATCGACACATGTTATGTAATTAGCCCAAGAGAATTGGAGATGAAATGAAACTCTAGGATTAAGCGCCGGTGACAAAAGAATGAGTTAGCATGGACATGCTGATAAAAGGGAGATAGATAATGTTTCACACATGACTGAAAAGGAGTGTGGAAGAACAGATGTATCAAAGAAAAATTTTCCGCATTTTTCGGCATTAAAATACCAATAGATGCGCAAAAACATTTATCAGGTAGCGATTAGCAACTGATGGTATCAGATAATGTGGAGTTGCTAGAAGGAAGGACACCCTTAAGAAGATGGCACCGGTTAACAAGGAGTCAGATAGATCGCGCCGGTATTCAAAAGCCTGTCAGTATGGAATGTACCAACAGTTGATAACCAAAGGCCGATTGTGATAACAACTTGGATGCAACAGATAGACAAGGAATTACACACACACACACACTCAACCTATGGTACTACGGAAACCCAGAACACGTGAATCCTAGTTTGAATTTAAGAAGAGGATAGAAAACGTTACACTTCCTTACCAAAAAAGGGTGGTGGGTGGGTAAGAATAAAAATGGAAGCAGTCCTACTCTCGCGTTTTGTTTTTCCCTAGTATACATAGCTACCAAAAATATTTGCTAGACTGACAACGACCATTTGGCTGAGACCCTGAAGGGCGGGATGGGTCTGATACCAATTGTAACTACCTCGGTGAATTACGCTCCTAGTTACAAGCCTGGACGAGCGGAAATGGTTAAAATAGTACGGTGGGGCCCAAATGCCACTCATAGGTAGACCTTTCGGCCGTCCTAACCATTTCCAAACATCGGGACAAGAACGGGCGGCGTAATCGGCAGGCGAAGGGATCAACTACATACACAAATGAGTATGTATGCAAGCCACCATACAACAGTCCTCAGAGCCATTCCATCTAAAAGAAATAGGAATATTGTAACGCCATACGGCAAGATCCAAATATCCTAGATAGATATATAGTTTAGGATATCTCCTCATACATCAAACATCAGAGCATCAGGCGGAAGCGGAAAACAAGATCCGAGTATGGATAAGAAGCAAATCGGCATAAGATGCCCCATAAATAAACACATCCCGCCCACAGATCTCACGGGTCCCCGTTCCCGGAATCTCTACACCGAATGATCGTTGTCCACATCGTCCGTCTCCTCCACCCAGTATCCATCTTGTGAGTGTACCTGTTCATCTGAACCAAATAATTTATCGTGTGAGACCCTAGGGGTACTCAGCAAGTCTTTATGCCTCTAAAGGGGACACAACCTGGGGTGACGCAATTGCAGCAAAAGATAAACCCTAACAATTCTATAGATACTCGCTAACCATCCGCCTAACCAAAGATAGACGGATGTCCGTGAATTAATAACAACAGTTATAACAGTAATATTATCAGATCCATCCTCCTCCTCGCTTACCAACGAGGAAGCGGACGAACACCCCCCATCTGTTGGCAGTTTTATTATCCATTCCATGAGTGTTGCACTATTTACTAGTCAGTTACTTAGTCAAATTAAAAGCGGTACTTCAGTTATACTTGTCTATTATCGAGAAACTGTGCTCCAAGTCGTCCATAACCGCGGACACGGCTTTCAGAAAGTTTTACCCTGCAGGGGTGCACAAATAGCAACACACACTCGATCAACCTTGGAAAAACCAAATCAAAACCCAACGAGGCATTCACGACAAAGCAATCACCAGATTCAGAAATATTTCAGGGGGCCACCCCATTAAGCTACACGCAACGAAGTTAGCTGACTCCGAGACGGACTCAAGGTTTGGGTGGACGGCTGTAAACGACTAGGAACCCGAAAGTGTGACTGGGCTTGTCGATACCGTGAAAACGTGTCCCGATCCTAAACAGTACAGGTGCAGTACATCGCACAATTTAAATAAAGTGGTAAAGCATGGCATAAGTACAGGATAGTGAATAAAACCTCAAACTAGTTTGTGGCCCCAAGAAATAAGAATGAATCAAGCTCTGGCTTAGGGGGGTCCCATAATCCTCCCGGATGTGGATAACGCGAATATTCAAGGAACAGGAATCAAGTACTCGGGGTCCTACGGGACACAAGTGAGCATGAAAAACCAAATAGCAGATATTGCTCACCGGTGCCACTTTCATTAGTTATCCCATTACTACTCAGGTTAAGTTGTTTAGGTACATCGTTATCCGTCAGACACTCACATACCCTACACATGCTATTCTACGACTCGCATGGCTCAAACAACTCCTGTAGTAATGGCTCATGGGATGGAGGAACAAGCTTTGGTGGGGTTTAAAAGCAAAGGCTATGCAATACTTGAGACTTTTTTGTACCCAGGTTGTTCTAGCCCGAGTCACTGACGAGTGGGCCAGGCGCTGACTCAGCAACATGTTGGTCGGCGCGGGACTTTTCTCACCGAGGGGAAACCCAGCCACAGAGGATGACTGGTGGGCCTCCGGGCGGCGGGGCCACAACGCGCGCGGCTAGCGGGCAGCTGACACGTGGACGATCCAGGGCGCGGGGGGGCCTGTCCGCGCTGGACACAAACTGCCAGGGGGTTTTCTGCAAACCGCGGAGATTTTTGTCTGACAGAACTGAATCTGGAGCCACGAGACTGCTAGCTAGGAGCGTTTTCGGATGAAGATCCCGAACGATCTGCTGGGAATTTTGAGATGCGGTAAAGACGAAAAACGTAGAGGAGGACAAGATCTACGACTTTCGTGTTTGCGGCATCACCAGACGAGGGCTGGATACGCTGGAAACAGCGGACGATCAGAGGGTCCGCGGAGGTGTTTTCCAGGTCTGACGAACTGAAACCGTTGTTGAAAAACTGGCTAGCTGCGGCCAATCTTACGAGGACGAAGGCGAGCGAACTAGCGAGAATCTGGCCAAACCGTAAAAACGAAAATCGCAGCAACGATGAAGGGCTACAACTTTCATCTGGCTAGTTCGCACGGAGGTGCATCACGGCGAGCGGAAAAAACGAAGGAACAGAGGGGCGCGCTAGGTTTCTTTTGCTGTTGTTGATCGCGCGCGGCGGGAGCTGCCTGCGAGCGGTGGCTGCGCACGGTGCCGGCATACGCGACGCAAGCCAGAGAGGAGAGGGGCATGTCCAGGGTACCAAGGGCTCACCGGGGAGGAACCGACGCCGGTGACTGCCATGGCTGACGACGTCCGCGACGAGAGGATGGTGGACGATGACGTGAACACGGCTCGGCCTGCCACTCCAGGCTCCTTCCCTTGTGTGTGATGGAGAGGGTGCGGAGGCTCTCTGGCTCGCCGTCGTGTACAAGGAGAAGGAGAGGAACTCCTGGCGTCTTGGCCACGTCCCGGACACGGTGGCAGCAGACGTGGAAGAGGTGCACCGGACGGCGGGGTGGCTCTGGTCGGCGGCCGATGGAGTTGCGCGTGGGGACAAGAGGAACCGGAAGGGGATCTCGATCTGGTTAGGGCCTTGGTGTGGTGGTGCTCCAGCTTTAAGCAAAAGGCAGGGAGGGAAGACACGAGAGGCAGGAGGTGGGGGCGATCGAGCACGTGAGAGAGGGCGGGGAGGAGGAAAAACAGTGCACCAGCTTGATGTCCACCTGGTCTGGTCGAGCTAGAGGGGAGGGAGGTGACCAGGTCGGGTAGGAGGGGGCTCGGCCTAGGGTTTCGGTAGCCTCGGGTGTGGGCCAGGGAGAGAGGGCCAGGTGGGGCCAGCTAGGTGAGAGACTCGTCATGGGGAAGAGGAGAGGGTGAGGAGGGTGTAACTAGGGTTAGACGAGGGATTAAGCTTAGGGTTAGAGAGAGGGGTGAGGTTTAGGGTAGGGTGATGATGTGCACAAGGTGATGGTTAGAAGAGAGTAAGAGATTAGCTAGAAGAGGCATATGATGGCCAAAAAGAGAGTGAGATAGAGAGGGTTGTGTAAGAGCAAAGGAAGAGAGTTAAAGAGAAAAGGAATACTCCACTTTAAAATCCGAGAAAATAAAACCCAAGGAAAAGAAGATGGTAGAGATCTTGCATGGCCCATGCATGAGTAGTAAATGCCATGTTTAAAATATTGTGAAATCAATAATATTAACATGTCATTATTCTTATGCATTCCCCAAAATTGGAATAAAGCCAAGCAAAAGAATTTAAAGGAAAGTTCCAGATGGAGTAGATGGATATGATCACATTTGATTATAATTGGGACTTGCTAGTGTGTATATTCCACTAGATGTTTAATAGTCCCAAAAATATCCCAACATGAGCATAAATCCATGATAATCCATATGGAAGCTAGGAAAAAGGAGCACTACTCATAATGCATGCAAAGGTGGCTCCACATATCAATAATGTGAAAACAACATGATGCTAAGATGAGAGCATGTGGAAATAGAATTGGATCCATCCCAACCCACATGAGCTAGAGGTAAAACCCAATAAAGTGCAAAGCTCATATATAGTTGGATGGTGGACTTATAAGGTGGTGGCAGAGAAAGGTGATGGAGTTGAATAAAAGATATGCCCCCAACTCAACTTGGACATGTAAACAATATATCAATAACCAAATACAATATCAAGAGGCAAATACAATTAACAATGCATATGAGAGAAGAACCAAAACAAAAAGGGTTTTATATGATGCTCAAATGCAAGGTGGCATGATGACATGAGCATGATATAATTATGATGCAACAATTATATATAGGAAGTAGCATTTATATTACTAGACCAAGTAGCAAAGAATATGGAGGATCTGGAGTTTATTGTAGAGATACTTATTGCTTTCTTTAGCCTTGAGGCTAACGCAATAGATTTGCGGCCGATGGCATCAACCATAATTGGCTTTACCACAGAAAAAGAATTGATGAAACAAAGAGAGAGAGTTTCCTTTCATCTTGTTTGGGGATGTCAAGCACCGGTAGAAAGACGAGGATAGAAAAGAGTTTGCGTTTATTCCACCAGATAATTGAAGATTTTGCTCCGTGTAGAAAGGGTGAGATCACCAACAAGAGATTATTGATTACTTTCTTCGAAAGAGCACTCCGGAAAACAAGGACGGAAGTAAAAGTATCAAGGGATAAAGGCCACTTCTAACTTCCGTGGAATGAGTGAAATCACATTAATTCACCAATTCAATGTACAAGAGCGAATGATAAGAGTAGTGGTATGGTAGCTACTCCATCCCGCACTCAAAGCATTACTCCGCACATGAATAAGAAAATCATGCAACCCAACTACCGAAACAGAGTGAAGGTGTTGGCAAAAACTCATAGAACTCCGTTAGAAAACAAGGATAGATGCAAACGATTCGCCGGATTCATAGATAGATAAAGATGATGATGTTGTCGTCATGTCGGAAGTACCAAGCCACCGGAAAGATATAAAGGAAGATCACGGAGGAGAACTGCAAGATTCAACAGCTACAGAAAAGATAGCACCAACTTGAACGAAAGGAAACAAGATCTGGAAGGTCTTCATGGCCTCCGGTGGATTGAGCATAGACGATAGAGCGAGAGGGTTTCAAGAGATTACTTAACGAGATTGAGGTGAAAGAACTCCATGTTCTTCTTGAAATGATTGAGAGAGATTTAGCAGCCTTGATGAAATCTTCAGCGGAACGACGATGATAACTTGCCAACAAGGAACGACTCCGGATTGGTTGAAGATGGAGGATGGAATTAACAATGGACTTGCTGATTCCAGAGTTGAAGTAATGCATTTAGCAGAAGGACGTGGTCGAGATATGTGACTTCAAAAAGTCAGAATTCTCACTTTGAGACTTTGCACACAGGCAGTGCTCACGAAGCTTGAGAGAAAGAGACACATATGATCTTCCATGTCATTCCATAGATATCGAATAGGCAAGCATATTATCAACATATACCACCATGGATTAACAAGATATTCCCAGAATACCAAGTTCAAGAGGCGGGAGAACGAACAAATGCTCGAAACACTTTCTGAGCTCAACGCTCTTTGAAAGATCAACGTTACGAGTAAGGATTCCTGTTGAAGAAGATGCTCTGACAGAATAGGTTAACTGGTCCTTCGGAAGAAAAAGAGATGTCACCTGGTTCACATTGTCGATCGGATCACCGGTTACAAAGATACAGAGATCTTGGATAAGAACCGATGATAGCTCATACCTTAAGCAAAGCTATCAGAGACGAAAAGATGCAATTCCCTCGTATCCAGGAGAATTGTGCAGATATGGGGTTCAAAAGGATGTGCAGCATGATGGACAGATGATAGACCGCCGTAGTGCTTGGAGAAACTCTGGATTGCCAAAGATGCTTGAATATGCATAGATATGATCGCGGTGTACTCAAAATCACAGGAGATAACCGTCACCATTTGGAGGATAGAGTTGATTGCATTTTCCATATTCCACTCCATCATTCAGATCTATATGACACTTATCATGAGTGGAATATAGCTATGCCGAGAACCAAATTACAATCACCAGCATCGGATCGACACATGTTATGTAATTAGCCCAAGAGAATTGGAGATGAAATGAAACTCTAGGATTAAGCGCCGGTGACAAAAGAATGAGTTAGCATGGACATGCTGATAAAAGGGAGATAGATAATGTTTTACACATGACTGAAAAGGAGTGTGGAAGAACAGATGTATCAAAGAAAAATTTTCCGCATTTTTCGGCATTAAAATACCAATAGATGCGCAAAAACATTTATCAAGTAGCGATTAGCAACTGATGGTATCAGATAATGTGGAGTTGCTAGAAGGAAGGACACTCTTAAGAAGATGGCAGCGGTTAACAAGGAGTCAGATAGATCGCGCCGGTATTCAAAAGCCTGTCAGTATGGAATGTACCAACAGTTGATAACCAAAGGCCGATTGTGATAACAACTTGGATGCAACAGATAGACAAGGAATTACACACACACACACACTCAACCTATGGTACTACGGAAACCCAGAACACGTGAATCCTAGTTTGAATTTAAGAAGAGGATAGAAAACGTTACACTTCCTTACCAAAAAAGGGTGGTGGGTGGGTAAGAATAAAAATGGAAGCAGTCCTACTCTCGCGTTTTGTTTTTCCCTAGTATACATAGCTACCAAAAATATTTGCTAGACTGACAACGACCATTTGGCTGAGACCCTGAAGGGCGGGATGGCTCTGATACCAATTGTAACTACCTCGGTGAATTACGCTCCTAGTTACAAGCCTGGACGAGCGGAAATGGTTAAAATAGTACGGTGGGGCCCAAATGCCACTCATAGGTAGACCTTTCGGCCGTCCTAACCATTTCCAAACATCGGGACAAGAACGGGCGGCGTAATCGGCAGGCGAAGGGATCAACTACATACACAAATGAGTATGTATGCAAGCCACCATACAACAGTCCTCAGAGCCATTCCATCTAAAAGAAATAGGAATACTGTAACGCCATACGGCAAGATCCAAATATCCTAGATAGATATATAGTTTAGGATATCTCCTCATACATCAAACATCAGAGCATCAGGCGGAAGCGGAAAACAAGATCCGAGTATGGATAAGAAGCAAATCGGCATAAGATGCCCCATAAATAAACATATCCCGCCCACAGATCTCACGGGTCCCCGTTCCCGGAATCTCTATACCGAATGATCGTTGTCCACATCGTCCGTCTCCTCCACCCAGTATCCATCTTGTGAGTGTACCTGTTTATCTGAACCAAATAATTTATCGTGTGAGACCCTAGGGGTACTCAGCAAGTCTTTATGCCTCTAAAGGGGACACAACCTGGGGTGACGCAATTGCAGCAAAAGATAAACCCTAACAATTGTATAGATACTCGCTAACCATCCGCCTAACCAAAGATAGACGGATGTCCGTGAATTAATAACAACAGTTATAACAGTAATATTAGCAGATCCATCCTCCTCCTCGCTTACCAACGAGGAAGCGGACGAACACCCCCCATCTGTTGGCAGTTTTATTATCCATTCCATGAGTGTTGCACTATTTACTAGTCAGTTACTTAGTCAAATTAAAAGCGGTACTTCAGTTATACTTGTCTATTATCGAGAAACTGTGCTCCAAGTCGTCCATAACCGCGGACACGGCTTTCAGAAAGTTTTACCCTGCAGGGGTGCACAAATAGCAACACACACTCGATCAACCTTTGAAAAACCAAATCAAAACCCAACGAGGCATTCACGACAAAGCAATCACCAGATTCAGAAATATTTCAGGGGGCCACCCCATTAAGCTACCCGCAACGAAGTTAGCTGACTCCGAGACGGACTCAAGGTTTGGGTGGACGGCTGTAAACGACTGGGAACCCGAAAGTGTGACTGGGCTTGTCGATACCGCGAAAACGTGTCCCGTTCCTAAACAGTACAGGTGCAGTACATCGCACAATTTAAATAAAGCGGTAAAGCATGGCATAAGTACAGGATAGTGAATAAAACCTCAAACTAGTTTGTGGCCCCAAGAAATAAGAATGAATCAAGCTCTGGCTTAGGGGGGTCCCATAATCCTCCCGGATGTGGATAACTCGAATATTCAAGGAACAGGAATCAAGTACTCGGGGTCCTACGGGACACAAGTGAGCATGAAAAACCAAATAGCATATATTGCTCACCGGTGCCACTTTCATTAGTTATCCCATTACTACTCAGGTTAAGTTGTTTAGGTACATCGTTATCCGTCAGACACTCACATACCCTACACATGCTATTCTACGACTCGCATGGCTCAAACAACTCCTGTAGTAATGGCTCATGGGATGGAGGAACAAGCTTTGGTGGGGTTTAAAAGCAAAGGCTATGCAATACTTGAGACTTTTTTGTACCCAGGTTGTTCTAGCCCGAGTCACTGACGAGTGGGCCAGGCGCTGACTCAGCAACATGTTCGTCGGCGCGGGGCTTTTCTCACCGAGGGGAAACCCAGCCACAGAGGATGACTGGTGGGCCTCCGGGCGGCGGGGCCACAACGCGCGCGGCTAGCAGGCAGCTGACACGTGGACGATCCAGGGCGCGGGGGGCCTGTCCGCGCTGGACACAAACTGCCAGGGGGTTTTCTGCAAACCGCGGAGATTTTTGTCTGACAGAACTGAATCTGGAGCCACGAGACTGCTAGCTAGGAGCGTTTTCGGATGAAGATCCCGAACGATCTGCTGGGAATTTTGAGATGCGGTAAAGACGAAAAACGTAGAGGAGGACAAGATCTACGACTTTCGTGTTTGCGGCATCACCAGACGAGGGCTGGATACGCTGGAAACAGCGGACGATCAGAGGGTCCGCGGAGGTGTTTTCCAGGTCTGACGAACTGAAACCGTTGTTGAAAAACTGGCTAGCTGCGGCCAATCTTACGAGGACGAAGGCGAGCGAACTAGCGAGAATCTGGCCAAACCGTAAAAACGAAAATCGCAGCAACGATGAAGGGCTACAACTTTCATCTGGCTAGTTCGCACGGAGGTGGATCACGGCGAGCGGAAAAAACGAAGGAACAGAGGGGCGCGCTAGGTTTCTTTTGCTGTTGTTGATCGCGCGCGGCGGGAGCTGCCTGCGAGCGGTGGCTGCGCACGGTGCCGGCATACGCGACGCAAGCCAGAGAGGAGAGGGGCATGTCCAGGGTACCAAGGGCTCACCGGGGAGGAACCGACGCCGGTGACTGCCATGGCTGACGACGTCCGCGACGAGAGGATGGTGGACGATGACGTGAACACGGCTCGGCCTGCCACTCCAGGCTCCTTCCCTTGTGTGTGATGGAGAGGGTGCGGAGGCTCTCTGGCTCGCCGTCGTGTACAAGGAGAAGGAGAGGAACTCCTGGCGTCTTGGCCACGTCCCGGACACGGTGGCAGCAGACGTGGAAGAGGTGCACCGGACGGCGGGGTGGCTCTGGTCGGCGGCCGATGGAGTTGCGCGTGGGGACAAGAGGAATCGGAAGGGGATCTCGATCTGGTTAGGGCCTTGGTGTGGTGGTGCTCCAGCTTTAAGCAAAAGGCAGGGAGGGAAGACACGAGAGGCAGGAGGTGGGGGCGATCGAGCACGTGAGAGAGGGCGGGGAGGAGGAAAAACAGTGCACCAGCTTGATGTCCACCTGGTCTGGTCGAGCTAGAGGGGAGGGAGGTGACCAGGTCGGGTAGGAGGGGGCTCGGCCTAGGGTTTCGGTAGCCTCGGGTGTGGGCCAGGGAGAGAGGGCCAGGTGGGGCCAGCTAGGTGAGAGACTCGTCATGGGGAAGAGGAGAGGGTGAGGAGGGTGTAACTAGGGTTAGACGAGGGATTAAGCTTAGGGTTAGAGAGAGGGGTGAGGTTTAGGGTAGGGTGATGATGTGCACAAGGTGATGGTTAGAAGAGAGCAAGAGATTAGCTAGAAGAGGCATATGATGGCCAAAAAGAGAGTGAGATAGAGAGGGTTGTGTAAGAGCAAAGGAAGAGAGTTAAAGAGAAAATGAATACTCCACTTTAAAATCCGAGAAAATAAAACCCAAGGAAAAGAAGATGGTAGAGATCTTGCATGGCCCATGCATGAGTAGTAAATGCCATGTTTAAAATATTGTGAAATCAATAATATTAACATGGCATTATTCTTATGCATTCCCCAAAATTGGAATAAAGCCAAGCAAAAGAATTTAAAGGAAAGTTCCAGATGGAGTAGATGGATATGATCACATTTGATTATAATTGGGACTTGCTAGTGTGTATATTCCACTAGATGTTTAATAGTCCCAAAAATATCCCAACATGAGCATAAATCCATGATAATCCATATGGAAGCTAGGAAAAAGGAGCACTACTCATAATGCATGCAAAGGTGGCTCCACATATCAATAATGTGAAAACAACATGATGCTAAGATGAGAGCATGTGGAAATAGAATTGGATCCATCCCAACCCACATGAGCTAGAGGTAAAACCCAATAAAGTGCAAAGCTCATATATAGTTGGATGGTGGACTTATAAGGTGGTGGCAGAGAAAGGTGATGGAGTTGAATAAAAGATATGCCCCCAACTCAACTTGAACATGTAAACAATATATCAATAACCAAATACAATATCAAGAGGCAAATACAATTAACAATGCATATGAGAGAAGAACCAAAACAAAAAGGGTTTTATATGATGCTCAAATGCAAGGTGGCATGATGACATGAGCATGATATAATTATGATGCAACAATTATATATAGGAAGTAGCATTTATATTACTAGACCAAGTAGCATTACAATTGTTAGATAATTGGGATGCTACAAACCATCCCAAAAAAGTGTGCGAACAAGGAGAAACACTTCATACTTTATTAGTATAGGTATAGGTATAGATAAAATATTAAATCAAATTTAACTATGTATTATATGGCCCTTGGGCTGGTCTATTTTAAGATCGCTCTTGACAAAGCCCATCCTGGGGCATGATCAGGTCTAGCACAACTAATGTTTTCTAGGCAAACAATGTCACACACTCACACTGGACTTAGGCTGATGGATTTTGGACCTGAGCCTGCGCAGAGCGACCAAAGCACGAGAACTCACACTTTGTTTCTACAAAAAATAACTTACACTAAGCTACCACAATAGAATAGAAGATGAAATAATCTTAAATGCAATACTACTTATGCACATGAGGCATGCACTGAAAAAATAAATACCACATATATCAAAAGTAAAGTCTTGAAATAAACCACTAAATTAATGACACCTATTAACAGGGGGAATGGGAAACTCACAATATTTTATCAAAGTTGGTATGTCCTTCATCTATATCAACATAGGAAGCAGAAATGCACATCATGACCCCAAGATGCCAAGAAACATGAGAGTGGATTTTTCGCAGGAATCATACTTCCTACAGGACCCAAAATGTTCCATAAATAAATCCTAGATTCACTACCTATGGGTTAAAGTCGTTCACCATCCGTGACAACGACCATTCAGCCAAGCAAACCCAAAATAAACTGATTAAAAGAATCTCACAAGTACAAAGAATCGTCATGATTACATATACTTTATCCAGGCTGTAGATGTTCCGCTTATGTTTTGTTCAATCCGTGTACATGAAACACCTATCGGGGAACAGACCATTCCTAAAAGAATATCACGGGACCGGTCAGCAATCTAGCATCGATCATCTTGAAGTCCATAAGCAAACCAGAGAAATATCATGGCTCTTAGAATTAAAATAATCATAATTTAGCTATACCAAAACATGTGCACATCCTTCTAGACATAATAATTTTATTTGCATCCTATACTGCTAGCTAATATATTGAACTAATGAATGTACACCACAATAGATGCGCAACCATTGCATACCTGCAAGTTCCAGTCAATGGGAGTGTGCAGCTTCAGATATCCATAGGCAGTTATTCCTTCTTGGCGCTTCTGTTCAATTCCCAGTAGCATCACTTGGTTCTTCTAAAATAAGAAGGAAAAGAACATGGAACCAGCGGTCATCAAGGAAATTCCAAGAATCTTGATCAAATCATCAAGGTAGCAAGGCTGTAGTGTATGAGGGAGCAGCCGACCACGGCGCTTCATGCATCAATAACCTTCTCTTAGTACACACTGCAAAAGTCTTCAATTGTCCCTGCTTTTATGATCTAATCACCTAGCTTCTTGACAAAACATATTTACCTGCCAGAAAGCATATTTTCTAATGAAGACTTCCGTAATGACACACTGATATCTCACCTAGCTGCTAAAATATATTATCAAGCTGTAAAGTATTTTAGCAGGTATACTTGAGAAAGATCTAGAACTTCGAACACAATGGATCTTGTTGAATAATTACTTGGTTCGACAATTAAGTGACCTAGTTCAGCGATGGCGACACGGACAAAACACCGGGAACTTGAGGACGAGATCGGAATCCTCCATCGCGAGGTGTGTTCGATTGTCGAGAATCAAGAGTCAATTCAAACGCCGCTTGATGCAGTTCACGTCCGGCTAGAAAAAGTGAATACGCTGGAAACCAAGATGCATAATATGAAGAGTATGCTGGTGAAGAGCGACCAGATGCAGACATATATGTTTGAATACTTGAAGAGTTCGGAAGGTAAACTCACCCGCCCTTCCACCCCTGAACCTGTCACGCCTAGTGCCAACTATATGCTTGGAGATCAAGATTTGCTTCTTAACAACACGAGATAGAGCAGGAAATCCAGAGAACACATGCTCTCAATCAGTTGCAAGTCACAGGTAAACCTACTGAAACTGTATTGTTGGATGGTACTCCTCATAGTAAAATTGCTGAAACAAATCTTACTACTGATCTTGGAATAGCAGAATTAGATGAAGCTACTCATGATTTCTTTTTCTCGATGATATGACCATCCTAGATTCTCCTTCGGGATACACCAAAATCCTAAAACTGGTC
This sequence comes from Avena atlantica, assembly GCA_910589765.1. NCBI lineage: Eukaryota > Viridiplantae > Streptophyta > Magnoliopsida > Poales > Poaceae > Avena > Avena atlantica. The sequence continues at coordinate 522,383,206 of OU342739.1, read as the reverse complement.
ACACGAACCCTTACCTTGACCCGGCCGCTGTATTCTCCCCGCCACCACCAGCCGCTGCACCGTAGGCCACCGCACGTTATGATCCGCACGACCTCTTCCTCTATCGCCACAGCCTATGATCCCACTCAAACACACCGAGTCCGCACCGGAGACCGGGGAGAGGCCTCGAGGAGGGGAGGAGGCCGGAGAAGTACTCCTGGATGTCGACATCGCCGTGGTCGACGAGTTTCTAGGCCGGCCAGTGTAGGTCGGTGGGCGGCGTATAGACTATTGACGGCGCCGTACTCTAGGTGGAACTGCTCGTCGGTAGAGAGATGCGATGGTGGAGGGGAGAGGATGACGGCGCTAGACATGATGGGACTGCGCGACGGTTTCTGGCTGGACGAAAACGTTCGGTCGAGTGATTGGGATTTGGTAAAGAAGAGCAAAACGCCCCATTGGGCTTGGCCCACTTGTGCGCAAACGGGCGACGGGCGAGCGCGACGAAGAGAGCCGACGTAGTGGGCAGAAAACGGAACCACGATATTCTTTTTAGATAGTAGAGATAATGTACCGGACTTATTTGTATTATAGTACTTTCTCCGTTGAGAAATAACTAACTTGAGTTTGTCTAAATTTGAATATATCTAGACATACTTTAGGTACAGAAACATTTAAATCTAGAAAAATTCAAATCAGTTATTTCTAAATGAAGAGAGTAGAAACTTTCTCAGGCCATAGTGTGAAAGTTTCAATCGAGTCTTCTGGGGATGCTTTTGGCCCCCCTCTTACCCCTTCAGCCATTCCCGTCGCTGAGAAGAAATAAGAGTGAACCCCTGCTGAGAAAACAGAAGGCAAGAGCTGTCCAGTTCGTAAGCTCAGTCGACCCAGACATCCTAGTCAAAGTGTGATAGGAGGAATAGAGAGATAAACAAACACCTGTAATCAGGCACATGAACCAAGGATACGACAAGGGCTTGCTGCTACTAATTTGCCGATTCATTCTTTACTTATGGGCAACGTGTGACTCATCGCCATCATCACGGATTCCCGCCCCTTCTGGAATCAAAGAAGCGTCGTCCTCTCCAATCAGCGGGCAAGACCAATCGGGTCCGAGTTTGAAATTGATCGCGACCATTTGAAATTTCCTTTGAGTACCTTTAGCTCGCCATTTCAAATAATTACCGTATTGTAAAGATCTATATCTCCATACTGTACCGTAAGTTATTCATATGCATGTCTGGTGTTTGTGTATGTATGTAACATTCATGCTAGCTCAATCTTGTATCACCTACATCTTGATGATCTAGTTTGTCGGTCCATCGTTTTATGACAAGGTCCACATGAAAAAGATTCAATTGACAATTTGATTCCATTCCGACGATCAATTCAGAGTTTCTTTAACTGGAACTTCTCAATTTTGCGTTGAAGTTTGGACTTGTTTTAAACAAGTTTCTAAAATTCATGACATATAGTCAACCGTTTAAAATTTCCTTTCAAGAGTAACTTTATCTTGTCATTTCACATAACTCTCGTGTTGTAAGAAGTTCATTTTGATAGTCATAAATGAGTAGATCTGAAACTGTAACTACGAAAGTTTAAGGCGTTTATGTGTGATACAAGGTCACCATGTGGATAAAAGGTGACAGTAAAGTTAGGCTCGTATAGAACCAAACAACCTATATTACATCATTTGCTGAGCAAAAAAAAAAAGGCTATAGCCTATCAAAAAAGTGAAGAACATGCCCCAAGTGAAGTTTTTGACGGAAGATGCCTCCAGAGCCTTGCCCACAGGAGCTCCAAAATAGCTACAGCCTACCAAGCATGACCATCAAGACTATAAAATCTTCTGTCTTCATGCACCTACAATGCACAACCCTATCTTATGAAATTGTTTTATTTATGAGAACGCTTCAAGATAGAAAATTATGGACACAATCAACTTCTCTTAAGATATTTGTTAGACAATGCTTTAGAGCTTCTAGTCAAGGTGTTTAGAGATACTATAAATGAATTGATATATTTATGTGTAGTGTTCAAAGATTAGAGGGAATAGGAGAAAAATAGACTCTCGGACAGCCAGTTCAGTCTGATTTGTCACCCGCAAATTAATCTATGGTAGTAGGCGAGCTTGACCATTTTTCATGCATTCAATGATGTTCGACAAATTGATGGGTTTTCTGAGAAACAACACATCAAAATGGATTCATCGGTTAATACTCTTATAAGTAATAGAAATATATTGTGGATGAAAAATATTATAATTGTGTAACAAATATTCCATCATAATTATTCGGTAGAATAATACGCAGTCAACTTAACTAAGAGTAATAGAAAACTATAATAAGGGCATTCTCTGTCGCTAAATATGGGTGGTTCTTATTGTGTCTCTGTATATTCTAAACCAGCATTCTAAAGCAAAGTGTGTGGCGGCATGATCAACATCGATGCAAAAACAATTGGCTGAAATGGTGAAAAATATAAGATGAACAACGAACAAAGTTGAGTTGAATGAGGAAAACAAATATTAACAATGTGAGAGAATAATAGAGACCATTGAAAATAAACTTAGGCCTGATGTGGAATGCGTTGAAGCCGACAAGCTAAAAGCTAAAAAGGACAAAACTAAACATGGAATTGGAGGCAAAGAAAATGAGGTTGGCTAAAAGAAACTATCATGTTGTAATCTTATAAACACATATCAAAGAATGGTGGGGTGGGGAGGGGAAAAGCACTATAATTCTACAGGAATTTTTTTCCAAGACATAAGATTATCGATTTGTACCCAAGTTATTTTTATTGCTCTTGTATGAAAAAATGATTATTTCTAATAGGTTAATTTAAGCAGATAGAATTTTTTTGTAGAAATTAGGACAAAAAATCGTTGCATAATATTTGTATGGGACTCATCAGAGCTCGGATGTCCTATAGATTAAGAATTGTATGAACTAGGAAAACTTATGCAATTCTTTTTAAAAACAAAAAAGGCCTTCAACATCACAAAGGCGAGAAAGTTTTCTAAACATTCCCATATAAAAAAAGGGATAGCCCTTGTTCAGGTATTGTTCACCATTTCTCATTTTGATGCATATAACTAGCCCGAACTCCGGACACCGAGTCAGATGTTTGCATGAGCCTTTATTTATTTGTCACCTTGGACCCCCAACAACTATATTACTCTATGTGATACCTGACTCAAAAAAGGGTCAAGAAACAAATATTTGTCATTTTTTGCGAATTTTTACTGATCTATTAAAAATCACAACACGGTACAAACATGCCCAAAAGTAATAAAAACTATAAATAGGTCAATGGACCACTTAGCGACGACTATAATCACTAGCGCGAGCCGAAATCACACCGCCGTCCTCACTTCTCTATTACCAGAGTCAGACAAAACTTGTCATAATAGAGCTTGTTGTAATAGAAAGACGGAAAGTCATCGTGATAAGGTCACAAAGGATCAGCGCACCAAAGAACCAATCACCGCCAATAATAATAACCATAGATTAAAAAAGACTGACCGTAAATTACATAAACTAATACAAAAAAAATCGGATGAGGTGAGTTGGCTCCATCAAGCACATGCCGGAGACAAGGGCCGACGCACTGCTGCTTGCCTCTTTTCTACACCTCGTTGGCCTATGGTGGTGGCCTGCCGGGGTTCCTGATTCGAGCTATAGTAGAGACCACCCAGCTTACACATCAACTTTTTTTCGCAAGCGAACTCCATAGTTGAATCAAGATTGAAATCCACATCATCCCACATTGACAATGACATGTTCCCAATGTTTTGGACGAGGAAGTACTATCCGAATTGGGCGCTAAAACCGCAAGAGATTCCTACAGCGACCAGGTGTCCAAATCGTCTAAACTTTTTGTCAGAAAGCAGCAATGATAGCAGTAGAGTTGTGAGCGATTTTTGTACCTTAATCTGTAGGGAGCGGCACTAGTTTCAGTAACCTTTAGGCCTTGTTTTGTACTAGGATATTTGCATGGAGCAAGGAGTGTTTATCCCACGTGGATTTGGTGAAACCGCTGGGTTCACCCAAAACGCGAGGACGACCCGTCGAGCGAGCGGAGGTATCCTAGCGTTTCAACGTACAAGCGTATCAAAGGGTTTCAGGGAGTTTCGCCCGTGTTATCTGGGGTTGGGCCTATCTAAACCCGGCATGCAAAACATTCGAACGGGAATTTGACAGGATCTCGGGCTAGGGTGGAAAAATACTCCTTAACCCCTTCAAAACTCTGTGTATAAAACGAGGCCTTAAGGTACGTGGTGTGCGATATTTGGCAATCTCATGTGTCATGGCGATCTGCTTAGTGCTTGTCACCCCAATTTTTAGGATGTAACACATTTTTGCGTTCGCCGAGGGTAAATTATATTCTGTCAAATTGTAAAAAACATGGGACAGAATGTTCAAGTCTGGTTCTGTTTTTGTACCTAATTGTTGGATTGACCCAATTTTGCTCTGTCTGATTGCCAAAAGGTAATAAAATAGAGATGACTAGTGTTTGGCATTGGATATGTTCTATATTTTCTTTTTCCAACAATGTTAATCAGTTGGTGTTGAAATTTCAAGAGGGGGTAAGTCGATGGACACTTCCCCCGGGTTTTCAGTGTATCTGATCCTCCCCCTTCAGAAAATTGGACAGTTCCATTGATAAAAACAAGTCTTGACTAGACCCAACCTCACCATCTGATAGCATGCGGCACAGGATCAATGACCACGGTCAGCTACAACACGTCATCAATCATGCGGACAGAAGCAAATGCTACTTCTGACTAAGGAAATACCCATGAACAAAATGACAACCAATTCATATAATGCAATTAGAATTAGAATACATGAAAGAAAAAAATCATTTTTGCTTGAATTGGCAGGGGCCGCGCGAACGCATACCCCCTCTATCACAAATTATGATGTCCACTCTCCCACTCGGGGAGAAGGTAGACCAACACTCTCACCAAGTGCAATGTGAGCCATTGATCTAGGCCACGGATTTTCTTGATCTTCCGTCGACCCCGTCCAGGTAAGTATGTTACAATGGAGCACCTAGTTGTCCTGATATAGCCAGCTCTCAGCCTCTAATCTCCTTATAGTGTCGATGTGGTACTAAACAAAACAGGGTGCCTGGCAATGTGAATCGATTTTGGGAGGGCTTATGAGTCCGAACAGGCTCTCAATGCCAAGGCCCAATATGCTCTCCACCGTTTCCTCATTTTGTTGTTCTACAATAAAAAACAATATTGCCAGAAAACTGTCAAAAAAGAGCGGCATGGATAATTTTCAATGGAGGTTCATTCAGATATCCGTATGTGGCTTTCTTTGTTTGCCGCCCAGAGCTACTATATGTGGTACCTGACTCCAAAAAAGGGTCAGGAAACAGCGTTGACTAGTGTTTTTCGTTGACCTTAGGTTTTTCCCCTTTTCAAACAATAATGCACCAGACTATTATCTGTCTTAGAAACTTTCTGAGGCCATAATCTGATTAACTATGCCGAAAGTTCAGGGGATGTGTTTGGCGCCCCTCTTCCCCTTCAGCCATGCATTCCTCTCGCCGAGAAGGAAAAAAGAGTGAACCCCTGCTGAGAAAACAAAAGGCAAGAGGTGTCAGGTTCGTTAGCTCTGTCGACCCAGACTTTCTAGTCAAGCGTGATAGGAGGAGTAGAGAGATAAACAAACACCTGATGAGGTGACTTGCTCAATCAGGCACATGCACGAAGGATATGACAAGGGCTTGCTGCTGCTAATTTGCCGATTATTCTTTCTTTACTTGCGGGCAACGTGTGACTCATCGCCATCATCATGGATTCCCTTCCCGCCCCTTCCGGAATCAAAGAAGCGTCCTTCTCCTCTCCGATATCAGCAGCCAAGATTACCAAAACAAAATGCTAATATAATGTGCGTGCGCTGTCTACGTACCTGGGATGGATCGATAATCAATCGATCGATCTGTGACGGATCGCACGTCGTCCCGCCGGATCTATCCAGAGCCTTTGGCTTGCATGCGTCAGATCGAAACGACAAGGCCGGTTTCGTTCGTCCATGGCGATTTTTTTTGTAGCTGGCCTGGTCGCTTTCCGATTGTACACGGCAGCGCGAGCTAGCTAGATAGATCCCAGGTGGACTGAAATTACGGGAGTGCGGTTGCAGGAGAACGTGAGGGGGGCACATGAATGAATCATTGGAATGATTGGCTGTGAATTCTGATCTCTCACGGTGATCGCGGGGCGCCCCGTGTCAGGAATATGCAACATATATTCCTCTGCGGACAGGTAAAGGGAAAATATACAGGAAGCCCCCTAACATATGGGGAAATACAATATACAGATATATACATCTAACACCCCCCTTAAACTCATGGTGGATCCACAACACTGAGTTTGGAGAGTAAGAAATCATACTGCGCTCTGGTCTGTGTCTTCGTAAAGAAATCCGCCAACTGTAAATCTGAAGGCACATACTGAAGCGCAACAACCTGAGCCTGCACCTGAGCACGTGTATAGAAAGCATCAACACCAATATGCTTGGTAAGCTCATGCTTGACCGGATCACGTGCAACACTAATAGCACCTGTACTGTCAGACAAAATCAGAGTGGGTGTAGTAATAAAGACCCCAAAATCCACAAGTAACCACCGTAACCAGGTCACCTCAGCAGTCAACAAGGCCATAGCACGCAACTCAGCCTCAACACTCGAACGAGAAACCGCTGTCTGTTTCTTCGTCTTCCAAGCAATGAGCGAACCACCAAGAAACACACAGTAAGCAGAAAGTGAACGATGATCCGAAGGATCACTCGCCCACGTAGCGTCCGAATAGCACTGGAGCCGGAGAGAGCTGGAACGAGGAAAGAAAAGGCAACGAGTGATCGTACCGCGAAGATAACGAAGAACACGGAGAAGATGACTATAGTGAACAGTGGTGGGAGCAGAGACAAACTGACTCAGAATATAAACAGGATAAGAGATGTCAGGACGAGTGACAGCAAGATAAACTAGACTCCCAACAAGATGACGATAACGCGTCGGATCAGAAAGAGGATCACCATCAGTAGGTTGAAGTTTAACATTAAGCTCCATAGGGGTCTCAACAGTGCGCTCATCCCCAAGAGCAGCACGAGCAAGAAGATCCTGAATATACTTTTCCTGGGAGATGTAAAAGCCATCAGAAGTGGAGGAAACCTCAATCCCAAGAAAGTATCGAAGAGGACCAAGATCAGTCATAAGAAACTGCACGAAGACGAGCCTTAACAAAGGGGATATACGCAGGATCATCACCAATAATGATCATATCATCAACATAGAGAAGAAGGAGAGTGCGTCCACGAGGAGAAGTGTGAACAAACAGCGCTGGATCATGAGCACTAGGGGAGAAACCAGCAGCAGTCACTACAGAAGCAAAGCGCTCAAACCAAGCACGAGGGGCCTGTTTGAGGCCATAAAGAGAACGTCGAAGACGACAAACCATCCCCGCGGGAACATAATACCCAGGAGGAGGCAGCATATAAACCTCCTCACTCAACTCACCATTGAGAAAGGCATTCTGAACATCAAGCTGGGACACAGACCAGTGACGAACAGAAGCAACAGCAAGAAGAGTACGCACAGTGGTCATATGAGCCACAGGAGCAAAGGTCTCATCATAGTCACGACCATGCTCCTGTTGAAAACCACGAGCCACAAGACGCGCTTTATGTTGGAGATATGCCCAAGAGGCAATAATAAAGTAGGTTATTATCATATCTTCATACTTATGATAAATGTTTACATACCATGCTATAATTGTATTAACAGGAAACATTAATACTTGTGTGATTTGTAAACATAAAAGGGTCCCTAGTAAAGCCTCTTGTTAAACTAGCTTGTTGGTTAATATATGATCATGGTTTCCTGATCATGAACATAGAGATGTTATTAACAACAGGGTCATATCATTAGGAGAATGATGTGATGGACATACTCCTATAGATAAGCGTAGCATAAAGATCAAGTCATTTTAAATAGTTCAATTGCTATATGCTTTCTGATACATAGTAACCTAATTCCTTCGACCATGAGATCATGCATATCATCTTTGCCGAATGGATGCTTTGATGACATCAAACACCACACCGTAACTGGGTGGCTATAAAGGTGGCATTGAGTGTTCGGAAAGTATTGGTTGAAACACATGGATCAAGAGTGGGATTTGTCCATCCATATGACGGATAGATATACTCTGGGCCCTCTCGGTGTAATGTCATCCAATTAGCTTGCAAGCATGTGACTGGCTCACAAGGGATCACATATCACGGGAACGAGAAAAGAGTACTTATCGGTAACGAGGTTGAACTAGGTATGCAGAGATACCGACGATCAAAACCTCGGATAAGTAAACTATCGTGAGACAAAGGGAAATTGGTATCGTATGTAAGTGGTTCATTCGATCGCAAAGTAATCGTAGAAATATGTGGGAGCCATATGAATTTCCAGATTCCTCTATTGGTTATTGTTCGGAGAAGTGTCTCGATCATGTCCGCATAATTCACGAACCGTAGGGAGACACACTTAAGGATTCGACGTTGTTTGAGTAGTTATGGAATGATGAGTAAGAGACCGAATGTTGTTCGGAGTCTCGGATGGGATCCGGGATACCACGAGGAGATCCGAAATGGTCCGGAGAATAAGATTCATATAAGGAAAGTCCCGTTTAGGAGTTGGGGAATGATTCCGGTGTTTCCATCGGGAATGTTCTAGAAGGTTCCGGAATGTCTGGCACTCCGGGGGGGAAGGGTACATGAATGTGTTATATCAAGTTGGTATGATTGCATCATGTACTAAGTGTCATCGCTGTACCAAATAGAGGATTTATTTAAATCCTAGTTTGAAAAGTCAAACAGCTAGTTTGAAAAGTCAAACGACTAATTTTGGTAAAGAGGAGAAGGAGGTTTGATTGAAACCGAGTTGGGGAGGAGTTCCCTCCTCCAACCGGCGGCCCACCTCCAAGCCGAGTTGGGGAGGGAATCCCCTCCCCTTGGCTGCACCTCCCACCTATAAAGGGAGGGGCAGGGCTGCCCCTCCAATACACACAAGTTCCTATCCTCTAAATCTAAACCCTAGCCACAGCCTCCGGTTTAGAGCCGTTTTGGTTTAGAGCTTCTAATTGCCCTAGCCTTCGGTTTAGAGCCTTCTAATTGGTGTGTCTAAACCCTAGACCACTAAAGCTCTCTCATAGTCCACCATACTCGCTCCGGCTTAAGGCGAAGCCCTGCGAGATCTCCCCTCTACTTCCGGTATCACGCCGTGGTGCTGCCGGAATCGCGAGGAGAGTGCTACAACCTCCGCTGCCTGCTGGAACAAGGGAGAGGAAGGTCTTCGTCGAGTACCGAACGTGTGACCGACTGCGGGAGCGCTGCCGGAATGCAGCGCCGGAAGGATCGTCTGCGCGATCTTGAGATCGGAAAGAGTACGACTACATCATCCACGAGAATCTGCTCTCGTTAACCGCTTTGGAATCTTCGAGGGTAAGTTATTCCAACGACTCGTTGCTACAATCTAGTAGATAGATCTTGGCTTGTTTGTTTGTATGCGATAGAAATTTTTTGTTTTCCATGCTACGAACCCCTACAGTGGTATCAGAGCCGTGTCTATATGTAGATCTGTTGCACGAGTAGAACACAATGGTCATTGTGGGCGTTGATGCTTTTATTGTCGATTGCTTCTTGTGTACTTTGCATCTTGCGGTATGTTGGGATGAAGCGGCCCGGGCTAACCTTAGATGACATCGTTCATGAGACTTGCTCCACGCTTGACATGCAACTTGTATTGCATAAGTGGCTTTGCGGGTGCCTGTTTCTCCTAGCATAGTTAAGATCCAATTTACAACGGGTGATTAACAATACTAGTATCAATGTTGTGGTTCATGTTCGTAAGTTAGAACGACACTTATTGAAAGCCCCAAACCACGTAAAATATGCAAAGAAAGTAGAGGCGTCTAACTTTGTTTTGCAGGGGTGTGCAGTGATGTGATATGGCCATGATTGTGATTATATATGATGTATGCAATGTTTCTTATTGTAAGTCGGCAACCGGCAGGAGCCATATGGTTGTCTTTAATTTCTGTTAAGACCCGCGTGTCTATTCAAAGTAGTTGTAATAGTTTAAGCCGGTGGACGACAACCATGGAGCAGCGTCATTGACCTTGATGCAATGCCGGTGATGATGGAGATCATGTTCGTGCTTGAAGATGGGGATCGGAAGCACAAGAAGAAAGGCCATATCATATCACATATTATGAATTGCATGTGATGTTAATCCTTTATGCATCTTGTATTGCTTAGTAGACGACGGTAGCATTATAAGATGATCCCTCATGCACATGAATTTCAAGTCATAAAGTGTTCACCCTTAGTTGTCACCGTTGCTAAAGCTTGTTGTTTCGAAGCACCACGTGATGATCGGGTGTGTTAGATTCCGCAAGTGTATACAACGTGGGCAAGCCAGATTTGCTCATGCGGAAGCTAAGGTTTGATCTTGACGAGCCTAGCATATACAGACATGGTCTCAGGAACACGGATAACCGAAAGGTAAAGCATGAGTCATATAGGAGATATGATGAACATGTTGATTGTTCGCCATTGAAGCTATGTCAACTCTCGTGATGATCGGTTTTGATGTGGTGGATTTGGTTCGTGTGATCACTAAAACAATATGAGGGATATTTTTTTGAGTGGGAGTTCACCTAGATTAATTTAATTATTAATTAGAACTCAATTTATCATAAACTAAATCAAAGTGAATTTGCATAGTTGTTGTAGTCATTGGCATCCGTTTACCACCTTGCGCTTAGTTATAATTGGGATGATAGAACTATAGAATTCTGGTTAGTTACTTTACGAACTGGTATCGTATTGTTTTGAAGTGTTAATCTAAAGTTTAAAAGTCCTATTGCAAACTTTCAGTAAGTTCCGGTTACTCCATGAAGTTTAATAATTGGTATTAAAACAAGAGTGACCATTCCAAGTGTTAGTGTATAAGTATCATGTTTGTCTCCATGATTCTTGATATTCAAAGGATTGTCTTAATATCAAGGTTATCTACGATCTGAAAGAGTTGTTTCAGAAACCATGATGTGTGGAAGATATTGTGATATCTGAAACGAAGTTTTGGTTGAAACATGATAGAGTATAATATGGCAAAAGTCATGTTCTCATATTTGATGAGAATTTGCAAAAGGTTGGAGACACTAGTTGTCCTAATCCTACAAAAGGGTTTTGGAGAGCAACATTATACTCGCGATTCACCATTACAAGCTAAAAGTAGCTTGATCTTGGATAATTCCATGATAAAGGTGAATGTTTGATGTAGGTAAAATGTTTACTACACCAAGAGATTACTAAAGAAAGGAATTTGAAAGAACACCAAACATTTGATGATGGTGATCTACTTCAAAGTGCAAGTCCAAAGACATTGGTATTTAATTATACACGCTTTGGACTATGTGTCATATGTATGACTCCACTATTGATATTGATAGATTCTTTCAAACAGAAAAGGAAATACTGAAAGAGAATCTCATAAATATATGGCAGAAAAGAAAAGACTAGAATTGTTCAGTTTAAGTATATAGATGATATACATGTTATGGCTATATTCTTTGCTTATTAAACAATGTGGTTCTTAAGTATTTGATACTGAATTTGTTGGTGTGAATCGTCATACGAAACAACACAATTCATGAACTACAATGGCCTAAGTAACTAGCAAAAGAATATGTGATGATGTTCATCGAGAACAAATAAAGGGTTATTGTGTTGCTCATTAAATATCAAAGTTTGCCTTCAAGATTTGTTTTATCAGGTATTATGAGAACAAAAGGGGTTGTTCAAATAATTGTCGTAATCCATAAAAGATGGATGATTCACAAATCTCGTTGGAGAAATCACATCCATAAAACTAGTGCTAAAAATGTCGAAAGACAAATTGATTGAAAGATCACTTAGGAAGTGACATCGCCGTTTAAATTATAATGGAAAGAAAACATGAAGAAACTCCATGTGTATGGAATTTTGGAGTTTTTTTTGATTTTGATCAAATGACGCTTGTGAAACTTTCCTAGAGATAATTAAAACTTCGTTCATAGGCCAAAAGGGAACGAATGACTAGCTTATTGGAACTTGTACATATTGTTGTACAAAGTCCATTATGTGTAGTCAAGAGCGATGGATTTCAACTTCATATGCTTTCTCCGAAAATTTGAGTGAATATATGAATATTTACTTAATAAGGATGAAGTGTGAAATATTTGAAAAGTTCAAAGACTTTCAACATGAAGTGCAAAATCATTGTAACAAGAATATAAATAGTTTATGATAAGATCATAAAGGAAGATATTTGAGTTACAAGTTTAGCATAATACCTAAGATTTAAGGAATCGTTCCGTGGATTTGCATTTCCCGAAACACCATAAGAGTATGGAGCGTTCGAGATATGTAATTAAACCTTGTTTGACATGGTAAGATCGAAGGTGTAATTCATAAAACTGCCATTGTATTTTAAAGATTATTTAGAGATTACCGTTTTTTCACTGAAAAGAGCTTCATCATAATCCGTTGAAATGACACCATATAAAATTATGGTTTGGGATAAAACCCAAGTAGTCCTTTCTTAAACATTGGTATGCTATACATAAGAAAGATGTTTGCAACCAAAGTCGGATGAACCTGTCTTTGTTAAGTATTCCTCCATAACACCGGAGACAGAAGTGTTTGTCGCTTAGAATGTCAAGTTTCCTTGAGAAGGAATTTTTCGTGAAAAGTAAAGTGGGAGGACAATAGAACTTTAATAAGGTTAAAAGAACCTTAGCTATATGTGCAGAGTTGCGCAGCGCCGAAAAGTGTTCCGGAGGCAGCAATAATGCTCATGGCTCACGTGCCTCAAAGGTTGTGGTTATGGAGATCTAAGTTCCTATTGAAACAAGTAGGTCGGGTAAACAATCAAATACCAAGATTTGAGGGTTGAATCATTATTTGAGAATAATGAACCGACTACATGCAAAGAAGCGATGATGAGCCCTGACTCCGTCAAATGGCTTGAAGCCATAAAATCCGTGATAGTTACATACACGAGAAATCAAGTTTTGAACTTGAAGGACCCTCGAGAAAGGTGTAAGACCTTACAGTTGTGTTTGGATCTATAAAGAAATGGACATGAATATAGTCGACATGTTGGGAAAGAGTTCACAACAATGTTCAAAGGTTGACTATGACAAGATCTGATCTTTCATAGCGATATTTAGTCTAGGCGGATTAATGTAGCAACCACTACATATAAATTTGTTATGTGGTAGTTGAATAAACAAAACAAGTTCTTCTAATAGAATTGTTACCTAGGACATGTGCGTAACACGGTCCATAGGGTTTTGTTAATTCAAAGGATGCTAAAAGCATATGCAAACTTCAATGGTTGAAGTAAGCATAGCGGAGTTGGAATCTTCACTATGATGAAACTGTTAAAAGAGTTTAATTTCATCAGAGACAATGAAGATGCTTGCATTTGCAAGAAATTAAGTGGGAGCACTAAGACATGTTTCTAATATGTTATGTGGAAGACATATTGTTGATTGGAAATGATGTATCTTTTATTAACACATATTAAAAATTTCATTCCGATGAAAGACTTAGGCAAAACCCAAATATTTGGCATGAATAGACGCTAATATGGTTATGCCAGAAGTACATAGACGAGATATTGAATGAGTTCAATATAGAAACTACAAGAAAGTTTCTTGTCGCACAGAAAGGATTGAATGAGTTCAATATTGATGATATATTCAAATGTCAAGATTCAAGTATAGATTGATACTTGATCACAAAGAGTATTTATATCAATCATGCTGTGATGTGTACAAATCCAGATATGTAATATGCTCTAAATGTTATGAGCATATACCAGAATGATTCATAAGATGATCATTGGACAATAGTAAGGATATTCTTATGATCTTTTGGAAGAACTAAGAATATATTGTTTGTAGAAGTGACAAATAGATGGTTAGTTCATTGTAAAAGTACTACATTGATACTAGTTTTGTCACAAAGTGCAAATTAAGTTCATCTCAATCTAAACTAAGGGTGGCACAATATAATGGAAAGTAAGTTCCATAATGGATTTGGATGAGTTCCAAAGTTAAGACATTGTGACAGATACTACAACAAAAGGCTAAGTATATGACTGCTATTATAGCAGCTAAATAGGGCATTTGGGTCAAGTAGTTTGTTATCAAACTAGGTGTAGTTCATAGCGGGATAATACTATGAAGATATATTGTACGACAATATTATCAACATGTTTTAACCCTAAAGAACTAAAGGTCTCACCAAAGGACCAAATTTATACAAAGCCATCTCATTAGAGAATGAGTGATGCGTAGAGACGCAAATACATGCAATTACACACGGACCTGGAAGTGTCAGATCCGGAGATCAGTTGACCACTAGCGAACGTGTACTTACAACACCAGAAAGCCATAGGTGTTGAATACACAAAAGTTTGAAACTAGATTATTGACTCTAGTGCAAGTGGGAGACTGTTGGAGATATGCCCAAGAGGCAATAATAAAGTAGGTTATTATCATATCTTCATACTTATGATAAATGTTTACATACCATGCTATAATTGTATTAACAGGAAACATTAATACTTGTGTGATTTATAAACATAAAAGGGTCCCTAGTAAAGCCTCTTGTTAAACTAGCTTGTTGGTTAATATATGATCATGGTTTCCTGATCATGAACATAGAGATGTTATTAACAACAGGGTCATATCATTAGGAGAATGATGTGATGGACATACTCCTATAGATAAGCGTAGCATAAAGATCAAGTCATTTTAAATAGTTCAATTGCTATATGCTTTCTGATACATAGTAACCTAATTCCTTCGACCATGAGATCATGCATATCACCTTTGCCGGATGGATGCTTTGATGACATCAAACACCACACCGTAACTGGGTGGCTATAAAGGTGGCATTGAGTGTTCGGAAAGTATTGGTTGAAACACATGGATCAAGAGTGGGATTTGTCCATCCATATGACGGATAGATATACTCTGGGCCCTCTCGGTGCAATGTCATCCAATTAGCTTGCAAGCATGTGACTGGCTCACAAGGGATCACATATCACGGGAACGAGAAAAGAGTACTTATCGGTAACGAGGTTGAACTAGGTATGCAGAGATACCGACGATCAAAACCTCGGATAAGTAAACTATCGTGAGACAAAGGGAAATTGGTATCGTATGTAAGTGGTTCATTCGATCGCAAAGTAATCGTAGAAATATGTGGGAGCCATATGAATTTCCAGATTCCTCTATTGGTTATTGTTCGGAGAAGTGTCTCGATCATGTCCGCATAATTCACGAACCGTAGGGAGACACACTTAAGGATTCGACGTTGTTTGAGTAGTTATGGAATGATGAGTAAGAGACCGAATGTTGTTCGGAGTCTCGGATGGGATCCGGGATATCACGAGGAGATCCGAAATGGTCCGGAGAATAAGATTCATATAAGGAAAGTCCCGTTTCAGAGTTGGGGAATGATTCCGGTGTTTCCATCGGGAATGTTGTAGAAGGTTCCGGAATGTTCGGCACTCCGGGGGGGAAGGGTACATGAATGTGTTATATCAAGTTGGTATGATTGCATCATGTACTAAGTGTCATCGATGTACCAAATAGAGGATTTATTCAAATCCTAGTTTGAAAAGTCAAACGGCTAATTTTGGTAAAGAGGAGAAGGAGGTTTGATTGAAACCGAGTTGGGGAGGAGTTCCCTCCTCCAACCGGCGGCCCACCTCCAAGCCGAGTTAGGGAGGGTTGGACGCACCTCCCACCTATAAAGGAAGGGGCAGGGCTGCCCCTCCAATACACACAAGTTCCTATCCTCTAAATCTAAACCCTAGCCACAGCCTCCGGTTTAGAGCCGTTTTGGTTTAGAGCTTCTAATTGCCCTAGCCTTCGGTTTAGAGCCTTCTAATTGGTGTGTCTAAACCCTAGAACACTAAAGCTCTCTCATAGTCCACCATACTCGCTCCGGCTTAAGGCGAAGCCCTGCGAGATCTCCCCTCTACTTCCGGTATCACGCCGTGGTGCTGCCGGAATCGCAAGGAGAGTGCTACAACCTCCGCTGCCTGCTGGAACAAGGGAGAGGAAGGTCTTCGTCGAGTATCGAACGTGTGACCGACTGCGGGAGCGCTGCCGGAACGCAGCGCCGGAAGGATCGTCTGCGCGATCTTGAGATCGGAAAGAGTACGACTACATCATCCACGAGAATCTGCTCTCGTTAACCGCTTTGGAATCTTCGAGGGTAAGTTATTCCATCGACTCGTTGCTACAATCTAGTAGATAGATCTTGGCTTGTTTGTTTGTATGCGATAGAAAATTTTTGTTTTCCATGCTACGAACCCCTACACTTTATAGCGCTCAAGAGATCCATCAGAGCGAGTCTTAATCTTATAGACCCACTTACACGTGATAGGACGAACACCGGAAGGGGGAGAAACAAGATCCCAGGTGCCAGTGTGCTCAAGCGCAGCGATCTCCTCAGCCATGGCCAGCTGCCATTCAGGATGATGCTCAGCATCCCGATAAGAAGTCGGCTCGGAGGCAACAGAAAGACCATACTGACTAGGAGAGTAACGATCGGGGGCACGACGCTGACGAACAGGACGAGTAGAGCGAAGATCATCAGAAGAAGACGACGCAGGAGACGACGAGGAAGAAGAGGGAATAGTAGAGGAAGACTCCGGAGAGAGAGGAGAACTAGGAGAACTAGACGGAGCAGAGGAGGACGGCGTCGAAGAAGAGACATCAGGGGGAGGAGATCCTGAAGAAGACACAATAGGTGTAGAAGGAGGTGTGTCGGGAAAGAGAAGAAAAGAGATATCTTTCACCGGGTAAGT
The DNA here is from genome assembly GCA_910589765.1 of Avena atlantica. NCBI lineage: Eukaryota > Viridiplantae > Streptophyta > Magnoliopsida > Poales > Poaceae > Avena > Avena atlantica. Next base: position 522,366,283 of record OU342739.1, on the reverse strand, counting down.
GCCAGCGGTGGGACGAGGATAGAAAGGACGTGTCTCATCAAAAGTAACATCACGAGAGATACGCATCCGATGACCCACAGGGCCCCAACATCGATAGCCCTTATGCTCATCACTGTATCCAAGGAAGACACACTCAACAGACTGAGAGGTCAGTTTGGTGCGTTCGCGAGGAGCAAGGAGAACATAGCAAACACAACCAAACAAGCGAAGCATTGAGTAGTCTGGAGACTGTCCAGATAGGCGCTCAAGAGGGATACCACCCTGCAAGGCAGCAGAAGGCTGAATATTGATGAGGTAAGCCGATGTAGTGACAGCCTCAGCCCAGAAGTTTGGCGGGAGAGAAGAAGCAATCATCATAGCGCGAGTTGTCTCAAGAAGATGGCGATGCTTACGCTCAGCAACGCCATTCTGGGCATGTGCGCCAGGACAGGAGAACTGAGCAAGGGTGCCCTGCTCAGCAAGAACGCCTCGCAACATCTGGGAGATATACTCACCAGCAGAATCAGCACGAAAAACACGGATGGGGGTAGAATACTGAGTACGGACCATGGCCGCAAAACGCTGATATATGGAAAGCACTTCACTGCGAGAGCGCATAAAATACAACCAAGTGTACCGAGAAAAATCATCGATGAATAAAATGTAATAGCGATGGCCCCCTTTCGAAGCGAAAGGAGTCGGACCCCAAACATCGGAATGAACTAAATCAAAAGGTCGTTGAGATACAGACGCACTAGTAGGATAGGGAAGCTGAATCTGTTTACCCAACCTACAGCCCTGACAATGCAAAGACCCATCTCCTGAGACAGACCCTAGAAGACCACGATGAACTAATGACGACAGGCGAGAGTCACAGAGGTGACCAAGATGATGATGCCACTGCTGAAAAGAGCTGGTAGTAGAGGCGACGACCGGAAAAGAACTGGCAGATGTAGTGGCAGCGGAAGGAACACGAAGCCAGTCTAGCTCCCAAAGTCCTGAAGAGTCACGGCTGCGAGGGCCAGCTCCAACCAGGGCCTGCGTGCGACTGTCCTGGACAACACAAGAATCAGCATCAAAAATGACGCGACAACCAGAGTCAGTGAGCTGGCTAGCAGAGAACGGATTCATCTTAAGAAGAGGAACATGAGAAATATCAGGAACATAAAAAGAAGAAGTAGAAAGGGTGCCCCGACTAGAAACAGGAAGAGAGGTACCATCAGCCGTGAAAACACGAACAAGAGAAGGGAGAGAACGAAGAGCGGACAGAAAAGAGGACTCAGAGGTCATATGAAAGGAAGCTCCAGAATCCAGATACCATGGGGACGTACCTGACTGTGTAGAAGGTGGTGGTCGCGCGGGGCCTGAAGAATCAGTCACAGAACCAGCAGTGCCTGTCGAAGAAGAGCCTGTAGAAGCAAGTAGACCGCGAAGACTCCTGATAATGTCCTGATCAGAGAGAGCAAATGCTGAAGATCCAGAAGGAGTCGACTGCCCACGGGCCTGGTGCTGCTGACGTAAACTGGGATCCCGTGTATAACAGGTGGCCCAAGTGTGGCCATCCTTGTTACAGCAAGAGCAGTGACGAAGAGAACCACGGCGACCCTGACCACGAGCCTGCTGGTGCTGACTCTGGCCCTGAAACTGCTGATGCTGACTCTGACCCTGAACTGGAGGAGTGGGTAGTATCAGCGGCGGCACAGAGGACCGCGGCTGAGTCGAGGGAGCAGACGGCATAGGAGGACCACGAGTAGCAAGCACATATGGAACCGCAAGAAGACCAGCACCACGGAGCCGGATCTCCTCAGCCCGAAGCTCAGACAACACCTCAGAGAGCGGAACACGACCACGAGCATTCAGCTGAGCGTGCCGGGGCTCATACTCCAGGCGGAGCCGAGACAGAAACTCATAAATACGGTGAAACTCCAAATCCGAGTGCACAATCTGGCAGCACGAGCATGTGCCACAAACAGCAGTACAAAGAGAATCAAGCTGACGCCAGATAGCAGCACTCTGAGTATAGAACTCATCAATAGTAGAATCACCCTGCTGGAGAGCATGCTCCTGGCGAACCACAGACAGGTAAAGAGCATCCCCAGACGGCTGATAGCGCTGACGAAGATGTGCCCACAGAGCGACAACAGTAGGGAGACTCATGAACTCAGCAGCATACTGAGGCAGAACACTGGAGGTGAGAACAACAGCAGCACGAGCATCCTCATCGACCCACTGAGTGTAGGCAGTCAGATCATGACGATAGGCCTCGAGATCAGAAGAGTACTGCTTGAGCTTTAGGTCATAGGCAGCAACAACACTGTCATCGGCTCTCTGAGCAGCATCCTTGGCCTCCTGAGAAGCATCAGGGCCGAGAACAATCGGTGTCGGCAGAAGAGGAGCCACAGGAGCAGGGGGGCATGGCGGACAGGAGACCTCGCCGGAGAGTACGCCCCAAAGACGGAGACCGCGCATGTGAACGCGCATAAAGGCAGCGAAATCAGGGTAGTTCGCGCCATCGAAGATCACCGGGCAGCGAGGAATCGCCACATAACCCGATGAGGAAGACATACCTCTTTCTCAATTTTTTTATAATATTTTTTTTTTCAATCGATCGGATCGAACAGCAGGATGCCGACGAGATCAGAGACTCGGCGGCGGGGCTAGGGCGAGGTGGCAGGCGGCGGAGAAGAAACCGAGCCGGCGGCAGGTGGCAGAGCCGAGTGGAGGCGGGGGCCGGCGGCGGGCCCCAGGGGAGGCGGTGGACGGCGGCGAGCAGCAGCTGTTGATGGGGATATGCCTACTGGGGTATACCCAGCAAGGCGTTTCCGACTGGCCCGAGAGCTGGCGAGTGGGCCTGCAGAACGGCGAGTGGATTGAAGCCCAGCAAGGTACCGAGCGACTGGAAGCTGAAGGCCCAGGCGAGTAGATAGGCCCAGTCGGATTGGGTTAAACGACTATTAAAGCTGTAACCGAATCGGTTGAGATATGTAAACCCTAGGGGAGGTGAGCCTATATAAACCTCCCTGAAGGGTGAGTAGAGATACGTTCCCTCATACACCCAAGCGACTCGCCGCCGAGCTCGCCCATTGTAACACCTCCATAATACAATCTAGCAGGAGTAGGTCTTTACCCTCCGGGGGGCCGAACCTGGGTAAAACCCTGTGTCTTTGCCCTCATCTCGCACCGCAGATGGCTGGCCGCCCTTTCCCCTCGTTCTACTACTCGCTGCCGATTGCAGCATCTGCCGTGACCATTCCCACGACAGTGGCGCCCACCGTGGGGCCTGGCCGGTCTGGCCGGTGTTCTGCGGCGAGATCCAATCTGCCCATCAACGAGACGGTCGCCACCGGCCGCATGATAGCGATCGGCGAGATGCTCCAGATCTTGCCGAGCAGCTACGTCCCGGCGGCGCGACCCGTCACGCACAGCGTGATCCTGCCAATAGGCACGATCAGCCTCTTCGTCGGCCTCACCGACGTCATCGTCTCGGAGGACTCGGCTCGCATCCGCGAGTCGCCGCCACACGATCGGCTCTCCGAGAGCCAGATCCGCACAATCCACCGCCTCGCCTCCGAGTACAACTCGGCCCACAGCAACGTGGCCGGGAGTTCAGCGGCCGCAGAAGATGCGGCCCTCACCGACGACGCCGACTCGGCGACCCCGGCGTCACTCGCCGGATCCATCACCGCGGCCTCGTGCGCGGGATCCATCGCCCAGGTCTCCAACGCGGGAGACTTCGAGGACCCCTCCATCCTCGGGATCTTCGAATTCGACTCCGGGTCAGAGAACTCCGCCGACCTCCGCGATGGAACCGGTCGCCACGCCGCGGCCTACATGGCCACCGGCGCCGATCCGCCGGAGGATCCGTTCTCCACCCCAATCCCTCCTAACGCCACGGCAACGGAGGTCGAGGAACTCCGCCTGAAACTGGCGGAGGCGGTGCGCAAGGAGCAATCCGAGCGCGAAAAATTTCGCCTCGAGCAGGTGACGGCGCAGGAGCTGTCACGCTACCACCAGCAGCGGATCAGGTCGCGCCTGAACCCCACCGTTCAAGGGCGTGCCCTGAACTTCGATGACAAAAAAGACCCGGCCCGCATGGCCGAGCGCGCGATCTGCGAGAATGCGCCACCAGGAGGAAGCGCCCGGCCACCGCCAGGATCAACGGCGATGGGCGCCCCACCTCCACCCAACCGCACCCCTCCCAGGGACCAGCCGCGGATAGTAGTCTCCTCACGGGAGCGAGACGCAAACGGCCTCCCACTGTTCTCCACCCCGATGGACAACCTCGTGGCAGGCCGAGCAGCAGACGACAGCATCACGGCCACCGGCGACGGCGCCCTACAGATTCAATACGTCAGGGCCCTGCTCGCGAAGGCCGTCGAGCAGCAAAAAGCGGGCGCCGACTCGCAAGGTCGAGTATACTCGCGTTCCTCGGGAAGCAGAGCGGCCTCCAGCGGCGGCCCAGCGGCGGCAAACACCCTCAACTGCCCGCCACCAGAGCCACTACAGCTCCAACACCGACCCACGAACGCGGCACTCTCCACCAACGACCCCAGGCCGGCGACCAACTTCGTCGCCGCTAACGGGCAACCCATCGACGCCCGCACCCACATCATCAACAACCAAAACTGGCGCGCACGCCAGCCAGACGACTTGCGGCACACCCTAACTAATCGCCGCGACGGCGAGCCCATGGGGTCGCTCAGTCGACTCGGGCCCAAGTGCTTCGGACCAATGATCCGAGGCGAGAAGTACCCGCCAAACTTCAAGGCGCCAAAGGAGATAGAAAAATACGACTCCTCGTACGACCCCGCCGTCTGGCTCGACACATACCTCATGGCAATGGGGATCGCGGGTCACAATGACCTACTCGCCGCCCGTTACCTCCCCCTGATGATGGAGGGGACGTGTAGGCAGTGGATCAACACTCTCCCCTAGGACAGTATCGATTCCTGGGAGGAAATGCGCGACGCCTTCGTCAGGCACTTCGAGTGCTCCTACACCCGCGCCACCACTATTGAGGACCTGGAACGGTGCGTTCAAGGACCCCGCGAGTCGACCCGCAACTGGGTCCAATGGTGGCAAGAGCTTTGGTACAACGAGGTCGGCATCCACCCGGACACCACGATCCATTGCTTCAAGACCTCGTGCCGCTACGAGCCTCTAGTCGCCAAGCTCAAACGACACTCCCGCACACTCGACAACATCCCCGACCTCCTCGAGATCGCCAAACGGTACGCCGAGGAAGATCCAAACCAGGAAACTGACGACGAGTCAGGAGGGCAATGCCGCACGAGCGGCAACGACGGCGGACGCCGAACCGACCTACGTACAGCGGCACCCGCCTCACTGGCAAGCGCCGCAGTGACGGGCGAGTCGACTTCGTCGCCAACGCCGGGCACGCGCAGCGCGAGCCCAAGAGCTACCGCCGCGACGGAGGGCAACGCCGCGATGGCGGCAACTACAAGAACAAGCCAAGGTTCGATCCCGCGGCCCTCCTTAACCAACCATGTGCGTTCCATAGCAGGGAAGGGAAGCCCGCAACGCACACCACCGCCGACTGCCACACCCTCAGGGAAATCGAGAAGGCACGGCAAGAGTGGGAGGACCCCGACAACAACCCGCCAAATGGCGGAAAATTCGGCAAAGTAGCCGGCTCGCTCCACACCTTCACAGGCTTCAACACGAAGCGCGAGAAGAAGGTCATCGCCCGTGCTGTCGCCGTCAATGCGGTGGCCCAAATAGACGTCCCCCAGTTCCTGAACTGGTCGGAACAGCCCATCACCTGGAGCCGGAAAGATCACTCGCCGCGCATCGAGTACCCAGGACGAGTCGCCTTGGTGGTCAAGCCCAAGGTTGGCGACTACTGGCTCCCCAAGACACTGATGGACGGCGGTAGCTCCATCAACATCCTCTACCTCGACACCTTCAGGCGGCTGCGGTCCCGCAGTCGATGATCGAGACGACCCGCACCACGTTCCACGGCATCGTCCCCGGTCGGAAGGCGTACCCGATCGGCAAGGTCACGCTGCCGGTCACTTTCGGCACACCGGCAAACTTCCGCACCGAGCGGATTGTCTTCGAGCTGGTGCCCTTCGACAGCCCTTACCACTGCGTCCTGGGGCTCCAGGCGTTCGCTAAATTCATGGCAGCGCCCCACTACGCGTACAACGCGATGAAGCTCCCCGGGCCGTGCGGCGTCATCACCATCAACGGCGACCCCGACATGGCCGCCGAGTGCGAGGCCAAAGGAGCCGAGCTCGCCGACGCCGTCATCGCGGCAGAGACTAACCACGCCGACGAGCTCGCCAAATACGCGAGCGGGGTCAACAATGACGACCCCACAATACTCAAAAAGCCCAACTCAGAGGGCACAAACACCTCAACCTTTGAGGCAACGACGCACACTCGCACCGTCGAGCTGGTCCCAGGCAACTCCAGCCAGACGGTGACGATCGGGACATGCATGAGCCCAGCATAGGAATGCGCGCTCATCGAGTTCCTCCGTGAGAACAGGGACATCTTCGCATGGAAACCCTCCGACATGCCCGGTGTCCCTAGGGAGCTCGCTGAGCACAAGCTGAACGGCGACCCCAAAGTTCGACCTGTCAAGCAGTCGCTACGGCCCTTCAATGAAGAACGCCGTCGAGTAATCGCCGAGGAAGTGCAGCGCCTACTCGCTGCCGGCTTCATCCGGCCAATCAAGTACTCCAAGTGGCTGGCAAACCCAGTCCTGGTCGAGAAGAAAAACGGGACCTGGAGAATGTGTATCGACTACACAAACCTGAACAGCGCCTGCCCAAAGGAGCAGTTCGTCCTCCCACGGATCGACCAGATAATCGATTCAACCGCGGGTTCGGAGTCGCTATGTTTCCTCGACGCCTACTCTGGGTATAACCAGATCAAAATGGCTGTCGAAGACGAGGAGAAGACGGCGTTCATCACGCCATTCGGAGCCTTCTGCTACACCGCCATGACCTTCGGCCTCAAGAACGCCGGAGCGACCTACCAGCGGTGCATGCAAGAATGCCTCGCGAGCCAAATTGGCCGCAACATCCACGTCTACATCGACGACGTGGTCGTGAAGTCCGCTCGCCAAGGCGACCTACTCGCCGACCTGGCGGAAACCTTTGCCAACCTGCGAAGGTACAAGATAAAGCTCAACCCAGGCAAGTGCACCTTCGGTGTACCCGCCGGACAACTACTGGGGTACGTTGATGCAGCCCGTCCTCCGACCGCTACTACATCTACTCCCACGAGCTACCCAGATGGACCCATGACTCGTGCCCGAGCCAAGCTCCTTCAAACTAAGGTGAACTCGCTCCTTTCCTTGTGTGACTTCGACACCCCCTTGGATGGCTTGCTACTTCACACGCAAACTCTGTGCATCATCAGGTACGAAGAAGCCACCAGTCGCTGCCAGACGCAAGCGGTACTACCGGTTGGGACGACCGGTACTACCGCTCCAAGCGGACCTACCGCCTCCTCCTACCGCTCGCCACATGAAGCACTACCCCATGCCCCAGACGCAAGCGGTACTACCGGTCCTGTAACCGGTACTACCGGTGGCCGGTACTACCGCCTCCTCCTACCGCTCGCCACTGATGCCTCCGACGGAAGCTCCAGGCCCTCAAGCGGTACTACCGCTCCAGAAGCGGTACGACCGGTCACCACCGGTACTACCGTTTACCGGACCGGTACTACCGGTCCTGCCTGACCCTGATCACCTGAGTTCGGCCCTGTGCCTTGTAACCCAACCTATCATTTATCTCTCCATTCCGAAACTACCCCTGTTTTGTGGCTGGACTATATATAGCCCCCACCCTCTATTGTAAACGTTTAGACTTGGATAATAATAGATATTAAGGAAACCCTTTGAGGACTTATATCTATTGGTCTCATGCTCCTACCAAGGAGCACCGGATTATCCACCCCCCTCTTGGATCTTGCTTAAGTGCGTTCAAGTTGTACAAGGCCTTGGGTTCTCGGTGTCTCGCCCCCAAGTCGTCAAGGTCTCACCAAGCACCTCATCCCCCGTTGTTGGCGTGGAGAGCGAGCTTCGCCCAACACCGATCCTAGGGATTATGTTGGACCGGTTGCCACCGGCGTGAGGAGTAGGCGTGTATCGTGTTTTGGTGTGTGTGTGTTCGTGGTTTTCATCGTTTTCCTCGATTTCATCCACCGACCACCTCTTTCCCCCTCGTTTCTCGTGGAATTCGTGAAAGATCGGGCCAACCCCAGGGTTACCCCATAACATACGTCGTCTCCAAACGAGGGATCGAGGCGAACCCAACAAAGATCGACACGATCGCCTGGCTCGGCAAACCCGAGTGCCTGCGCAACGTCCAGAAGCTGGCCGGGCGAGTAGCGGCTCTTAGTCGCTTCATCCCCCGCCTGGGCGAAAAGGCGATGCCCCTATACCGCCTGATGCGCAAGAACCCCACCTTCCAGTGGGACAAGGAGGCAGACGACGCGCTCCGCGACCTCAAAAAGGTGCTACTCGCCGCACCACTACTCGCCGCCCCCGCCGACAAAGAACCCATGCTGGTTTACGTCGCGGCGTCCGAGCGCGTCGTCAGCGCCGTGATGGTCGTCGAACGACCAGAGGAAGGAAAGGAGCGCCCGGTTCAGCGGCCGGTGTACTACATCAGCGAGGTCCTCACCGAGTCACGCCAGCGGTACCCACAATACCAAAAGCTAGTATACGCGGTCTTCAGGGCTCAGCGGCGCCTGCCGCACTACTTCCAGGAGCACCCGATCACGGTCGTATCCTCAGCGCCACTGAAAGACATCATCCGCAATCGCGAAGCGACCGAGCGGGTCGCCAAGTGGGCCGTCAAGATCGGCGTCCACAATATCAAATACGAGCCACGAAAGGCGATTAAGTCGCAGGCGCTGGCAGACTTCATTGCCGACTGGGAGGAGGACCAGTAGCCAGAGAAGCTGCCATACCTCCATTACTGGAGCCTGCACTTCGACGGATCCAAGAACGCGGACGGTGCAGGAGCAGGGATAGTGTTGACTTCACCAAAGGGAGACAAGCTCCGCTACATCCTCTGCCTCGACTTCACGCCCTGCACCAACAACATGGCTGAATACGAGGCCCTACTCCACGGCATGCGAGCCGCCAAGGAGATGAACGTCAATCGCCTCCGCTACTACGGAGATTCCGACCTCGTCGCGGGGCAAGTCGCCGGCACCTGCGACACCGTCTCCCCTACCATGGCGGCGTACCTCCAAGCGGTGGACAAGTTGGGCGGCCACTTCACCGGCTACTCTGTCGAGTGGATCAACAGGCGGAAAAACGAGGAGGCCGACGCCCTCTCTCGCATCGGGTCGGCTCGACTCGCACCACCCGCCGGCGTGTTCCTCGACACAATCTCCAAACCATCAGTCTCTCCCCCGAGGGAGATCGACATCGGAGTCCCACTCCAACCAGAGGCAGCCTTGGTCGCACTCGTCACCGAGCCAGACGATTGGACCAAGCCCTACATCGCCTACCTGGAAGCTGGCACCCTGCCAGCAGACGAGACAGACGCTCGAATGATCGCTCGTCGATGCAAGTCCTACACCATCATCGACGGCGAGCTACACAAGCGCAGCGTCACCGGCGTGTTCCAACGCTGCGTCCAACCGGCTGAAGGACGCAAAATCCTCCACGACATTCACTCAGGTGATTGCGGCCACCACGCCGCCGCTCGCTCCCTGGTCGCCAAGGCTATGCGACACGGCTTCTACTGGCCCACCGCACACGCCGACGCTGTCGACATCGTCCAGCGATGCGCCGGGTGCCAGAAGTACGCCAATCAGACGCACGTACCGAGCTCGGCGCTCAAAACAATCCCCATTACCTGGACATTCGCCGTATGGGGCATGGATATGGTAGGCCCCTTCAAGAAAGCCCCCTCCGGCTACACCCACCTGCTAGTCGCCGTCGACAAATTCACTAAGTGGGTGGAGGCCAAGCCAGTCCGGAAATGCGATGGGAAGACCGCCACTAAATTCCTACGCGAGCTCATATATCGCTACGGGTTCCCAAACAGTATCATCACGGACAACAGCACCAACTTCGCCAAGGGAGCCATGGCCGAATTCTGCGAAGAGCACCACATCCGGCTCGACCTCGCGTCAGTCGCCCACCCGGAATCCAACGGCCAGGCGGAACGGGCCAACCAAAACATCCTCCACGGCCTGAAGCCGCGACTCCAAGTACCACTCGAGCGCACCGCCGGGTGCTGGGTCGAGGAGTTGCCCTCCGTCATCTGGGGAATCCGTACCTCGGTTAACAGATCGACGGGATTCACTCCCTTCTTCATGGTCTACGGCGCCGAAGCAGTCATGCCCACCGACCTCGAACACGACTCGCCGCGAGTCGTCCATTATACGGAGGCTGCAAACGAGCTGGCCCGCCAAGATGGGGTCGACCAGCTCGATGAAGCACGCGACCTCGCTCAGTCACGCACCTCCATCTACCAGCAAGGACTCCGCCGCTACCACAGCCGGCGGGTGAAAGCTCGCACCTTCCAGGAAGGCGACCTGGTGTTACGCCTCATCCAGGACAAGAAGGGCATGCACAAGCTCTCCCCCCCCGTGGGAAGGCCCATTCGCTATCGGGCGCGTACTCGGCAACGACGCCTACTACCTCATCGACGTCCGCGGGGACGGCGAGCTTGACGTCAAGCGACCATGGAATGTAAACCTCCTCCGGAAGTTCTACTCCTAGAACCCCACACATGTACTCTCCAGTCGCTATGAAATAAAAGAAACGGTTACCGCAAATTGCGCCTACTCTCCATGACTTGTGCCACTCGCACTCGTAATAACAGTGGTATGCTAAAATGCAGAAGTCAACCTTTGGTACAGCGATCGGCACGGCTAAGTAGTGCGGTGTAAGAGCACTGAATCACTTCAGGTCTTGCATCGTCCACGAAAAACACCAACCCGGAGCCCCATTGGAGTCGCCTAGCTCGACTGGTTTCACGAGCCAAGACAACTGCCCTCGCTTCTCACAGCGACCTTGGTCCTCCGCATCCTCGGCATAGCGACTCGAACGGCTAAGTACCACGCTCGGGGACTGAATACCAGTTCGTCGCGAGCGGTCAGGGAAAACGCCAAGTAAGAGAGCATGCCCAGGACTCGCCACGCGACTGACCCCACGGGCCAGGCTGGAGTGACGCGCTCACACCAACGCGCTAAGTCCTCAACCACCCTCGAGTTGCGCCTAGAACTACCAAGTACCACGCTCGGGGACTCGGCCACCCGACTTCGTTCGCGTACGGGAAAACGGTAAAGTACAGAGCACTCAAGGGATTCGCCTTGCGACTGGCTCTCCGAGCTCGGGCGAGTCGACCAAAGCAACAAAACACATGATAACAACGCATACATCATATACGAGGTAAACCCCACCAAAGGGCGGACGCGCTCGGGGACTCGTCCAAAATCAATCCAAAGCACACAAACAAATACCAAAATAGACACGGCGTCCCATTCAATCGCATATTGCATTGTCTTATGTTACAAAATATGCCCGCGTGGCAGAACTGCTGCTAACACTTCAAGGCAAACTACCCTACTCTGCAGGCTTCGATGACGACTCGCCAGCATCCCGGCGATTACGGATGAACGCGGTGTACGGGTTTGATGGATACGTCGTCAGTTAACCCTCCATCGCCGCGCGAAAAGGCTGCTCAACCTTGAAGTCACGATGCGGCGGCTCGGGGTCGTTCGGCGCGACGACCGTCTCCTGGTATGGAAGGAGGTCGCCCATCGCCCAGACACGCTCCGAGTACATGACGGCACGCTCTTGCAACTTGAGGACCTCGGATAGCTCCACCGCGCCAGTTGACGATGGGTACCCACTCGTCACATCGTCGATGTCGAAGTCTTCGGGGAAGTGGGCGAGTCCAAGGCTCAGGGCCGTCGATGCTCCACGCCGAAACGCCGATCGCGTCATAAATTCAACGACCGCGGGTGCCTTCTCCAAGTACTTCCACACCTCAACGAGGTCGCTGGGAATCACCTCCGTGGGTGATATTTCATGGAGGTAGGCGCGGATGCAGGTCGCCGACAGCGTCGCCGAGTCGACGAGCATGCTTACGCACTGCCTTGCGTCGAGCGAGCTCGCCTCTTCTTCGCTGTCAATGATGCGACCTGCGAAGAAAAGACAATGATGAGTATGATGGACACCACAAAAACCACAAATATAAGAAAGGGAGGATGCACTCACCAAGCAGCGGGCGGGCGAGTCCCGTGATGAAGCACTGAAGCGACGTGTGGTCGTCCTGAAGCCCAGCAATAAGGACTTCCGACACCTTGCGATCCTCCTCTGCGGCCGCAATGGCGGCCTTAGCTCGCCCGTCCGCCAAGCTAGCTTCTTCTCTCGCCTCCTGCAGTTCGCGCTCGAGGTCGGCGATCCGTTGTTCAGCGGCACCCAGAGCAGACCGCGCCGCCATCAACTCACCAGCGGGGACAAGCCCCTGGCGAGCTTGATCTGCCTTCGCAGCAACAGCCTGAAGACCTTTGTTCGCCTCCTGGACGATGGCCAGCTCCTGCTCCGCGCGCTGTTTCGCGGCCAATCGGTCCGCCGACTCAAGCTGCAGACCCTGCATATCACCGAAAAAGTCAGTTAAAACGAACTTCATAAGTTCCCACCCGCTGAAATTCAGCGAGTGCGCACTCGGGGACTGGCGATCAAGAATTCCTAAGTGCCCACCCGCTGAAATTCAGCGAGTGCGCACTCGGGGACTGGCGATCAAGAAATTCCTAAGTGCCCACCCGCTGAAATTCAGCGAGTGCGCACTCGGGGACTGGCGATCAAGAATTCCTAAGTGCCCACCCGCTGAAATTCAGCGAGTGCGCACTCGGGGACTGGCGATCAAGAAATTCCTAAGTGCCCACCCGCTGAAATTCAGCGAGTGCGCACTCGGGGACTGGCAATCAAGAAATCCTAAGTGCCCACCCGCTGAAATTCAGCGAGTGCGCACTCGGGGACTGGCGATCAAGAAATTCCTAAGTGCCCACCCGCTGAAATTCAGCGAGTGCGCACTCGGGGACTGGCGATCAAGAATTCCTAAGTGCCCACCCGCTGAAATTCAGCGAGTGCGCACTCGGGGACTGGCAATCAAGAAATACCCAATAGCCCACCCGCTGAAAATCAGCGAGTACGCAATCGGGGACTGGATACGAAAATAAAATACGAGAAATTATAAGAATCACGCCGCTGCAAAACACCGACCTGATCCTCGGGGACTGGATGTACCTGGATGGCTGCGCCAAGCATGCCGTGGAGTTGGATCGCGTCCACGGACGCGAGTAATGCTCGCGTGTGCCCACGACGCTGTTCGACTTCAGCATCGGCGGTCCCAGGAGCGTGGCTCGAGGGCGCAACCCCACTCGCCGTGGCCGCCTTGGTCACGAAGCGGGGGAAGGTAGCGATGGAGGCACCCGCTCCAAGGGAGGTCACCTCCGTAGCGGGTTCCTTCGTAGACGCGGTTGCTTCCACCGCGGGCTCGGCCGTCGTATCATCAGAGATGGTGACGATGTCGTCGCCCTTGGCCTTCTTACTGCCATCCGCTGGGGCGACGACCTCGTCCGCCTTCCTCTTGCGTGAAGGGTCCTCCTCGCTAGCGGCGGAGGGCACCTTGGCCACGGTCGGATGTCCCATCCTTTTCACTCCGGTCCTGCGCATTAATCGAATCAACAAAGACAATTGAAATAGTTATGGAAAATAAGGTGGGGTGAGCACACTCACTTGGCGACTGGGATGAAACGTAGCCCCGTACGAAGGCTGGCCGGTTTTTCCAGTTCAGGGCCCAGTCGGCGACTGAGCCCCAGGTCCAGGACATCGCGTGCCCAAGACACGGACGGCTTCTTCGTCGTTGAGGCTGCAGCCGGCGCCTCTGGGACATCCTCGGCGGGAGCTTCCTCGTGAGTCGAAGCTGCTGCAGCTGGAGCCTCCTTGCGAGGTGAAGCCGCCGCAGCCGGAGCCTCCCTGCGAGGCGAAGTCGCCGCGGCCGGAGCCTCCCCCAGCCCAGAGACTGGGGCGAGTGGTGGAGGTAATGAGGCCAGTGGCACCTCCATAGTCGCCGTGTCCAGCGTGGTTGTCGCTGGTGGCGCGCCGTCACCAGTGGGGCTGGGAGCATCGGAGCTGCTCGCCGAGCGCGGTGGTGAGGCCATCTTCGACGGCTTCGTTTTCTTCTTCAGGGGGGCCCTCGCCTCCCTCTTCTTCTCCTTCTTCTTCGACGGAGTGGCTTGACAGCGCGAGGTGGTCTCGGGGAGCTCGTCGTCATCGTCATGGCGCTCGAGGCTTCTGCTCGCTTCGATCTCGCGCTGACGTTTCCCGCGGGTCTTTCGGACCAGTGGGGCGACCTCTTCTTTGGACTCGTCCTCGTCGTCTTCGTTGCCCCTCGCGGGTGGTGATTCGCCTACGTCCTGGGCGGATGGGCCCGGGCTCTCATCATCCGAAGGTGGGAGCCATCCTTCCACCACCTGGAATAGCTGCGATGAATACAAACAGGATCAGGATTACCGCAACTGTATACACTGCGACTGCGAACAAGGTAAAGAAATTACCGTTGGAGCTGGACGCTTCGCGGTGTAGGGGGCGATCCCGGCCTGCGCATCCAGGTACACCGCCTGGGTAATCTTCTTCAATGCTAAGAGGTAATCTTCCAGCCTCCACTCGTCGAGGCAGGCCTTTGTCGAGTCCCCCCGTCCGGTGTATTGGTACATATAGTGGTCGCGCTGGGCGAGTGGAACGAGCCGCCGTCCAAGCCAGCAATTGTACAAATTTATCGTTTGGAGGCCCTTCTTCTTCAGACCGCGGATGGTCTGGAGCATCTCGTCAACGACCATCCGCTGGTCGTTGGGGAGTTTGCCGACTTGGAGATGGCGCGGCTCCGAACGACTAGCGGAGTACCGCGGGATCGCCGCCTCGCCCTCCGGGCTCGCCTCGGTCACGTAGAACCACGACTTTTTCCAGTCGTTCGCTGCCTTGGCGGGTAGCATCAGGTCAAAGAAGGAGGCTTTGGACTTAAGCTGGAACGTCAAGCCGCCCGCGGCTAGCATTGGGCCACCTGCCTCCTCGCGGCTGATCCGTCCATGGAACAGATCTTGCCACAAGGGAAAGTAGGGCCGGCAGCCCAAATAGCATTCGCAGAACGCCACGAAGATGGCGAGCTGCTCGATGCTGTGGGGACCCAGATCTGAAGGCTGGATCCCATAGTAGGCGCAAAAGCGCCGGAAGAACAAGGACGTGGGAAACCCTAGCCCTCGCTCGAGATGACTGGTGAAACAAACGAATTCCCTCTCTCGCGGGTTTGGGGTCGTTTCTCCGGCTGCGGGGATACGCCAACAGCCGGCTCGCAGGATCCCGGCCTCCTTGAAAGAGGCCAGCTGCGCCCTCGTGCACTTGGACCTACCCCATGGTTCGGGTGGAGAGGGCCATGGCCGAGAGGTTGGTTAGAGATCGGAGGATTTCGGGTCGATTGGATCGCGGAGCAAAGGAAGGAAAATGCGCGCACTCGGAAGAAGTGGTGGGCAGTTGGCTCTACGATTGCCTACCATTCCTCTTATATAGCGGGAGTTACCCGCCAAATCAGGAGGCCGTTACCGCACAATGATTACGCCGAAAGTTACCGTTGGATTACCCCAACGGCTAGTTTGACCACGCCTGACAGTCCAACTCCAGCCACTCGGCTCGCTAGGTCAATCACCCTGACCGCGTCCGGCCGACTCGACTCGCCCAAGCCGCGACTTGGTTCGCCGGATTTCCTCCTTTATACAGGAGTCCGCCGACGATTTGACCGGATGCCTACTCTGAAGCCGTATACTCCGACTGCCAACAGCCACTTACGCCCAATCGACGACTAGGGTATACCCAGCAAGGCGTTTCCGACTGGCCCGAGAGCTGGCGAGTGGGCCTGCAGAACGGCGAGTGGATTGAAGCCTAGCAAGGTACCGAGCGACTGGAAGCTGAAGGCCCAGGCGAGTAGATAGGCCCAGTCGGATTGGGTTAAACGACTATTAAAGCTGTAACCGAATCGGTTGAGATATGTAAACCCTAGGGGAGGTGAGCCTATATAAACCTCCCTGAAGGGTGAGTAGAGATACGTTCCCTCATACACCCAAGCGACTCGCCGCCTAGCCGCCGAGCTCGTCCATTGTAACACCTCCATAATACAATCTAGCAGGAGTAGGTCTTTACCCTCCGGGGGGCCGAACCTGGGTAAAACCCTGTGTCTTTGCCCTCATCTCGCACCGCAGATGGCTGGCCGCCCTTGCCCCTCGTTCTACTACTCGCTGCCGATTGCAGCATCTGCCGTGACCATTCCCACGACAGTCGTGCTGGGGACAGCGACTGGGCCAGGTCGAGCGGGCAGGCGGCGGAGGAGGCTAGCGGGCGGCGGAGCTTGCAGAGGAGGCCGGCAGCGGAAGAGGCCGGGGGCACCGCTGATTGCTGAGGAGGTCGGCGACGGCTTTGATCCTGTTTCTGGGTACGTACGGCTTCGATCCAGTTTCTGATCCCTGCCTGGTACGTACGGCGTACAGGGAGACACACGGACGGAGCCTGCTCGGGCGGACGTGGAGACGCGATCCAGGAAGTCCAGCAGCAGACGGCAGCAAGACGGATCCGATCTTACAGATGACCAGAAACAGCGGCGGCCGGCGGCGGCGTTGTCGGATGAACGATAACGTCAGGGACGGCGGCGGCTATGACGATGTTGCAGAAAGATTTGTCTAACCTAGCTCTGATACCATGTCAAGAATATGCAACATATATTTCTTTGGGCCAAAGGCCACAATATATAGTACAGGTACAAGGCAAATATACAGGAAGCCCCCTAACATATGGAGAAAATACAATATACAGATATATATATCTAACACGCCGCACGCGTTGTTCGCCGCACCGACAGGGCGAGCGGCCGGTGATGGTGATCATATATATGCGATGGTGATCGCCGATGAGCGTGAACGTGTCGGATCCTTAGCCGTTACCGCGCGCACAGCAGATGTTGCGCCTATAGCTAGGGCTGAATGCGGAGATGGCTTGCAGAGTTGTGGCTAGCTGTAATAATCGTTTTAGCGGCTGATGGTCGATGGTTACGATTACGATTAGATAAACCATCAGTTTGACAGCGGGTATGCGCCAGACCTCCTGAAAACGACATAACCTCTCCATAATGGCTCCAAGTTATCATCCTTCAGCCGGACTCCTAGCTAATCACTTATCGCCCTGCCTCGACGTTGCATAAGCACAACGTCCTTCAACACCACCCAAGAACCAATCATTTGAGACGAGTTCAAGAGACCCGACGCGCCGCGCATCCCATCATCCAGAGCAAACAAAGCAGAACAAACGAAGGATCTTCCCCCCGCCTTTTTCAGACAGGCCAGTTCCTGTTTGGAGACGGCCAAAGGGCAACGGAACTCGGAACATCGAGACGAGATGGGAAAGTGCGGCCGTCTCACTCCACGGTAGGACCGGTGAATAGGAAGGCCGGCCGTCCGATGCCATGTTCGGCATTGCCACGACGACGCCTGACGGGCTGACGGCGACGTACGCGTCGCGGAGGGGAAAGTTAAGGGCGAGCGCGACGGACGTACGCGAGCACTTTCCGGGCCTCCGCCCTGAGCGGGATGCCGTCGATTGATTCTCGCGAACCTGAGGGACGTGCAACTTGGCCGCAATAATTCCCGGCGAAAGCGAGCGAATTCCTGCATTAAATGCTGGCGGGTGACGTTGCCCGGAGATGCAGGCCGGATCCGAAAGCGGCCCCAGGGATTCCTGTGGATGCAGTTGGCGCGCCCAAAGCAGCCACCGGCGTGAAATGGATCCGGCAAGACGGCGGAGTCAAGAGGACCTGACACCAATCTACTCCTACTTATTAATCAGCAGAACCGAGATAATACGATCTATTGCATGCCCGATACGTACGTGGGTAGCCTCAGGCGATGCATCAAGACGTAAGCCCCGCGCGGTTGCCGCCGAACAAGGCAACGTCAAAATCTGTCGTTACCGAGCAGCGATAAGTTAACAAAAAGATCGCTGAATAAAATTTGACGAGCTGTGAGTGTGATTGAGTACCGTGAGTTCAAGGACACGTGCGTGTGTGCATGCTTCCTGCCTTCTCAGGCTTCTAACAGAATCGACCACCGGACAATTTTTTTAAAAGAATATATATTAATATCCGATACAAATTATATCCGGTCTCTACACCAACGCATACTCATTAGCAATACTGATGCACATAGACAAGAAAAAAAAGAATTACAAAAAAGAAAAATCATACTACAGTAATATGATCCTTAGCAGCAGCAACACTACAAAAACAACACCAGAAATCCAACCCCTCCAAAAGCGACTTCTCCAAGAAGGAAATAGTGCACAAGCGTTGTCATGTCTGGATCAAAGATCTTAGGTTTTCATCCTGAAAAATCCTCACTGCAAAACAATGTCTTTCGCAAGACCATTGCCAGACACAATCAATGAAGGTTAGACCTCGGGTTTTCAACTTGCAAAGGTAAGACTGTGAACTCTTCCTATGATGTCGCCCCTCTAACAGACGCTACTGCGAGTCACAGATAACCAAACCAGATCCTCATCGCCATGAAGACTCAATCCACCATAGCTCGCTCACACGTCTCTAGCTTCATGGCATTTTCCGCATCTGACTTCACCATATGCATCGGCAAACACATGTCACGTGATGGTAACATGTGGCATAGCTTCACCACGCTCCCACTGAAACCAAACGGCTAGCAAAAAAATACATGTGCGCATGATCGAATTTCTTCCGATCTAGCAAGCTCCTGGCATATGCGCCCATGGGAGTTCGCCGGCGGAGCCTTCCGGAAGCAGCCACTCGGGCCAAATCAATGGAGACACGCATCAAGTAGATCTTCATCTTGGTGCGAGAGGAATCCAAGGACCACCCCTTTATTCAAACCGAGTCGGCAGCCCCCTCGCGACCCGTCGGCAACCTGCAAGTTCCGCCGCACCAAACCCTACCAGCAGCCCTGCAGCTAGGCTAGTACCGAGAGAGGGAGAGCAGCAGAGTAGGGCTGACCCCCACCGGATCTGGCCCTACCAGCAGCAAAGAGGTCCGGGAAGGCGGCGCCGGAGCACTAAATCTCAAGATCTAGGGTTTCCAGCACCAGCCGACTTGGCCCTGGACTTCCACCACCGGTCATGGCGCCGCCAGGAGGGACCTCCGCCACCACACCAACCAGGGACGCTGCCCTGGTTGCCAGTCGTTGTCGATCCAACCACATCTGCCCCAGTAGCCATGGCGGCTAACTCCGGCCTCCATCTACCCTAGACCACCTTCAGCGTCTAGGCCCGCCGCTACCATGACGAGGCCGACAGCAGTGGCAGCGCAAGTAGCAACGACGGCGAGGGAGCTTTGGCGGCGTGCGGCGGCGGCCCCGGTGTCGCCCTTCGTTTAAATTTGATGAAACTATGGCAAAATGGTTTCACGTCTGAAACTCAAAACCCCTAATTTCGCATAAATCTCAACATGAATAATCTATTGGATTCAGTGTAGACATAGAAACAATAAAATCTCATGAACAACAGAGAAGGAAGGAGAACGCTTCGCGTTTCCCTTCCCGTTGATACGTCGTAAACGTATCTATAATTTTTGATGTTACATGCTTGTTTAGTATCCACTTTCCTTTGCTTTGTCTACACTTTGAGGTATTTTTATACATTTTCTGGGACTAACCTATTAACAAGATGTCGCAGTTTCAATTGCCAATTTTCTGTTGTTTTTGGTTTCAGAAAAGCTAGTAAGGAAATATTCTAGGAATTGGACGGGACAAAAGCCAAAGTCAATATTTCACCGAGGAGAACACGGAGTCCAGAGGAGAGACGGAGGGGAGCCACAGGGCGGCCGCACCCCCCAGGTGCGCGCCCACCCTAAGTTGCGCCTGGGCAGGGTGTGGGCCCCCTAGCCGCCCTGCTGCCTCGCCTCTTCGCCTATATAAACCCCCCGATGCCAAAACCCTAAATAACCTGATCAGATCTCCACGAAACAGTCTGTAGTCGCCGCCACCATCATCCCTAGATCGGGGGGATCTGAAGCTCTTTCTGACACCCTGCCGGAGGGGAGATATCATCCCGGAGGCCTTCTTCATCACCATGCCAGTCATCGGTATGATGCGTGAGTAGTTTCATCTTGGACTATGGGTCCATACAGTAGCTAGATGGTTGTTTCTCATCCTTTGTGCTATCATCTTTAGATCTTGTGAGCTCCATTCATGATCTATTTGTAATCATGCTATCATGTTATGTTTGTGCTATCATGTTTGTAATCTTTGTGCTATCATCTATTTGTAATCATGCATGTTATGTTTGCGGGGATCCGATGGATATTGAGATACTATGTCAGATTGATTATTGATTCTATCATGTCTTATGATTATTGATTCTATCATGTCTGTGTTGTTTGAGATCTTGCATGCTCTCCGTTTCTAGTAGCTATTTTGGCCAAGTAGATGCTAGTGACTCCAGGAGGGAGTATTTATGATCGATAGTGGTTTTATGCCTCTATTGAATCTGGAGAAGTGACATAAATCTCTAAGGTTGTAGATGTGTTGTTGACACTAGGGAGAAAACAACAATCTTTTGTTCATGGAACAATTGTATTGTTTACTTTACACACATTGCTTAATGCAGTTATCTGTTGCTTACAACTTAATACAGGAGGGGTTCGGATGATAACGTGAAGGTGTATTACTATTTATAGATGCAATTGGATGGCGGTATATGTATATTGTTATAATGCCCAATCAAATCTCATAGGATCATGAATGTCTAGTATTGCATTGTTATGCCTTGCTCAGTCCTGTCAATTGCCCCGCTGTAATTTGTTTACCCAGCATGTTATGTTATTTATCTTAAGGAGAACACCTCTAGTGAACTATGGACCCCGGTCTAATCTTTACCATTGTTACATTATCTATTGTTACTGTTTACTTTCTGCAAGCAACCATTACCTTACACAACATACGTTTAATCCTTTGTTTTCAGCAAACCAGTGAGATTGACAACCTCACTGTAAGTTGGGGCAAAGTCTTGAGTTTGTGTTATGTAGGATTCCATGTTGCCAACAACACCTTGGAGTTGTTTCGTTGCTTCTACTGGTTCGATAACCTTGGTTTCATAACTGAGGGAAAATTTGCCGCTGTGCTGATCATACCTTCCTCTTGGGGTCTCCCAACGAAGATCTACTACTGAGCTGCGTCACACGTGGGCGGCCAAAGCAGAGCCAAACCCTAGTCACATCCCACCCTCGTCCCCCTCACGCCGCCTCCAGCCACCGGGCAAAGCCCGGGCGGTGCCAGCAGCGGCTACTCCTTTACCCATCGTGAGGTTTCCTATGTAGGGTGGAGGAAACCCCAGCGCGCGGTGCGACTAGGCAGAGGCCGGCGGGGCCCAACATGGCAGCGGCCAGCGCACCACGATGGGGGCGGCTTCCTGCATCTCGAGGTGCCAGCGGATGGTGGGGCGCTCGGCTGATGTGGTCCGGTGGCGGTAGGGGGCCAAGCTCGCGGATCTCCAGCGGCGGCGACGGTTGACGCACCAACAACGCACCTTCTTCGACCGGGTTTTGGTGGGCGGACTGGAACGAAGCTGGGATGGTGCCTGGTGGAGCTGACCTCCGACGGCGGAGCCCTCGCCCTAGGCCCAGATCGAGGCCCATACGAGCCTGATTCGGGCTAAGTGGGCCCTTTTGTCTGGATGGTTCCAGGGGCTCTCGGTAGGCCTGGGAGCCCACCCCTTGGCTAGGTGACTGAGGTGCTAGATCAGGGCCAACGGGCCTAGATATGGTGACCGCCCGGTAGCTTCCAAGAGGAGCTATGGAGTTGACTTGCATGGCTCGTCACTCCGATCTATCCACGACCTGTTTGGCTGGACTGCCCTCGCACGCACGCTCTTAGGAAGGTGTCATGGTGGTGTCTTCCACGCTTGTTGTGCGGGATCTCGGACGACGGGGCGGTGACCCCGAGAAGTGGACTGCACGGACGTCTCTTTGGCGAGCGACGTGGCGGTGGCGGTGGTTCCTATCCTCGGTCATGTGGATGGCCAGGAGAGGGCATTGGGAGGCTTTGGTGTTAGCAGCGCTTCGACTTCGACAGCTCCTAGATCGTGTGTCGGAGGCCTATCTTGGGAACAACGGTCGTGGCGGAAGACGAGGAGCGGTATGAAAGTTCTTTCGGGCGAAAGCTCAGTTCTTCGGCACCATCGGTGGCGATGCCTGCGGGTACCGTTACCCTCTTGGGGGCGCCGGTGCGGCTACTTTCCTCGCGACAGGGCTCCGGGTGAGAACCCTTGACCGTTGGTCTCGGCGGCGGCGGCGCGGTCTGTCATTACCCTCTTGGGGGCGTCGTCGTGGAGCCCCGGTTCATCTCGGTCTCGGCTCTTTGTCTTTGGTGGAAAATTTAGGTCTTGTGCAGTTTTTTTGTTTATTTTGATCTGCTTTATAAAAGGGGCCTCCCCTCCATCTTATATTTGTTTGGCCGATGTGGCTTTATTCTATAAAGCGGGACGAAAGCCTAAATCTCACGTGGCTTAGCAAAAACGTAAAGCTTGGAACCAAACAAAGTCGAAACTTAACACATCATCAAACACCTCCGTCCCCCCCGAACAGGCTCTCAATGGCTACGCCGAATAGAAACCAAGTATTATACAATACATTACCAAGAAACTGTCAAAAAAGGGTGGCATCGATTATTTTCAAAGGAAATGTGCGTCTTTCTTCTCTTGCCACTTTGCCGGCAGAGCTATATCATCACTATATGTGGTGTCTGACTCCAAAAAAGAGTCAGGAAACGGCGTTGACTAGTGTTTTTCGTTGACCCTAAGCTTTTCCTCTTCTCAAACAACTAGTTGAATACCCGTGCGTTGCTACGGTTTAATAATTTAGAATATGTCAACATGTCATGTTGTTGTTGCTATACTCGATGCAACGCCATTGAACCGTTTGGGATGGTAGTCTTCAAGAATCAACTTCAATGGCTACCGATAAGTAAAGGAAGTTTCAAATGTGTTGTCGAAAGGTGTATGTCTCTCTCTTCGTGTCTAATCTCGTATAAGAATACAAGCCTTATCTACTTCCTCTCATGGTTGTCTTCGCTATCACATTGGATCCATTTCCTGGTAGTTGGGACCAATTTCTGGACAATCGCACGGAAAGAGTTTGACATAGCCGTAAAAAGAATGGTCGGATGCTTCGGCTAGTTTTGACGCACGCCCGAAAAAACAGCAAAAGAGGGTGCTAATAGTTTTTTTATATTGGTTGTTGAATGGCTTCACCTTCTTAGTTGACCCGTGAGATGCTTATTTTATGTACCTTTGGACAAACTCAAGCGCTTGACGAGAATTATTAGCGCGTGAATAAACATCCTGCCATAGAAAAAAGCGGGTGCTTGATATTCCTTTCAATTTCTGTTATTTATATTTGTTTAAGAATCTAGCATTGATATGCTCATTAGCATCTCTATTTTTCCTTTACACATGAAAGAGAAGTTGTTGATTGAGTGATGGTGTGACACACATTTGAATCCTTCCACATCAACATCAGCCCTTTCACGGTTTTTACGTGTCCATTTGTGGACCCATACTCACAGGCTAAGATACTAAGCACATATATCTAATCAACCAATTTTCCTAATAATCTTAAAATATAAAACAATATCCCTATACTGCCGATCTTGAGTCCACATTCTCTCTCCCCGCCCACGACACTTAGCTACTTGCATGGACGATAAAACACATGTCTTGGTTACAATCTAGCTTCGTGAACGGGTCTTCCTTCATGATCTCCCTTTGATGCTTCTTCGTATGGGTCAAGAAAAATGTACGATAATTTGTATAATATTGATATGTTTATTGTCTGGTCGTTTAGATCTTGCAGTACACTAAAAAATATCAGACTCGCATAATTATACAACGACCATGGTTACCTTTTCTGTTATCATTTGTGCAAAGTTCGGGATCTCTGGGAAGGCACATCCTTACACAAAGTTCTGCTCTTCTCTTACTTCTGTCCTTTGGAATGTTTGGAAAACAGGAATGCAAAAATATGTAAAGATGTGTAAAGCAAATTAACAAACCTGTACCACTCCATTTTGAAAAAACAAACCTGTACCACTTAGCCCCCCTTCTCGGTTGTTTGAAATATGTGTAGACGACCTGTTTATTTAGGTAAATAGATATGTAAAGCAAATTCACAAACTAATTCTTCAAAATTGGGCCGCCATGTATTACCACTTAGCCCCCCTTCTTAGATCTTTTAACTCCTTTTTATTTTATTTTGTTTTGCGGAAAGGACCCTGGCATTAAAAGAAACATCCGACAATTTAAAGCACCAAACTAAAATTACAACGAAATTCTTGAGATGCCCTTCGTCTTCAACCTCCAGACCGTGTCGACGTCACGCCACCAGTGCCTCTCATCCTTGAGCCGGGCTGACGTTGTTGGTTGCGGACGGGAAGTTGCCGAATGGTTATAGAAGACCACATCCCTCCAGGAGACGACGAAGAAGAAGTAACCATTGAAAAAGATCCTTGATTATCCGTAGATCCCCAGGCTAGAAAAAGTCCCCATAAAAGACACATGAAGTGCCAAGATCCAAAGAGAACCAACAGATCTGGCGACGCTAACCCTCAGGGGCCCTTCGTTGATTCCGAATCGGATACCCATGATGTAGGGAGAAGCCGCATAGACATTATTCCAACATGCCATCGTCGCATCCACCTCGCCGACGTCGCTAAGAAACAAAACCAAGAAAGAACAGACCTACAAAAAAGAAAACAATAAAAATGGCAGATCCCCACTCCTCTATCCGCCGGCGTGGCCGCCAGACCGTGGAGAGAAGGGGGACCAGCGAGGCGAGATCTCGGTGGCGGCGGCTCTGGCGTGTAGATAAATAAACATACGTAAACCTAGGGCTTTGTTGAGTTCCAACATTTAACTCCTTTTTATTTGACTCAGCTGGCAATTGGATGGTGGGGTCTTTTTGATTTTTTTTGTTTTGTAATATAATATGTACTATTCGAGTATTAAAATATGAGTTTAGGCTGGCTTTGAGCCCGTTATAGATTAAAAAAAAGAGTTTAGACTTCCCGTATAAATCCATGGTCAAGTGAGCCCCCACTGAAGCAAATATCTACCAATTAAAGAGCGCAGCATGCTAGCTAAATGTGGGAATGTTGTACTCAGCACACGGTGTTCATGGCGAGCCATTCTACTTGAACTGATTGCGATAGACATTGACTATTAGCCTCATAGTCTAGCTTTGCGAGGAGGCTTCTCACTAAGGTTGATATACAACAACTTCCTACTCATTTCCATTTCCGATTGATAGACAAGGAAGACCACATGCGCCAAGAACGCGTAGCTCGTCTTTCATGTGGACGATGGGATAAGTGGATATTGCAAAGGGAAAAGAACAGGCTCGTCTTTCGTGCGCCAAGGCCGCATATCTCGTCTTTCATTTTGAGAGTAAAAAGAATTTTATTAATATTTATTGTAACCATGTGGATTTTATGAGGACGTCGGACATGTAAGAGACAAATGACTGTGGGAACCGATGACTTGATTAGTCTTAAAATCATAGCGTTCCAATCACAATGAGTTAATAGCTTGACGAGCTATAGTATAGAACCAATGAATTGACCCGTCTTGAAATCGATCAATTTGATTAGATTAAGATGGATACAGTGGACTAAGGACTAAGTACAAGAACCTATACTATTAACCTGATCAGAGACTTGATTCGGCAAATTGTTGGCAGGCTCAGCACCGGCTCATGGTCAAGGCGTGGCCGCGCGGTGAAATCAGGGTGTCACCATCGTCGCTCACGAAGGACTTCGCAGGCGACGCTGAGCCCTGCTGTTCATCTCCGTCTAGTCTCAATATCGTAGTCCTCTGCGAGAATTGATAGGTTGATCTACAGGCGACAACGCAGACGTAAATCAAAAGTTAAACCGATGAAACATCCGCATACACGCGCACACATGCCTGATACACGTACATGTGTGTTACGATATGTAATTGGATTGAGAAAATTACAAAAAACATCATAATTGGGGCTAGGATTTTAGAAGACCACCATATTTTTTAAAATTTTCAAAAAACACCAGATTTGGGACAAGAGATTGCAGATAGCACTAATCCGATTTTGACCCGGTTCTAATGAGAAATCTGACGGGTAGAGCCGGTGGTTAGGTCAACATTGCAAAGGTAATAGCCAATAGGTACTTACATATTAGAAGTTCTAAACTTTATGTTTTTTTTGTAAATTTGCATCTTCAATCTATGCCCCTCTCTTCGTCGGCGAGCTCCGGCTAGGGTCCTCCGCCTGCCCGCGACCTCGCCATCCGCTCCACCGCAAGTCATCGCCCGTCCTCCTCTCCTCCGGCCAACGAGAGGGGGGGGGAGGGGGGGTGAGTTCCAGCCAGGGTCAACGCGAGCTCCGTCGTGTCCGTGCTTCTCGGCCTCCGCCCGCCCACGACCTCGTTGGCCGCTCCATCGTCGAGTCGCCTCCCTTTCCCGCTCTACTCTAGCCAATAGGGGGCGCGGACGAGCGCTGGCCAGGTGGAGTCGCCGGCGAGCTGAGCTCCGACCAGAGTCAACACGGCTCCGCCGCACCCGTGCTTCTCGGCCTTCGCCCAGCTATACCTGGCCGCGCCTGGCTGCGCCCGTGTGCTAGTCCACTGCTCGGCGCTCGTCCGTGGCTGCTCCCGATCGGCGACTGGTGGCTCCGCCCGCGTGGCCGCGTCGTCCCGCCCTGGCTGCGCGCCCCTACATGATGCGCTCGCTGGTTCCCACGTCCGCGACGCCGCTCGACATCTCCTGGCGTTCGGCGTGCCATGGGGGCAGCCTCCTCAATGATTAGAAAAATAAATAAATAGAAAAATAGAAAAAATGACCTAAGATTAGAACTTATAATATGTTGATGTGTTTTGGTAAATAAACACGGCCATGTCTGCCTGACCATCAAGTCCTACCCATTAGATTCGTCATTAGAACCATGTCAAACCAGATTAGTGCTATCTGCAACCTCTTGCCCTAAAATCGGTGCTTTTAAAAAAATATTTTTTTGGTGTTTTTTTAAAACCTTAACCCTAATTAGGATAGTTTTTTGTAATTTTCTCAGTCGGATTTTTCACCGACACGTCCGGCCAGGCGCAGCCGTACAGCTTTTCGTTTTCACTCACGCCTAACCAAATCTGAACTAATTGGGGACCTAATTTTTGTTAGATTTTTATTTTTTTCATGCTGTTAGTCGATTTTATAACAGAACTCGATGTGGCGTGTTGGACTGTTACATGTACGTGGGAAGCTTAAAAAACAATAAGATTAATGTTGTTAACCACTCCTTGCGTGCATGTAGATGGATATAATTTGTTAACAACATGCGAGAAGTTTGAGGATTGTTTGTTTCCACGCGGTGGAATATGAGCTAAGATATAGGACGTGTTATGTTTGGTTGTTGCGGGTATGGCATTTTCGTAATATTAGTGAAGTGTGACACCGTGTGACACCACCGTTTTGCTTTTAATAATAGTAAAGATTAAGCGTCGAAGGTTTGAGAGCTTCTAAATTACCCACGTCGTAGCACCATAGATGGGCTAATTTTGTCCTTTTAACACAACGTGATTTCTCTATGCACCTTTCTCGGCCGTACTTTTTCGATGGTCCTTTTAACACAACTTTCCGGACCTGATTCTGATTCGAGAGCATCGTAATTTTCTGACCGTAATTTATTGTCAGTTATTCTATGCCTTTATTTAAACTACTTGACGTAATTTTTCGATGTACCTGATCGGCCGTAATTTTCCGATAGTAACATATCAGATTAGTGCTAGCTCAGAAGCACATGGACGCTTGCAATCTCACCTACCACTGACTTTCCAAGCAGCGACCACAAAAGTATATAGGAGGTCTAGATCGAAACACGCTTTGGTGCCATAATCAACAACACTCGAAAATTGAGGAGATCGGATGTGTGGCTCAGGAGTAGCAGGTTGGCCGTGAGAAGATAGAACATGAGGATGCAACATAAAGATAGGCGATGACATAAGTTGAGATGGTTGGACTGTGGACGATGGGGAACCAGTTCGACACACT
Organism: Avena atlantica; assembly: GCA_910589765.1. Classification (NCBI taxonomy): domain Eukaryota; kingdom Viridiplantae; phylum Streptophyta; class Magnoliopsida; order Poales; family Poaceae; genus Avena; species Avena atlantica. The sequence continues at coordinate 522,338,166 of OU342739.1, read as the reverse complement.
CGGTCATTGCCGCAGCCGACAGCTCCAGAGATGGAGCCCTCGGCTTCACAGGCACGACGGTGGGAAACAACCAACGCTGCATCCTGCATGTCGCTGAATGTAGTGGCCAGGGAGGAGGAGAACAGCCACTCCGTCTCTCCAAATTGAGGACCTTCTTGAATTCGGGAGGGCTGATCAGCTCAACATCGTCCATCCCAGATGCGAAGAGGAGCTTGACGGCGCTGGCATGCATGACGAGGCCAGCACTGGACCTTCGAGGATGACGACAACGTGAGGTATATGGTGTAGAACGGCGACGCAGAGTAGAGGCGATTGGAGGATTGGTGGAGCGGACAAGGAGTATCGTGTGAGTTTGTGAGAAGGGCTCCTTTTCACGGGTACTTTAATTAGGCTCACGCATGGAATTGTGGCTGGTGGTTGTTATTTGTTGTTACAAAAAGAGAGAATCAAGAGGTTGTTTATCTTTTCCTATTTTCATGAGCGGTTTGTTGGAAGAAGACAAGATAAGATAAGCTAGTGGGATGGCATTTTTCTAGTAATTATATCGAAGTGTGACACCGTGTGACACCACCTCTTTGCTTTTAATAGTAAAGATAATGCACCGGACTTTCTGTCTTGGAAATGTTCTCAGGCCATAATCTGATAAACTATTCCAATTGTTGATGAAAGTTTCAGCCTTTAGGGGACGCTTGTGGCTCCCCTGTGGCCCTGCCCCCCTCCAAATTGGCCATTCCTTCACAACCGACACCCCTGCTGAGAAAACAATAGGCAAGTGGTGTCAAGCTGTGTGATTATCTGATAAGCTCTGTCGACCCAGACTTCCTAGTCAAGTGTGATAGGAGGAGAGTGGAGAGATAAACAAACACCTGAGATGAGGTCACTTGGCTGGCGGGTGGCGGCCGCTTGTTGACGAAGCACATGACAAGAGAAGAGCCCAGCCTCACCTGATTCTTTACTTGCGGGCAACCTGTGAGTGTGACTCATCGCCATCATCATGGATTCCCGCCCCTTCCGGAATCAAAGAACCGTCCTCCTCTCCAATCGATCGATCCAGAACCTTGGCTCGCGTGCATCAATCAGATCGTTGTAGGAGTATTATTTCTTGTTTAATCGAACTGGTCGCTTTCTGACTCCGATTACTGAACGGCCACCGAAGGGCGAGCTAGATCCGCGTGTCAGTTACAGGATCTGGTCGAGCGTGATTGCAGCCTTGCAGGGGAACGTGGGTGGTGGAGCTGGAGGATCACATGAATGGTTGGACTGATTCTGATTGGCAGTGATCGGCGATCACGGGGCGCGCCGCACGCGTTCTTCGCCGCACCGTCAGGCGCTCAGGGCGCGGTTTCGCTCGATCGCTTGCCCGCGAATCGCTCCTTGGTGCTGGATCCGGCCAGGTTCATGACCAGCTGCATGAACGTCAAAATCAGTTAGCAGAAAAAATTATACTGTAATCGTGTTATCAGCTGGTCATAACATGCACCTAGGGTCCATGCATGTGCGCTGCAAGGAAAATGGATGTGAAAAGTCCAAGGAGGAAAAAACGACGGCATCCGATGTCTTCTTCACCGGCGAACACTAGCAGTAGCGGTGCAACCTCCAGTTTATGCTTTCCTTTCTTTCGTTCTGTGCATGGTAGTGAGCTGTAATGTGTTGAACTCTGTTCCGCTATCTTACGGTATAGTGGAACCCGGCCCCTTATTAACTAGGAGTCGTATGGAAAAGGAAATCCGATAGCTTCTCTTCGAGATATCACAAATGTCCTAATCACATTTCAACCAAATCATACAGTACCAAACACCAAATCGACCGACACATTCAATGGATTATTTGAGGAAATCAATCAACAGATTCCTAATTAAACCTCCTGACAACGGAAGAACCTCTATGTTTGAATATATCAAACTATCTCTTTTTTGCATTTCCTATGATATGCTTGTATGTTGATTTTGCAAAGTTTTCAATTCATATTTTGCAAATATGAAATTGATATGCAAAGTGTGAGATGTTGCTATGTGTGTGGTGCCATTTCAGGTCATATGAGATGTTGCTTGTGCGCATCTGAAACGGCTCGTTTCCTAAAACTACAATACAAAAAAAAATTGTTGAGGACGCTGAAGCGGATTTTGTGCGCTCTTTCGGTTCTGGAGCTCGTAAGAACTTTTCCTATGCCTATTGGAAGGGTAATTACTGATTCGCCCTACTCGTGGAGGGTGTGAGTAACACACGATGCGACATGATCTTCTTCCACGTACATTCCGAGCAAAACATCTTTTGCCTTTTTCAGCCTTTTGTTGTTTTTGTCGCTTTGTTGACTACTTACATATTTGTGCCCTTTACATCTCGCTTCCGCGTAGTTCTCTATGATTAACGGTGCAATTATTTTCTTCGGTGGTAAGCTAGAAAAACTCCTTTTTTTTTCTTTTCTAAAGTAATACAAATCCATGTGTCCTAATCACATTTCAACCAAATCGTACCAAACATCAAATAATCATTCGGTAGATCCTCAATTAAACCAACCTCTATAATCGCTCCAAGTTATCGGTCTCATCCGGCCTCCACACTACACTATGAATAGGAAGCTACGTCGACAGCCGGTTGCTACGCCGACGACCAAACATCGGGGCCGTCGGCGTAGCCATCGTCGAGACCAGCCCCGCCAAGCAGCCATAGGCATATAATTTCCCTCGGCATATCCTATGCTACGCCAACGGCTGCTCTCGGCGTAACTATTTTTTATTTTACCTCATTAAACTTTGAAAAATCATAACTAAATCATTCTAATTCGGAAAAATACAAATAATATATCAAAATTTGCAGAAAAATAAGATCTATCTATCTACCCTCAAATATTACACATTTGTAAATAAAAATTAAGTAAAACATAAAACATTATATATAGTTTAAAACGGGCATAAAAAATTCAAAAACGATCGAAACAATGCGAAACCTTCACGTGGTGTTATATTATGTGACATAGTTAGAAGGAAAAATATCAAACTTGCTATATTTATTACGTCTCAAAAAAACCTTCACAAAATGACCTATCTCATTCGAGATTTCTTGGCTTTCAGGTCAAATGACCAATGTTATGGCTAGAATCAAGGCATAGTTTGTGATAATGTGCCCATATTATGCATACACGTGTATCATGGGATGTCGAACAATGTTGCAGAAGGAAGTTTTCCTTTTCATCGCATCAAAAAGGCATTTCCTATTTTCCGAGCACAAAAAACAGACGGTTTTGTAAAGCAACCACCAAATGGCTAATTCAAAATGCTATAAGCACATTTTACAGAAATACTATACCACCTTATATGGACAATGTCCCAACATGATGATTCGAAACCTTTCCGTCCACCTCTGGTGAAAAAGACAAATACCTGCCGAATCGATAGGAAGTGGGTTGGATATGAACTACAGGTATATGATCTGATGCTCATGTTTTTTAAAATCATTTTTAGGTTCACAATATTCTATTTTATCAAAGATCCAATGCAAGTTTAGCGAGGCTCGGCCCCCAGCTAAGAATCTTCATGCCCGCCGTTCAACACAATTTGACGATAGTTTAAAACAGGCATAAAAAATTCAAAAACGATCGAAACAATGCAAAACCTTCGCGTGGTGTCATATTATGTGACATAGTTATAAGGAAAAATATCAAACTTGGTATATTAATTATGTCTCAAAAAAACTTTCACAAAATGACTTATCTCATTCGAGGTTTCTTGGCTTTCGGGTCAAATGACCAATGTTATGGCTAGAATCAAGGCATAGTTTATGATAATGTGCCCATATTGTGCATACATGTGTATTATGGGATGACGAATAATGTGGCAGGAGAAAGTTTTCCTTTTCGTCATATCAAAAAAGCCATTTTTCATTTTTCGAGCATAAAAACGGACGGTTTTGTGAAGCAACCACCAAATGACTAATTTAAAATACTGCCACCACATTTTACAAAAATAGTAGACCACCTTATATGGACAATGTCCCAATAGGGGGATCCGAAACCTTTTCGTCCACCTTTGGTAAAAAGATAAATTTCTGCCGAATCGGTAGGAAGTGGGTCAGATATGAACTACAAGTACATGATACGATGTTTATGTTTTTTTAAATAATTTTTAGGTTCATAATATGCTATATTTATCAAAGATCCAATGCAAGTTTTCCTTTTGCATCGCACCAAAAAGGCATTTTTCATTTTTCGAGCGCAAAAAAGGATTTTCTGAAGCAACCACCAAATAGCTAATTCAAAAACGGAGGGTTTGTGATTAGTTAATATGGATATCATATTTGGATTCCTCTCATTTTTCTGTTTAATTTAGACATATTATTTGTCGAATTCCGATTTACGGATTTAAAGATATTAATTATTTCATATTAAATAGAAAAATACAAAAAAGTAAAATTATTATATTTTTATTTGAATTCAATAATATTTTACTTATTTATTAATGTTTATTTAAATAATTATTTGTAATTTTAAAAAATACAAACATGTGACATGATGATATAAGAGTTAATAGGATTGATATCATAATATTGACAATAATGTATAAATTACTTTGTGGAAACAGATTCTGAAGGAACGAGAAAGTTAAGCGTGCTGGAGCTAAAATAGTATTAGGATGGGTGACCGGCCGGAAAGTTTAAAAAAGACAATTTAATCAAATATTAAGTATAATTAATATTAAAAATGTTCAAAATGAGAGATTAATAAGTCAAACAATTCAAAGATTAAAAAAATTGAGAAAAAAAATTAGAAACAATATATTTTTTCTTTAATTTTTTTTTGCAACCCGCCAACAGGCTATGCCGACAGCCGCTACGCCGAGAGCAAAGCCGTCGGCGTAGCGTACGCCGACGGCATTTTCATGCGCTGACGGCTTGTGTGTGCTCTGTCGAGAGAGACCTTTGCCGAGAAGGCTACGCCGAGGACAGCCGTCGGCGTACAATATACCGAGCATTTAACCTTCGGCTTAGCACGCGCGTCCTATAGTGCTAGTGTATTTTTTGTTAAATAGAAAATTTAAAAGTATTAGCTAAACATAAAAATCTCTGCATATCTCTACATCTTTTTAAGATAAAAACACAGGAGAAGTAAACAAGCCCTCAGGTTTCGCACGATCGACATGCCCGCGAATAGCTCGCTGGTACTGGAGGTCCGTTCATGACCAGCTGCGTGGACGTCAAAATCGGTCAGCAGGTCTCTTTTTCAGCTGGTATAACATGCACCTAGCCACCTAGGGTACATGCATGTGCCGTGCGCTGCAGAGAAAATGGATGTGGAATGTCCAATGAGGAAAAAACGACGGCATCCGATGGCTTCTTCAACGGCGAACACTACTAGTAGCGGTGCACCCTCCAGTTTGTGCTTAACTCTGTTCCGTTATCTCACGATAGCGGAACCTGGTCCGACTTGTTTACCTTTTTGGTATTTTTATTATTAAAAGATATGGGATATATAAAGATTTGGTGTTCGGTCAATACTTTACAATTCTTTTAAATATATTTTTTTATAAATACTTTACTAGGATGAAGAGTTTTTAGTCTAACAAAAATACACCAATGTAGAAAGGATTTGTGAGGATATTTTAGGATTATCGCCTCCAAATCCAGCATAGTAAACGATCTATCGGAAAAATTTCAGAATACGAAATAATCCTCTCTCATCCCCTTAAATACCATAGAAGTAAATGAGGTCTATTGTATGAAAGAAAAATATCCGATGGCTTCTTCAAGAGTGTACCCCGTAGGACTGATCATGGTGAAAACTTGAATCGTGGCGGGCTCTTTCAAATCAATGTAAGAATATCAACTGCCTCCTCGAATCAGACTTCGCCCCGCTTTATAAATAAAACAAAATAAATATTAACTACCCCTTAGTTCAGAAATAAGTAAGTTAAATTTATCCACATTTGAATGTATATATAAGATTTGTTTAGATTTGTATGTATCTAGACGTGAACATTTGAATACACACAAATCCAAGTCAGTTATTTTCAGAGAGATAATTTGAACCAAATCATACAACACATTTCACCCATTTCTTTTCGAGATATCACAAATGTCCTAATCACATTTCACCCATTTCTTTTCGAGATATCACAAATGTCCTAATCACATTTCACCCATTCAATAGACTATCTGAGTAATCATTGAGTAGATTCTCAATTAAACCTCCTGACAACGAAAGAACCTCCATAATCGCTCCAAGTTATCAGTCTTAGCCCGCCTCCTGGTCACTTATCGCCCTTCAAACCCACCCAAAAACCATCTGAGACAAGTTCGATCAGGAGGCGGCACGATGGACGCGCCGCGCATCATCCAGAAGAGCTAGGAAAGATTTTTTCCCGTCCGGCCGCTTCACATTTTTTCAGAAGAGGCTAGTTCCTTTTTGGGACAGCCAAAGGGCATTCCATGATCACGGTAGGGCCGATGATGAACGGGAAGGCCCGGGCAATGCCATGCCATTAATTGCCACGCCGACGCCCGACAGCGACGCGTTGTAGAGCGGAAAAGCCGAGCGACATCCGCGAGCACTCTCTGCGGGATGCCGTCGACCGATTCGAGCTAGCGACAAAAGAGCGAGCTGACGTGCAGGTTGGCCGCAATAATTCCCGGAGAAATCGAAGGAACTGAATGCTTCTGCCGGCGGATGCAAATGCCCGGGGATGCAGGAGGCCGGCATACGAAAGCAGCGCCTGGGAAAGCCACCGCCGGCGTGAAACGGGTCGGACCAAGACGGAGTCAAAGAGGACTTGACGCTGGTCCACAGATCTGCAGAATCAAGATGTGATCTATTGCGGGACACATAGGCCGGTTGCTGCCGAACACGGCAAACGTCGTAATCTGTCGTTTTCGAGAGCGGCGATAATAGGTTAACAAAAAAGATGTTCGAATAAAATTTGACTAGCTGCGTCGCTGAGCACCGTGAGTTCAGGAACACGTGTGTGTGTGTGTGCATGTTTCCTGCCTTCTCATGCTATGATGGACTTTCGAGGCGCAAGTCTAGCGAGCTGTAATTTTTCAGTGGTCAAGTCGGGGTCAAGCTTCTAACAAAATCGACCACCGGACAGTTGTGTGCCAAAGTAGAAAATATGTGGCACACTCACGTGTTGGCCATTTCCAGCTGACAGACCCATTTCCGACAAGAAAGGTGTTTAAAACGGTTTATTAGGGTCGGTCGGTGGACAGGAAAATGGTCTTTGGCTAGCTTGAGCAAGGTTTTGGTGGGTGCCTCAGCCGGCCATGCCTAGACTAGCTAGTTTCCTCGGTCCCACGCGCGAGGAGGGCCGTCTTCTCCCGGTTTGGGTACGATGATGCTTGATATTTTGGAAGAATAAAAACTTGTATTCATTTAGACAATATTACAATGTTTATATAGAAGAGAGAAGGGGGGGTCGGCCAGCCTAGAATTAGATTCAAACCGACTTAGACTAGAGTCCTAAGATAACACAAACACAAACTCTAATACCCCCCGCGGTGTCAACATCGGGCGACACAATGTTGAGACTGGAGCGTATGTCGATGAAGGACGCGGGATGGAGTCCTTTGGTAAAAATATCTGCAAATTGTGTACTTGTTGGAACATGTAGAACACGAGCTTCTCCAAGAGCAACCTTTTTCCGAACAAAGTGAATGTCGATCTCGATGTGCTTGGTATGGCGATGCTGCACAGGGGTAGAGCTCATATAGACGGATGATATATTGTCGCAGTAGACAATAGTGGCGTGCTCGACGGGGCGCTAGAGTTCCACAAGTAGTTGGCGTATCCAAACTGCTTCAGCAATAGCATGCGCAACCGCCCTGTATTCCGCTTCAGCCGAAGACCGGGATACCGTAACCTGCCTTTTCGATGACCAAAAAACAAGATTATCACCCAAATAAACACAAAAGCCAGATGTGGATCGTCGAGTGTCTGGACATCCTGCCCAATCTGCATCAGAATAAACTGTCAAGCTTGTTGGAGAAGATGAGTTAAGTAATAGACCATGATCAGAGTTCCTTTTAATAAGCGAAGAATCTTTTTGACATGAGAAATATGAGGTAAACGAGGATCATACATATAGAGATATGCTTGTTGAACAGAATAAGAGATGTCATGTCGGGTGAGAGTAGCATATTGTAAAGCACCGGTGAGACTATGATAGAAGGTTGGATCTGGAATAGAATCATCATAAGCCAAAAGTTTGGTGCCAACATCAGGCGGTGTACGACATGGTTGACAGTCTATCATGCCAGCTCGGTTCAAGAGATCAATAATATATTGTCGTTGAGAAAGAAAAGGAGTAGAAGATGTTCTAGTGGCGGTGACACCAAGAAAATGATGAAGTGATCATAAATCAGTCATAGAAAATTCTTTGTTAAGAAGAGTGATGATATATTAAAGAAAAGAATCAGAAGAAGCTGTAAGAACAATATCATGTACATATAAAAGAAGATATGCCGTGTGAGAGGAAGATTGGAAAATAAAGAGAGATGTGTCAGATTTGGAAGGGATAAAACCAATAGTTTGAATGAATATAGCAAATCGTTGAAATCGGGCCCGAGGAGCTTGTTTAAGACCATAGAGAGATTTCTTTAGAAGATAGACAAGATGGGGATTAGAGGAATCTTCAAATCCAGATGGTTGTTGACAATAAACAGTTTCATTCAAAGTACCATTAAGAAAATCATTTTTTACACCAAGTTGGTGAATAGGCCAGGATGAAGAAACTACAAGACTGAGGATGATGCGAATAGTGCTTGGCTTGACAACAGGGAGAAGGTTTCATAAATCAATTTCTTTTTGTTGAGAAAAACCTCTGCAAACCCAACGGGCCTTGTAGTGAGCCAAAGACCCATCAGAGTTATACTTATGACGAAACACCCACTTCCCCAAGACAATATTGGCGCCGGATGGTTTAGGAACAAAAGTCCATGTATTATTTTGAATAAGAGCATCAAATTCATCTTTAATGGTAGAGTGCCATAGTGGATCAAGAAGAGCATGTTTGTAGGAGCTTGGGATAGGTGAGATCAATGGAGTAGCTAAAAGATTGAGAAAACGACGGGAAATATGGAAACCCTTTTTGCCACGAGTACACATGACATGATCATTGGTGGGAATAGGTATGGGAACGACATTAGTAGGAAGTGGATTAGTTGCTGAAGAAGAAGGTGTGGGTGACGCGGGAGAGACCGAGCCAGAGGACGTGTTGTCAGGATAGTTTGCCGCGGCAGGGGGAGGTGACGCGGTAGGCTGCTGCGGGCTCTCGGCAAGAGGTGGTGCTGCCGTAGCAGAGGGCTCAACAGCCACGGAGGGGGTGACGGTTGGCACTAAAAAATGACGCGCTATAGGGGCAGGAGTGTAGGGTTTCGTAGCATGGAAAACAAAAAATTTCTATCGCATACAAACAAACAAGCCAAGATCTATCTACTAGATTGCAGCAACGAGTCGATGGAATAACTTACCCTCGAAGATTCCAAAGTGTTTAACGAGAGCGGATTCTCGTGGGTGATGTAGTCGTACTCTTCCCGATCTCAAGATCGCGTAGACGATCCTTCCGGCGCTGCGTTCCGGCAGCGCTCCCGCAGTCGGTCACACGTTCGGTACTCGACGAAGACCTTCCTCTCCCTTGTTCCAGCAGGCAGCGGAGGTTGTAGCACTCTCCTCGAGATTCCGACAGCACAACGGTGTGGTACCGGAAGTAGAGGGGAGATCCCGCAGGGCTTCGCCTTAAGCCGGAGCGAGTATGGTGGAGTATGAGAGAGCTTTAGTGGTCTAATATTTAGACATACCAATTAGAAGGCTCTAAACCGAAGGCTAAGGCAATTAGAAGCTCTAAACCAAAACGGCTCTAAACCGGAGGCTGTGGCTAGGGTTTTGATTTAGAGGAGAGGAACTTGTGTGTATAGAGGAGGGAGCCCTGCCCCTCCTTATATAGGTGGAGGGGCCGGCGCGCCAAGGGGAGGGAGGGGAGTCCCTCCCCAACTTGGCTTGGAGGTGGGCCGCCGGTTGGAGGAGGGATTCCCTCCCCAACTCGGTTTCCCTCCTTCCTCCTCTTTCCACTTTCCAAAACTTGCCGTTTGACTTTCAAACTAGCCGTTTGACTTTTCAATTTAGGATTTGATTAAACCCTTTATTTTGGACAGCGAATACACTTAGTACATGATGCAATCATTCCAACTTGCAATGACACACTCATGTACCCCTTCCCCTCCGGAGTGCCGGACATTCCGGAACCTTCTAGAACATTCCCGATGAAAACACCGGAATCATTCCCGAACTCCGAAACGGTACTTTCCTTATATGAATCTTATTCTCCGGACCATTCCGGATCACCTCGTGATATCCCGGATCCCATCCGAGACTCCGAACAACATTCGGTCTCTTTCTCATACTACCATAACTACTCAAACAACGTCGAACCCTTAAGTGTGTCTCCCTACGGTTCGTGAATTATGCGGACATGATCGAGACACTTCTCCGAACAATAACCAATAGAGGAATCTGGAAATTCATATGGCTCCCACATATTTCTACGATTACTTTGCGATCGAATGAACCATTTACATACGATACCAATTTCCCTTTGTCTCACGATAGTTTACTTATCCGAGGTTATGATCGTCGGTATCTCTGCATACCTAGTTCAACCTCGTTACTGATAAGTACTCTTTTCTCGTTCCCGTGATATGTGATCCCTTGTGATCCAGTCACATGCTTGCAAGCTAATTGGATGACATTCCACCGAGAGGGCCCAGAGTATATCTATCCGTCATATGGATGGACAAATCCCACTCTTGATCCATGTGTCTCAACCAATACTTTCCGAACACTCAATGCCACCTTTATAGCCACCCAGTTACGGTGTGGTGTTTGATGTCATCAAAGCATCCATCCGGTAAAGGTGATATGCATGATCTCATGGTCGAAGGAATTAGGTTACTATGTATCAGAAAGCATATAGCAATTGAACTATTGTAATGACTTGATCTTTATGCTACGCTTATCTATAGGAGTATGTCCATCATATCATTCTCCTAACGATATTATCTTGTTGTTGATAACATCCCAATGTTCATGATAGGGAAACCACAATCATATATCAACCAACAAGCTAGTGTTGTATAGAGGCTATACTAGGGACTTCAAATTAAGTTTACAAATCACACAAGTATCAATGTTTCCTTGTTAATACTATTATAGCATGAATGTAAACATTTATCATAAACACAAAGATATAATAATAACTACATTTATTATTGCCTCTAGGGCATATCTCCAACAGTCTCCCACTTGCACTAGAGTCATCTAATCTAGATTACATGGTAATATACCGAACACCCATGGCAGTTTGGTGCTGGTCATGTTTTTCCCTCGGGAGAGGTTTAGTCAACGGATCCGCCACATTCAGATCTGTGTGTACTTTGCAAATCTTTATATCCCCATCCTGGATATGTTCTCGAATAGCGTGAAAACGTAGCTTGATGTGCTTCAGCTTCTTGTGTGACCTTGGTTCTTGCACATTGGCTATGGCGCCCATGTTATCACAGTAGATAGACATTGGGTCCAGCGCATTAGGAACCACACCCAGCTCTGTAATGAACTCTTTCATCCATATCGCTTCTTGTGAAGCCTCCGAAGCAGCCATGTATTCCGATTCAGTTGAAGATCTCGCCACAACGCTTTGCTTTGCACTCCTCCAGCTAACTACTGCACCATTCAAAAAAAATACGTATCCGGATTGTGATTTAGAATCATCCGGATCGGTGTTCCAACTAGCATCGGTGTAACCATTAACAACGAGCTGTTCATCACCTCCATAAGAAAGAACCATATCCTTAGTTCTTCTTAAGTACTTAAGGATGTTTTTGACCGCTGTCCAATGATCCACTCCTGGATCACTTTGATATCTGCTAGTTAAACTAACAGCATATGCAATGTCGGGTCTAGTACATAGCATGGCATACATTAGAGATCCTATGGCTGAGGCATAGGGAGTCTTACTCATCCTTTCTCTATCTTCTGCCGACGTCGGACTTTGAGTTTTACTCAAGGTCGTATTGGGCAACATGGGCAAGAACCCTTTCTTGCTATCTTCCATTCCAAACCTCTTTAGAATTTTGTCCAAATATGTACTCTGTGACAATGATATTAGGCGTTTCGATCTATCTCTGTAAATCTTTATGCCTAATATGTAAGCTGCTTCGCCAAGATCCTTCATTGAAAAACTATTATTCAAATATTCCTTGACACTATTAAGAAGGTCTACATCATTACCAATCAACAATATGTCATCCACATATAGTATTAAGAATGCTACAGAGCTCCCACTCACTTTCTTGTAAATACAAGCTTCTCCATAAGTTTGTATAAAACCAAAACTTTTGATCACCTTATTAAAACGTTGATTCCAACTTCGGGATGCTTGCTTCAATCCATAGATGGATCGTTGAAGTTTGCATACCTTGTTAGCATCTTTAGGATCAACAAAACCTTTGGGTTGTATCATATACAACTCTTCATCAATGTCTCCATTGAGGAATGCTGTTTTGACATCCATCTGCCATATCTCATAATCATAATATGCAGCGATTGCTAACATAATCCTCACAGACTTTAGCTTCGCTACCGGTGAGAAAGTCTCATCGTAGTCAACTCCTTGAATTTGTCGAAACCCTTTTGCGACAAGTCGAGCTTTATAGACAGTAACATTACCATCAGCATCTGTTTTCTTCTTGAAAATCCATTTGTTCTCGACAGCCTTCCGGCCATCCGGTAAGTCCACCAAAGTCCATACTTGGTTTTCGTACATGGATCCAATCTCGGATTTCATGGCTTCTTGCCATTTATTGGAATCTGGGCTCATCATCGCTTCCTCATATGTCTCGGGGTCATCGGTGTTGTCCACCAACATGACATTCATAACGGAATCATACCAATCTAGAGTGGTACGAGTTCTTGTTGACCTCCGAGGCTCTGTAGCAACTTCAACCGAAGTTTCATGATCACCATCATTAGCTCCCTCTCTAATTGGTGCAGGCACCACAGGAACTACTTCCGGTGCTGCGCTACTCGCAATTTCGAGAGAAGGTTCGACAACCTCGTCGAGTTCTACTTTCCTTCCAGTCACTTCTTTCGAGAGAAATTCCTTCTCTAGAAAGGATCCATTCTTGGCAACGAAGATTTTGCCTTCGGATCTATGATAGAAGGTATACCCTATAGTTTCCTTCGGGTATCCTATGAAGACGCATTTTTCCGCTTTGGGTTCAAGCTTGTCCGGCTGTAACTTCTTTACATAGGCTTCGCATCCCCAAACTTTAAGGAACGACAATTTAGGTTTCTTTCCAAACCATAATTCATACGGTGTCGTTTCAACGGATTTAGACGGTGCCCTATTTAAAGTGAATACGGCTGTTTCTAATGCATAACCCCAAAATGATAGCGGTAAATATGTAAGTGACATCATAGAACGAACCATATCTAAGAGAGTTCGATTACGACGTTCGGACACACCATTACGCTGTGGTGTTCCCGGCGGTGTCAATTGTGAAAGTATTCCGCATTTCAATGCTCGCCAAACTCGTAACTTAGATATTCACCTCCACGATCAGAACGTAGAAATTTAATCTTCTTGTTACGTTGATTCTCTACCTCACTTTGAAACTCCTTAAACTTCTCGAAAGTTTCGGACTTATGTTTCATGAAATAGATATACCCATATCTACTCAAGTCATCCGTGAAGGTAAGAACATAACGATAACCACCGCGCGATGCTACACTTATTGGACCACATATATCGGTATGTATGATTTCCAATAAGTCTGTAGCTCGCTCCATCATACCAGAAAATGGAGTCTTAGTCATTTTTCCCATCAGACATGCTTCGCATCTTTCAAGTGATTCAAAATCAAGTGATTCAAGAAGTCCATCGGAATGGAGTTTCTTCATACGTTTCACTCCAATGTGACCAAGACGACAGTGCCACATATAGGTCGAATTATCGCTTGATTTCAAACGTTTAGCCTCAATGTTGTTGATATGTGTATTTCCACTATCGAGATTCAATAAGAATAGACAATCTATCAAAGGTGCATGTGCATAAAACATATTACTCATATAAATCGAACACCCATTATTCTCGGATTTAAACAAGTAACCGTCTCGCAATAAACAAGATCCTGATATAATGTTCATGCTCAACGCAGGCACCAAATAACAATTATTTAAGTATAAAACTAATCCCGATGGTAGATGAAGGGGTAGCGTGCCGACCGCGATCACATCAACCTTTGATCCATTTCCCACGCGCATCGTCACCTCGTTCTTCGCTAGCTTCCGTTTATTCTGCAGCACCTGTTTCGAGTTACAAATATGAGCAACCGAACCAGTATACCCAGGCACTACTACGAGTACTAGTGAGATACACATCAATAACATGTATATCAGATATACCTTTCTTCTTGATGTTGCCGTTCTTCAAATCCGCCAAGTACTTTGGGCAATTCCGCTTCCAGTGACCTTCTCCCTTGCAGTAAAAGCATTCAGTATCAGGCTTAGGTCCAGCCTTGGTCTTCTTCGTCAGCGTGGTAACTTTCTTACCACCCTTCTTGAAGTGTCCCTTCTGCTTAGACTTGCCTTTCTTGAATTTGGTGGTCTTATTAACCAACAACACTTGGTGCTCTTTCTTGATCTCCACTTCTGCAGATTTCAACATGGCAAAGAGTTCTGGCAACGTCTTGTTCATGTTCTGCATGTTGTAGTTCATCACAAAGTTCTTGTAACTTGGTGGCAGTGATTGGAGGACACGGTAAATCCCCAAAGCATTAGGAATCACTATACCCAAGCTTTGAAGTTTGTTTGCGTGCCCAGACATCTTAAGCACATGCTCACTGACGGAGCTGCCCTCTTCCATCTTGCAGTTAAAGAACTTTTCAGAAGCCTCATAGCTTTCAATTGCCGCATGAGTCTCAAAAATCAATTTGAGATCCTCGACAATATCATATGGGTCTGAATCTTCAAACCTTTTCTGAAGCTCCAATTCCAAACCATACAAGATAGCACACTGAACTATGGAGTACTGATTCTTCCGAGCAAGGTAAACATTCTTTATTTCATCGGAAGCATCAACTGCAGGTGGGTCACCCAGCGGTGCATCCAGCACATAGGTCAAATTACCAGCTGCGAGGACAATCCTCAAATTGCGGAACCAATCCGCGAAGTTGCTCCCATTGTTTTTCAACTTTTCTTTCTCTAGGAACGCATTAAAATTGATGGTAGGGGCTGCCATTGATCTACAACATATTTGCAATAGTTTAGACTAAGTTTATGACAAATTGAGTTCAAATTAATTAATAAAGTTAATCTAGGTGAACTCCCACTCAAAACAATATCCCTCAAATTGTTTTAGTGATCACACGAACCAAATTCACTACATCAACACCGATCATCACGAGAGTTGATCTAGTTTCAATAGCGAACAATCGACATGTTCATCATATCTACTATATGATTCATGCTTTACCTTTCGGTGATCCGTGTTCCGAGACCATGTCTGTACATGCTAGGCTCGTCAAGATCAAACCTTAGTTTCCGCATGAGCAAATCTGGCTTGCTCACGTTGTATACACTTGCGGAATCTAACACACCCGATCATCACGTGGTGCTTCGAAACAACAAGCTTTAGCAACGGTGCTAACTAAGGGTGAACACTTTATGACTTGAAATTCATGTGCCTGAGGGATCATCTTATAATGCTACCATCGTCTACTAAGCAATACAAGATGCATAAAGGATTAACATCACATGCAATTCATAATATGTGATATGATATGGCCTTTCTTCTTTGTGCTTCCGATCTCCATCTTCTAGCACGAACATGATCTTCATCATCACTGGCATTGCATCAAGGTCAATGACGCCTCTCCATGGTTGTCGTCCACCGACTTCAACTATTACAACTACTTTGAATAGACACGCGGGTCTTAACATAAATTAAAGACAACCATATGGCTCCTGCCGGTTGCCAACTTACAATAAGGAACATTGCATACATCAAATATAATCACAATCATGGCCATATCACATCACTACACACCCCTGCAAAACAAAGTTAGACGCCTCTACTTTCTTTGCATATTTTACGTGGTTTGGGGCTTTCAATAAGTTTCGTTCTAACTTACGAACAAGAACCACAACATTGATACTAGTATTGTTAATCACCCGTTGTAAATTGGATCTTAACTAGGCTAGGAGAAACAGGCACCCGCAAAGCCACTTATGCAATACAAGTTGCATGTCAAGCGTGGAGAAAGTCTCATGAACGATGTCATGTAAGGTTAGCCCGGGCCGCTTCATCCCAACATACCGCAAGATGCAAAGTACACAAGAAGCAATCGACAATAAAAGCATCAACGCCCACAATGACCATTGTGTTCTACTCGTGCAACAGATCTACATATAGACACGGCTCTAATACCACTGTAGGGTTTTGTAGCATGGAAAACAAAAATTTTCTATCGCATACAAACAAACAAGCCAAGATCTATCTACTAGATTGCAGCAACGAGTCGATGGAATAACTTACCCTCAAAGATTCCAAAGTTTTTAACGAGAGCGGATTCTCGTGGGTGATGTAGTCGTACTCTTCCCGATCTCAAGATCGCGTAGACGATCCTTCCGGCGCTGCGTTCCGGCAGCGCTCCCGCAGTCGGTCACACGTTCGGTACTCGACGAAGACCTTCCTCTCCCTTGTTCCAGCAGGCAGCGGAGGTTGTAGCACTCTCCTCGAGATTCCGGCAGCACAACGGCGTGGTACCGGAAGTAGAGGGGAGATCCCGCAGGGCTTCGCCTTAAGCCGGAGCGAGTATGGTGGAGTATGAGAGAGCTTTAGTGGTATAAGATTTAGACATACCAATTAGAAGGCTCTAAACCGAAGGTTAAGGCAATTAGAAGCTCTAAACCAAAACGGCTCTAAACCGGAGGCTGTGGCTAGGGTTTTGATTTAGAGGATAGGAACTTGTGTGTATAGAGGAGGGAGCCCTGCCCCTCCTTATATAGGTGGAGGGGCCGGCGCACCAAGGGGAGGGAGGGGAGTCCCTCCCCAACTCGGCTTGGAGGTGGGCCGCCGGTTGGAGGAGGGATTCCCTCCCCAACTCGGTTTCCCTCCTTCCTCCTCTTTCCACTTTCCAAAACTTGCCGTTTGACTTTCAAACTAGCCGTTTGACTTTTCAATTTAGGATTTGATTAAACCCTTTATTTTGGACAGCGAATACACTTAGTACATGATGCAATCATTCCAACTTGCAATGACACACTCATGTACCCCTTCCCCTCCGGAGTGTCGGACATTCCGGAACCTTCTAGAACATTCCCGATGAAAACACCGGAATCATTCCCGAACTCCGAAACGGGACTTTCCTTATATGAATATTATTCTCCGGACCATTCCGGATCACCTCGTGATATCCCGGATCCCATCCGAGACTCCGAACAACATTCGGTCTCTTTCTCATACTACCATAACTACTCAAACAACGTCGAATCCTTAAGTGTGTCTCCCTACGGTTCGTGAATTATGCGGACATGATCGAGACACTTCTCCGAACAATAACCAATAGAGGAATCTGGAAATTCATATGGCTCCCACATATTTCTACGATTACTTTGCGATCGAATGAACCACTTACATACGATACCAATTTCCCTTTGTCTCACGATAGTTTACTTATCCGAGGTTTTGATCGTCGGTATCTCTGCATACCTAGTTCAACCTCGTTACCGATAAGTACTCTTTTCTCGTTCCCGTGATATGTGATCCCTTGTGAGCCAGTCACATGCTTGCAAGCTAATTGGATGACATTACACCGAGAGGGCCCAGAGTATATCTATCCGTCATATGGATGGACAAATCCCACTCTTGATCCATGTGTTTCAACCAATACTTTCCGAACACTCAATGCCACCTTTATAGCCACCCAGTTACGGTGTGGTGTTTGATGTCATCAAAGCATCCATTCGGCAAAGATGATATGCATGATCTCATGGTCGAAGGAATTAGGTTACTATGTATCAGAAAGCATATAGCAATTGAACTATTGTAATGACTTGATCTTTATGCTACGCTTATCTATAGGAGTATGTCCATCATATCATTCTCCTAACGATATTATCTTGTTGTTGATAACATCCCAATGTTCATGATAGGGAAACCACAATCATATATCAACCAACAAGCTAGTGTTGTATAGAGGCTATACTAGGGACTTCAAATTAAGTTTACAAATCACACAAGTATCAATGTTTCCTTGTTAATACTATTATAGCATGAATGTAAACATTTATCATAAACACAAAGATATAATAATAACTACATTTATTATTGCCTCTAGGGCATATCTCCAACAAGGAGATGGTGACATAGGTTTAGGGATCGCCGGGGACTGAACGATTGAAAAGGGGAAAGTATTTTCATCGAAGGTGACGTGACGAGATATAAGAACACGATCGGAGGGAGGATCAAAACATCGTGATCCTTTGTGATCATCGGATGGACCTAAGTATATGCATGGCAAAGATCTTGGAGCTAGTTTATGGGCGGCGGTAGAGGATGTGTTAGGAAAACATAGACAGCCAAAATCACGCAAATCAGAATAATCGGGATGAGATAGAAAGAGATATTGGAAGGGAGAATAAAGAGGACGTGTTTTAGTTGGTCAGATGTTTAAAAGATATGTGGCTGTCCATAGAGCTTCAGCCTAAAAACATGGTGGAAGAGAGGCTTGAATTAGTAAGGTGCACAAGATGTCGTTGATCGAGCGAAGGGAACGTTCGGCCTTGCCGTTTTAAGGAGATGTGTATGGGCATGAAAAACGAAAGGGGATACCTTGGGAGAGAAAGAAATTTCGATTTTGGTTATTATCAAATTCGTTTCCATTGTCACATTGTATAAAATGAATTGGGAGACCAAAGTGAGTTAGAATATATTTCCTAAAATTATTGAAGAGTTTGTGAACATCTGATTTGGCACGAAGAGGGAAGGTCCAAACATAGTGAGAGTAATTATCTAAAATAACAACATAATATTTGAACCCTGAAACACTTGGTACGGGAGATATCTATAAATCACAATGTAATAACTCAAACAGGAAAGTACTATGGGTAGTTGGTGTGCCAAAAGGTAATCTAATATGTTTCACGCATTGACAGGCATGATAAATAGAGGTATCATGAGAAGAACTAGACACAATATTTTTATTGGGGTGACCGAGACGACGATGCCACAGATCGATGGAGGCAATGATGGCTTGAGGTGTGGAGGTGGATGCGCCATGGAGAGGATAGAGATCGCCCGAACTATTGTAACGAGCGAGGACCGGCGCCGTTTTCAGATCCTTCACAGATAAACCAAAGGGATAAAATTTTATGAAAACATTATTGTCAATTCTGAATTTACGAACAAATATTAGAATTTTAATTAATAATGGAGCAACTAAAATATTTCGAAGTATAAAATTTATGTTTGGATTAATGATGTAAGAGTGACCGGTGCAGGAGATTGGAATAGAGGATCCATCACCAATGGTGATGGCAGAAAAGGGAGAGGAAGAACAAGCTGACAGAAAATCCATATTTAAAGATATATGCAAGGAAGCACCAGAATCAAAAATCCAATACGTACCTTCGTGGTTGTTGAGTGTGAAATTGTTTATGGCAACGATGAAGGCGGCTTGGTCCCAGCTTGGTGGAGCGGGTGACGGAGCGGGTGACGCGGGCATGTACTGAAGAGCCAGAGGAGCGTGGTACAAGTGGGGCAGCGACGTCGGTGGAGCCATGTATTGCTGTGGCGGCAGCATGTAAGCTGTCGATGGAGCTTGTACGGTGTAGACCTTCTACGGAGGACGAGGTGCGAGAGGCCCGGGTGCGCTGATGGAGGGACGGAGGCCGGGACTCTAGTGCCTGGTGTAAGCCGGTGGGGCGCCGTACGGAGAGGGGGCTGACCAGGGCATCAGCTAGGCCTGAACGAGACCCGTCCATGGGTCATGCTACGGCTTCCAAGGGGCCATGGCGGAGGGTGGAGGCGGCACTAGTGGAGTCGGCGCTGGTGGAGCTGGTGCAGGAGCAGGTGGCCGCGGCTGAGGATTCGGCGCTAGGGCGGGTGGCCGATACACGGGATTTTTGCCGCGGTAATTGGGGCTTGGACGCCATCCAGGAGGGGCCGTCGGTGTTGCAGCAGGAGTAGGCAGGAGCGACGGGCGAGGCGCCGTGTGAAACTCCTGAGGAGGACGGGCAGCCTTGCGTGCTTGGTTCTAGGACTCGAGCTGCAAAATAGATCGCACCTCGGAGAAGCTAGGGTAAGGTTTTAGCAGAGGAATAAAGGAAACTTGCTTTTCAAATTGATCACCGAGCCCGACAAGAAGGGCGTTGATGAGTGCACGGTCGTCAATGGGATCACCGAGCTCCCGAAGTTCATCGTCGATGGCCTTGATGCATTGGCAAAAGATGGTGACGGGGGAGTCGCCTTGACTGCTGGTGTGAAGCTCGATGTGGAGGGCGTTGACACATTAGTCGGAGTTGTCCTGGAACAGCTGCTGGAGGGCAGCCCAAAGTTGCGCTGCCGTGGCATCGTCGGTGGAGACGAGGTTGAAGAGCTCGTTGGAGATCCGCGTGTAGATCCATTGGATGATGGTGAGATCTTCTTTCACCCAGCGCGGATCATGGGAGCATGGTGTCGAGGCGAGATCGATGTGGCTACGAAGGCCGCAGACCCGAGATGCACGTGAAACAGGTGGCGCCAGTGGTAGAAGTTGTGTTTGGCGAGATCCAAGACGATCGGGACGAAGGGAGAGACGTCGGCGATCCTATCGGCAAGAGATAGTTGAGGGATTTGTTGGAGTATTTGGTGGGTAGGAGTAGAGGAGGGTGAGGAGGGTGGTGCGCCGGCGGTGCGAGCTTCAGCCGCGGTCCATAGCGGAGACGACGGCGGCGGCGACGGTTTTGGCGGAGGAGCCATCCTAGGTCTGGAAAACCTAGGTGTCTGGTACCATGATATTTTGGGAGAATAAGAACTTGTATTGATTTAGACAATATTATAATGTTTATATAGAAGAGAGGAGGGAGTCGACCAGCCTAGGATTAGACCCAAACCGACTTAGACTAGAGTCCTAAGATAACACAAACACAAACTCCTATAATGCCACTAGGCACCTCGGCGTGGTGGCTCTCCGGCGTGGTGCAGCCGCTGGTCTCTGGCGGCGGCGGCGCGATGGAGGAGCGGCGGCGTGGCGCACGTTGTGGAGGTCCTTCTCCGGGTAGATCGGCGATAGGATGACGTGGAAACAGCCCCCTCTCCTGCAGTGACCCTTGGCTACGGTACGTGTGAGGTGAGGAGGTTGGCCGGCAAGAGCCGGGCTCCGATACCGGTCAGAGCCGATGATGGCGGTGTCGTTTCCTTGCTGAAGATGTTGTTGCTACAAATCTCGCCTCGTGCCTAAGGCTCCAGGGGAAACCCTAGATCTGGAGGTTTTCTGGATCGAACGATGGCCGCACATTAGTGTCGTTTACCCTCTTGAGGGCATTATTTTGGAGCCCGAGATGACTAGAGGGGATCAACTAGTAGAGCGGTGTTCCATCTACCGCGTCAATGGCGGCAGGTCTCGGCGGCATGGTGCAGTAGGGTCTCTGCAGCGGGCGTGATGATGGCCTCGCGTAGGTCGGGGTTTGTTGTCTAGCGTCGTGGTGGCATCGTCATCAAGATCGACAAAGTTTATGCAGATTGTAACCATGAAGATTGCTCAGCGGTTCGTTGATGGCTTATGTGCGGGGTACAAGGAGGAGGTACGTGAGAGCTGGGGAGAGAGATGATTTGCAGAGAATTGCTCGTACATGTTGCCTTTCTTCTTCGGTTTTTTTTACTTCTGTTTTTTGAGGGAGAGATTATCCATGGAGATGTTGAAATTTCTTATGGCTTTATATGTTCATGTTTTTTCCGGTCATTCGAGCATTAGATCTAGTATGTGCATTGTTTAGGAAGAAGAAGCTGGGGTTGTTAGGGGTGTTGCGCATTGGATCTGCTTTTTGTCTAGAGGGGGTGGGGTTTCTATATGACTAGGGCCCACCAATTTCAGGACAACATTTATTGTATGACTGGGATCCAACACGAAGGCATTCCAGTAGTAGCAGAATCTTTTGAGCGCTTGCTCACACCAAAAACCGCCACAGAGGGGTCGGGATGGGTCGGGTTGGTACACAGTTGTTGGGTAGCAACGACCTTCATATAATGCTACTAAAATTATAATTTATTTATTTATTTTAAAATTAGCAGGGCCACACGAACGCTTATCCCTCTACAACAAATTAAGGCGCCCACTCTTCTACTTGGGGAGATGGTAGACGATTCTCACCATGTGAAATGTGAGCCATTGATATAGACCACGAGCATTCTTGATCACACGCTGACCCGTTCAGGCAAGTATTTTGCAACGAAGCACCTAGGTTTCAAGATATAGTCTGATCTCCATAGTTAATCTCCCCGTGGCGTCGATGTGGGTACTAAACAAAGCAGTATGTTGTGGCAATGTGATCTCCACATAATTTTGATATGACAACAGAACATGATGTACAATTAGTTATGTTCCTAGCGATAGATATGTTTAAATATGTGGTGAGACATATGGTTGCTAAATTGGATGTACAACCAAGTCACCCAAGTTCAAGTCCTCACATGTGCATATTTGTGTTCTTATTATTTCAAAAAAATCACTGTAGGGGCTTCCCTTACCGTATTTCTTTTTAAAAAAGACATATTCTTGGCAAGAGATCAATAAGAGAAGGAAAACGTCTTTTCTTTTATTTTTCTCAATCCTCCAACTCTGGCATTACTAAGATAAAACTAAGATAAGGCGCACATGTCCTAAAATTGCTCACGGTTTCCTCCTTTGTAGTAGTACAGCATGTTGCCGAGAAACTGTTAAAAATGGGTGGCATCAAATTATTTTCAAAGGAAATTTGTGGCTTTCTTCGCTTGCCACTTTGCCGCCCAGAGCTATACTAGAAACGGCGTTGACTAGTGTTTTTCGTTGACCTTAGGTTTTTCCTGTTTTCAAACAATAATGCACCACCAGACTATCTGTCTAAGAAGCTTTCTCAGGCCATAATCTGATAAACTATTCCAGTTATTGCCGAAATTTTCAATCTTCAGGGGATACCTTTGGCTTCCCTGTGGCCCTGCCTCCTCTCTTGAAATTGGCCATTCCTTCAGGCAACTGCCACCTCTATCGAGTAAACAAAAAACAAGGAGTGAACCCCCACGCTGAGAAAACAATAGGCAAGTGGTGTCAAGCTCTCCCAGTAAGCTCTGTCGACCCAGACTCCCCTAGTCAAGTGTGATAGCCTGATAGGAGGAGTCTTGAGAGATAAACAAACACCTGAGATGAGGTGACTTGGCGGCCGCATGACGAAGGACATGACAAAGAGAAGAGCATCGCCGATTCTTTACTTGGGGGCAACGTGTGACTCATCGCAATCATCCCGGATTCCCGCCCCTTCCGGAATCAAAGAAGCGCCCTCCTCTCCAATCAGCGGCCAAGATCAAAACAAAAAAGAATATAATGTGCGCTCGCTGTCTACCTGGGATGGATCGATCGATCCAGAAACTTGGCTCGCGTGCATCAATCAGATCGAAACAAGGTTTCGTACTTGTATTATTTCTGGTTTAATCGAACTGGTCGCTTTCTGACTCCCGATTACTGAACGGCCACCGAAGCGCGAGCTAGATCCGCGTGTCAGTTACAGGATCTGGTCGAGCGTGGTTGCAGGGGAACGTGGGTGGTGGAGCTGGAGGATCATCACATGACGAATGGTTGGACTGATTGGCGGCAGTGATCGGCGATCACGGGGCGCGCCGCACGCGTTCTTCGCCGCACCGTTAGGGTTTCGCACGATCACCATGCCCGCGAATCGTTCGTTGGTGCTGGATCCGGCCAGGTTCATCACCAGTTGCATGAACTGTTGAAATTTAATGAATTTTGTGCTGCTAGCCTATTAGACAAAATTTAAAATTCTCTTTGGTCTACTTATGCATGGCAGCATATGGCTGTGCTAGTGGTGCTAAAGTTTAGTCCCACTGCTAGTTGAAGGGAAGTTTGATCACTTTATATAGTAGAGTGTTACACCACTCTTTAAGGTGTGACAAGGAGAAAAACCCTCGCGCACTCCTCCAACGCCGCCTGCCTCGCCTCACCACACCACGCCTCGTCTCGCCACGACGCCCATGCGCCGCGGGTTGCGGGAATCTCGCCGAGTCGAGTTTTATTTTGCGGGTTGGGAAAATTATTTATGAGTCATTAATAGACGCGTTAATTACAACCATTTTCAGTTTTTATGAACGTGAGTTCTTACTGACTTGGACGTGGGTTGTGTCCCACGATCTCCCTGACCTACACTATATAAGCGTCTGCGCTAAACCCGCCTATCTCTAGAATCTTGTGCTGCCGCTTTCGTCTTCCCCATCTCGGCTTGCGGCGTGCACCGCAGATCGGAACAGTAGGCATTCGGAACCCTGCCTCTCGTGAACCTGTACGGGTGAGAGGCGATCAGGTTTTTTGGGAGCGCTCAAGCGCGACTACTGGCAACCACGACGTCGTTCGACGACGAGTTCCCGAACGACGACTTCTTCCCGGACGTCACCAATCTCTTCGACAACCTCAACATGAGCGACGCTGCTGCGGCTGCTATTCAGCCTACACAGTATGTGATTCTTAACTGTCCTTTTTGGATTATGCTAGAGTTCTTTATTCTATCGTTTGGTGTAGATGTGATAGGTTTATCTCCTATAGATATAATCTGTTCATCTACTTTGTTGATCTGTATAATTGGTTTTAGTACTGTTTGTATAATCATGATTTATCATTTTATTATTCAGATTAAATCATCTGGATTATTGCTTATATTTTCAACAATCCAAAAACCTGATTTTAGGCAACTGAATTCCACCGGTATAGCCACGGATATTAGGCCCCTTCCTTTTGATGGCATGCACTATAAGAGATGGCGCAAGAGAGAAGTTCTCTGGTTTGAAAATCTAAACTGCTATAGCGCCACTCTTGGCAAGCCTGAAGGAGATCTTTCTCCTGAGCAGGAAGCGACCTTTAAGAAAGCCGATACCATGTTTATGGCGGCTTTGTTTAGTGTTTTTGGGGACAACATTGTTGACCCCTATATGTCATTTGATAATGGCAAGGACGCGTGGGAAGCGCTCGAGACCAAGTTTGGGGTCTCGGACGCTAGCACTGAGTTGTATGTCATGGAGCAATTCTATGACTACAAGATGGTTGATGAGCGCTTCGTCGTTGAGCAAGCTCATGAGATACAATCACTTGCCAAAGAACTTGAAAAGTTCAAGTGTTTCTTACCGGACAAATTTGTGGCCAGTGGCATTATTGCCAAGCTTCCTCCCTCGTGGAGGAACTTTGCTACTTCTCTGAAACATAAGAGACAAGGATTTTCCGTTACGAATATCATTAAGTCTCTTCATGTGGAAGAGAAGGCGAGAGCAAAGGACAAAACTGCTCGAGGATTTGAGGGAGGTTCTACTGCCAATTTGGTGCAGAGGAAAAACTTTCAATCCCACAAGTTCAAGAATAAGAATAAAACTGAAGGAAAGGGGAAGTTTGATGGCAAGAACAAGGCCACGCACTCAACCAACTTTAAGAAGAAAAATGATAAGAGGAAAGGCTCTTGCCACGTCTGTGGTGATCCTGGGCTCCTAGCTGTCCTAATCGTTTTGACAAGCGTCAAATGGAAACAGTGACAAGGCCGCTAATGTTGTTATTAGCGATATTGAGATGAAGGATGCTGGGTACGGTATTTTACCTACTATCCTTTCAGTATGTCATTCTCCTTATTGGTGGATAGACACGGGTGCTAATACACATGTATGTTCTGATATTTCCATGTTTTCCTCTTACCAGGTCTCAAGGACTTCTTTCGTGCTGATGGGAAACGGCTCACGTGCTTCTGTTCATGGTGTTAGTACGGTAAATCTGAAGTTTACTTCGGGGAAGACCGTATAGCTAAAGAATGTGCAACACGTTCCCTCCATCAATAAGAATCTCGTCAGCGGATCGCTTTTATATCGAGATGGATTTAAGTTGGTTTTTGAGTCCAATAAAGTTGTAATTTACAATTTATTGAAAAGGGTTATGAGTGCGGAGGTCTGTTCCGTTTGTCTTTGTCAGACTCATGTACTAAAGTTATTAATCATGTTTGCAATGATAATGAGTCCAAGGTTTGTCATTCACGACTTTGTCATATTAACTTTGGTTGCATGACGCGGCTAGCCAATATGAGTTTAATTCCGAAATTTACCACAGTCAAAGGTTCTAAGTGCCAAGTTTGTGTGCAAGCAAAGTAACCCCGTAAGTCTCATACGGCTGCGGAACTGAGAAACTTAGCACCACTCGAACTTATA
The DNA here is from genome assembly GCA_910589765.1 of Avena atlantica. Classification (NCBI taxonomy): domain Eukaryota; kingdom Viridiplantae; phylum Streptophyta; class Magnoliopsida; order Poales; family Poaceae; genus Avena; species Avena atlantica. The sequence continues at coordinate 522,311,710 of OU342739.1, read as the reverse complement.
CATTCAGATCTTTGTGAGATGAATGGTGTGTTGACAAAAGGTGGAAAAAGATACTTTATGACGTTGATTGATGAATCCACTAGATATTGCTATGTTTATCTTCTGAAATCTAAAGATGAAACTTTGAACTACTTCAAAATCTATAAAGATGAGACAGAAAACCAACTTGATCTTAAAATCAAGCGACTAAGGTCGGATCATGGTGGAGAGTACTTTTCAAATGAATTTAATTTATTTTGTATGGAACATGGTATTATACATCAGAGGACGCCTCCCTACTCACCCCAGTCCAATGGGGTGGTCGAAATAAAGAACCGCACTCTAACTGATTTGGTTAATGCCATGTTAGATACATCGGGTCTTTCCATGGAATGGTGGGGGGAGGCGCTAATGACCGCGTGTCATGTCCTAAATCGTGTTCCTGTAAAGGATAAAACCATGACTCAATTTGAGGAATAGGAAAAGAAAAAGATTAAACTCTCTTACTTACAAACTTGGGGTTGTTTGGCGAAAGTCAATATTCCAATACCCAAGAAGCGAAAGCTTGGACCAAAAACCGTTGATTGTGTTTTTCTGGGATATGCTTTTCATAGCATTGGCTATAGATTTTTGATAGTAAAATCTGAGGTATCCGACATGCATGTTGATACAATTATGGAGTCGAATGATGCGACTTTCTTTGAGGAGATCTTTCCTATGGAAGGTATGTCTAGCTCATCAAATCAGGAGATGACTAGTTCAGCTAGTCAGGAATTTGCTATAATTCCTGAACCCACTATGCCGATAGAACACTCTGATGATCCTGTGGAGGATGACAATGAAGCTCCCAAAAGGATCAAGAGACAAAGGACTGCAAAGTCATTTGGTGATGATTTCATTATGTACCTTGTGGATGATACTCTCACTTCTATTTCAGCAGCCTATGCATCTCAAGATGCTGACTACTGGAAGGAAGCTGTCCGAAGCAAGATGGACTCCATATTAGCTAATGGTACTTGGGAATTCAATGATCGTCCTTATGGGTGCAAACCTGTAGGATGTAAGTGGGTATTTAAGAAAAAGCTTAGACCTGATGGTACTATTGAAAAGTACAAGGCACGTCTGGTGGCCAAGGGTTATACCCAAAAAGAAGGTGAAGACTTCTTCGATACCTACTCACCTGTAGCCAGATTGACCACTATTCGAGTACTACTATCCTTGGCTCCCTCACACGGTCTTCTTGTTCATCAAATGGACGTTAAGACGGCTTTTCTAAATGGAGAGCTAGATGAAGAAATTTATATGGAGCAGCCTGACGGATTTGTAGTAGATGGTCAAGAAGGAAAGGTGTGTAAGTTAGTGAAGTCTTTGTACGGTCTTAAGCAAGCTCCTAAGCAGTGGCACGAGAAGTTTGAAAGAACTTTAACTGCTGAAGGCTTTGTTGTAAATGAAGCTGACAAATGTGTGTACTATCGCCATGGTGGGGGCAAGGGAGTTATTATGTGTCTCTAGTGACATATTGATATTCGGGACCAACCTCGCTGTTATCGAGGAGGTCAAAGAGTTCTATCTCGCTGCTTTGAGATGAAGGACTTGGGAGTGGCCGATGTAATATTAAACATCAAGCTACTAAAGGATGACAATGGTGGGATTACACTGCTTCAGTCTCACTATGTGGAAACGATATTGAGTCGCTTCGGGTATAGCGACTGCAATTCTTCTCCAACGCCTTATGATCCGAGTGTGCTACTTTGAAAGAATCGAAGGACTGCTAAAGATCAATTGAGATATTCGCAAATTATTTGCTCGCTCATGTATTTAGCCAGCGCTACTAGACCTGACATCTCCTTTGTTGTAAGCAAACTAAGTCGATTTGTGTCAAATCCTGGAGATGATCATTGGCATGCTCTTGAAAGAGTTTTGCGCTATTTGAAAGGCACTGCGAGTTATGGTATTCACTATACTAGGTATCCACGGGTACTTGAGGGTTATAGTGATTCAAACTAGATATCTGATGCTGATGAGATTAAGGCCAAAAGTGGTTATTTGTTTACACTTGGTGGTGGTGCTATTTCCTGGAAGTCTTGCAAGCAGACCATTTTAATGAGGTCAACAATGGAAGCAGAACTCACAACATTAGACACAACCATTGTTGAATCAGAGTGGCTTCGTGAGCTTTTGATGGACTTACCTATGGTTGAAAAACCAATACCCGCCATCCCAATGAACTGTGATAATCAAACTGTGATCGTCAAAGTAAACAGTTATAAGGATAATATGAAGTCATCAAGGCATGTGAAGAGGAGATTGAAATCTCCAGAGTTATTGCGTTGGATTATATCCAAACATCTAAAAACTTGACAGATCCCTTCACAGAGAGTTTATCACGCAATGTGATAGATAATGCATCGAGGGAGATGGGTTTGAGACCCACGCTATGAATTGATCCCAGTGGCAACCCACTCTATATGATCGGAGATCCCGTGAATTAGAGCTGGAAGACAAGCTGTTGATCAGCTGAGAGGAGAGTATCCCCATATTATATTTACATCTCCATAAAGATGCAATACTCTCTTAATCTGCATGGAAGGTTGATATTTATCTTAATGTGTTTCAAGTGGTTTTTTATAAGCGGAGATGTTGTCCTGCAGAACATCTCTTGAGGAACACACCTATATGAGTCTGACTGTCAAACGTCATAGTCCGTTAGAGTTGGGCGCTCTCTAATAAACTCATGAAAGGCCCTGGAGTATGACGCATAAGCTCCAAACCACGGGGAAGCCGATGGCATACTTGTACCGGTCCAGATTTTGTGTGAAACTAGCGCGCAGAAAACTTGTAGTTCAAGGCATAGTCCACTATTCAAGTTGCTAGCTAGTGTAGCATGAAGTTTAATGTGGAAGTTCAACTTAACAGTCTCCACTACACACCGGTATATAAAACAATGTTCTGGAATAAAAGTGATGTGATGTGCTAATGAGACTTTGTGGAGGATTGTTGGAATTTGGTGAGTTTTGGGCTGCTGGTCTATTAGACAAATTCTGAAATTCTCTTTGGCCCACTTGTGCATGGCAGCATATGGCTGTGCTAGTGGTGCTAAAGTTTAGTCCCACATTGCTAGTTGAAGGGAAGTTAGACCACTTTATATAGTAGAGTGTTGCACAACTCACTAAGGTGTGACAAGGAGAGAATCCCTCGCGCACTCCTCCTCCGACGTCGCCTGCCTCGTCTCGCCACGCCACGCCTCGCCACGCCACGCCACGCCTCGTGCGCGCCGCGGGTTGCAGGAATCTCGTCGAGCCGAGCTTTATTTTGCTGGTTGGGAAAATTATTTATGAGTCATTAACGAACGTGTTAATTACAGCCGTTTCCAGTTTTTATGGATGTGGACTGTTACGGACTCGGACGTGGGCTGTGTCCCACGATCTTCCTGACCTGTACTATATAAGCGTCTGCGCTAAACCTAATCGGTGAAAAAAATCCACACACGCGCCTACCTCCAGAACCTTGCACCGCCGCTTTCGTCTTCCCCATCCTGGCTTGCAGCGTGCACCGCAGATTGGGACAGTAGGCCTCCGGAACCCCGCCTCTCGTGAACCTGTACGGGTGAGGGACGATCAGGTTTTTAGGGAGCGCTCAAGCACGAGTACTGTCAACCACGACGAGTTTCCGAACGACGACTTCTTCCCGGACGTCACCAATCTCTTCGACAACCTTAACACGGGCGACGCTGCTGCGGCTGCTATTTAGCCTACACAGTACGTGATTCTCAACTGTCTTTTTCGGATTATGCTAGAGTTCTTTGTTCTAGCGTTTGTAGATGTGATAGATTTATCTCCTATAGATGTAATCTATTCATCTACTTTGTTGATCTGCATAATTGGTTTTAGTACCGTTTGTATGATCATGATTTATCAGTTTATTATTCGGATTAAATCATATGGATTATTGCTTATATTTTCAACATGAACGTCATAATCAGTTAGCAGGAAAAATTACTATAATCGTGTTATCAGCTGGTCATAACATGCACCTAGGGTTCATGCATGTGCGCTGCAATGTGGAATCCAAGGAGGAAACAACAGATGCATCATGTCGATTTGGGTTGTCATTCCCTTCGAGTGACATCTTTGATATATGAATCATGACGTGTCCCTTCCGGTCCTGGCGTTCGGCCTTCTCCTTCCTCCATCTAGGTATGGCTCCGGCTCGAGCCACCTCTAAGTGGCGTGTGACCGGCTCGTTGCTTCCTTATCCTACCTTCGAAGTGTCCGGACCGGGGGTTCCCTCTGTATGTCTTTCCCGGACGGTTCGAGGCCGTAGGGGAAATCGGGCAGATGCGTTGGCCTTGATGTTCCAAAAGATGAGGCACATGGCTTGCGGTTGACGGGCTATAGTGGAGGTGTGGGATATCGTGAGCTTGATGAAGACACAGTAAGCGGTTCCTCCCCGGTTGTGGCACCGAAGGCGTGCCGTAAGCCCGGGCTACCGCCTAAATGGTCCGTCGGAAGGGTCGATGTAGATCGATAGTTTTTGACAAGCTCCATAGGGGTCCGTCCAGACCATGGATGGGAAAACGGTTGGAAACAAGGAGGTATGAAGCCACAGACAAGGCCTCTCTAGAGTCCATCGCCCAAGTCCGGTGAGGTTTACGGCCGGTGGCCCTACCTCCAGCAAACTTTCTAGTCGATGGTCCGGTAAGACGGATGCGGTCGTAGGCAAGCGTGCGTGGTGGTCGACCACAACAGCGGGTGCCTCCAACGATGGTGTTCCCTTGTGGTTTATGCCGTAGGTACCCATACCCATAAAATGCCATCAGGGAGTCTAGAATCTATAGTTTTCGCGTCATCAAGACTGATGGCACGTGATGCGATGCCTTAGGGGGAAGCTGGCCGGGTAGGGGAGCTCTCCACTCTCTCTCTTCGGGGAAGTGGGGTGAGAGGGAATCCAACCCTTCCCACCTTGGGGAGGTATTTACCCCCCCCCCCCCCCACCACACACACACACACCTTTTGGGTGGCTGGCCGGCAGGGCCCACAAAGTCTGGCGCTTGGTCCAGATTCTGTATTTCACCGAGGAGTAGGCCTTTTTCTTGTTTAATTCTACTCCAAGTTTTGCTCCCCACCCTCGCATAAACTGCCGTGATATCTTTGCAAAGTGGTGCCAAATGTCCACTTCATTTTAAAAGTTACGGGGAGGTAGATGAAGGCGATACTTCCCACTTGAGTCATATGGTTGCCACAAGAAGTAGTTGATCTAGACAGAAGTTTTTGAAGTGGAAATGGTTCAAATTTTTTGGAGGACCCCCCTAGAAAGGAGGGGGAGTGGTCCAAGCCAACCTTGGTGGTGGACTTACCCCCGTAGAAAGAAGGACTGCATAGTGGACAACTTTCTTACTAGTAGCTATGAGGAGTAGTGTGTAGGTTTGGTGTCGATGATCTTAGCTATGTGTTTGAAGTATCGATGTTTAGGAAAATTGAACTATCTATGTTTGAACTTTGTGTGTAATGAAGATCTAAAAATATGCTTGCCAAGTTTGCAAATATTTCATTTTCTATGATATGCTTGTATGTTGATTTTGCAAAGTGTTGAATTCATATTTTGCAAATATGAAAATCATATGCAAAGTGTGAGATGTTGCTACGCTTTGTGCTGCCTTTATTTTAGGTCATGTGAGATTTTGCTTGTGTCCATTTGAAAAGGTTGTCCTATATTTCGTTTCCTAAAACTACAAATATAAAATGTTGGAGACGCTGAAGCGAGTTTTACGTGCTCCTTCGGTTCTGGAGCTCGTAAGAACTTTCCTATGCCTCTTGGGAGGGTAATTACCAATTTGCCCTACTCGTGGAGGGTGCGAGTAACACACGATGCTACGGGATCTTCTTCGACATCTTCTTCCACGTCCATTCCGAGCAAAAAATCTTCTGTATTTTTCAGGTTTTTGTTGTTTTTGTCGCTTTGTTGACCACACTTATGTATTTGTGTCCTTTATGATTAACAATGCAATCATTTTCTTCCTTAGTAAGCTCCTTTTCTTTTCGACGTATCACAAATCCATGTGTCCTAATCACATGTCAACCAAATCGTACCAAACATCAAATCGATCGACCCATTCAATAGATTATCTGAGTAATCATTCATTAGATTCGGAATTAAACCTCGTGACAACGAAAGAACGTCTATAATCGCTCCAAGTTATCAGTCTCAGCCGGCATCCTGGTCACTTATCGCCCCGCCTCGCCTCATTGCATGCACGGCCTTCAAATGCACCCAAAAACCATGGAGACAAGTTCGATAAGAGCCAACGCGCCGCGCGTCATCCAAGAAGAGCAACGGAAGGATTTTTCCCATCAGCTGGCCGCTTCACCCTTTTCTCAGAGAAGGCTTAGTTCCTTTTTGGAGACAGCCAAAGGGCATTCCATCACGGTAGGACCGATGAACGGGAAGGCCTGGGCAGTGGGCAATGCCACGCCACGCTGCCATTGCCACGGCGACGCCCTCGAGAACTTTCCCCCGGCTTCCGCTCTCCGCGGGATGCCGTCGACGTGCAACTTGGCCGCAATAATTCCCGGAGAAATCGAGCGAACCAAATGCTTCTGAGCCGGAGGAGTAGCGCTTTCGGTGTTAATTGCTGGCGGGATGCAATGCCCGGGGACGCAGGAGGCCGGGATACGAAAGCGGCGCCTGGGAATTATCTCTGTGGACGCCGCGAAAGCCACCGCCGGCGTCAAACGGGTCGATCAAGACGGAGTCAAGAGGGACTTGACACTAGTCTATGAATATGATCTGCTGCGCGACACATAAGCCGGTTGCCGCCAAACACGGCAAACGTCGTAATCTATCGTTTTCCGATCGAGCGGCGATAATAATAAGTTAGTAACAAAAAGATGGACGAATAAAATTTGGCTAGCTGTGTCGCTGAGCACCGTGAGTTCAAGGACACGTGTGTGCACGCTAGGAATTCTCATGCTACCTACGATGGACTCTCGCGGTGCGCAAGTCTAGCGATCGGTAATTTTGTAGTAGTGGTCAAGCTTCTACGTATCAAAATTGACCGCTAGACATATGTGCGCCAAAAAAAATAAAAATATTCGATTTAAATCTTGATTCTCTTTCACCTTTATTTTCAAAATCTCTACAAATTTCAGCAACTTCGTCAGGTTGATCATCACGACCTTTTTTTTACCAGTAAAACCAGACTTTTGTTTAATCAGCAATAATTACAGGAAGTTCATATACGAGCTCCTGAACGATAACATAAGGACCCGACCTAAACCAAAATCTAATTATGTTCTCTGTCCTTGCCCAATTAGCAAGACGGTGGCTAATTCTCACCTGACTATACGATGAAATTAAGGCGAAATGGTTTGTCATCTGAAATTATAAACCCCTACATGTGCGTAAATCCCAAAATGAATAATCTAATGGATTAAATGTGACTTAGTACCGTTGAAAATATAAGCAAATTACCATAATATTCAATCCGAAATAAGCAATAATAAATCATGACTATAAGTGCTGGAATTAATCTAATCATGTATACTAGCAGAATAGACGAACATATCATATTCAACCAGAATAAGCAGATCACATCTATTCCAAGAGCTAGTACAAGAAACTAGATAGGAACAGATTACGTACGATGCTGGAGGAGGAATCGGGTTCGCGTTCAGGTTGGGGTTGAGGTTCACGTTGACACCAGTGTCGTCAGCCATGGCGTCGATGTAGAGGCTGCTGATGTCCACGAAGAAGTCCTCGTCGGGGAAGGAGTGACCGGTTGACGTGATGCCGTCAGTAGTTGCGCAGACGCGCTCCCCAAAAACCTGATCGCCCCTCACCCGTACAGGTTTATGAGAGGCGATGGTTCCGGAGGCCTACTGTTCCGTCGTCCGGTGCACGCCGGAAGAGGGGATGGAGAAGGTGTAGCGGCGGCGCAAGGTTCTGGAGGCAGAGAGATGTTTGCTCGTATTAGGGTTTTCCGCCTAAGGCCGTTTATATATAGCGCCGGTCGGGTAAGACGTGGGGCGTAGCCCACGTCCGAATAGTAACAACCCACGTTTCTGGAAAGACCGGAAACGGCTGACAGAAAAATAACTCGCACAATAATTTTCCCGAGCAGCAAAAAGATAAGTTCGGCACCGAGGCACAATTCCGCAAACCGCGGCGCGCGCGAGGCGAGGCGGGCGGTGGAGGAGGAGGAGCGCGTGTATGCCACTCCTCTTCACTCTCTTTAGGAGGTAGTGAAACACTCCACTATATATATTGGTCCAACTCCCTCTAAACTAGCAAGGTGTGACTAAACTTTGGTGCCACCCCTTGCTAGGCATGAATGGACCATGAGAATTTCAGAATTTGTATTAGGCTATGGGCCAAGGCCCATACCCAAATTCCAATAATCCCCCACAAATTCTCATAGGCACATATCATCACATCACATCAATCAGTTCCAGAGCATTGTTTATATACCGGTGCGAGATGGAGACTGTTAAGTTGAACTTCCACTTAGAACTTCATGCTACACTAGATTGCAACTTGAATAGTGGACTATGCCTTGAACTACAAGTTTGGTGCGCACTAGTTTCACACAAGGTCTAGACCGATACAGGTCTGCCGCGAAGCTTCCCCGCGGTTTGGAACTTATGCGTCATACTCCATGGCCTTTCATGAGTTTATTAGAGAGCACCCAACTCCCACGGACTGCGACGTTTGACAGTCAGACTCATATAGGTGTGTTCTTCAAAGGATGTTCTGCAAGACAACATCTTTGCTTTAAACAAGCCATTCAGAACACATTAAGGTAAATGCCAACTTGCCATGTAGAATAGGAGAGTATTGCATCTATACAGAGTGGTAGTATGCTGTAAGGATACTCTCCTCCCAGTTGACCAACAGCTTGTCTCCCAACTCTACTTCACGGGATCTCCGATCACATAGAGCGGGTTACCACTGTGAGCAACTCAAAAAGTGGGTCTCAAACCCATCTCCCTCGATGCATTATCTATCACATTACGTGATAGACCCTTTGTGAAGGGATCTGCCGGATTTTTAGATGTTTGGATATAGTCCAATGCAATAACTCCGGAGTTTCTCATTTTCCTGACAAATTTCAATCTCCTCTTCACATGTCTTGATGACTTCATATTGTCCTTAGAACTGTTTATTTTGATGATCACAGTTTGATTATCACAGTTCATAAGGATTGCCGGTATTGGTTTTTCAACCACAGGTAAGTTCATCAAGAGTTCACGAAGTCACTCTACTTCAACAGTGGTTGTGTCTAATGCTGTGAGTTCTGCTTCTATAGTTGACCTCGTTAAGATGGTCTGCTTGCAAGACTTCCAAGAAACAACGCCACCACCAAGTGTAAACACATAACCACTCATGGTCTTAGTCTCATCAGCATCAGAAATCCAGTTTGAGTCACTATACCCATCAAATACCCTTGGATACCCGGAGTAGTGAATCCCATAGCTCGCAGTTCCTTTCAAATAACGCAAAACCCTTTCAAGGGCCTGCCAATGAACATCTCCAGGATTTGAGACAAATCGACTTAACTTGCTTACAGCAAAGGAGATGTCAGGCCTCGTAGCGCTGGCTAAATACATAAGCGAGCCAATAATCTGAGAATATCTCAGCTGATCTTTAGCATCCTTAGGATCTCCCTGATTCTTACGAACCAACACGCTAGGATCATATGGTGTAGGAGAGGATCTACATTCGCTATACCCAAAACGACTCAAGATCTTTTCCACATAGTGAGACTGTGGCATCCCGCAAAACCACTACTAGAAAATCGCTTGGTATTTTTGATTTGTGCATCATCATGACATCATCATGCATCTCATTGACTAAAACTATTTTGTTAAAACCTACTTTTGCTTTCTACAAAGATCCCTCTCTAACTCAAAATAATCCCCAGACCCTTCTGGATATTTTATTTGTCTAAAAATAAATTGCACAAGTCTTTTAAACAATACATAAAATTTTATATTAATTTTAGGGGGCAGCCAAACCGGGCCGATCCGACCCAGTCGGCCACCCCCAGTACAAATCGGACCACCTAAATCTTTTCTACCCAGACCTAATCTACCCAGCCCCCCTCCACCTCACCCCAACCTATCCCTTTGCGACACGTCACCCTGCCCCAATCCCCATCCAACCAAACACTGCCACCTCACCTCTCTTTCCCAACCCCACCCACACGCCCAACACACAAACACACAACACACGCACACCCACCTCCCGACCGAACCCCCGTTCCCCTCACCCCGTCTCATCCTGGTCAAACCCACCCAGCACCAGGGCCCACCTCCTAACCGCCCCACGCCACCACCCCGACGCCCCTGGCCCACCTGCCCCGCGGGTCCCTCTCTCTCTCCCCTGTCCCTGCCCACACCCCACCTTCCTCCCCACCCAACGCGCTCGCCCTGCCGCTCGAGCTCATCGCCCCGCGCGCCGCTCCCCCTCCCTCTCTCTCCTCCGTTAGCCTCCTCCTCGCCCGCGTCAACCCCCACCTCCGGCCTCCGCCGCCCGGAGCCGGCCCGTCGTCCACGCCACCGTGGCCGTTCCCGGCGACATCTCCGCGCGCCCGCCCCGGCTCCGTCACCGCGGCCGTCCTCCTCCTCCTCTCCACCGGCGTCGAGGTTGTCCGCCTCCTCTCCGCCTTGGTGCGCCGCCGCCGAACATCCTCGTCTCCGCCGGCATCCTCCTCCCCACCTCTCCGCCCTCTCGCGTGCCCCCGTCAGCGACCACCGCCCCGGCACCGTCGGCCCGCGACCCTCCTGCGGTCACGAGCTCCTCGAGCCGGCCTGCCGGCCTCCCTCCTCCTCGAGCTCGGCTGCGCACCGACGCCGCCGCCGCCTGGCTCTCCTCCCCGCCGTCTCCTCTTCCCCCAGGTGCCGCCGCCGACCGCTGCACCTTCCGCGCCCGGTCACCGACCTCTGCCGTGAGTGCGCCGTCGCCACCTACGTCCTGCCCTCGGCCTCTGCTTCCACCACCACCGCCATGGACACAACCTTGCCTCCTCTTCGCCAGACGCCAACCTGGGTTGACTCCACCCCCCTGCCGCGCCAGTGCTGCCCTGTTTGTGGCTATCCTCGTGTGTAAATGTGCAGGTGTCCCTTTGTTTGTCTTGTGTTTTGATGTTGGCCATGATCTTCAGATGGGTATAGTGATTCGGTGGTGATGCCTCTGTTCAGACCGAGACCAAGAGCTGTGTCCCTAGTTCCTCCTGGACAAGGACAAGATCTTCGTCGCGACACCCCGAGTTCTCCCACCCGAAATCCGATGGTTGTACTCCGAGAACTCCGTCACGGAGCATCAAGTACTTCTACATGGACATCAAGACCTCGGATCCGAAGACGCCGAGACCTCGAGTGCGCCGACGTGGATCCAAAGATCATACCCTGAAGCCTCGAAACCCTAGATCTCCTTCACGGTACCCGAAGACTGATCCGAAACGCCAAGGTCTTCTTCATGGATGTGGGTCCGAAGATCGTAGCCCAAAGACCGATCTCGGTGACCGAAGACCGAACCCCAAGATCGTCGAACCCTAATGTGTGACCCTAATCCCATATTTTTATAAATGATATTACTTGTTGCATATAAAATTGCCATGCCTGCAAACATGTTGTCATGTGGGTTGGGGGCCTTATACCGATTCACCTCATAATTAAATATGGGACCATATGCGGGCAAATCTAGTCTTATATTGGCCTCATTTAAATTTGTGTAGCGAACCGTAACTTATCTTGCCCTGTTATTACAACATTTAATTTGCGGGGTAGATAAATAACTTGAACCGTTTAATTAAATGTCGGGACCCCGGTTCCGCTTAATATGGCCTAGTTGCATCGCATGCTTGCCATGTCATACATCATACATGCATCATGCCCGATCTTTTGCCGTAGTATTAAATAGTGCATCCGGTGTTTATTCTAGTGTTTTGGTTCTTCGTGGATAAGGCCGTTGAGTTGATGCGAGTGTCGACCCGATCTTCGGATGAAACGTCGGCAATGTTTTCAGGCGAGCATCTCCCCCTTTCTACCTACCTTACTTTTATAGTATTTATTCCCTCATGTTGATCTATTGCTATCTGTGTTGCGATGCTCTAGTTTTCGTACCCGTGATATCCCTTGTAGCCTTATATTGCCTTGGACACATCCTATTACCTGTTGTTTGGTAGATAGTTGGACTTGCGCGTCGTAGTCGCTTGCTCAAGTGTTGTTGCGTGTCGTCAAGTACCACAGTTGTTGGAGTATTGCCGCAGGTTTAATGTTGGAGCTGATCGAGACTTTAATTACTGTTTAACAACAAAAATTGAAGTAGGTAAATGCAGAGGCACAGGTGGGCAATAGATGTTATTTGGTTGTTAACCGTCCACTTGTGTCCCATAGGACCCCGAGTACTTGATACATGTTCCTTGAATATTCGCTCTATCCACATCCGGGAGGATTATGGGACCCCCCTGAGCCAGAGCTTGATTCATTCTTATTTCTTGGTGCCACAAACTAGTTTGAGGTTTTATTTACTATCCTATACTTATGCCATGCTTTACTGCTTTATTTAAATTGTGCGAGGTACTGCACACTGTACTGTTTAGGGAAGCGGAGTGTTTTCGCGGTATCGACAAGCCTAGTCACATTTTCGGGTTCCCAGTCGTTTACAGCCACTGACGCAAACCTTGAGTCCGTCTCGGAGTCAGCTAACTTCGTTGCGGGTAGCTTAATGGGGTGGCCCCCTGAAATATTTCTGAATCTTGTGATTGCTTTGTCGTGAAAGCCTCGTTGGGTTTTGATTTGGTTTTTCCGAGGTTGATCGAGTGTGTGTTGCTATTTGTGCACCCCTGCAGGGTAAAACTTTCTGAAAGCCGTGTCCGCGGTTATGGACGACTTGGAGCACAGTATCTCGATCATAGACAACTATAACTAAAGTAGTGCTATAAATTTGACTTTATAATGACTAGTAATCAGCGTCACTATAATGGAATGGCTAAATAAAATTGCCAACAATTGCTTGTTTGGGTTGTCGCTTGCTACCATTGTACCTGACTAGTAAGTATTGCAACTATAACGGAATGGCTAAATAAAAGTACCAACAACTGCTGGGTTTGGGATATCTCACGCTTATTGTATCTGATTAGTAAGTGTTGCAACTACAACGGAATGGTTAACTAAAACGGTCCACTACTTATTTTATCAGGATGATTATCTACACCTGACTAGTAATTGCTGCAACGATAACTAAATAAATAAAACTGCCAACTGTGTGAGTTCCTCGGTTGACTTCCTCGTTTGGTCTCGAGGGGGAAACACCAGGATGGGTATGTTTGGTGGTAGCATCAGGTTGGTTCCGGATAGGTCTTTCTTACCCCTCTCTGATAGCCGACAGTTATATCGAGTCTCTATAGGTTGTTTAGTGCATGCTGCGCTGCCGCTTCAGTCCACCATACCTATGTAGGCAAGGACCGCCGAATTCTAGCCTCGCCGTGTACTGGCCTCAGTACTGACCGCTCTCTCTTTTTCCTTTTCCCTTTGTCGGCACCCCTTTTGTTTAAGCAGGTTTTGAGATCGACGTCGTTAGCAGGGTTACCCTTCCGGCTTGGCCTGGGCAGGGTTATGGACGCCAATGGTTATTCTTCAGGGCTCTTAGCCCCATTTGCATCTTGTCCGTAGCTGGACGCTGTATCGTTTTCAAGGTGATTTGGATCTTTGTTCTGTATATCTGTATTCTTGACTCATGGAATCGTGTTGTATATATATATCTGTTCTGTGGGTCCCATCGAGGACTGTTGTGTAATGTTATTACTTCGTTTTCCACCCGCACGCAAGTGCCTGGTGGGCACCTTTGAATCGTTTCTATGCGGGTTTGGCGGGAAGCGCTGAAACTTGCATAGGGCCGATTCTAAGGGTGTTACAGAGTGGTATCAGAGCTCAGCAGTTGCGATACCCCACAAGTCCAGCCTGTAGGATAACCTAGCTAACGGCCGATGTAGAGTGTCAAAACTATTTTGCAAAATCGGTTGGATAGTTGTGATTAGGTCTGATTTTACTCCTTACCCCTCTGCTGCTCTCCTCTCACCTCTGCGTGTTTTGAATCCGCTCTCTTCTCTCTCTTCGAGTCCAGGATTTCTTGTGGTTGGGTTCCATCGTACCTTCAGGGTTTCGCTTCCTCTTTTGGTAACGGTGTTTCCACATCCGTTCCTCCTACTATCTGAGTGGTCCTTTATCTGTGGTACCATCCTTTGTTCCTTGTTTGTGCCTCCTAGTGTTTTCCGACGTTACGACATCATCTACGCCAGATCCGATGCAGAGTCTGCATCACTCCTCTGTTTCCGAACCTCGTTTGTCGAGATCTTCAGTCTGAATTCCGAGAGTTGGTTGCATAATCCGCCTATTCCTGTGCAGAGTAATGGTTTGGGTGCGCGATGGACTGATAACCATCCGACTACTCTTATCATTCGCTCTTGTACATCGAATCAGTGGATCCAGCAATTTTACTCCGTCCACGGAAGCTAGAGGTGGCTTTATTTGTTGATACCTCTACCTTCGACCTTTTGTTTCCGGAGTGTTTCCCTCGACGAACACGGACAACGACCTCTTGTTAGTGGTGTCGCGAGGATCTACACGAAGCAAGAAGATGCAGACCTTCGGCCTTCTTCCCCGTACCGTGAGGCGGATCTCGAGGGCGAGATCCATTGTTAGTGGTGTCGAATTGTGGCATCCCGCAAAACCACTACTAGAAAATCGCTTGGTATTTTTGATTTGTGCATCATCATGACATCATCATGCATCTCATTGACTAAAACTATTTTGTTAAAACCTACTTTTGCTTTCTACAAAGATCCCTCTCTAACTCAAAATAATCCCCGGACCCTTCTGGATATTTTATTTGTCTAAAAATAAATTGCACAAGTCTTTTAAACAATACATAAAATTTTATATTAATTTTAGGGGGCAGCCAAACCGGGCCGATCCGACCCAGTCGGCCACCCCCAGTACAAATCGGACCACCTAAATCTTTTCTACCCAGACCTAATCTACCCAGCCCCCCTCCACCTCACCCCAACCTATCCCTTTGCGACACGTCACCCTGCCCCAATCCCCATCCAACCAAACACTGCCACCTCACCTTTCTTTCCCAACCCCACCCACACGCCCAACACACAAACACACAACACACGCACACCCACCTCCCGACCGAACCCCCGTTCCCCTCACCCAGTCTCATCCTGGTCAAACCCACCCAGCACCAGGGCCCACCTCCTAACCGCCCCACGCCACCACCCTGACGCCCCTGGCCCACCTGCCCCGCGGGTCCCTCTCTCTCTCCCCTGTCCCTGCCCACACCCCACCTTCCTTCCCACCCAACGCGCTCGCCCTACCGCTCGAGCTCATCGCCCCGCGCGCCGCACCCCCTCCCTCTCTCTCCTCCGTTCGTCTCCTCCTCGCCCGCGTCAACCCCCACCTCTGGCCTCCGCCGCCCGGAGCCGGCCCGTCGTCCACGCCACCGTGGCCGTTCCCGGCGACATCTCCGCGCGCCCGCCCCGGCTCCGTCACCGCGGTCGTCCTCCTCCTCCTCTCCACCGGCGTCGAGGTTGTCCACCTCCTCTCCGCCTTGGTGCGCCGCCGCCGAACAGCCTCGTCTCCGCCGGCATCCTCCTCCCCACCTCTCCGCCCTCTCGCGTGCCCCCGTCAGTGACCGCCGCCCCGGCACCGTCGGCCCGCGACCCTCCTGCGGTCACGAGCTCCTCGAGCCGGCCTGCCGGCCTCCCTCCTCCTCGAGCTTGGCTGCGCACCGACGCCGCCGCCTCCTGGCTCTCCTCCCCGCCGTCTCCTCTTCCCCCAGGTGCCGCCGCCGACCGCTGCACCTTCCGCGCCCGGTCACCGACCTCTGTCGTGAGTGCGCCGTTGCCACCTACGTCCTATCCTCGGCCTCTGCTTCCACCACCACCGCCATGGACGCAACCTTGCCTCCTCTTCGCCAGACGCCAACCTGGGTTGACTCCACCCCCTGTCGCGCCAGTGCTGCCCTGTTTGTGGCTGTCCTCGTGTGTAAATGTGCAGGTGTCCCTTTGTTTGTCTTGTGTTTTGATGTTGGCCATGATCTTCAGATGGGTATAGTGATTCGGTGGTGATGCCTCTGTTCAGACCGAGACCAAGAGATGTGTCCCTAGTTCCTCCTAGACAAGGACAAGATCTTCGTCGCGACACCCCGAGTTCTCCCACCCGAAATCCGATGGTTGTACTCCGAGAACTCCGTCACGGAGCATCAAGTACTTCTACATGGACATCAAGACCTCGGATCCGAAGACGCAGAGACCCCGAGTGCACCGACATGGATCCAAAGATCATACCCTGAAGCCTCGAAACCCTAGATCTCCTTCACGGTACCCGAAGACTGATCCGGAACGCCAAGGTCTTCTTCATGGATGTGGGTCCGAAGATCGTAGCCCAAAGACCGATCTCGGTGACCGAAGACCGAACCCCAAGATCGTCGAACCCTAATGTGTGACCCTAAGCCCATATTTTTATAAATGATATTACTTGTTGCATATAAAATTGCCATGCCTGCAAACATGTTGTCATGTGGGTTGGGGGCCTTATGCCGATTCACCTCATAATTAAATATGGGACCATATGCGGGCAAATCTAGTCTTATATTGGCCTCATTTAAATTTGTGTAGCGAACCGTAACTTATCTTGCCCCGTTATTACAACATTTAATTTGTGGGGTAGATAAATAACTTGAACCGTTTAATTAAATGTCGGGACCCCGGTTCCGCTTAATATGGCCTAATTGCATCGCATGCTTGCCATGTCATACATCATACATGCATCATGCCCGATCTTTTGCCGTAGTATTAAATAGTGCATCCGGTGTTTATTCTAGTGTTTTGGTTCTTCGCGGATAAGGTCGTTGAGTTGATGCGAGTGTCGACCCGATCTTCGGATGAAACGTCGGCAATGTTTTCAGGCGAGCATCTCCCCCTTTCTACCTATCTTACTTTTATAGTATTTATTCCCACCTGTTGATCTATTGCTATCTGTGTTGCGATGCTCTAGTTTTCGTACCCGTGATATCCCTTGCAGCCTTATATTGCCTTGGACACATCCTATTACCTGTTGTTTGGTAGATAGTTGTACTTGCGCGTCGTAGTCGCTTGCTCAAGTGCTGTTGCGTGTCGTCAAGTACCACAGTTGTTGGAGTATTGTCGCAGGTTTAATGTTGGAGCTGATCAAGACTTTAATTACTGTTTAACAACAAAAATTGAAGTAGGTAAATGCAGAGGCACAGGTGGGCAATAGATGTTATTTGGTTGTTAACCGTCCACTTGTGTCCCGTAGGACCCCGAGTACTTGATACCTGTTCCTTGAATATTCGCGCTATCCACATCCGGGAGGATTATGGGACCCCCCTGAGCCAGAGCTTGATTCATTCTTATTTCTTGGGGCCACAAACTAGTTTGAGGTTTTATTTACTATCCTGTACTTATGCCATGCTTTACTGCTTTATTTAAATTGTGCGAGGTACTGCACACTATACTGTTTAGGGAAGCGGAGTGTTTTCGCGGTATCGACAAGCCTAGTCACATTTTCGGGTTCCCAGTCGTTTACAGCCACTGACGCAAACCTTGAGTCCGTCTCGGAGTCAGCTAACTTCGTTGCAGGTAGCTTAATGGGGTGGCCCCCTGAAATATTTCTGAATCTTGTGATTGCTTTGTCGTGAAAGCCTCGTTGGGTTTTGATTTGGTTTTTCCGAGGTTGATCGAGTGTGTGTTGCTATTTGTGCACCCCTGCAGGGTAAAACTTTCTGAAAGCCGTGTCCGCGGTTATGGACGACTTGGAGCACAATATCTCGATCATAGACAACTATAACTAAAGTAGTGCTATAAATTTGACTTTATAATGACTAGTAATCAGCGTCACTATAATGGAATGGCTAAATAAAATTGCCAACAATTGCTTGTTTGGGTTGTCGCTTGCTACCATTGTACCTGACTAGTAAGTATTGCAACTATAACGGAATGGTAAATAAAAGTACCAACAACTGCTGGGTTTGGGATATCTCACGCTTATTGTATCTGACTAGTAAGTGTTGCAACTACAACGGAATGGTTAACTAAAACGGCCCACTGCTTATTATATCAGGATGATTATCTACACCTGACTAGTAATTGCTGCAACGATAACTAAATAAATAAAACTGCCAACTGTGTGAGTTCCTCGGTTGACTTCCTCGTTTGGTCTCGAGGGGGAAACACCAGGATGGGTATGTTTGGTGGTAGCATCAGGTTGGTTCCGGATAGGTCTTTCTTACCCCTCTCTGATAGCCGACAGTTATATCGAGTCTCTATAGGTTGTTTAGTGCATGCTGCGCTGCCGCTTCAGTCCACCATACCTATGTAGGCGAGGACCGCCGAATTCTAGCCTCGCCGTGTACTGGCCTCAGTACTGACCGCTCTCTCTTTTTCCTTTGCCCTTTGTCGGCACCCCTCTTGTTTAAGCAGGTTTTGAGATCGACGTCGTTAGCAGGGTTACCCTTCCGGCTTGGCCTGGGAAGGGTTATGGACGCCAATGGTTATTCTTCAGGGCTCTTAGCCCCATTTGCATCTTGTCCGTAGCTGGACGCTCTATCGTTTTCAAGGTGATTTGGATCTTTGTTCTGTATATCTGTATTCTTGACTCATGGAGTCATGTTGTATATATATCTGTTCTGTGGGTCCCATCGAGGACTGTTGTGTAATGTTATTACTTCGTTTTCCACCCGCACGCAAGTGTCTGGTGGGCACCTTTGAATCGTTTATATGCGGGTTTGGCGGGAAGCGCTGAAACTTGCATAGGGCCGATTCTGAGGGTGTTACAGAGACTGAAGCAGTGTTATCCCACCATCATCATCTTTCAGCAGCTTGATGTTCAATATCACATCAGCCACTCCTAGATCTTTCATCTCAAAACAACGAGATAGAAAGTCTTTGACCTCATTGATAACATTAAGATTGGTCCCGAATATCAGTATATCATCAACATACAGACATAAGATGACTCCCTCGCCCCCACCATGGCGATAGTACACACACTTGTCAGCTTCGTTTACAATAAAGCCTTCATCAGTTAAAGTCCTTTCAAACTTCTCATGCCACTGCTTAGGTGCTTGCTTAAGACCATACAGAGACTTCAGTAACTTGCACACCTTGCCTTGTTGACCATCTATCATGAATCCATCCGGCTGATCCATATAAATTTCCTCATCTAACTCTCCATTTAGGAAAGCCGTCTTAACGTCCATTTGATGAACGAGAAGACCATGCGAGGCAGCCAAGGATAGCAGTACTCGAATGGTGGTCAATCTAGCCACAGGTGAATAAGTATCAAAGAATTCTTCGCCTTCTTTCTGGGTATAACCCTTGGCAACAAGGCGTGCCTTATACTTCTCAATAGTACCATCAGGTCTAAGCTTCTTCTTAAACACCCACTTACATCCTACAGGTTTGCACCCATAAGGACGATCAGTAATTTCCCAAGTTTCGTTTGCTATGATGGAATCCATCTCACTGCGAACGGCTTCTTCCCAGTAGTCAGCATCTTGAGATGCATAAGCTTCTGAAATAGAAGTGGGAGTATCATCCACGAGGTATACAATGAAATCATCACCAAAGGACTTCGCAGTCCTTTGTCTCTTACTTCTGGTAGGAGCTTCACTATTATCCTCCACAGGATTATCAGGGTGTTCTATCGAAATGGTGGGTTTAGGAATTGTAATTAATTCTTGACTAGATAAACTAGGCATATCCTGATTTGATGAACTAGACGAATCTTTCATGGGAAAGATGTCTTCAAAGAAAGTCGCATCATTCGACTCCATGATTGTACCAACATGCATGTCGGATACCTGAGATTTCACTATCAAAAATCTATAGCCAATGCTATGAAATGCATATCCCAGAAAGACACAATCCACAATTTTTGGTCCAAGCTTGCGCTTCTTGGGTATCGGCATATTCACTTTCGCCAAACAACCCCAAGTTCGTAAGTAGGAGAGTTTCAGCCTTTTCCTTTCCCATTCCTCAAATAGAGTAATGGTTTTGTTCTTTTGGGGAACACGGTTTAGGACATGACACGCAGTCTTTATTGCCTCCCCCCACCATTCCTTGGATAGACCCGATGTATCTAACATAGCGTTAACCAAATTAGTTAGAGTATGGTTCTTTTTTTCGGCCACCCCATTTGACTGAGGTGAGTAGGGAGGCGTCCTCTCATGGATAATACCATGCTCCGCACAAAAAGAATCAAATTCGTTGGAAAAATACTCTCCACCACGATCAGACCGAAGTCGTTTAATCTTTCGATCAAGTTGGTTTTCTGATTCAACTTTATAGATTTTGAAGTGATTAAAAGCTTCATCTTTAGATTTCAGAAGATACACATAACAGTATCGAGTGGAATCATCAATTAAAGTCATGAAATATCGCTTTCCACCTTTTGTCAACTCACCATTCATCTCATAAAGATCTGAATGTATTAGTTCTAGTGGTGCCAAATCTCGTACCTCGGCAGTCTTGTGAGACTTGCGAGGTTGCTTAGCTTGCACACACACTTGACACTTGGAACTTTTGACAGTAGTAAATTTCGGAATTAAATTCATATCGGCAAGCCGCGTCATGCACCCAAAATTAATATGACAAAGTCGTGAATGTCAAATATTGGATTCACTATCATTGCAAACATGATTAATAACTTGAGTACATAAGTCTGACAAAGATAAGCGGAACAAGCCTCCGCAGTCATAACCCTTTCCAACAAATTCTCCACACTTGGAAATTACAACTTTATTGGACTCAAAGACTAACTTAAAACCATCTCGACACAGAAGAGATCCGCTGACGAGATTCTTATTGATTGAGGGAACGTGCTGCACATTCTTCAGCTATACAATCTTCCCCGAAGTAAACTTCAGATCCACCGTACCAACACCTTGAACAGAAGCACTTGAGCCGTTCCCATCAGCACGGAGCCATCCCGTTCGACCTGATAAGAAGAGAACATGGAAATATCAGCACAGACATGTATATTTGCACCAGTGTCTATCCACCAATCAGGTGAATTACAAACTGAAAGAACAGTAGAAAATATACCGTACCCAACATCCTTTATCTCAATATCACCAAGAACAACATTAGCGGACTTGCCACTATTTCCATGTGGACACTTATCAAAGCGATTGGGGCAGCTAGGAGCCCAATGATTAGGATCACCATAGACATGGCAGGATCCTTTCTTCTTATACTCAATCTTCTTCTTGAAGTTGGTAGTCTGTGCGGCCTTGTTTTTGCCATCAAACTTTCCTTTGCCATCAGACCTGTTCTTATTCTCGAACTTGTGGGACTAGAAGTTGTTTTTCTGCACTACATGTGCGCTAGAACTTCCGCCAAAGCCTCGAGGACGTGTATCTTTTGCTCTCGCCTTTTCTTCAACATGAAGAGATCCGATGAGATCCGAAACAGAAAACTCATGTCTCTTATGTTTAAGAGAGGTAGCAAAGTTCCTCCAAAAAGGAGGAAGCTTGGCAATAATGCCTCCGGCCACGAACTTGTCCGGTAAGGTACACTTGAACTGCTCGAGTTCTTTGGCAAGGGACTGTATCTCATGAGCCTGATCCACGATGGGACGGTCGTCGGTCATCTTGTAGTCATAGAATTGCTCCATGATATACAGTTCAGTGCCAGCATCCGAAACACCAAACTTGGCGCCCAGTGCATCCCACGCATCCTTGCCATTATCAAATGACATATAGGTGTCAACAATGTTGTCACCAAGAATATTGAACAAAGCCCCCATAAACATGGTGTCGACTTTCTGAAACGCTTCCTCCTGAACAGGAGAAAGGTCTACCTCAGGTTTGCCAAGAGTGGCGCTATAGCAGCCTAGGTTTTTCAACCATAGAACTGCTCTCGTGCGCCATTTCTTATAATTGACACCGTCAAAAGGAGGCGGCCTTGTAACCGCGGCTAAACCAGTTGAATTCAGTTGCCTATAATCAGGTTTTTGGATTGTTGAAAATATAAGCAAATTACCATAATATTCAATCCGAAATAAGCAATAATAAATCATGACTATAAGTGCTGGAATTAATCTAATCATGTATACTAGCAGAATAGACGAACAGATCATATTCAACCAGAATAAGCAGATCACATCTATTCCAAGAGCTAGTACAAGAAACTACAACGGAAACTGAACTAGATAGGAACAGATTACGTACGATGCTGGAGGAGGAATCAGGTTCGCGTTCAGGTTGGGGTTGAGGTTCGCGTTGACACCAGTGTCGTCAGCCATGGCGTCGATGTAGAGGCTGCTGATGTCCGGGAAGAAGTCCTCGTCGAGAAAGGAGTGGTCGGTCGACGTGATGCCGTCAGTAGTCGCGCAGACGCGCTCCCCCAAAACCCGATCGCCCCTCACCCGTACAGGTTCACGGGAGGCGGTGGTTCCGGAGGCCTACTGTCCCGTCGTCCGGTGCACGCCGGAAGAGGGGATGGAGAAGGTGTAGCGGCGGCGCAAGGTTCTGGAGGCAGAGATGTGTATTGCTCGTATTAGGGTTTTCCGCCTAAGGCCGTTTATATATAGCGCCGGTCGGGTAAGACGTGGGGCGTAGCCCACGTCCGAATAGTAACAACCCACGTTTCTGGAAAGACCGGAAACGGCTGACAGAAAAATAACTCGCACAATAATTTTCCCGAGCAGCAAAAAGATAAGATCTGCACCGAGACACAATTCCACAAACCGCGGCGCGCACGAGGCGAGGCGGGCGGCGGAGGAGGAGCGCGCGTGTATGCCACTCCTCTTCACTCTCTTTAGGAGGTAGTGAAACACTCCACTATATATATTGGTCAAACTTCCTCTAAACTAGCAAGGTGGGACTAAACTTTGGTGCCACCCCTTGCCAGACATGAATTGGCCATAAGAATTTCAGAATTTGTATTAGGCTATGGGCTAAGGCCCACACGTAAATTCCAACAAGTACTCCCTCTGTTTTTTAATAGATTGCGTTCTAGTATTTACAAAGGTCAAACTTTGTCCACTTTGATAAAATACATAGAAAAAAATATCAATATTTATGATATCAAATGTATATATTATGAAAGTATACTTTATAACGATTCCAATCCTATAGGTCTTATATTTTAAATATTTTTATATTTTGCTGAATATTTATTCAAAGTTCAAAAATTTTGACTTTGACTAAATCTAAAACACGATCTTAATTGTAAACGGAGGGAGTAACAGTAAGGATTGCCCGAAGGTCTTAGTGCACACGCGCGTGGGACCCTACACCGCGGCAGTCCGTTGTCGGAGGTGGTGCCATTCGAGGTGTTCATCATCGTAGATACCGAGTTGTGAATGCATTAGACCACAATATATATATGCCCACAAGTATTTTAGCGAAAAGGAAGTTGCACTAAATTTATTTTTCCCCGGATAATTTTCTTCTACTTTTCTTTGACATCTATTTCAAGACGGAAGGAGTATAAAAAATTACAAGCACACCAAGACTAGGATAGATCGATTTGATGCAGATACTGGGGGTTGTAACCTCCTTTTTGAAAACAAAAATGACTACAAAATTGTTAGTTTTTGGATGCAATTTACTAATCTATGGGCCCGCCTTTCCCAAATTATCTTCATCATTTCAATGATACCCCATCCGTTTCAAAATACATGTCGCGATTTTTTTTTAAATTTAGATGTATCTAGATATAAAGATTTATCCAAATTTAGAGCAATTTTCGATATCTATTTTGAGATCAAGGAAGTAGTTAATTTCTTACGGTATATACCCTCAGAAAAATTGTTTTGTTGCCGGTATACCCGATTAAACCAGAGTCGTAGATGAAGAAAGTCTTAGGAAAAAAAAAATCTACTACAGACCGTTCTCTCTCGTCGCCTCTGTTGGTCTCTGACGGGTCAGATATCAACACCCCGTGGAATGGAAGGAAGCGACGAAGTGTTCCACCACTTCCGTCGCCGCCCTGTCCCTCCTCCGCCACGCACCTACATGACACGCGATCGAGATACCAAGACCCAAATCACAAGCAAATCCCATCTCGAGGATCCTTTATATAAAGATCCCCTCTCTCTCTCTCCTCCACTTGTACTCCACCGCCACCACCAGAATATCGCCACGCGCAGGAGTTCGAAGCAGGACAAACCCGTGCGATTGATCCGGCATGGGGCGGCGGTCTAGCGCCTCGCCGGCGGAGCCTCTGCTGCCGGAGATGCTGAAGGGCGGGGGCCGGGGCGCGATGCTGCAGCGGACCATGTCGCGGGCGGACGACGAGCTGCAGTGGTTCCGCTCCTGCCTCCGGTGGGTGTGCATGGACCACTCTGCCCCGGGCGGCGCCGCGCTATCATGGCTCCTCTTCATCCTCCTCGCCGTCGTCGTCCCGGCCATCGCGCACTTCCTCCTGGCCTTCCGCCCCTCGCGCCGCCCCTTCGACGCCGTGGTCCAGCTCTCTCTCTCCGCCGCGTCGGGGGCCAGCTTCCTCTGCCTCTCCTCCTCCTTCCGCCGCATCGGCCTCCGCCGCCTGCTCTACCTCGACAAGCTGCAGACCAAGAGCGACCGCGTGAGGGTCAACTACACGGCGCGCCTCGCCTTCTCCTTCCGCCTCCTCGCGTCCCTCGTCGCGCCCTGCTTCGCCGCCGAGGCAGCCTACAAGGCCTGGTGGTACGCCACCTCCGCCGACCGCGTCCCCTTCTTCGCCAACGACGTCCTCAGCGACGTCCTCGCATACTCCCTCGAGATGGCCTCCTGGATGTACCGCAGCGCCATCTACCTCCTCACCTGCGTCCTCTTCCGCCTCATCTGCCACCTCCAGGGCCTCCGCCTCGAGGACTTCGCGGGGTCCCTGCTCGTCGAGGTGGAGGAGGGCAGGATGGGGGTGGAGCGCGTCCTCAAGGAGCACCTCGACATCCGCAAGCAGCTCAAGGTCATCAGCCACCGCTTCCGCAGGTTCATCGTCGCCGCGCTGCTCATCGCCACCGCCAGCCAGTTCGCGTCCGTCCTCCTGACCACGCGCCGCGACTCCATCGACGACGTCCTCCACACCGGAGAGCTCGCGGTAATTAAGCCCTATCTCGATTTTGCCTGATTTCTCCACTCTCTTAGGCCAATTCTTACCGTGATCTCTGTTCTGTTCTGTTCTGTTCTGTTCTGTTCGAGGCACGCACAATTGGGGATCGCAATCCCTAAACAAAGTAGTAGAGTAATTTTTCACACCGTCCTAGTATCTCGGTTTAGTTTACAGACAAACCATGTGCTATGTTAAATTAAGCTACTAGTGGAAACGGCGTGGAACCGATCAACTGAAGGGTAGTATCTTAGCCGCACCAGAAGATTAATAATTTGGTCTAAACAAAGGACGGCGAAAACAACTTGTTTGAATGCTCAATTTTTCTGGATTGCTTGCGTTGCCTTTGTACTTACACTTCCATTACACGGTGGTTTCTGGACAGGCTCCACCGGCCAATAGAGTAGTAGATGAAATCATCTAGAAATCCAATAATGCGATCGACTAAGTCTATAATTAAGCGGGTGTTGTAGCATCGTGCCAGAAACAACTAAGATAGTATGGTGTGACCTGATTCACTCTGCTGGCGATCGACCTGTCGCTGGATCTCAAAAGGGCACTCCATTCGTTTCTCAATGTGGCGCGCCATCTTTGCATAGGTGTAAGTAGGACCATGAATTAGTGATAGGACCTTATTATTTTTTTCAAAATAAATAAATAGTGTTAGCGCCTTATTGACATCACAAGGATGGGAACAGTGTTAGATAGTTGCAGAGCTCCTGTAGTTCCAGACTTTGACATAATCGCAGACAGCTACTTATACTGTTTCAGTTTCAGTTTACTTCAGAAGTTCCAGTTTCAGTGTCAGTGCAGCGCACAGTCTTTTGGCTAAGTTAAGCTGCTATTAGGAGAATCACAGTCTGACTCAAAACCAATATATGCGGTAAACTGACGAAATTTGAAACCAAAAAAAAGGTCAAACGATTTCAGAGTCTGGTCCGCACATTCTTCGACAGTTCTTACAATTTGTCTCCGGTGCAGATTCAGCAACATTTCCTGATCATGTTTCTAATGTTTCTGCTTGTTGAATTCTGCAGCTGTGTTCGGTTGTGCTCGTGTGAGCACAACCGAACACAGCTGCAGAATTGAGCACAACCGAACACAGCTGCAGAATTCAACACGCTATAATTTGTTCTAACCAAATGGTGAAAACAGCTTGTTTGAATGCTCATTTTTTCTGAATTGCTTGCGTTGCCATTACACGGTGGTTTCTGGACAGGCTCCATCGGCCAATAGAGTAGTTAGATGAAATCATCTAGAAATCCAATAATAATGGGATCGAGTCATCGAGTGAGTCTATAATTAAGCGGGTATAGTAGTATCCTGCCCAGAAACAGCTAAGATATACAGTAAGGTGTGACGTGATTCACTCTGCTGGCCATCGATCTGTCGCTGGATCTGAAAAGGGCACTCTCCATTCGTTTCTGAATTCTAATTGGTGCGCCATCTTTGCATAGGTGTAAGTAGGACCATGAATTAGTGACTGCACCTTATTATTATTTTCAAAATAGATATATAGTGTTTCAGACGTGGATGGGAATAGTGCAGATAGTTGCAGAGCTCCTGTAGTTTCAGATTTCGTCATAATCGCAGACAGCTACTTATACTGTTCCAGTTTCAGTATACTTCAGAAGTTTCAGTTTCAGTGTTATAATTCAGCTACTTTGCAGCACTAAGTTTACTTCAGAAGTCTTTTGGGTAAGTTAAGCTGCTATTAGGAGAATCACAATCTGACTGAAAACTAATGTATGCGCTAAACTAAGGACATTTTAAACAAAAAGAGGTCAAACGATTTCAGAGTCCGGTCTGCACATTTTTCGACAGTTCATACATTTTGTCGCCGGTGCAGTGCAGATTCAGCGACACTGCCAGATCATGTTTCTAATTTTTTCTCCATGCTGAATTCTGCAGCTGTGTTCGGTTGTGCTCATGTCCGGGCTGACCATAATCCTGAGCAGCGCCGCCAAGATCACCCACCAGGCGCAGGCCCTCACGGGCCAGACCACCAAGTGGCACGCCTGCTGCACCATCGAGCCAGTCCCGGATAACGAGCTTGACCCCGGATCCAACCAGAACTCCATGACGGAAGAGTACGCCGCCGAGACCGAGAGCGACTGCGAGTCCAGCGAGGAGACCGGGGACGAGGACATGCTGGAGAACACCAGGTTCATGCAGCCTCACTCGCATGTGATCTCCTTCCAGAAGCGACAGGCACTAGGTATGTATGATCATCGTCAGTTATCGTCAATTCTGAATTCGTCCAATTTTCGTTTAAGTTGTTCTTGTCTGATCAAAACGCCATTGCATTGCAGTGACCTACCTGGAGAACAACAAAGCCGGGATCACCGTGTTCGGGTTCACGCTGGACCGGTCGTACCTCCACACGATATTCATGCTCGAGTGGACGCTCTTCTTGTGGCTGCTGGGGAAGACAATCGGTTTCTCGTGAAGACTGAAGACCAGGGAATGCATGTATACATTTTGTGGCTGCTCTCCAGGTGGTTAGGTTTGGCTTGGTTGCATTTTTCCGGGTGTGCATTTTGCTCTGTGTTTGTGCACGTGAGTTGTATCGCACTGTATTTATGCTAGCGATGTGTGCGATGATGTGTAAATTATGGGTTGAATTGTTCGTGACACCCCGCGGTACAAATGTGTATGTAAAATTATAGATGAGTGTTGTAGAGAAAAAAAAGGCTTTTTTTGGGTGTGTGCAGCTTGTTTTTTGGAGGTTTATAATCTCGGGTTGTAAACCAACAATAGTTGTAGACAAGACTTTGAATCGTAAAGTCTCTTTCCTTTTCTTTCGAAGGATATCTTTGTTTTCTGTATTTTGGTATGAGTTGGTTGAAATACATGGAGTTTTATATGGTAGTTGTTTGCCTTTTGATACATATAGATGGATTTGTATGTTTATTAATAACAAGTGTTTTTTTCTTTTGAATGTATCATTGTAAATGTGTTTTAGCAATCATGATAAAGATATTTTCACCGAAAAAGAAACTGAGCAACTCGATGAACACAAAAGGTACACCGGAATATTGCGTAGTCGTCATCTCAACTCCACCTTTCACATGCTGATATGTCTCTGGGTATGAAATAAACAAAACTTCCAAACTAACCTTAATGGTTTTTCTCTAATCTTCGTCTTCACGCTCTCTTGCCTTTCTTTTTTCTTATTTGTACCCTCATTGTTGCAGTTGTTTCGTACAAAAAAAAGTTTTTGTGAAACTGCACGAGCAACCCACCTCAAGAGGTGAGAAATTAAAAGAAAAATCATAAAACGAATTTTGGCCAAGGAAACACCTATGAAAACACTTGGGCATGTTTGGTCGAAAATCACACTTTGACAACCCATGTTATGCTGGCTCTGATACCATATGTTAGCGTCCACTCAGGTTTAGCCTAACACTTAGCCTATGTTCAGATGTTTATGTGCATGCGACCCAACTACAATAAGTGAGTCCACTCCATCAGACTAAAAGAAGGAAAAAATCTCTCTCTTATAAGCTGGTCGTAACCTTCTTCAATAGATGAGGTCTGACTAAACCGAGCAGCCTCTACCGATCCTCCAAGGGCTCTAACATTGAGATTGAGGATGATGTGCTTGTATCGGAAAATTCTTAACTAGATTAGGAAGGAGGGGTGGGCCGATGGAGCCATGGAGGGGATAAATGACAAGAATCAACGACGGAGCTGCATGTGGATGATGAGTCAGTGCGTGAATTTTCAAACGGACCTGATCCCCAAGGCCCATTAGCGCTGATCGCCACACTTTAGAATTGTCACACTTCATCGCTCATATGGTCCATCTGTGTAGAGTGAATTTGTTGCCATACTTTGTGACACCCCAATATCTCAGCCACACTTATCCCATTAAACTTAAGCTTGACAAAGTGTGCTTAGGATCAAACATTCCCGTAATCTATAACCCATTTTCCCAAAGCTGGTCCATGGATTCCCACCTTCTACCTTCGGATAGGTTGCCATGAGTGATAAGTGTTCATAACCTAAGAAATCAATCGTAGGAGAGAGTGGTCGTAATAACAAATGCAATGGATTCTCTCCAAAAAAATTGTAATGGACGAAATCGTTTGAACGGCTTTTGCATTTTTAGTGTGCAAAATCTGGTTATGGCCCACTTTGACCCTATTCATGTGAAGGGCTTGATCGTACCACCACAAGCCTGCAATCTACTGATGGGCCCATTTCTTCTGCAATTTCAAAGCCTGATAAGAATCCCGAAGCCGCAGAGCTGAAGTGTGTATTGGCTCTCAAAAGTCTTTTCTTCCGGTCCACGCCAGGAGGCAGAAGCCATTCCCTACGTCAGCGGCCCAAACGCCGAGACGGTCAAGAGAGAAAGGCCAACGAGAAGAGAGGGCTTCACCCCAAACCCCCACAAGCCAGACGACGCGGCCGCCGCAGCCGAGATGGCCGCCGGAGACGCCACCCACGCGCCGCCGGCCGCGGAGGCGCAGTCGCTGGTAGAGTCGTTCTGCGCCGTGACCTCGGCGACCCCCGCCGAGGCCTCCTTCTTCCTCGAGGGCCACAACTGGGCCCTCGAGTCCGCCGTCCGCTCCTTCTACGACTCCACGGAGGTCGACGCCGATGGTCCCGATCCGGTACCCCCGCCCCCGGCCCCAGCCGCTAACGACGCCGCCGAATCCGAGGACGAGGACTACGTGGGTGGGGGCGGCGACAAGGATGAGGACGACGAGGACTACGTGGGCGGCGACGAGGACGACGACGAGGAAGCCGCTGGGCCTGCGGCGGTGGATGAGAGGAGGAGGCCAGCGAAGAGGCAGAAGAACAGCCACGGAGCGCGGGGCAGGAATGGGGGTGCGAGTGGGAGGGGGACTGTGAGGACGCTCTCGGATCTGGGCGGTGGCAAGAGGGGCGCGGGGTCGGACGGGGACGAGGATGAGGACTCGGAGGACGACGAGTGGGCGCCGCCGCCCGAGTTGTACACCGGCGGCGAGAAGAGGTCAGTGCTTACTTGTTTGTCAGGGTTTGAGATGCTTGCTTCATTTCTGGCTAGATCGTAGAGGCACCCGTTTCTAGGGTTTTAGGTTGGCCCAATTTTCTGATCCACTTGCATGCCGAGATTTGAGGGGCCGTTGGATGTTTGGTGTGATGGAGCTATCCTGTTCCCAAGCGTATTAAAATGATGCATGTTTTCTTGTTTACTTACTACTAGTATCTACTCTTATGAATTTCTGGATGGCATTCGGTTCTGCTAACATTATCTTGGCAAATGCCTAAAGCCCTAGGTCTTGACACAATAATGGAGTCTCTGTACAAGGGTTAAACGTTAGATGGCATGCCAGTTGAACATTGCTCTCCTAGACCGCCTGATCTGTTTCTTAGTATTCATAGCCACAAATTGTTGATCTATGTTTCAATCAATGTAATAATGATGTGACGTCCTTGCATAGCTTGCAGGTTTATGTCTATTGATATGCTGTTGCAGGCTTGTGTTTGTCACAGTAGCATTTCTTAAGGCTTATGGTTTGATTGTGGAGTTTAATCATTGGCAAGAAAAATCCCATAGTATACCAATAAGTTCAACTCTATAGCTAGGAGAATGTGAGGACCAGTTTTATTTGGTAGATGTCCAACATTTGGGGATTTTGGTTGTATGCAACTTAAATTTCACAATTGCTGGTTTGACTTTGTGGTTCATAGCTGTCGTCCTAAATACCAATATGTTTTTATTATTATATACATGTGCTGTAGACTTCCTGATCAGTAGCATGGCTGAAGTGTCTGATATGAGTCGCTACTTGCTAGGCTGTTCTCCGGAATTGAGAACTAGTTCTCCCTTATATGATAATACGATATGTTCATAATGTTCAGATAGTAAGACCTATGTGTAACTAAGAAAAAAATCATGGTGTGGACAGTTTGGGATGCTTGCCCTGCTGATTCATCGTCAGAGACAGATATCTGTATCTTGTTAGGGTGGCTGCTAGTTGCTGATGTCAACAAGAATGTAAGGCAATGCCTGAGCTCCAGTAACTCGTTTGTTTACCTTGCTATTTTGTTTGTCTTACTGGTTAGTTAGTATGTTCAACTTGATTTGGTTTGACAAGATATTTAAGGCCACGTTTCATCGTCTTCACATGTTAGTAAAACATAGAGAAATGGCCTGTGCTTAGCTGGTTCGTGTTGATTATCCAATTAGGCAATTATAGGATCCAGTGGAATGGAACCTGGTTGTTGTGGGACTGAAATACACTTAAGTGGCTGGAAACTTAGTGTGTACTCTGTGGTTTTTTGACTGGTGCACTATTAGGAGAATAACATTTCCATATGTTACAATGTGCATTACTAGGAAGAGCCAGATGACTGGTTGTGTGCACATAGTATATGAAGTTCCCTCACCTTGTTTCTTATCATCATGGGCCAACGAGAGTCCCACAGATAAAACCAATAGAAAGAAGAAAATACCATAGGTAGTCAAGAAGCATAACCTGTCTGGCCATGTGAGATCATAAGAAAGGCAATACCTGTTGCTGTTGGTTTATTCTAGGGATGTCTTGCATGGTTGAGCATAACTGCATATCAAATAAAAACAATTATCCCATATGATAAAGAAGATTACTGTTGATTTCACCTATCCTATTCTGTTCATAAATAAACTGTTTGCAAAAAACTATGTTTGTACATTTTATGCTGCTTCTCGTCAGGCATTGATCATATTCAGTAGTTACCTTCAATTTATCGGTGGTGATTAGTATGGGACTATGGGTTGTATTCTAGGCTCAGGCCCAACCCTACGGAAAAACTTAAGCAGGAAAACATCCAGGACCAAACAAAGAATCAAAGATTTTTATCTTCTGCAGGAATATTATGTTAAGTTGTGATTACATGGAGAACATAATCTAGTTATTTACATTGGACTAACTTGGGCACTGTTTGGATAATCTTGCCACTTCCCTAATTCCTGAACTGGCAAGGAATTTAATCTTGACTAACTGGCCTTGGAATCATATTTGCATCGTACATATATGTAGAAATTATAATATCAGTCATAGCATGGTTTGTAAGGTGACATTTCACTAGGTACAGACGTTTTGCAGTGAAGGCTGTGCACCCTTTCTACCTCTAAATGTTTGTAATCTGTATTACTATTTGCAGCGGAATGGTTGTTAGAGACCGTTCGAAACGCAAAAACGTTACGGATGAGGTTTTTAAGCAAGCTAAGAGGAAGGGAGCTAAGCCAGGCCCAGCTCGCCGTCAATCTTCTAGTTCAAGGAGCTTTCCTGGGACTAGCAGACTTCTAACAGGTCAAGCTGTGCAGCCTGACGCACCACAGCCACCAGAAGAAATTGTTCACAACATCTACTTCTGGAGCAACGGGTTCACAGTAGATGATGGTCCACTCAGAAGTTTTGATGACCCAGAGCATGCATCCTTTTTAAAGGTAAACAATTCTGATGTGTGCAACTGACTGTATATGTATTTCTGCTTGTTATATCTGACTTGTAAACTGGTATATGTTTGTGTTGACCTCTAGAATGTTTATGTTCACCCTTTTGTTTCCAACCTGGAGTGATCATTTTGTTTTGCAGCTTTTTGTCAGCACATACATGCTGATGACTCTGGGTATAACATAATGGTTAATTGAAATAATTCCTAACTGAAGAAATCATTTGGGTGTGAAGTGACCTCTTTTCACTTTGGTAGATGTCAATGTTTCTTAGCTGGTACTACCTCCATTTCAGGGCTTAAGGCGCACACGCTTTCCAAAGCAAAGTTTGACCAAAAGAATTGAGCAACAAAATCTTGATTATATTGTATATAATTAGTACCGTTGGATTCGTATTGAAAAATACTTTCCAGTGGTACTAATTTCATACCAAAACTCTTTACGTATTTAGAGTAATTCTTGGTCAAAGAAAAAACACACAAAACGAGGACGCCTTAAGCCCTGAAACGGAGGGAGTATTTAAAAAAAACTCAGCTAGCTTCCATGATGGATTCTCACAACTTAGTCTTATTTTTGGGATGGTTCCCATTGAATAAGTATAAGGCAGGGATGGTGAATGTGTTAGTGGTTGGCCAATTTTATTTTGCGACTAGCGAACATATATTTTCTTTCCTAGAACTTGTTCCGCAGCATGTACAGGAAGTTATCATTGTATTGCAGTAGCTTGTTCAGTACAATAACTCTACATGTTCAGGCATCCTAAACTCTTGATGTCCTATGGAAAGGGAAAATAAATAAACAAATAGCTCAATATGCCATATTTTGTTAAAACTTCTTTGTTTGGTGTTATATTTACTTTTGTATGCTGCTTATTCCCTCGTTGAATCTGTTGATTTTCTGTTCAACTACAGTATAAGGTGTGCTACAATATGCATTTGTTCTTTTCTTCCATCATATATTGCTGTTGTTATATCTGCTTTGCTGAATCAAATGTAAATAACCAATTTATCTATCTACTATTGCTTTTTCCCCTTTCCCTAGAGCATCAAGAATTCTGAATGCCCAACTGAGCTTGCGCCTGCTGATGGGAGGTCTAAGGTGAACGTAAATCTTGTCCGTAAGGAAGAAAAATGTCCTGTAAGTATCTTCAGTCTAATTTTCTGTAATGCTTCATGTGTTCCTTAAATGCTTGTCTTGACACTCTCAATCAAATGTGTTGATACAGGAGCCAGTCAAGCGCCCTGCTCCATTTCAAGGAGGGGGCAGAGCTCTCGCAACACCTTCTGAAAACTCTGCTCCTTCAGCTGCTGCTTCTAGTACAGCGACTGCCACCACTAAGACGACCAAGACAGTCACAGTGGATGATTCTTTGCCATCAACCTCTCTACAGATCAGGTTCACAGATGGCAGCCGTGTGGTTGCACGCTTTAACACAAGCCACACTATCAGTGATGTACGGGCGTTCGTTGATGCAACGAGGCCAGGGGAAGCCAGTGACTACACGCTGCAGGCCGGGTTCCCCCCTAAGGCGCTCGATGACGTGACCAAGACCATCGAGGAAGCCGGTGTGGCCAACTCGGTGATCATTCAGAGAGTCTAGGACAACAGTTTGTTGGCCCTCTTCACCCGAACACACACTATATCCGTCTGAAGAGTGCAAATTTCTCGTGAATTTAGCTTTTGAGCTTTCCATGGCTTCCTTCACTAGCTACGCATGCGATGTTATAAGGTTGTAAATCAGGAAGATCTGGGTACTCATCATCTTATAGGGTAAGAAGTATACTTGGCTTGCACTTGTGCTTCCAGTCCAGTCCACATCACAGTTTCGTTTGTCTCTGTAGTCCTTTTGGTCGTATCTAACGACCACTTTGGTAGTGTCTGGGACAAGGTTAGCTACTGCCGATGCTCATTATTCATGCATGTTTGTGTCGGACCGATGTCCTGACGCTGATTGCAATAGGCAAACAAACCGCGTATTCTCCCCTCCCAAGTTCACTGCATATACAGTTTGAATTTTGTGAAGAAACCCAAGTTTTAAACATAGCCTGTCAAGGTTGGTTGTTAATGACTTGTGTCCAGGAGTAGGAGGACAATAATCCTGTTCCTCTTGTAGCTGCTGCCTGTTCCTTTCAGAATTGAAAGATGAAATCGAAGGACACCTTAGTTGCGCCATCGCTCGGCATCCTGTCCTCGTAAATGGCAGTGATCAACCGCAACACAGGAATGATCTTAATCAAAGCTGGCTGGGCTGGTCCTGCCATTGTAACAGCAAGTAGGTTCATCTGCCAGCCGTGCTGTACGTCTCAGCTCCAGAAAACCCAACGATTCGGCTCTCAGTACAGAAGGTCGCATCATGGATTCATATAGGGCGTGTTTGGTTGCTTAGCCCAAGATTTTCCGTTTTTTCCACTTGGCCCGCTAGGTGCCCATGGGGGGATTGGGTTTAGGCCAATGTTGTTTGGACTCTTGCATCCTTGTTTTCCGCGAATAGGCTCAGTTGTTTGGTTGCCCAGATTCTTTTCTTTTTTCCTTGATAATGCATTTTATAGGTGTTTGGTGTGGTGCTTTGCATGTGATCACATGGGTTATCCATTTTAAATTTGGTGATCTTATCACCTAGCACACACACAACACATGATCACAAGAACATTCAGATGCACACAAGACACACCATAAAAGCCATATATGGACATAAACATTGCTACCTACACATTCATATCATTATCGTAAGAGTTTTAGCAATCACCATAACAGGTAGCAATCAGGGATTCTAAACTTCACCCCTGATCAAAAGAACCATCAGGAGGAGCATCTCATGCCCCTGAACCACCACCTGGGGCTTAACCCCTGATGAAACAAACCATCAACATGGACATACCATGCCCCTGAACCACCACCAGGGGTTTTCCTCATGATAAAAAAAAGACATCAACCTACTTAGTTCACCATCTAGTTGTCCATCAGCAACTACCAGTACTACTTACAAATTTATAGATGCATCGACATGAATGGCGTTGTCGGCTAGCCGTGGTCTGGACAGGTGTACTGTCTGGCGCTGGAGGAGCCCGCCTTGTAGATCGTCATCTTGATGACGAAGGGCTTCAGCTTGAACTCGACGACGACGTCGCGCTCCAGGTCGTACTTGTAGACCAGCTCTGGCCAGTTCTTCCTGAAGGCGACCTGGCCGGCGAACCAATCCACCTGCACCCATTCGCCGCACCACTGGCAGACTGTGACCTGCACGACGCGCGTCGGCGGTTGCTTGATCCACGTCGTCAGGACAAACTGGAACGTCGGCGAGATCACCAGCATGTGGAGGTCCGCCGACTCTAGATGGATGATGAACCCGCGAGGGACCTCAGCGATAGGGTAGTGGCCAAGCTCCGGTTGCCGGCCCTTCTTGCTCTGCGGCTGCGAAGCCGCCTCCACCCTGCCAAGGGTCATCGGCTTGAATTTCTAGCGGTTGGTCAAAAACACGTCATGATAACCCAGTGGGGGGGGGGGAGTGCCAGCCCCTCCCCACAGTCTCGCATTTAAACTTAACCACCTTGGCAGGAAGCAAAACAAGGTCAACAAAAATCTGGGAGCAAGCAGCTTTGCCAAATTTGGCAATGCACATGGTACGAACATGGAGAAATCATGGTACACACATGCACTAGTATTCTCAATCGGGCAATGCCCCAGGACAAGACCCAAATTGAGGAATCAGCTATGTTCCCCCAATTGGGCAATGCCCCAGGACACATACTACGTAAAGCCCCAAATCGCGCAGCTACCAAAGATCGAGCCTTAACCGTCGCCCGATTTGGGGCCAAACCCTAACCGCTATGTAGATCGGGAACTTACCCCGGTCGGCAGTGGCGCAATCGATGACGAGGGAGCCGTAGATTGTGCCGCCGGAGCGTGAGAAGAAGCTCCGGGCACGGGGATTGGGGTCGTCGGCATGGCCGAAAAAACCCTATCCGACCAGTCGAGGGTAACCCCGACTCTGGTGGGGGCTTCTCCGGCCTGCTTGGCCACAAATGCCGCTTCCTCCACGGTCGTAGTCGACGCAGCCGCGGCAGCGGCCGCCGCCATGGCCGCCCTAGTTCCGCATGCGCAGATGGGCGCATGAGCCTTGAGCGCCCTCACGAGGGTCGCCGTCGGCGAGCTTCTCCAGTTGAACGATAGCCCATAGGCCGTGCGCCCTCACCTCACCGATGCAAAGGCCGCGTAACAAGGGGGAGGAGGAGGAGCAGCAGCCATGGTCGGGATTCGGGGTGAGGGGAGTGGGACTGGGCGGTGAGGGGACTGTCCTGGGGTTAAGCCGAAAACGTCTCGTCTCCCGTGCTTTCCCACACGTGCAAGCGGTATGCACGCGGCGCTCTTCAGGGCCTGGCTGCGTAGAAACAGCCGATTTCGATGTTACTGACGGGCCAAGTTTTGGCCTGTTTTAAAAACAATACCATACAGAGATTCCATACAACTTAGTTCTTCTTTAAATGGACTTATTTCTTTCGGCATGGTGAGAGAAATGGGCATCGGTCCAACCAAACACGCTCATGGTCCTCCAATCGCCTATGCATGTAATTATTGGTGTCGGCCGGACCCGACGGCACGGCGCATGAGAGGCCGGAGCTCGCCGACAAACCAGACGGTGCGATTCTACCTGTAAATGCCGTGGGTATCGCTCGCTACCTTCGCATAGCACGGTCGTTGATCATTGGATGCTCGAGCGAGCGCGATCTTGCTTCATGCGAGATCACTGTACCCATGGTCACTCCTACCTACGAACGCCTCGCCTCTGTGGGTCGGGTCTGCGTAGCAGTGGGTCGAGGCGCCTAGGGAGTGCTCTGGTGCTTTGAATTCTGATGCTCACGGGTGGAAGTATCATGCTCTCTTTTTTCGTTGCGAAACAGGAAGTATCATGTTCAGTTTGGAACCTTCTCCTGTCAAATTGATTATGTAGCTCCCTTCTACTCCCTCCGTTTTAAAATATAAAATGTTTTAAATTTGTAAAGCAAATATATCTAGACTAGTTTTAGTATATAGGTTAAAATAAGTCTAGATATATTTTCTTCACAAACTAAAACATCTTATATCTTGAAACTGAGCGCGATTAGTTAGAGGGCTGTCGATCAGTTACCGATCTAATCCAACAGTTCGTTTTCGGTGCCCTCTCATCTTACTTTTCTAGTAGGGGGACTGTTGGTCTGAGCATTATTCAGTTTGGTAACACGTCACGGTTTCTGTGCCCGGACATGATCCAGTGTGTTGACTATCGGTTCCCGAATGTTACACCGAACTAATAATTAATTAATCAGAATACTACTTTCTTCGTTTTAAAATATAAGACGTTTTATAAAAAAAAAAAATCTAGACTTGTTTTAATACGTAGGTTCATTCAATTTTGAAATAAATCTACATACTAAAAAATGTCTAATGTCTAGATTAAACCTAAAACATCTTATATTTTAAAACTGAGGGAGTACCTACTATCTGGGCATTCACTGTGTGAAAGAGACCATTCGCTTAGATTGTGTTTTGGCACTGTCGTGGACGACGATAATCTCGTGTCGGTGTAACCCGGTTTTGCCCATGCATTATGAACGTTAGCATAAACAAAGTTTTTCGTGCATAGCATTCTTCAGTTTTTTAATGAAGGACAACACTTGTTTTCATTGCATTAAGACTAAACAGAAGCGTACATCAGATGTCGAAACTTTAACTACTAACTGATTAGCAAAAAGAACTTACTTATTTTTACTTTGTTTTTGTTTTTTCTTCTCGTCGCACTCTTTGATTTTCATGGGCTTGTTGGGTTTCATCTCTGGTCTATCCAAATTTGTTTCTGACAGAAAACCTCGGTCGTTGTGGAAAAGTGTGGATAGCAATCTAACTTTATATCACTGATTGCAAAGGCATGATTACATCACTGATTGTAAATGATTTTGATAATTAGATTACATTTAGCGACTGCTATAATTTACTTTGGAACAAAGAATGCAAAAAAGTAAATCAAAAGAAGTTTTTTCTCTTTTTGCTCTTTGGCTGCCACATCTCTAGTCTGTCCTAACTAACTTCGGTTGTTGTGAGTAAGGGTATTTCCATGGGCCCGATCCAACCCATCTGAGCGCGTGTTATTCACATGCATGTCGCTCGTAACATCCTCAACCTCCACCGCGAACCACACCTTGCGCGTCCCGTTCTCCCCCACCCCGCACCTCCCGTCTCCGCGAGCGCCGGCCGCCGCCCCCAGTCACTCCGGCTGCCCCAGCTTCTCCCTCCAACCAGAATCGACTCCCCTCCTCCTGATCTACTAGCTCCACTAAAAATCCAGCTTCTTCTCTCCGTCTTGGAGGAGATCTATTTGATTTCTTGAAGAAGCCGTTCCACCACACGCCTCTCCTTCTCTTCCCTTGAGAGTCGACCTCTGTTCCTGATGCCGCCCCTTCTCCTTCCTTCTCTCCGGTAGCCATGGCGGCCGGAAAGGAGATGGACTAGGTGGTTGGCTTTCTATATCTATTATTAGTAATTTGCTGTTTTGGGTTAATCCCAGTTTTATCCTAGATGGTGTCTAGGAGTAGGTCTTTGGGTCTCTCTGGCCAGATCCAGGGCGTCTCGGTTCTCCTCGTCGCGGTTGTGCTCCTCCCGTGGCAGGAGGTGGTGTGGTTGGTGGCAGGGATTCCGAGCATCTCCGACAATAAGGCCGGTTCTTGGAGTCTGCCGTTGGGTTCTGCAGGCCAACTCAGCGGTGCTGGTGATTTTCCCGTTGCTGCGGTGCTCCCATGGTGGAAGCCGAATGCGGTAGCGTTGAGGTCTTTGGCAAGCTCCCTAAATAAGGTCTGTGTTCCGAGTCTTGGCTGCTGCGATTCCCCTCTTGGTCTGCCTCCTTCAGCTCGTGGTGGGTGCTTGGAGTTCGACGGCGGGCTTGCTTTCACAGCGCGGTGGCTGAAGACTCATGTTGGTCGCCGATGGTGTCGTAATGGAGGTATAGCCATGCTCTCCTCTTCTTCTCTCCTGGGTGGAGTTGGTGATACTAGGAGGGTTGCTGGGCCTCGATCTAGGTGCTGTCGGCATGGGAGTTGTGAAGCCTCTATTTTCTCGAGCGCATCCTTGGTCCATGGCGACCGGAATCTGCTAGTATGCTCCAGCCCTTCATCAACCTCCATTAGGAGGCCCCTTCTGAAGCCTGCTGTTGCTGAGGAGCTGGTCGGCATCGGCGCAAGTGGTATAGTCCCCGCGGCGGTGTACGGCAACGGCAAGCGTGGCTTCTGGCTCGGCAGTGGGGAAAGAGAAGGATCTGGTTGTAATCTGCCATCTTTTTTTAAAGTCCTTTCTGCATTTGTCAGGGACCCATGTATTAAATTTATTCTAATGGGGTTCTCTGTAAAATTCCTGTACACCCACTGATATATTTAATATAAAGGCTTCTTGCCCCTTTGGGGGCTCCCTGTGTTAAAAAAAAACCCATCTGAGCGCGTCCAAAGTCATTCGCGCGGACGCGCGGGACGTATGCGGTGTCTAGCGGCACAATCCATTTGGACGAATGAGTCCGACTCAATCCATCTGTTCATCAAATCTAGGAAACGGTTGCGTTGGCTTGGACGTGCGCGAACGGAGGGCGTGTCCTGCCCGCGCGTGCCACTGACCCACCTTTCAGTCACCGTTTAGCATGACATTGATTCAGACGCGGGCAACGACACTGATTCAAACGCAAACGCGGACAAGAAGGCTGACCGGCGGCAGCATGCATCATCAATGGCGACGAGACGACACACTGACTGACTGGGCGCCGCCTGTATTCCCGCGCCGACATTGATGGCAAAGGAGCGGAAAGCTGCGCGTGTTCACAGGCGAAGGAGCTATTTAACCCTGCATTCGTCGGTGCCGCACTCCTCACCTCTCGCCATCGCAACCCTAGCAGCCGCTGCCACCAGCAACGATGAAGACATCGTCATGGCAGAAGAAGGGGGAGCAAGAACGACCACGAGGCGCATCGCTACCGCCTCCATCGCGTCCAGAGGAGTTCAGGGGCCACCCCGTGGGGAACTACCCGCCACCGCGGGACCGCCAGAGCCGATGCTACTTCCGCGTTGCGGACTGCGAGCGCCGTTGGAGGGAGGGACGAGGCATCAAGCACAAGGATTTCTCCCTCCCCACCGGCTGGCACCTCAACCAGGACCATGTCCTGGTGCTTCTTGTGCCCAAGAAGGGCAAAGGACTGGAGGAGGAGATCCGTTGCCAGATTAGCAACCTCCTGCAGGCCCAACAGTAAGAGATGAGCTACCACAGCGAGGACTACTGGATAAAGTTTCTCAAGTGGGAACACAAGGCGCGGCGCGCCACCACCATCCACCACGACCTGCAGCCGGGGGAGGTCTACCCCGTTCTCGATATCGACTCGGACGATGAGGACGCCTTCAACCACTCTGACGCCGACCTCGACATCGAGGACGACGACGACGAGAACGACGTCATCGTCAAGCAGGAGTCGGTGGACGGCATCACCGTGAACCTGCCCCCCGGAGTACCGCGAGGTGCTGTCGCGGGGCTACGGCGAGGACGCCTTCATCGAGCAGGCCATTGCAGCTAGCACGCGGGACGCAAACGCCATGTGGGGCGGCTACGAAGAAGCCGTCCAGCTCACCGGCCTGGTGGCACAGGCAAACGCCCAGCCGCCTCCACCACCTCCATTGCCGGGGTGGGCGCCGTGTGTCGCTCTAGAGGTGAGGTGGGGATAGAGCTGGCGCATCTCCAGCACCACATGGGAGGTTGGGCGGCGTGGCCTAGGCAGGTGATCAATCCACCCGCGCCCGCTCTGGCCTGCCACCGCCCAACTTCTGGACATCGTCGGAGTACATCGACCTCGATCCGTAGATGGACGAGGCGGCGCCAGCACGCAAAGATCAGTAGCTAGGGTTAGAGCTAGTTTAAATTTCTTTTTTATATTTTGAATGTAAATTATCATATGAAACATATGAACTTTGCCATCTTTAGCGCGAACGATTTATGTTTAAATTTAGGGAAAAAACGCCTTGGCCTAGCCAGAAAAATAGATAGCGCCGCTAGGCGCGGGTGGCCAAACAAGCCGAACCACGATCAAAAAAACGACAGACCAACATAAAAGGATATAAGAACCGTTTAGATCGGTCTGGTAGAGATGTCCTAAGGTCGAACAACAAACAACTTTATGTCACTATTGTAAACGATTTAGATAATTATATTGCATTACCAACCGCTATAATTTACTTTAGAACAAAGAATGCAAAAAAGTTAATCAAAGAAAAAAAAAAGATGCTTTTAACATGCAGTTCCCCGGCCCGAAATCTACGGAATTGCCATCTCGCCTTCTCCTCCAACAGCTTGTTGTCCCTCGCATTTATGAAGCCAAAAGCAAGCCGCGGCGGTACCCCACACTGCGGACAACAGCAGCGAGACAAGGACCCGAGAACCCAGAGACAGGGGAGGGACTAAATCCTTGCCGACGCCACACTGCATCTCCCACTGCCTCGAGCAAGCATGGCATCGAACACTTCCTTCCTTCAGGCCCTGCCCATATATTAGCTGTCCCGGATAGATAAGGAGAGAGGGAGCATGGGCCGTTGGGAATGGTGATCACCACACCACGGTCATGTCAGCCAAGAATCCAAGATAGCCCGAAGAGGGGTTTCCTGGCAGAGAGAAGGACGAAAAGGAGGGACCGGTCAAGAACAAGAATGGCGGCACTGGCCGCCGCCGCCGCTTTCGCCGGCCTCCTCCTCGCCTTTGCG
Source organism: Avena atlantica (assembly GCA_910589765.1). Classification (NCBI taxonomy): domain Eukaryota; kingdom Viridiplantae; phylum Streptophyta; class Magnoliopsida; order Poales; family Poaceae; genus Avena; species Avena atlantica. The sequence continues at coordinate 522,269,427 of OU342739.1, read as the reverse complement.
CCGGTGGTGGGGGCCGATACCGACGCCGCCGGCGGTAATGCCGGCGCCGCCGCTTGGTTTCTTGGTTTACGCGTTCTCTTCGATTTTTCACTGTCCGATGTTTGATGTGCTCTGGTTCTTGCAGTTGCGGCTTTGGGGAACCTCTACACTTGCTGGAACAGCCCGGCTCAGCTCGCCGGTTGGTCGGCGGACGGCGGCGTCGACCCCTGCGGCGCCGCCTGGATGGGCGTCTCCTGCTCAGGCTCAGCCATCACCTCAATGTAAATAAATAGTTCTTTCTAGTCTTCAAAGCAGACTGTTTACTGACGAAAAGGGCAAAGCAATTTGCCACATTCTGGAGTGGTGCTTTACATGTGAATATTTCTTCTTTGCTGCATTCTGGTTACAATGAAAAGGTTGACACAGTAGCGACTTGCAGGGAGCTTTCTTTTCTGTCAACATTTGGACACTGCAAAAGTATAAGAGCAGTTACCATCTTGCTGGCCAGAAAATCTTTGCTGATTTCTGGGATAAAAAGTTCATTGTTTCCCTTTTTCTTTTTTGCACGCATGGTGTAACTGAAAATTAGAGGTTGATGAAACCCTCCTTTACAGTTGACGCTGACTAGTGCTGTTTGGCTAACCTTTTGGAATTTTGGTACCAAATTTGGAGAAACCTTTGTGCACTTGTTCTTAATCAAAGTTGCCGTCGAATATAAAAATGTTTTTGACATAATAAGAGTGAGCAAATGTTGATGTGGTGTAGTAAAACTAACAACTAGTGCCATTTTTACTTGGCCCTTTATTTTGTTCTCATATGGTTTTACCGTTGTAGTTATATGAAATTAACCTAAACGAAGATACTGAACACTGATATATCCAGTTTCTTCTCTTATTTTGCAGCAACCTTTCTGGTATGGGATTGACTGGTACTCTTGGTTACCAACTGTCCAGTCTAGTGGCACTGAAAACGATGTATGAGCTAACACTGAGTACAAATGTTCATTGTCCTATGTTTTGCTTAAACTTTATATTTTTCATTTCTTTACTTGCAGGGACTTGAGTAACAACAACTTGCATGATGTAATTCCTTATCAGTTGCCACCAAATCTTATCCATCTGTAATTCCTCTCAACCTGCACGTGTTCAATCCAGTAGTTGGTGATTGCTGTTTCATTCATAGTGATAATGCAGGAATTTGGCAAGAAATAACTTCTCTGGCAACCTGCCATACTCTTTGTCCAACATGCTATCACTTGGCTACCTGTAAGTTGCCGACTACTACAAAGATGAAATTAAGTTTGTGGCAATTTGTTTTGTTGACGTATCCTAACTACAAATAACATCTACATGCAGCAATGTCAGTCACAACTCGCTGTTTCAGGAAATTGGTGAACTATTTGGGAACCTCAATTCCCTATCTGAATTGTAAGGTCTTCTATTTGGGATCCTCAATGCAGATAGTTCGGAACATAGCGCAAAATTATGCACTCTATGTTCCTCTTTTTCAATCCAACTGTTGTCCTGTCTTCATTCAGCATGATCATTGGGCTTTTGGGTGTTCTGATACGATCCTAGTATTGTATAATCAACTTCTGTTTTTGCAGTGATGCTTGTAGACCCTCAAAATAATTAAATTGCATTTGTGCGTATGAAAACCTTTTTGATTTTCTAAGTAGGTAAGAGGTGAATCAGGGATGATCATGCACGGCAGGCTGTTCACCGACATCATGAAGAAAATTTGAGCTCCAAAAATACACTCCCAATTGGGTGAAGCTGAATTTAATTATCTAGTTTACATTTCCTCTAAAAAAAATTATCTAGTTTACCTGTGAAATGTGTCATGAAACTGGTGATCATATTCACTTAGGCGGTGCATAAAAATGTTAGCAAAGAATATGCACTTTCCCCTTGTTACATGGCTTCATCTAATTCTTTTAAAAATCCTTGCAGGGATTTGTCTTTCAACAGCATGTCAGGGAATCTTCCAGTTTCTTTTGTCTCTTTGTCAAATCTTTCTAGCCTGTTAGTATTCCATAGTCACCAACTCAATCTTACTGCTTTTGTGTTTCATGTTCATGGTTCCCATAGTTCTTAACTTTTAACCCATTGTGCAGTTATATGCAAAATAATCAACTGTCAGGCACAGTCAGTGTCCTTGGCAACCTAAGCCTTACTACATTGTAAGTGACCTTCCATTTGCCAACATGACAGCTAATATTCCTTGATTATTTTTTGTCTGATAACATACTTGCTCCTTTAAACAGAAATATAGAAAATAACAACTTCAGCGGCTTGATACCAGGGGAATTCAGCTCGATTCCAAATTTGATGTAGGCACAGTAACATGTTCTTTTGCTATTGTACTATGGAAATTATCATTTCTACATGCTGATGGGTTAGTGAAATTGCAACCATATAGAGTTGGAGGAAACTCATTTATCAATATGCCTTCATCTCCACCATCAATCGTCATGCCACCGACTCGGAGTCCACTTGATCAGCCAGACCATCCTCGAGGACCAACAAGTTTTCCTGATCGCCCTGATCCAGATATCACTATTGATGAAGGTGACAAGAAGCAAGGTCGGCAAACAGGTGTGCTTGTAGGGTTAGTTGTTGGCTCAGTAGCTGCTGCTTCGTGTGTGCTTTTCGCGTTGGTATTCTGCCTTCACAGTACCCATAAAAGAAAGGATGGTGGTACCGCTGAACCAAAGGACTTTATAGGTGCTCTTGCAGTAAACATAGACAGAGGTATGCTCCTATTTCTCCCTGCGTGATGCACATAGAGATTTGTAGGTTAACTTCCAGTAATAATGGACCCGTTTATTTATTTTGCAAATGAAAATGACCTGTTTGAGGTAAATTGAATCAATAATTTGTTATTTTCCTGTTCTCGAGATGTAAAAAAGGGTAAAAAAATAAATAGTTGCAGAAGGCCAAATTGTTGATCAACCTTTAAATCAATATAAAGTGTGACTCGATGAGGATTTAAATCTTTACACCCATCCTTGTTTTTCTCTGTAGATTCTAATAACAACAGCCAACAAACCACTCCTGTAGCTTCAGTGACTCCACGGCCTGGTGGTACTCCTGAGAGGGTATATGGTATAAATGGTTCTCCAGCAAAAAGAATAAAGGTTCCTGGCGCGGCAACTTCCTATACTGTTGCTTCTCTCCAAGTTGCTACAAACAGCTTCTGTCAAGAATCCCTCCTAGGCGAGGGTTCACTTGGTCGTGTTTACAAGGCTGATTTTCCCAATGGAAAGGTAGAAGTACATTTTAGAATTTTTAATGAAATTATACTTGCAATTTTTGTCCTTTGTGATTTTTTTTTGTTTCTACTTTTGTGCAATCAAGATTTACAGTGGCTTGATCAGGTTTGGTTTCTGTTTTGCTGATTGGACCATGTAATCCTTTTAATGCACTATTAGACCATGTAATCCTTTTAATGCACTATTAGTTACATATATAGTCACTTTCTTCACCTTTTGCATTATCCTACAGTAGAACTGAACCGTCCGCGTGATCACAGGTACTTGTTGTGAAGAAGATAGACAGTGCTGCACTTTCCTTGTATGAAGAAGACCATTTTCTTGAGGTTGTGTCGAGCATTTCTCGCCTTAGGCACCCGAACATTGTGTCACTTACGGGATATTGTGTTGAATATGGGCAAAGGCTTCTTGTGTATGAGCACATCGCAAACGGAACACTGCATGATATGTTGCACTTTTCTGATGAAGCGAGCAAGACCCTCACATGGAACGCCCGCGTGAGGATAGTGCTAGGAACTGCTCGAGCTTTAGAGTATGCTGTCCCAGCAATCCACTGAATCTTACCTTTTTTATGACAGAGCAAGCAAGAACCTTCATGAGCTCAGTAACAATGTAGTGTCAACCTTTCTTCAGGTACCTGCATGAGGTGTGCCTGCCTCCTGTTGTACATAGAAACCTCAAGTCATCAAATATCCTGCTTGATGAAGAGTACAGCCCACATCTATCTGACAGTGGGCTTGCCGCCTTCTCACCAAATCCTGAGAGAGAGGTAAGTAACATTTCAGCACACCTGCCAATGGTGGGGGGTTTTCTTCTAAAATTTTATAACTTCAACCTTTTGTTTTTGTTGTTAGTTGCGGTAAATCAGCCATTGTCATGCTATATGTTTTGGCAGGTTTCAACTGAGGTGGTTGGCTCACTTGGATATAGTGCCCCAGAGTTTGCCATGTCAGGAACATATAATGCAAAGAGTGACGTGTATAGTTTTGGGATAGTGATGTTAGAGCTACTGACAGGCCGTAAGCCGCTAGACAGGTACACCCTTCTGACCTGCTAAAATGTGCCACTACTGTAAATTTTATCCAGTATCACCTTTCGTTCTCCTTTTGTTGCGATTTAAGCTGTCCTGTTGTACAGATCCAGAGAGAGGCAGGAACAATCCCTTGTCGGGTGGGCAACCCCGCAGCTTCACGACATCGATGCGCTTGCCAAGATGGTTGATCCAGCAATGGATGGGATGTACCCCGCAAAATCCCTCTCCCGTTTCGCCGACATAATCGCACTGTGTGTCCAGGTACATCATTTTTTCTTCCTAGTCACGTTGCTCGTGCCACTTAGGGCCATCTCTCGTTCATTCGGACATCATCATAGCTTCCAGCTAACTATAAGCACCGCAATCAGTTCATTCGTCCCTGCCAGTCTGAAAGTAAATTTTGCCTGGGAATATAATGATACGAAGTAACTCGCCCTTCAGAAGTAGACTAAAATGCTCCTAACTTTCCTTGTGCTGTGGATTCTTGTAGCCGGAGCCGGAGTTCCGTCCACCGATGTCTGAGGTTGTCCAGCAACTCGTGCGGCTGTTGCAGAGGGCTAGCATGTTGAGACGGCCATCGGGAGACGGTCTAGGTTCTTCGTACCGGGTTCCGGAGCGCGAAGGGAGCGCATGGGATGCCTTATGAGACTATGACCTGGACAACACTTCAGAGTTCAGAGCTCAGTGTCTCCGGAGCTGGATCGGAACATATCATCTTTTGAGTATTATATACTGTTCAGTTTTTACTCCGTTTTTCTGTCTGGTGTCTATAGATCTGGTTTTCATCTTAGACCGAATATACTGTGAATTTTGTGAATGGCCTGTATTGATATAGAATTCTGTTCTTGTGATCATGGTGTAGATAAAAAGGGAAAGAGAGGGAGAAAATGGATTCATGGGTCTGTGCCTAGTGAAATGCTGCGGCCTTCTCTTCTCGGTGCGGCAGCTTCACGCTTATTCGAGGCAAACCACACGGGTCTCTGCCTCTCCGGCTTGTCGCTTGCGTGCTAGGCAGAAATTCAGAGATTTTCGATCTCCTGGAAAGAAAATGAGTCCGATCAGCAACACCGGTCTCCGCAGCACCAGGATAAAAACCTTTTCTACCCGTAACCTTTCACTGCTCCATTGGAACCAAGATCGGGCTTGCCATGGTTACGATAACTTTCTTTAAACATAGTGCGTGTTAGTATGTGAAACGTCTGGTGGTGATTCCTCTTTCCTTGACGCTGAAGGTTCTTGATAGTTGATACTCTGCGGTCAGCTTCAATTACTTTGACAGAGCAATCATTTATGGATTAGTTCTTATAAAATTCTGTCCATGTTGAAACGTGAACAAAGAATGAGGTGGTGTAGTTGGTTAGGATTCATGGAATTAACAGGCCGTGGTCAAATCCTGCTATTGCTGCTGTCAGCGGTGTGTATAAGTCATCAAGCTAGCCTACTACCTACACACAAGAGGGATCGATAAAATGCCTCAATTATCAAAGAAAAACAATCTCATCCTACATTACCCTAGGCATAGGTAGATCAGTGTTTGTAGTGTTGGCATGAGCTGTCTCCATTCTCCGTTTGGTGTTGTTGTTCATTATCTGGATTCATTTTTATATGTGAAACCTTGTGTTGATTAGACCGATGATGTAACTTTATTAATTAAGCGAAGACGTTAGGGCATATACCTAAATAAACATGAGCAACTAAAAACATTGACAAACTCACAGCTTACATAAAAGCACTCTCCAAGTGATGTATGCGGGGCTTGTGCATTGACTGATGCAAAGGCCGGTGTCGTATACCCCATTTCGAGGGAAAAAAAGGTGATGTATTCAGTCTCAAATAATTTCTTTGCCCATTTCGAGGAAAAAAAAGGTGATGTATTCAGTCTCAAATAATTTCTTTGCCAGCCTGAAGATGGGACTAGCAATGTTTCTCTTTTTTCTTTTTCTTGCTCAACAAAGGTTAATATTGTTATGGCATATGCGAATGGCTCACATTATTTTCATCGGTTCGAACTTCTGGTTCTACCGGTTAGCGCATGAAACTTAACAAATATGGCGGTACCTCTCGATGATATTTGGCAATAATATGCGGCTATGTGTACAGGTCGGTGCAGATGCCAGGGGTTTCCCTCCTTTAAAAAAAATGCAGTTTTAGCTTTCAGGAACTCTGGAGTTGGATCAGATGCTGAGTAGTAACATACTGTTCAGTTTCTTTACTCTGTTTTATGCGGTTGTATTGATTAACTATAGATCTTGTTGTATTTGGGAATTTTGTGGATGGCTTGTATAGATATAGGATTCTGTTCTGGTCGTCGATGTACATAAAAAGAAAAAAGAAAAAGAGAGGGAGAAAATGGATTTGTGCGATCCTGTCATTTTTTTTTGGATTTGTGCAACATTCAGCTTGACCGAGAGAGAGTAGCGTATGTGCCTTGCTAGTGTGGCAAGCATCACTGATTCGCGGCGAATCACCCGTCCTGTAGGTTGTCCCATGCTAATCGTCCAATTGCGTGCTAGCTAGTGTCTTCTTTTGAAACGGGTTGGGTGCTAATGTCAAACGATGGTGATTGTTGATGCTGAAGGTTATTGTTTCTTTGCTAGTGTGATTGCTCAGCATTCCGAACCCTATTTTAGATAATGAAACTCCCCTACTAACTTCAACCCAAAAAGTACAGCCCCAAATCCTTTTGCTTGGAAGATCGAGCTGACCTTTGACTACAAAGTGAATTCGTATTAACCATCGTGCCACTCCCGACAACTACTGCCGCCGCAGTGCCGCATCCCAAATCTCGACGCCAAACCCTAGATCACGCTCTTAAAGCTCCACGTCAAACCCTAGACCACCCTCTTAAAATCTCCACGCCAAACCCTAGACCGCATCATTTCCCTTTCCTTTTACTATGCTTGTCCATGAAATGGTCAGCGAGAAGATGGACAAGATGTACATGGTTTGGCCAGATTCGCTACTTCAGCCGATCTGCCTTGAACATTGAAGCCACGCCGAAGTCCTACGCTGGTGTTCTCGACCCGCAGGTTGGCCTTTATCCCTTCTATGGATCTGTTGCCTACCAAAACCCACCGGCGAGCAGCGACGGGCAACACGAAGAGCCGGGAGGCTCCCAGAACTGCTGGTGGGCCCTGGTCCCTCGGGCAACGGCCCACAAAACTCCGGCACACGTCCTGGCTTGGTTCGAGGGCGTGCCACCTGACCTATACCTGATCAGGAAGGTGAAAGATTGCTTCGATTGGTTTCCTGCATGGCAAACAAACATATGTAAAATTCAAGCCGTAACCGGCTCCCAGGTTTCCCTGTGAATCGGCTCCTAGAGCCGATTATCCCATGGTTCTGCATTAGATCTATTATAACATGGGGTTTTGCTTCATCAATACAAGTTAAATCGATCTACGACAGTTTAACGTTTTCACTACATGACTGGAACATCCTACACGTAATTGAGCCTGGTAGATACAAAAGATAATAGAAAACTAATCCTAGAGAAGGCCTAAAAACCAACGTAGCGTTAATTCCCGGAACACCCCCTCTTGGATTGGTAAACCATATCTTACATACTACTGGATCGTTCAACCCGTTTGCAAGGCCTGATCATGTGGATATCAAACTAAACCTTGGAGAACAAGGTACAACTATAACAGATCAAATCGACTTAAATAAAGATCAAGCAAGATGCCACCCTTACACCCGGGAAAAGGTGCAAAGGCGGCGAGATAGCTAGAGGTAGCATAACTAAACAATCATAGCGAAAAGTACTGATGCTAACCCAAACAAATCTATGATAATAGTGTTACTCGCCATCAACAAGGCTTCAGTACGAGTAACACCAGATAACGCATAAGCAGATACTGCCTAGATCGCAAGATGCGATCTAGGCAGCATGGCACTTACCCGAGAAAAACCCTAGAAACAAGGGGTGGCGATGCGCCGAGATTGTGTTTGTTGTGAACGTGATTGTCCTCCTTTTCTCGATAACCTTAGGTACATATTTATAGTCCGGAGACTTTCTGTCTTTGGAATAATTCTACAACTCTATCTCTTACCTAAAACTAAACGGAATCTATTATAATATAAGATACACGGGCAATTTAGCCCAAATCAACGCACGAGGCCGATGCAACAACACGTTACATATACGTATCTTCTAAGCCCATCTTGATCACGGCCCAACTCCTCCTTTGGCCAAAATATGGCGATAACACATGCCCCCCTGGTTTTGGCAATAATAATTCCAAAACCACTCTGTTTTTTTTGTATCGGGTTGCGCGTTGACAGAATGCGTTGCAGAACAGGATCGTCACGCCACCTCCTCATCATGATGCCTTGTCTTCTCCACTTCCCCGCAGCGCATGATTTGACAACTTCGGCAGTGCATTCTGGAAAACCGCTATAGCATTGAACCGCTTCATACTATTCCCCTTATTTAAATTCACCTAAGCAGTTTGCAGTCCCCATCTTCCTCCAGTATCCACAAAAAACCCTTCTTCCTCCTCCGCCGAAAAAACCCTCTTTCTCCGCCATGGCCTCCTCCGCTTCATCTGGCCTGTCCTCCCAAGCCTCCAACTCAATGAGCGACCGAGAGCCGACGCCAGAACACCCGCCGATGGTGGCGTACAACACTCTCGCCCCACAATGGTGGGACGAGAGGGATTGGGACTTCGCCGCTTGGTCGGAGGACGACGCGTCCTTGACTGACGGCGAGGAGGACCTGCAGTTCCTCGCCGATGGGGAACTGGAGGCGGACAGCACCGACGACGCCATGTCCTGGGACGACGTCGACTCCTCCGACGAGGAGGAGGAAGAGGAGGACACCTCCTCCGAGGAGTACCAGCCGGTGAAGTACTTCCGCGCCGGGTCCAGCGAAGACACCGAATACGATGACGAGGACGAGGAGGCCCCCGCGGGCATCTGGATCAGCAGCAGCGAAGACGACGCCGGCAGCAGTGCTGAGGACAGCGAACAGGACGGCGGCGACGACAGCGACGACGACCTCGGCCTCTAGATTAGGAACCAGTAGTAGTATTAGCAAGCTCCCTTTTGTAATCAATCAGCCTTTTGTAAGCAATCAGCTTTTGAATGAATGAATGAAGAAAATTTGTTTCTTGAAGATTGCTTTTTTTCGTCCCAATTTTGCCGATAGCCAAAATAGGTCGATGCTCTAGAAGCCGATAACGCTGTATCGGCTTTTACCACACTGCACTCATTCCGTTAACTAAGTCAAAGCTCAAAGAGCCGATGGACATCGGCTTTCCCAAAAACGTTGACAAGGTCAAAACTTGGTCGCATATTTAGGCAAACCTAAGCGGCTGCTTTCCAGTTTCAAACGGTAACCTGCGACCTTCTTCAAAAAGGGCGACCCAGATCTTCCATCTCCCACTGACCAGATCGAGCTCACAGCGACAAGAACCCTCGATCCCCAACTGCTTAGATCCATCTCCACCGGCGAACTAGATGGCGGAATCATCCAACACCAACCCAGAGGTCTCCGGTCTGAAGGTACGCCTACTCCTCGCAGTCTGAACACGATGCTAGACTTAATGGCGAACACCTGAATTAATGCCTTATTCCACCATTAAATTTTCTAGGTTTCAGACATTCTGCTGCCGCATCCTTCTCTCCCAAACTCTCTCTGTCTTGGCCCTCGCACAGAATCCAGCCCTGCTCATCTGATTTCTTGCGAAGCAAATAGAATCCCCTTCGTAAGCCAAGACCTAGATCTGAACTCCTGGGCCGACTGTCTGCGGGCCTGGCCTAATCCCCCTGAACACTGGGTCTCTTGGTTCAGTAGAGTAGCTAGAGCTTACCAATCCCAATGGGAAACCACAGGAATAGCCGATGCCTTGCATTTATCACTGTCTCCTCTTGAGAAACATGAGAACCTTCTGAAAACCATCGGCTACTTCTGGTCTGACGCTCTGAACTGCTTTATGTTCGGTCATGGCCCTATGTCACCAACCCTGTTAGACGTGGTGATGATCACTGGCCTGGATGTCACATCACCCAGCCCCTCTGCTTTTAAACTGACCAAAGTCCCCTACAAACTGTCTTCTAAAACAGACTGCACGAACTGGGGTGCCTACCTCCAACGCCATATGAAAGCAAAGGGCCCTGTCTCAGAGAAAGAACATACAGCCTTTCTCAACTTCTGGCTGGAGCATTTCATATTCTGTGGCCCTTCCCTTGCTCCAACCAAGAACTATCTCTCCCTAGCCCACGAACTGGCCAAAGGTACTCAACTTGGCATCGGCAAACTGTTCCTTGGAGAGGTCTATCGATATCTCCAGTTGATGTCTGTCAAGCTGTTCTCAGGCATAGCAGTCAAAACAGGTGGTCCTTGGTGGTTCATTCAGCTATGGGCTCAGCTGTACTTTCAGAACCACATCCCAAACTTCCCCCTTTTGGCGAGTTGTACCTTTCCCGATGTCAAAGGGAAGCAGATCCGATGCACTAGTTATGGCCAAGCTTTGTACAGGCTGCCAGGCAGCAAACTATCCCCTAAGGAAGCAGCCAAGTGGTTCAGCACTTTCTTTCAAGGCCTGGACAATCCTACTTTCTTCCCTTATATGGAAGAATCTGAACATTTCGAAAATCCACTCTCCTTCAGGCTAGACAACTTTGCCGATGACACCAGCACTCGGCAACTCTTCTCCATTGTGATCCGTCCCTGTTTCCTTCCAGTTGGTATGAGTACATCCAACAGAATCATCAAGCCTGGGTATGAATTCTACCAGCCGGTCATAGTGGCCCGGCAATTTGGCCTTGGGCAAGTACCTCCCCATCTCTTTCTCCATCATCTTACAGAGTGCAGAGCCGACCTGCCTGATCCTCTTACCAGTCAGAGGTGTTACTCCTTCTATGATGCTCTGACCATCCCTATTCCAAATGACCTCACCTTCGCTTCATCAACTGATGGCTTCGAGGACTGGTGGTCGATGTGGAAAACCCACGCTTTCAGGAAAGCTCTGGGACCGCTGCTGAAACAACTTGATGCCGATTATGACATCCCCGTGGAACAGGTACCACTCCTCGTAAATTTTCTTAATGCAGCTCATAAATGACTCTCCTACTAACCCAATTTCTCCCTTTGCAGCAACAAGATGGCCCTGAACCTACACACAGTGATGGCTCCCCCTTTGAGTTCTTTCCGCCAGCTCCTGTGGTTCTTTTCTGCAAAACTCGCCGCCTTTGAAAAAGGTCATAATGCAGAAACAGCCGATAACACCTCAATCGGCTTCTAAAAAGCAAGGAACTTCAACATCAGCTGCCCCTCGAGTTCCAACTAAGACAAGAACGATGACGAGGAATGTAGCTGCCAGGAAGACCTTGAGGCACCGGAGCCCTTCTCCAGAAAGCTCGCATGTAGGCTGATCCATGTCTTGGTCAATTCTTCTCATTCTTTCATTCTTGCACACGTGCTCGTGTCTAACAGCCTTCCTTCTTTTGTAGGCTTCCGTCGAAGATACTTCCCACGAGGACACACAACCCAATGAGGGAGAATCGATCCCAACGGATTCTGAGAGGACCATCACCCCGAGCCAGCCAGATGTGCCACCATCGGCTTCCAGGAAAAGGTCGGTTCCTGAACCTGCTGCCCCCCGAGCACCAGTCGAGGTCGGGCCAGCTGTGGGTCCCAAGAGAGCTCGTAAAGGACCACAAGCTTCTTCATCGAGCCAAGAGGTTCCGAAAAATCATCATCCTTTATGCTCTAGCCCCTTACTCCCTTTTGTCTGCCGATTCATCATCATTCACATCGGTTAATCACCTTTCATGCAGACAACTGATGCTTCTAGTGGGAAGGCCGGGGCCGCGCCGACGCCTTTAGCCAAACCAGACCTGGCAATCCCCGAAAATGCAGATGAAACGGCTACCACTTTGGCAACGCCTCCAGCACCCACACACAAGCCGATCGCCTCGTCGTCTGCCATCCCCTCGGTCTTAGGGGAGGTATGTTAACTTCTTTCGGCTTATTCTTCCCCGTTGGACACGTACTGACGTCTTTTCGGGCTGCCAGGGTCGTGACATTTCAGGCTTGCTGACATTTGATCCTGACTCAATCGATCCAACTCCCTCTGTCGCCACCGATGAACCACCAGCCAGGGCTGTTCTACCTCAATTCCAACGACTTAGAGCCTTACTGTCTTCCCCAATCGAGGAGTTGATCGAGGGTTCTGAAGAGGTGAAGGGCGTTCTTGCCGAAATCAAGGACCAACTCCCAGTAGCATTGCAGGTGAAGCTTTGGCCCGTCGTAACTCTGTCCTTCTACGGGTCAAGGGTGAAGCTAGATCGTGAAAGGATCAACCTGCGCCGCGCCCAACTTCCACTGAAGGCCCACATTGCCGACCGATGTCAGCAGCTCAATGAGAAGAAGGCGTCTTTTGATGCCAAAACTGACACTTCTGTCAGTACCGCTGAGCTAGCATCTTTGAAAAGGGAGCTGGAAGATCTTGAAGAAAAGGTCCAGGTGACAAAACAGCTCATTCGTGACAAGGAAGCCTCCATCGCCCGCTCCCAAGATGAAGCAGAAGGCCTCAGAGCTCAACTGAAGACTGATCTGGCAGAGATACGTGTCCTGAACCAACAACTAGTGACGGGCAAGTACGAGGATGACGAAGCCGAGATCGCCGAGGTGGACCGTGTCCGTGCTGACGCCCTCCACGCCTTCGAGGCATTTCTTCAGTAGCTTGTTTATGTAAACTGGCATCGGCTTGTACCAGTTTTGAACCTTTAAAGTCGATGACCGTGCATCGGCTGTATACTTCTATTGGCCGATTTCATGTATCGGTCCCCATATCTCACTATCCATCATCCCACGTGCTTGGGAACTACATAATAAAAAAAAATTATTGGCCGATTTCGTGTATCGGCACCCATATCTCATTGTCCATCATCCCACATACTTGGGAAATATTTCTTGAGATGCTGACCGTTGACAGCTACTGGGAATTTCACGCCGTCCAGTTCTTCCAGCATGTACGCGTTCCCTCTTAAAACCTGATCGACCCTGTATGGCCCGTGCCAATTTGGAGACCATTTACCATATGTTGCATCCTTAGTCCCTAATGGCAACACCGCTTCCCATACCAGATCGCCAACGTGGAACTCCTTAGGTCTCACCTTCCTGTTGTATGCACGAGCTACTTTGGCCTTGTTCTCTTTAATTTTCTCAAGCGACCACAGCCTAAGCTCAGTCAAATCTTCAACGCTGTCACTCATCAAAGCTGCATATTCTTCAGTCGTTAGATCGTTCTGAAAAGTGACACGTCTCGATCCAGCCGTAATTTCCCAAGGCAATACGGCTTCTTGTCCATAGACCAGATGGTACGGCGAGGTTTTTATCGCTCCATGACATGACATGCGGTAAGCCCATAAAGCCTCTGACAAAACCTCGTGCCAGCGCCTAGGATGCTCATCGATCTTCCTCTTGATCAGCTTGATAAGGCTCTGGTTGGATGCTTCCGCTTGTCCATTTGCTTGAGCATAGTACGGAGATGATCGAATCAGCTTAATCCCTGTGTCCTCACAGAACTTTCTGAACTCGTGAGAAGTGAAGACCGAACCTCCATCGGTCGTGATAGTCTGGGGAATCCCAAACCTATGAATGACGTGTTCTTTCACAAAATCGACAACATCCTTTGAACTTACTGACTTCATAGGGACGGCTTCCACCCACTTGGTGAAATAATCCGTGATGGCCAAAATCCACATGTGGCCTTTGCTTGACGGAGGATTGATCTTGCCGATCATATCCATGCCCCAACCTCGGAATGGCCAAGGCTTGATGATGGGGTTCATTGCTGACGCGGGTACCATCTGAATTTTTCCAAATTTATGACATGCTTGACACCCTTTGTAGTACTTAAAACAGTCCTCGAGCATGGTAGGCCAATAAAACCCTGATCGCCTGATCAACCACTTCATCTTGTGAGCCGATTGGTGAGTTCCACAGGCGCCTTCGTGTACCTCGTGTAGGAGCCGATTGGCCTCGGCTGTCCCCAGACATTTGAGCAATAACCCCTCTAGAGTCCTGTAAAACATGTCGTCCCCAATGAGCACATACTTCATGGCCTTGTATCTTACCCGTTTAGGTGCCCCCCGAGCCGAATCCTTCAAGTAATTGAAGATATCGGCTCTCCAGTCGTCTGCGTCCAGGAATTGCACCTGAACATCGGCTCCCTCTGCCACGTCCTTGTAGCCTGAAGCCATTTGTGCAAGATCATTGGCCTCGGTATTCTGCGATCGCGGGATCCAGGTGAAGTTTATGTATCGGAACTGTGCCATCAGCTCACGGCATTGCATCCATAATGGGAAGAGCGACTCGCTCTCACACTTGTATTCCTCCGTGAGTTGAGAAATCACCAGCTTGGAGTCTCCAAAAATTTCCACTGCTTCCGCTCCAGCTTCGATGAGCAACTCCATTCCCTTGCGTATCGCCTCATACTCAGCGACGTTGTTGGTGCGAGGGGCTGATAACCTAATAGAGAAGGAAAATGTTGCCCCCCGGGGGGACACGAGTAGCATGCCGATGCCGCACCCATCGTCGCAAACCGATCCGTCGAAGAACATAGCCCACGCTCGTATAGACAGTGCTGCTATATTGGTGTTGATCCTTTCAGCGATAAGGTCGGCCAATGCCTGCCCCTTAACTGCTTTCGCGGGTTGATACCGGATGTCAAACTCCGATAATGCAAACATCCATTTGCCCAGTCGGCCTTTCAACATAGGAGCCGACAGCATGTGCTTTATGACGTCTGATTTGCAGATGATGACAATCTCTGCTGATAGCAAAATGTGGCGCAGCTTGGTGTAGGTGAAAAACAGGCAGAGGCACAACTTGTCGATCTCAGAGTACCTTGTCTCTGCATCCAGCATCCTTCTGCTGATGTAAAATACCACTCGCTCCAGCCCGTCATAAACTTGCACCACCACTGAGGCGATGGACGTGTCCGCTACTGACAAGTAAATGTAGAATGGCCTGTCCGGCTGGGGCGGGACTAAAACCGGCGGCTTCGTTAAATATTCTTTGATTTCGTCGAAGGCTCGTTGTTGTTCTGTTCCCCAGCGGAACTCCTCGTCAGATTTAATTTTTTACCAGTCCCATGAACGGCTCTATCCTTCCTGACAGATTGGAGATGAACCTTCTGACGAAGTTGATCTTGCCGATGAGAGACTGTAGCTCTTTCTTCGTGGTAGGTGGCTTCATTGTTCGCACGGCCTCTTGACTTTTTAGGCCGATCTCAATCCCGCGTTCATGGACCAAGAAACCCAAGAACTGACCGGCCGTTACACCGAAGGCGCACTTCTTTGGATTCATCCGTAGGCCGAATTTTCTTGTTCGGTCCAGGACGCGTTGCAGATCGCCCAAGTGTCCTTCTACTGAGGCAAACTTGACCACTACGTCATCGATATAAATTTCCACCAGCTTGCCGATCAGATCATGGAAAATGTAGTTCATGGCTCTTTGGTACGTGGCACCGGCATTCTTCAGTCCGAATCGTCATGACAACGTATTCAAACAACCCCACCGATCCTGGTACTCTGAACGCAGTCTTGTGTATGTCTTCTGGAGCCATAAAAATTTGGTTGTAACCGGCATTGCCATCCATGAAGCTCAAGATCTTATGGCCAGCCGCTGCGTTGATCAACGTTTCTGCCACCGGCATTGGATACTCATCCTTTGGGGTAGCTCTATTGAGGTCCCGAAAATCTATGGCGACCCGCCAACGGCCATCCTTTTTCTCTACAGGTACGATACTAGAAATCCACTCAGCATACCTGCATGGCCTGATTAAATTGGCTGTCAACATTTTCTCGACCTCCTTCTTGACTTCTTCCAGAATTTCGGCCTTCATCTGTCGTGCCCGCTGCTGGAATGGCTGAAATCCTTTTTTAAGCGGGAGTCGATGCTCAATGATGCTCCTGTCTAACCCAGGCATCTCTCTATAGTCCCAGGCGAAGCAGTCTGGATATTTTTTCAACAAGGTTATCATCGGACCCCGCAGACTCGGATCCAACTTTTTGCTGATAAATGTTGGTCGTGGCTTATCCCTAGGACCAATGTCGATTTCTTCTAGTTCATCAGCAGATGTAAATCCATACCCTAGCTTTCCGTCACCTGTCAAATCGATGCTAAGCACAGGGCAAACAGTAGGTGAGGTTAACAAAAATAATTTGGGCCGATTGCCTGAATCGGCCCCCTTTTTGATTGCATTAGTCAAGGACGGTTTACACCTTATGGTTTTACAATGGCTGGGAATCTCCCTGCTACGACTGCACGATCTGCTCGTCGTAAGATTGCTGCTTTTTGTTTTTTGTGGCCGATCGCAGGGATCGGCCGTACCACGTACCGTTGTGGGCTTTGCTACTCTGTCAGGCCGGTGGATAAGACCAGCCTCACCCCGTTTTTTGTAGCCTCAATGCGTTCACAGCCGTCTAGACTGATTCCAGAGATCGGCTCTTGGTCTTCTGCTTCCCAGACGTTCATGCCAGCAATGGAGACCTCGACAGAATCGTCTGCATGAATGACTTCCACCTCATCTCCATCCTACTGTATTAGGCACTGGTGCATCGTGGATGGGATGCAGCAGTTAGCATGAATCCAATCTCTCCCTAACAGGACAGCGTAGGTGCTTTTGCTGTCCACGACGAAGAATGACGTAGGGATGGTTTTTCTGCCCACGGTCAGATCCACGTTCAGTACGCCTTGCGTTTCTGAAGTCTGGCCGTTGAAGTCGCTTAAAGTGACGTTGGTTTTGATCAGATATGCAGTGGAGCGTCCCAAACGCCGTAGCATGGAGTATGGCATTATGTTGACTGCCGCTCCGGTGTCCACTAACATCTTGCTGACAGGTTGACCATTGATGTAACCTCGTAGGTACAGGGCTTTCAGATGTTTGTAACCCTTCTCACGTGGCTTCTCAAAGATAATTGGCCGTGGGCCGCAGTCGAACTGTGCCACTGGTAGCTCGTTGGTTCTTGGCGCGCAGAACTCTGACGGAAGTATGAATACCATGTTTGTGCCAGCCGATGTCTTTGCATCGGCTTTTACCGGTTTGGGGCACCACTCTTTCTTTTTCGGGTGATCTTCCGTTTCCAAGGTCTGCCTAATCTTAACGGCCAGATCGGGCCGTGCTTTCTTTAGAGCGTGGAGATACTGCGCTTCGGCTTCCTCCAAGTTACGCAGCCGCTGCACTCTACGCTTTTGGGTGTGTCTGAGTCCGTCGGGACACCACCTTGGACGGTGATACCTGTCTTTCTCTTTGTCATCCATTGGCTCCTTGAGACCTGGTGCTCGAAACGACTCCCTGCGTCGGCTCTGAGGTGGGAGAGGCCCTAGGCGCTTAAACACTGACACTGGCTCCGTGTCCTCCTTCTGCTGTCCGCATTCCGGGCAGTTATCGATCGTAGGCAATCGGCTCATTCCCGCATCCCAGCAATACTTGAAGAACGGACAACCCCAATGTTTGTCTGCGCCTTCCTTTTCTTTTGACGGTCCCCTAGCGAGGTGCTCATATCCTTCATCTTCTCCGTCGCGCCGGCGATGTTGGTCATACTGACGCTCATACTTGTTAAGGAGATGCGTGGAATGTGGTTTCTGATATCGCACACTTTTCACTTGTTCCTCAGTTAAGTACCGCCTGTCGTCGTAGCTGGGTCGGTCGCGTGGACCAGCCTCCTCTCTTACTCTGCCGCGAGAGCGACCGCCTTCCTCCTTGTACGTGCCATGGTGGTACCCTGGTCCTGCCATGTTGACATCGAACGAGAAATCCAACTAGCGCCTCGTGGAGTGGCTGTGTTCTACCATGTTGACGCCGGGGAACGGGTTGGTGTCTACTTTCATGGCGAATTTCCCCAGGATGAGACGGCCCTGCTCTATCGCCGTTTGGATCTGGCGACGTAGCTCTTTGCAGTCATTGGTGGTGTGGGTGAACGAGTGATGCCACTTGCAGTATGGTCTTCCGTTCATCTCTTGAGCCGTAGGGATTTTGTGGCCTTCGGGTAACTTCAGCTGATTTTCTTTCAGCAGTAAATCGAATATTTGCTCAGCTTTGCTCACATCGAAGTCGAACCCTTTTGCAGGCCCTTGCTGTTTCACCCATTTGCAGGATACGGGATCTGCCCCCCGCGCCCATTCAGCCACGGCCACCTCCTGGTCTTGCGTGGGGTCTTCTTCTTCTGTATCGACCAGGCCTATCGGACGTTTGAACTTGTCCTGGTACAACTCAGGGTGGCGCTGCTCATACATCGTCAGCTTCTGGGCCATGTGCGCCAACGAGTTGTACTCTACTTGGAAAGCCAGATCTTTGATGGGTGCTGCGAGACCCAACGCTGCCAGCTCGACTGCTTCCTTCTCAGTTAACCGAGCTGAGTAACATCGGTTCTTGACAGTCCTGAAGCGTTGGATGTACTCGGCTACCGTTTCTCCTCGCTTTTGCCGCACCTGTGCCAGGTCTGCAATGCTAGCCTCGGTAGCTTCTGAATGGTACTGAATGTGGAACTGCTCTTCCAGTTGCTTCCAGGTCTGGATCGAAAGTGGCAGCGAGGTGTACCACCCAAAAGCTGGTCCTGTCAAAGATTGTGCAAAGAACCTTACGCGCAACTGATCTGATGCTGATATCATGCCTAACTGTGCCAGGTATCGGCTCACGTGCTCGATCGAGCTCGACCCTTCTGACCCGCTAAATCTTGAGAACTCAGGGAGACGATACTTGGGTGGCAGCGGGATCAGGTCAAACTCGTTGGGGTACGGCTTTGAATAGCCGATTGTCCTTATCTTCGGCACGAAGCCGAACTGGTCTCTCAAGATGGTACGGATTTGTTCCGTCGTTTGGGCTGCAGGGGCTAGATTCTCATGACTCGTTCCAGTGGCATACTTGGCTAGCCACGCCTGTTTGTCGACGTCCATCCCAGAGATTCCTGCTCCAGAAACACCTGCTCCCGAAGCCCCTGCTCCAGAAACTCCTGCCCCAGCAATCCCTGCGGTTGCAATCTGGTTCGTGCGCGTCAAGCTGTTGTAGTCTGGCACGTAGGTGCACACGTATCCATGTGGGATTTCTTTAGGTGGTTCACACAGGAATTGGCAATCGCCAGGGTCGCCTCCGACCTTGTAGACGACGTACGCCGGTGCCCCTGGTGGCTCTGGAGCTGCAAGTGTGAATGGCAGCGGTGGCCTGGCCTGGAGCGGTCTTTCTCCCTGGTGAGTCCCCAGAGTGGGCCCTGACGGAGAGTACTGATGTTTCATGATCTCCTGAACTACGCGAACTGCGATCCGTTCAAAAGCGTTTACCAAGCTCTCAGAATGGCGGTGAAGAGAATGAGCAACCATGTAGTTGACTTCCTGGCGCAGAGCTCTGGTGCGCTCCTCTGAAGGAACAGACAGATCCACCTCATCAAGAGCACCCTCGGGTGAGAACCCTTTCCACCTGATGCCATGCTTACGGGTCCTCTCAAAAGAGCCGATGAGATCGGCTTCGAAGAGAGCTTCGACGTCATCATACTTCGCCTTGTGCTCGTCCGGCAGCTCATCGTACGTGACCGGTCTGTTGTCCATCGCAGCGTCGGATGTTGATGTAGACGTTGTTTAATGTCCCACCGGGCGTGCCAGAATGTGTTGCCTACCAAAACCCACCGGCGAGCAGCGACGGGCAACACGAAGAGCCGGGAGGCTCCCAGAACTGCTGGTGGGCCCTGGTCCCTCGGGCAACGGCCCGCAAAACTCCGGCACACGTCCTGGCTTGGTTCGAGGGCGTGCCACCTGACCTATACCTGATCAGGAAGGTGAAAGATTGCTTCGATTGGTTTCCTGCATGGCAAACAAACATATGTAAAATTCAAGCCGTAACCGGCTCCCAGGTTTCCCTGTGAATCGGCTCCTAGAGCCGATTATCCCATGGTTCTGCATTAGATCTATTATAACATGGGGTTTTGCTTCATCAATACAAGTTAAATCGATCTACGACAGTTTAACGTTTTCACTACATGACTGGAACATCCTACACGTAATTGAGCCTGGTAGATACAAAAGATAATAGAAAACTAATCCTAGAGAAGGCCTAAAAACCAACGTAGCGTTAATTCCCGGAACACCCCCTCTTGGATTGGTAAACCATATCTTACATACTACTGGATCGTTCAACCCGTTTGCAAGGCCTGATCACGTGGATATCAAACTAAACCTTGGAGAACAAGGTACAACTATAACAGATCAAATCGACTTAAATAAAGATCAAGCAAGATGCCACCCTTACACCCGGGAAAAGGTGCAAAGGCGGCGAGATAGCTAGAGGTAGCATAACTAAACAATCATAGAGAAAAGTACTGATGCTAACCCAAACAAATCTATGATAATAGTGTTACTCGCCATCAACAAGGCTTCAGTACGAGTAACACCAGATAACGCATAAGCAGATACTGCCTAGATCGCAAGATGCGATCTAGGCAGCATGGCACTTACCCGAGAAAAACCCTAGAAACAAGGGGTGGCGATGCGCCGAGATTGTGTTTGTTGTGAACGTGATTGTCCTCCTTTTCTCGATAACCTTAGGTACATATTTATAGTCCGGAGACTTTCTGTCTTTGGAATAATTCTACAACTCTATCTCTTACCTGAACCTAAACGGAATCTATTATAATATAAGATACACGGGCAATTTAGCCCAAATCAACGCACGAGGCCGATGCAACAACACGTTACATATACGTATCTTCTAAGCCCATCTTGATCACGGCCCAACTCCTCCTTTGGCCAAAATATGGTGATAACAGGATCGCGCTTCATGTCGTTCTTCTTTTATCTTCTTCAACCACTCTTATGTTTCTTTCAGATCCGCATCATGGGGTCATCAACGCCGTGTGGATCCGCCGCCTGCAAGATGGTAGTCAGACCGGTGGTGAGGTTATGAGCATCTTCCAGATACTGCACCCCCGGTGCGATGTACACAATATGAAAAGATGCTCAAAGACACATGTGGGAGGATGATGCCTTTTCACCGGTTTAAAGAAGTGGGGTTCAGCTTAGTGACTGTATTGTAGTCAGTTTAGGCTTGTGAACCAAGAGGGACATAAACCTTTGTTCTTTTTAAAATTTTAAATCGGACCATTAAAAGAGTGCAATAATGATCAAGTGTAATCTAATAGAATGTAATATCTTAAAGAAATGGAATTCTATATCTTGATAAAATGCAAATTATGATCTGAAAGGAATGAATTTCTTTTTAGTAATCATGTATAAAGTTTTATGTCACGGCAAGGCGTACATAACATGAAAATATTTGCACCGCACCTGATTTGTTTGCATCACTACTTTTACGCTGGCTTTTAATTACCAAGGCGCAAGATACAAATGCTTGTGAGAAGATCATGCGATAGTTTGCTAAGTCAAGCAAAAAAAAGGCTAGTGCATGCACTTTTCACGACGTAGTTATTCCTTTAAGTGTGTGGCTCAACGTTTAAAAGCGGCTTGTAAAGCATGCAATGTTGCAGTGTACATGAAGGAGGATAGAAACAAAGCGACGTGGGCATAGCATGTGAGTGAAGGAAGGATAAGTAGCATGTGAAGTGGGAGGCAATGCGGGTGTCGGAATCTAGTTGTCAACATCGAAATTGATCGGTGCCTCACTATGGAGCAATGAGCGGTCGAGAACCACAACATATATATCTACCAACAACACTGGCGTCTGCTCGAGCAAGGCCTTACCACGAGCTCTCCAACAGGAAGGTGGAGGTGGAGGCCGGTGCCAGGGCCCCGAGGAGATCCATGACGCTGGCCCTAGGTATGAGCCGGTCGTCGGTCATGAGGGAAGGACGTGTCCTCTTGTCATGAGACCTTGAGGAGGTGGAGGAAGAACTATGTTGGCTAGCTTAAATCAAATCCTTCGAATTAAGTGTTATAAATATGTTGTATGTTGTGTTTGAACTGTGTTGTTCTATGAAATATGTTGTGTGGAACTGGACATTGAACTTTAAATAATAAGATGTATGTGAGAGGTAGGCTTGGGGAGAAAACTTCACCGGCCATTTTAGGGTATCTGCTGGAAATGAGTAACTTTTTCTACCTAGTTTTTACTTTCGTCTCTCAAAAGTTGACTTTTAGTAATTTTAAGGTGATGTGGTTGTAGGGGTGGAAATAAAACTCGAATCTCATGAGTTTTGAGTACTCGCTAACTTGGCTCAAATCATGTCAAACTCTGACACTAATAAGTTGAGCCGAGTTGGCATTTTTAGCTTGTTAAGAAACAAGTTTAATGAGTCAAGTTGTGAGTATTCAGTTAAATCGTTAATATTCTTACTTAGATATGCTAACTCATCGATTATTCAACATTGAAAAAGACTAACAGGACAAAAATGAAGGGTTCGTAGCATAGAAAACAAAAAATTCCTAAGATAAAAACACCAATTGCACCACGATCTAATCTAGTTGATGCTAGTAACGAGTAAGGGGTGATCCATAAAAATTCACCCTCGAAGAACGAAAGCTTTTTAGAAAATCTGATTTCGTCTAATTGATCACTTGCCGATCTCAATATTAAGTTGTAGAGCACCGTAAACCAGCAGCGCATCTGTACTCGGACACACGTCTGACTCCCGACAACCTTCCCGTCTCTAATCCAGTAGAGCAGCAGAAGAAGTAGATAAATCTTACTCTGGGAAATCAATAGGACATGTACTTCACTAATCCCAAGCCATGGGGAATCACTAGAGGGGAAAGAGAGCCTTCACATAAAGGTGGTGCAAATGAAGAGGAGCATAGGAGGGCCTTTTATAGGGGGAGGGGGCTTCCCCTCTTCCCTCATTTATTTCCTCATTCATTCCCTCATTTATGTGAGTGAAACCTGCATTTTAATTGCATTAAATGCCCATAGCATAAATGCATTTCTCTCTTTAAATAAAACTTTTTTATTTATTTTATTCAGAATTTTTTAATTACTTTAATTAACATACATTTACATAAAACCCTTGCATTGTTTTAATATTATACTTGAAACCATTTTTAGTGATTTACCCGAAACAATTCCGGTGATTGTCGAAACAATTTTATCTCTATCAATATTATTCTCGGATATGGTTTATCTACCACTTAGTATTGGAGAATCTTAAGTGTGTCACCCTATGGTTCATGAATGATGTAGACATGATAGAGACATATTTCTTATAAATAATCAGAAGCGGGACCTGGAGATCCATACTGACTCCCACATATTTAACGATGACTCTAGTGATCGTCTGAACCATCAACATCATAACCAAATCCTTTTGTCTCGCGATATTTTACCTCTCTGAGATCCGATCATAGGTATCAACTGTACCCTAGTTTGATCTCGTTCTCGAAAAGTATTATTTACTCGTTCCCATGATATTAACATTCCTTGTGATCAAATCACCTGCTTGCAAGTTGTTATCAATGTAATATCACCGAGAGGGCCTAGTATATATCTCTCCGTCATCAGGACGGAAAAAATTCACTCTTGATCCATGAGCCTCTACATAACACTTTTGGAGTACCTGAATCCACTTTTATAGTAACCCTGTTATGGTGTGATGTTTGATGTTATCAAAGTACTCTTCTAGTGTTATTGATTGATATGATCTTGTGGTCTAAGGATTAGGATTACTTCATATGACATATTATAACAATATAAACATAATGACTTTGATCATATTACTATAACTCAAGTGAGTGTTCATCACATCATTCCACTAATGATGTGATCCCGTTATTAACAATATGCAATATTCATGATCATATGTTAATCAATAAGCTAGTATATATGAGAGGCATTACTAGGATCTTTGGTTTTTTTATTAAACACACATGTATTAATGTTTCCTATTAATACAATTCTAGCATGAGAAATAAATATTTATTATAAACAAGGAATAAGATAATAATCACTTTATTATTGCCTCTCGGGCATATTCACTTCAGTCTCCCGCTTGCACAAGAGTCAGTAATCTGGTTTGAAAACTTGTGCATTCACCACATATGGCTTTTTGGTGTTGTATGTACGCGTTGCTTGTGGTAAACTTAATCTCCAGAAATTATATTTCAGGTATGTGTGTATTTGCATGTCTTTGAGTCTCTACGCATCACTCATTCTCAAATGAGATGGCATTGTATAAATTTGGTCCTTTGGTGAGACCATAGTTTATTGGGGTTAAATCATGTTGATACTATTTTCATATAATATATCTTCATAGTGTTAGTCGGTTGTGAACCACACCTATTTTGATAACAAAATACTTGACACAAATACCCTCTTCTGTTGCTAATAGAGCATTCATATACTAAGCCTTTATTGTAGTATTCGTCACAATGTCTTTAACTTTGGAAATCATCCAAATCCATCATGGAATTTCCTTTCCATTACATTGTGCCACACATAGTATAAGTTGAGATAAACTTAATTTGTATCTTGGACAAAATTAGTGCCAATGTAACACTTTACAATGAACTATATAGAAACATAATCTTAGTTCTTTCAAAGATCATAAGAATATTCTTACTATCGTCTAATGACCATCTTATGAGTCATTCTGCTATATGCTCTTAACATTTAGAGCATGGTACATATCATGGTATGATTGATCAAAACATTTATTTGATTTCACTTACCAAGTGTCAAAATACCCAAATCTCGTTTCACTCACCAAGTGTCAATACACTTGAATCTTGATTCAACCTTTTTATGCGATAAGAACCTTTCTCGTTGTTTTCATATTGAACTCATTCAATATCTCATCTATGTACCATATTAGCATCTCAATCTATTCATATAGATTTTGATCCCTAATATTCGGGTTTTGCCTAAGTATTTCATCGAAATCTAATTTTAATGAAATTCTTAACACGTGTCAATAAAAGATACATCATTTCCAATCAACAAGATGTATTATACATAATATCAACGCGGATTTGCTACCCACCAGGCTAGCTGCGCATGCTCATATGACCGTCCGATATTGCCACCCTATGATCCCGCTATATCTGCATCGTCGCTTGCTAACGTTCTTCTTCTGACGGCATCTTTTTGTCATCCGTCAAATTTTGCTAAGCGTAGATTTTAGAAGATGTAGTTTGTTCCCTCATGTGTGTCTTGAACACCATAGTCATATGGTTGTGGTTTTCACAGGTGCCACGAACACCACAGTCACATGTTTGTGGTTTTAATAGATGTCACAACACAGTCACGTGTTTGTTGGTTACCACATGTGCCATGGATACCATGTCCATGTGGTCATGTGAACCCAGGAAATGGAAAAAACCCTTGATTAATCACATAAAAACATAGAAAACGTCTGAACTAATTCATGTCAGTGGACTCGCGAAGATGAAACATCAAATTTGGTACTTGCACGACGCCTTAATACACCTATGTCGGGTTGAATGACATCACACTCTATTTTAGTTTGGAGAAGTTATATGTCCTTGGCTTGTGCAAAATTGTGTGTTCTTGGCTTGTGTCCTAACATATGTAAAATGAAAGGCATGTTTTCATGGTAAAAACCACACCATGGAGAGGTCTTATGTGTGTGGATGAGCCATATCGTGAGAAGGACTTATGTGTGTGGATGACATGTGTCATTTGCGTATGAAACCAACATTGTGCTCCTGATACAACGTCTGTTAGTTCCTCTAATGGATCTATATCACATCTGTTAATCCAATTGTGCTATCTTATTTTAATCTCACGGTGGTGTGGGCATGCGTAGCTAGCCGGGTGAGTATCCCACTATTTTGCTACATAATATATTAGACATATGTCTCGGCGCTCTCACTTAATTTCTTGCAAATGCAAACATCTTCATCGTCTTTGATAAAATTAAACTTTTTAACAGTTTCATCACAGTGAAGATTCTAACTCCATGATGCTTACTGTCGGAATTATGCCCTAGAGGCAATAATAAAGGTGTTATTGTTATAATTCTTGTTCATG
Source organism: Avena atlantica (assembly GCA_910589765.1). Taxonomy (NCBI): domain Eukaryota; kingdom Viridiplantae; phylum Streptophyta; class Magnoliopsida; order Poales; family Poaceae; genus Avena; species Avena atlantica. The sequence continues at coordinate 522,243,203 of OU342739.1, read as the reverse complement.
ATAAAGTTTATATTCCATGCTAGAATTATATTAAGCGGAAACTTTGATACTTGTGTGGTTTATGAACAATACCGTGTCCCTAGTACGCCTCTATGGACTAGCTCATTGATTAATGATGGTTAAGGTTTCCTAACCATAGACATGAGTTGTCGGTTAATAATGAGATCATGTCATTGGGAGAATGATATGATGGACATACCCAAATCAAGAAGAACAATTAGATCGTGTCTTCGTGTTCATCTTTGCGAAGCTTTTTCTTATGTCAAATATTGTATTCCTTAGACCATGAGATAATGCAACTCCCTGGTATCGGAAGAAAGCTTTGAGGTCATCAAACGTCATCCTATGTGAGGGTGACCATAAAGGTGTCTCTCAGGTGATCGGAAAGTACTTGTTGGGTTGTATGTATCGAGATGGGATTTGTCCCTCCCAAGTCGGAGAGATATACTTCGGGCCCACTCGGTAATCGATATCAACACCGCTTGCAAGCACGTGGTTAAGGAGTTGATCACAAAGTGATATCGGATTACAGAACGAGTAAAGTACTTGCCGTGAACGAGATTGAACTAGGTATGCCGATACCAACGATCGAATCTCTGGCAAGTAAAATATCACGTGACGAAGGGAATATATATATGGGATTAATTGAATCCTGGCATCGTGGTTCATCCGATATGATCATCGATGAATATGTGGGAGTTAATATGGGTTTTCAGATCTCGCTGTTGATTATTGATAGAAGATCATGTCTGCATATTCTCGAACCCGTAGGGTCACACACTTAACGTGTCTCGACGCTAGGATAGAATGGATAAATGGTTTATGAGTTTTTGTTCGGAGTCTCGGATGGGATCCAGGACATCACGAGAGGTTCCGGAATGGTCCGGAGAATAAGATTCATATAAAGGAAAGCAGTTTTTGGATTTCGGAATCGTTTCGGAATGTTCGGTATTGTACCGGAAGGTTCTAGAAGCTTCCGGAGTGGGACCAACATGGCCCCATTTGTCGGAGGGGTGCATGGGCCTACGAGGGAGTGCCCTGGCCGCATTGGGCCAGGGGCACAAGGCCCCATAGGCCCAGCCGGCCAAAACCCTATGGGAAACCCTAGGAAACCTTCTAGAAGGGGGGGAAGACTTGCCCCCACTCCACCCTTGGGGCCGCCGCCCTAGGGCTTGGAGGAGGGGGAAAGGGGTCCGGCCAGCCCCCTATATAAGGTGGGCAGGGGCGCACCCTCCCCTCACCCTAAACCCTAGCCGCCAGTTGCTGCCCTACCTCTCTCTCTCTCTCTCTCTCTCTCTCTCTCTCTCTCCCGACTACGTGTAGGCGAAGCCCTGCTGCATAAACTCTCCACCATAGCACCACGCCGTCGTGTTGTAGATCCAATCTATCTCTCCACCCCACTTGCGGGACCGAGGAAGGGGGAGACGTCGCGGCACCGTACGTGTGCATCTCTCGGAGGCGCCGCCACTTGCGGCGTAGGATCGGATCGGATTGCGAGGAGGAGATGGCGAGTACGACTACACCAACCACGTTCTATTGAACGTTTCCGCTGTGCGATTTCTTCAAGGGTATGAAGATCTCATCTATCCCTCTCGTTGATTGCATCTCCTAGATTAGATCTTGGCTTTCCCGTTCGCATCTGTAGAATTTTTATGATTTACTATGTTGCGAAACCCTTCACTTACTTCAACCATTGAAGTTCACATGCCCATTTAACATCCTTTGAATTAATAAAACCCTTTGGACTGTATCATGTACACGTCCTAGGTAACCATTCTATTAGAAGAATTTTGTTTTGTTTGTTCAACTACCATATACCAAAATTATATGTAGTGGTTGCTATAATAATTCGTCCAGACTAAATATCGCTATGAAAGATCAAAATCTTGTCATAGTCAACTTTTTGAACATTGTCGTAAACTCTTTATCGATATGTCGACTATTTTATAGATGTGAAACATCAGTATCTTCTTTTTTATAAATCTAAATACGACCGATAGGCTTCACACCTTTTTGGAAGGTCTTTCAAGTTCAAAAACTTGATTTCTCATGTATAAAAACTATCACGGATTTTATGACTTCTAGTCTTTTGATGAAGTCAGGGCCATCATTGCTTCTTTGCATATAGTCGGTTCATAATTGTCAAAACAATAATGATCTGTTCTTCAAATCTTACTATTTGATTGTTACACCTATACAGTTCAATAGAAACTCAAATCTCCGAGGTCACAACCTTCGTAACCACGGGAACCATGCACGTTGTGACTGCCTTCAGGACACTTTCTGGCGCTGCGCTACTCAGCACATGTAGCTCAGGTTCATCAACCTGATCAAAGTTTTATTGTCCTCCCATTTAACTTTTCGCAAAAAATTCCTTCTCAAGAAACGTGACGTTCTAGTGACAAACATTTTTATATCTGGTGTTATGGAGGAATACCTAACAATTTCTTTGGGATAACCTACACAAACGTGCTTATCCGACTTTGGTTGTAAACATTTTACTTATGCCTAGTATACCAAATTTAAAAAAATATAACTCGGGTTTTATCCCAAACCATAACTCATATGGTGTCATTTTAACGAATCATGATGGCACTCTTTTTAGTGTAAAAGCAGTAGTCCCTAAAACTTAATCTTTAAAATATAATGGTAGTTTTATAAATAACACCTTTGATTTTACCATGTCAAACAAGATTTGATGGTATTTCTCGAACACTCCATACTCCTACGGTGTTTTGGGAAACGCAAATCAATGGAACGATTCCTCAAATCTTAGATGTTTACTAAAATTTGTAACTCAAATATCTTTCTTTATGATCCAATCATATTTTTTTTATTTTCTTATTACAATAATTTTCTGCTTCATCTTGAAAGTCTTCGAATATTTTTCAAATATTTCATACTTCTTCCTCATTAAGTAAATATACACATGTATCTACTCAAATTTTTGAGAAATTATATGAAGTGGAAATTCATCGCTCACGACTACGCATAATGGACTATATACATCAATATGCACGACGTCCAATAGACTAGTCGTTTGTTTTTATTTGGCCTTTGAACAAAGGTTTAATTATCTCTAAGAAAGTCTCACAAGCGTTAATTGATCAAAATCAAAGACTCCAAAAATCCATTAATATGGAGTTTCTTCTTGTTTTCTTTCCAATATAATTCATACGGCGATGTCACCCATAAGTAATATTCTAATCATTCGTCCTGTGACATTTTAGCATTAGTTTTATGGATGTGATTTTTTCAATTAGACTTGTAAGAGTTCATCTATCTTCTATGAAATACGATAATTATTTGAATAACCATTATTCTCATAAAAATAAAAATTATTAAAACAAATCTTGAGGGCTAGGTTTGATGTTAATGAAAAACACAATAACACTTTATTTGTTTCCGATGAACATCATCTTATATTCTTTTGCTGGTTACTGATGACCCAGAAGTATAGGGGATCACAACGGTCTTCAAGAGTAGTAAAACCCAATTTATTGATTCGACACAAGGGGTGCCAAAGAATATTTATAATCCTTAACAACTGAGTTGTCAATTCAGCTGCACCTGAAAATAGTCTTGCTCACAACAGTTTATCAGTAGCAACAATTTTGTAGTAGCAATAGCTAAGTAACAGCAGCAGTAAAATAAAGACAATAGTAACAATAGTAGTAAACAGCAAGATTTGAGTGCAGTAGGCATAGGGATGGATGGACGGACGTTGAATGAACAAGACTATTCATGCAATATCAAGATCTAGAACATTTGCAGATAAATAAGGTAAAGCATCCAAGTACTAAACAATCATAGACATGTGTTTCATATATAGTCATATGTGCTTGCAATGAGAACTTGCACAACATCTTTTGTCCTGCCAGCCCATTGTAGCAGAGCCTCAAGGGAATCTACTGACAATTAAGGTACTCCTTTTAATAGATTATCGAAACAAAGCATTAACACTCTATGAACACACGTGATCCTCATATCACAGTCATCCCTCCGGTTATCCCAATTTCTATCACTTTGGAGCCTCGGGTTCCGGGCAATAATATGTGTAAACAATTTGCAGGTAAAATCACAAACAATACTATTATCATAAATCAATAACTTACATGTTTATTTATATTTACTTGCCAAAATGTTTAGAAAATGAGAAAATGTTTATTCATACTGTATTTAGGAGTTGAGGCCCAGTTCTTTTGGCGGCTTTCCGAGAAGCTGCCTTATCCCCAGCTTTCCGGAAAAGCCGGTTTAAAAAAATTAGAAGGCTTTCAAAGTGGTTAAGGCTAAACTAAATTAGAAGCCTCACACAATTTTAGAACCGATTTTTTTTTAGAAAGCTGAGGGTATGACAAAGAGAACTGGGCCTGAGTCTAGTTGGGTCAAAACATCCCCGGTGGCTGGGATGCTCTCGCTGGCAGTCCAATCCACTGCCGCACCACCTCTCTGCTGTCTCTCCGCGCGAATCCGGCCAAACTCCGCAGTCCGCACGGCCGCCCCGCGCCGGCCGTTCCCACCCGCACGAAGCCCGCGCAAGAAAACCAGGCTCGTTCGGTCGAAATCAGAACACGTCCCGTCGGGCACCACACACGCTGATACGCACCGTGTGCCGACGTCACTCACGCCACCCCGCCGCCTCGCTCGCTGACCAACGCCAATAATAGACCGCCGCGTTCCCACCTCGGCCCGGCGCTTGCTGCCATCATCGGTGGCGCTCGGTCCCCGCCCCGCCCACCGCATCGATAAAGCGGAGTCGGTATGCGCTGAGTCAGATGGCTGCCCACTCCCTCTCCCTCTCCCTCTCCCTCCCCACGCGCACGCCTCTGCTCCGCCGCCTCCTCCTCCTCCGCCGCGGTGTAGTCCCCTCCTCCTCTGCCGCACCGGCCGCACGAGGACTTTCCTCGTCCTCCTCCGTCGCCGTGCCACCCCGCCCCCGCCGCGGCGCGCTCTTCCTCGGAGCCGGAGGTGCGTGCTCTGTCTACTCTGCTTCACTCGATTCAGCACCGGCGTAGTGTCCTAGCGCGCGCGTGTGTGCACGCTCTTAGCTCCAAATCTGGCCGACGGGGATTACGTTGCCTTCAGTCGGATGGCTTATCCAGCTGCGCCTGAAATGCGATCTGCACTCGCGCGGAATGTTTTTTTTCCTGATTTCGCCAAAACTACATCCATGGAAATAGGCGTGGTGGGGGTAGAGGTAGATAGACGTGGAGCGTCCCGTTCCTAGATGCCGGGAGACCAGATCGTGAGCGTAGGCGAGCGACACAAAGATGGATGATGGAATGATGGATAAGTTGACCGCGGTAGAAAGAAAGAATGAAAGAAAGTGGATGGGCACAGTTCCAGTGGTGGGCAGCCTTTCGCCCCTTCCCTGTCCATCCCCAGCACCACTACTGCTGCCGCCTCCCGTCTTGCTATTTCATTGGTCATTCTATTCTACATGTACCTAAGTGCATAGCTGAAATCTGTAGGATTGTTCACACACAAGTATAAAAAAGCATTTTTTTGTGTGCAATTTAAGCAGTGGATGTCCATACGTTTGCTTGCTCAATTTTAGTGGCTGCAGGTGCAAGGCAGAGAGGCGCAGTCTGGAGCAGAGCTATGTCAAGTTCAGTGAATTCAACAGCAGTGGCGGAATCAGCAGCGGCTAATAAGGAAGCGAATGTCGAGCCTCTTCCATTTGTGAACGACAAACATGGAGGCATCATTATTGAGATGACTACCCCGATGGATCCGCAAGTTTTCTCGGCTTCCTTGAAATCTGCATTGTCTAAATGGAGGGAACAGGTGGTTTCATCAACCATGGATATACCTACAGTTCATAGTATTTCTTTAAGAAACGTGACTTGTTAAAAATGCCATAAAATGCATTCGTATAGGTTCAGCATATACACATACCTCAACCGTATAGAGATTAATATTTTTTATAAATCATTACATGCATCCTGTGTGTTGTGTTGGATGTAGAAATCTTACCGGAAAAGACCCATATAAGTTATTTGCAATGTTCAGTGTTTTCAGCTCCATGCATAATTTCCATAAGATCATGAAATGTATCCCAGTCATGTGATTGATAGGCGAAGGGTACTGTTTGTCCATATTCAAATTGAACTATTCATGGCTCCCGAACAAATATATTTCATATGAAATTTCCATTGATTCTCTCTGCAATTGCAAATTGGTGTTGTCCTTTTTGTAGGGAATAAGAGGTGTCTGGATAAAATTGCCTATCGGCCTTGCCAACCTTATCCAATCAGCAGTAGAGGTAATTTAGCATGCATATTTCATGTTTCTTTTGTACTAAAATACCAGTTTCATGAGTCTGTATTCTTGATATAACTTGTCATTAAATTAATGTTTTCGGATTCAATAAATCATATATTTTGTAGTTGAAAATAACAAAATGTTCTAGGTTTTGATATTAGTTGGTTTTATTTCATAACTGTGTGTCAACATTGTCTTTTGTTTTTCGTTTTGAAGACCGGCAATGAGAGAGTACTCTTATCTTAATATTAATATGTACAAGAGGCAGGTTTACTATAAGAAACTGTTTGAACTTTGTACTTAATGTCTGAATCACATTCCCTTTGTTTTGATATAGGAAGGATTCTGGTACCATCATGCAGAGGAAACTTACTTGATGCTCGCGTACTGGCTCCCGAATACGACTCATACATTACCTGTAAATGCTACACACCGTGTGGGTGTTGGAGCTTTTGTAATGAATGACAAAAGAGAGGTAACAAATGAAATCACTATAAAGGACTCGGATAATCATGCTTCTGCCTTCATATCATCTTTGAATTTTCTCTAAGAGCTTATATAAAGTATGTGTCTCGCGTTATCACTGAAATACTATCTACTTCTATAGGTATTAGCTGTCCAAGAAAAAAGTGGTGTACTTCGAGGACTAGGTGTATGGAAATTTCCAACTGGAGTTGTTGAACCAGTAAAATTTCTGCTCTGGACATGTAGAGATGTTATTCAAAGATCTTTCTTTACCACTTTCTCTCATTATGATCTACAAGATCTTGATACATGCAGGGTGAAGATATAAACCTTGGAGCTGTAAGAGAAGTAAAAGAAGAGACAGGGGTATGTATCAGCAGATCGAGAATTACTTTTTGTTCAATGAACTGATGCTGACAAAGAACTGCTATAACTACTAATACTCCTTCTATTTTCCTTCCATGGTCATGTATCAGATTGATACAGAATTCATTGAAGTACTTGCCTTCAGGTAACCAACGCCTTTGTGTTTTATTGCTCCATGTCTGAAAGATCCATACTACAATCAGGAAACTTGTAAATGTCAGCCTGGCACCAACTTATGTTATGTGACACCTAGCTAGCTAGCTCTGTCGGCTCATTTGCTCATCATATCAACTATATTTCAATTTTCACCAGCCTTCTCTAGTGTACACTGTGCATATGTGAGTTTTAAATGGTAAAGCGAATTTCTAGAGTTTGTAATTTGCATTTTTCTGGTAAACGGTGCAATATATCTGCATAAGATTGTAATTTGTTTACTGAGATATTCTTGATTAACTCCATAACCTCCTGTTAGCGTGAATAATCTAGATAATCATGAAATGAAACATGAAATATCAGAGTAACTGTTCAAATGGAAATTGAATAATAAAACTTTTTTTGGTTGCAATGTATCTCAATCACTATCGCTTTTTTAAGTCTGAACTAATTGTTGTTTTTCTCATGTGGGTATCTACCTACCAATGTGCAGGCAGAGCCACAAAGCTTATTTTGAAAAATCAGATCTATTTTTTGTGTGCATCTTGCGGCCACTTTCCTTCAACATTACTAAGCAAGAATCAGAAATCGAGGATGCTCAGGTACTTCGACCTGCGTTTCAGCTTCAACTTGCTTAATGCGCCTCAGAAAAGGAGGACATTTACAAATATATTATGTTCAATATCTTAACTACTTGCGTACAAATACGCTGTTGACTCCCCAATTCTTGAATGCAGTGGATACCGGTGGAGGAATTTGCGGCACAGCCATTTGTACAGAAACATGAACTCGTGAAGTACATTCTTGAAGTTGGTCTGGCTAAGGTCGACATGGAATATGCTGGATTTTCGCCAATCCGCATAAAATCGGCATTCACGGACAAACAGTCCTTATTTTACATGAACAGGAGGGACCTTGACAAAGCCTCGGGGTCCGGCAATAAAATTTCACCTGGGTTGTGAAAGGGTTGACGCATTCATACATGATTACTTTATTGGTCTGGCTGGTAGTTTGTACACCTGATTTTGACCGTATGCCACCTGCTTATACCATTCTATGATTAAGAGACATAGCTTAGCAGAAGTACAGCTAAAATTGTTGTACATATCTTATCAATTGTATCGACGAGCTTACAAATAACGGGAATGTTGGTCGGACTGGAACCTGGCATTTTCTGTTTAATCCAAGATGTGTATTTACTCGCTGGCCTCTGTTTAGTAGATATATTAGTTACATCATCCAACTTGAACTGTAAGGGCTCTTTTGATTCAAAGGAATTCCATTGGAATTTTGGAGGATCTTGATCCTTAAGAATTTCCTAACTGTTTCCAATGGACTTCGTATTGAAATATTTATGAATTTTTTCCTAAGGATTGTATTGCAGTATGTTCTGAATGACTCAAACATCTTGTTACAATTCCTTTTGCTTTTGCTGTGATATCAAACGATCTTTGATGCAAATTTCTGCAATTGTCTAATCTTATAGGATTATTTCTGCAATTGTCTAATCTTATAGGATTCCGATGGATATAAAACTCGTTCTTCCTTGTGTTTTGAAAAACCTGAGAATTGAAGAGGCCCTAAAAGACCATGTCTCCAGCCAAACTTTCGGCGGACCGAAGTTGGCAATCCTAGCTTACAATTCCCTCACGCTGCCAATGCTTGAAGCCTCTCATCAGCATTCGGTTTCGGGACATTAGGTGCTCCAGCGACACCTACTATTTATTTGCTTGTTGCCGGCAGGATATCTGAAATACAGTGTTGCTCTGTTCGAGTGGTGTTTTTGTATCTCGGGCTCATTGGAGCCTTTTTTTTCAAAAGAAAATCATATTTTGACGGTTTCTGAGTTTCTTTTTGAAACCTGTTACATCAAGATGTACTCTACATGCTTGTATGATCTTATCAATACATATTTTCATTTGTGCGCTAGACAAAAAAGTAAAAAACGAGTGGATTTATTATTGGTCTGCATGGTTTGTCTTTGTGTAACCCACAAAAAAGTAAATAAATACGTTTTTAATGAAAATTTACAGGTAAGTGAGCACCTATGTACTTAGGAGAAATGTTCAGAAAATTTTGAACACTAAGATGTATTCAATTTATAGACGCTCTGCACCCCTTTGTTTCACATTTCTCTGATGCACAAGATGCCTTTTTTTCCCCCTCAAATGTGTGGGTGGTGTCATCTCGGTGGATCCTACTTTCGCAGTGGGAACCTCCCTGTATCAAACCTAGTATTGCATAACCATCAGCTAACCCAGCTCATGCCAATTTGGCAACGAGCTGGACAAGGGATTTTCTGTATTTGGTTATTGTGTGATTGTCCACCCTACTTATTCTGATCACAGATGACACTAGTTATAACATTTAGATGTAAGAAAATGCAGTCTCTCACCACGCTTTCTGCTCGCTGAGGCGAGTGCAGCTGCCCTGACGCCTGGCTGGTTGGCACGAAGGCACCTAAACCTCCAAGTGTCCGGTGTAGGCGGCTAGGGTGATTAGAGATGAAAGTTTGGAACCTTTATGATACCTTTATTTTAGTCTAGTTCAAATAAATGAAATAACTTTCTTAAAAAGTGATGATTTATAAAAATGTAGTTCATTTTTTTTGTACTAGAGAGGGTAGAGGGTGTCATAAAAGTTACCCACTTTCATCCTTAGGGTTGATATCAAGCAAGCTCGACTTTGCTTGGAAGGACAAGAGATTCAAGCTTACAGGAGATAGAAGGATATGAATATACACATATACAATGAATAGAGTTGCAAAATAAGCTTTACCCTTTCTTAAGTAGGAGCACTGAAATTACTACGATGACACAGGAGTACAGCAGATGACTGTAAATTATACCATGACTACACACCTATATCTAACAAGAAGGCCATAGCTGACAAATACAATGGCCAACCAAAAGGAGGAGGAGAACAAGCTAGTTATAGTTACTCTTACTCAGCTATAATAACCTAACCTATCTACTTGACTAGTTCTAGTTGTTCTTGGGCGGGTGGTGCCGGGGTTTACCGTAATCAGCAGTGTAGGGTATGTGGCCATCGAAGTGAACCCCTGAATGAAGCTTTCTACTTCTAAAATAACAGTTCACACCCACATCCTCCCTTCCTCCATGCCCACATTTTCCTACAGAATGGTTTGCGCCTGAGCTCGGTATGCTTCGAGCATCCTTTGCTTCCGTCTTCTCCATGCCTGCATCTCCAAAAACCAACCTTTCTCCTCTTAGTACATTGCTTCTTATTTCCTTATCTTTGATGGTTTTGTCAATGGAGAGCTCCTCCATCAGCAACCCTGAGAACACGCAGTGAGTATGTCAGTGTTTTTTCATAAAAGTAGTGCCACAAATACAGTTAACACCAAGAACTAGGAAAAACATGAACACTTGAATGAAAAGCCTTAGCTCTAGTATCAGCCTCTACCTCTATGGGCAATGGCGACGAAGGGCCCGAAGGTTGCCAATAGGATGACTGCCCCAAGCAAGAAGCTTACACATTTTAACAGCTGCATAACCAACTTTTGCCCTGTTCGTCGGTACGCCTGTCGTGTAACTAACATGAAAGGGGAGGAGGAAGCTGAACACAGAAAAGGTTGATTTATAGGGCTGTGGAGACATTGACCCCCCAACTGGTCAAAGAGCCGACCTGAGGTATCTCCTGTGCATAGAATGCCGCATCTGTTTAGTACTTACAGCCCATATATTAATCTCAGGACTCATCATTTTCTTACTGGCTTGAGTATATTCATGTGCTTGGAAGGACTCAAAGTTTGTCTCTGGTCATTTGCCAAGCGGTACTTTCCAAGGATCTCACGAGATGTACTAGTACTAAAAGTGCTCCAAGGATTCTGCCATCGCTTGGGATGGAAGTTTTCTGTGCATTGGGCGTTCTGCCGTGCGTCTCTGCCCATGATCCATATGCATGTACCAAGGTTAACTAGAAAGGAATATCGGTGACCAAAGCCACAACATAGGGCTTCACCTTGCCCTGATCTAAAGTAACACTTCAGTGCCCCCCACCCGCACACAAGATCATGCCGGTGTTGCATTGCCATTGGTAACATCGATTTTTGTGGCCCTTGACTAATCCATTTGCCGCATGTTGAATTTGGTCCTTTTTAGAGTTAGGAACGTCAACTGCTGCAGTTGGTCAAATTTTGTCAGTTTTTAGAGATATGAACACATGACTAGACTTTCGAGCATCGACTAACTTGGTTAGGTACAGATCATGGCTAGTGACTCCTATAGTGACATTTGGTAGCCTGCATGATATTTAACTTAGGCCCGGCAAATGCAGTTTCCACGTGTTTAGTTCTCTATAGGAGGGGTTGGGTAAGCCTCACGCGCTGCATAAAAACACCTCTCAGCCGGGATCCCGGAAACACTCAATTAAGACGTTTCCATCAAGCTAGGCCCGTTTCAACCAAAAGTGGAAACAGGGTGGCTCAGAGGGAGGTGGAGGGAAATAATGCATGATCGCGCGATTTGATGCTAGTCCAAAACTCACCTCCATAGTAGGGTAAAAATCCTCACCTCCACCTCAGTTGATCTCCCTCTTCGGCAGGGCGATAGTCTCCTCCTCTTTGGCAATGTCAGCAGTCTCCTCATATTTCCGTGACACTCATGGGGGTGGTAAGAACCAACACCCCATGCCCCCAGTCTGTAGATCTCACTCAGATCTTTTTTTTTTGGAAAAGAACATATATTAATATCACAAGGACATCAATTACACCCAGCCTCTGCAACAACGCATGCCCTAGCGGCTCTACTGATGCACACAGCTCAGAAAAAAGAAAGAGAAATTACAAAAAAGAAAAGTCCCGGTACTGAGAACTAATCCTCAAATAAACGACAGTGACACCATCAGAACAACACCAGTAGTCCTCCACTCCAATAACAACGCCTTCAAGAAGGAAACAATGCCCAAGCACCAATAATCCTCACCCAGATCCTTTAATTAGTTAAACCATGGATTTCTAGATTTTCCCTGTATAGGATGTGTAGACCAATCTTATCATATATGTGTTCCTTAATATACATAATTGTAACTGAGACATGGTTGGTTTTGGTTTGTTAGATGGATATTGACCATTTTTTCCCTGTGATAAGATATGGTCTAATATTAAAATTGTTGGAATTAGTGCTCTAGAGGTAATAATAATAATGATTACTATATAATTCCATGTTCAATATATCTTCATAGAACTATGCTATAACTATTGTGAATCTTGATTGTCAGAATCAAAAGAAATCTTACATGCATGTGTAGAAAAAAAACTAATCAAGATGTTCCTAGTCTAGCCTCTAGGACTAGCCCATGTGTTGTGTGATGATCAAGTTTCTTAATCATGGTATAAAACATATTATAACCGAGGATACCACCAACTATGAGAGTAAATTGTTAGAAGAACAAGATTTCCGACTCAATGGATGATTTACTATGAGAAAGAATCGTGAAGTTAATAGTCAAATCATCAGATCATTATCTTATACATAAATCATTAAGACCATGAGAATATCAAGTGTCCTCATACTGGAAGACTTTTCTTTAGTATTGTCCCAACACCACCTGAAGAGGTGAATGTAACGGTGATCCCATGATACTTACGAAAGGATGTACGGGTACCTGGATAGTTCAGTAAGTGGGTTTCCGCTCCTCGTGACGATAGAGAGATATTATCTAGACCACTTGGTATTACAATGTCACCCTATCGTCTATGTAGACACAACTATGATATAGATCATAAAATGACATCAGAATATGTAAACGAGTTAAAGAGGGTGAAATAATAACGAGGATAACATATATAGTGATCAAGGAGTTGTCTCACAAGGATACCGATATCTTACCTTGGTTTGTCACATGTATATTGTGAAGTGGAAGGATTAGTATATGTATAATGAACAGTTTTACTCGATGTGATCTTCATATAGTGAAGTAGTAACCATCATGGAAATCTAGGTCCCGATGTTGGTTATTGATCCAAAGGACTTCGGTATCATGTATACTTTCTACCAAACCCGAATGGGTCACACACTTAAGGTTTACCGATCAAATTATGCGAGTCACCTTTATGGTTGATAGTTGCGAGAGTTGTCCGAAAGATTTTTCAGACACACTGAAATAGTTTCGGGATTCGTTGACAGAGAGGAATCATAATAGTTTCCCCATGGGCTGCACCAAACCTTTCCTTTATGGATGGTTCATATTAGGAAAGTCTGGATCATATTCCTTATTTTGGTATTCTAAGATTTTCCTTGATGGAGAAGATACATATCTTGTAAACTAGGAAGGGGATGATCTCCATATAATGTGCAAGATCTGATGACCCACAAGTATACGGGATCGCAACAGTCTTCGAGGGTAGCATTACCCAATTTATTGATTCGACACAAGGGGAGACAAAGAATACTTATAAGCCTTAACAACTGAGTTGCCAATTCAGCTGCACCTGAAAATAGTCTTGCTCATAGTAGTTTATCAGTAGCAACAGTTTTGTAATAGCAATAGCAAAGTAACAGCAACAGTAAAACAAGAGCAATAGTAACAATAGTAGCAAATAATAGGATATGAGTGTGGTAGGCATAGGCATGTGTCCCATATATAGTCATGCATGCTCGCAATGAGAACTTGCACAACATATTTTGTCTTGCCAGCCCGTTGTAGTGGGGCCTCGAGGGAACTACTGGCAATTAAGGTACTCCTTTTAATAGAGCAGCGGAGCAAACCATTAACATCCATGAACACATGTGATCCTCACATCACAGCCATCCCCTCCGGCTGTCCCAATTTCTGTCACTTCGGGGATCCGGACTATGATATGTGTACACAACTTGCAGATAGGATCACAAACAATACTATCATCATGAATCAATAATAAGTTCAGATCTAAGATCATGGCACTCGGGCCCTAGTGACAAGCATTAAGCACAACAAGTTGCAACAAAGTCAAATAGCACTAATAGAGATACTAGGCACCATGCCCTAACAATCTTATTCGATTACATGATAGAACTCATCCAATCCCTACCATCCTCATAGCCTACAGCGGGGGATTACTCACTCATGGATGAGGGAAGCATGGATGGTTGATGGAGAGGCGTTGATGATGATGATGATGGCGATGATCCTCTCCAAATTCCCCGTCCCGGCAGGGTGCTAGAACGGAGTTTCTGGTTCCAAATCGCGGTTTCTGGTGGTGGCGGCGCAGCGGAATTCTTTACGGAAAAACGTCGACCCCCCTGAGTTTTTAGGTCAGAAGGCAACTTATAGGCGAAGAGGGAGGTCGAGGGGGTGCCTGAGGCGGCCACAACCCCTCTAGGCGCGGCCAGGCCTGGCCCGTGCGATAGGGGTGTGTGGGCCCCTCAGGCCCCTACTCCGCCTCGTGTTCTGGCGCCATGAGTCTTCTGGTGAAATAGGATTTTTGGCATATTTTCCGGGATTTTTTACTGACAGTTGATTTTTTGCATAAAAACTAGACACCATGATAATTCTGCTGAAAACAACGTCAGTCCGTGTTAGTTGTATCCAAATCACACAAATTTAGAAGAGAAACAATAGCAAACGTGTTCGGAAAAGTATATACGTTTTGGACGTATCAGCTCCTCCCAAGTTTAGCTTATTTCTTGTCCTCAAGCAATTCAGTTGAAAACTGAGTGTGATAAAAGAACTTTCACTAATACATTTGCTTCATATGATGTAAATATTCTCAGCACAGGAGTACATCCTTAGAAAATTCATAATAAGGAGTATGCAACTAAGTCTACTTAATAGTCATTGCAAGCTATGAAGAGATTCTAACTCAATAATAATAAGTAGCATGAAACATAAACATAAGCAACATTGCAATGCTTATAAGAAGGTATGATAGAGTGGTATCTCGCTTGCCTTTGTTTGTAGAGCAAAAAATAAATGCCAAGGCACCTCTGAAGTTCAAGTGAAGACTAGAAGTAAAGATATCAAAGATACAAGCATCAAAGTCATGACATAATTAACCAAGTTTTGAGACAAGAACATTACACTAAGAATGACAACTATGCTCTCAAGAAGATGCTCATAGAATAAGTGGTGACTCAACAAGGAAGTGAAAAGGTTTTGAAAATTTGAAAGGCTTCCAAATGCTGAAAGTAAGGTACTCATTAGCTTTGAGCTCTCATTGCCCCTATCATAGGCATATTTAGATGGTTAAGGTGAAAGTGAGGTCCAATATGAGTTATATGCTTGACAGACCATAAACTGAAAATCTCATGTCCCTTGAATACGAGGGCCGCTCCTCATGCTACTCAACTTTAGTTACTGGCAAGTTCTTGTCATAGTAAATACATGCGTATCATAGAGAATCGCCAACGGGGTACCCCTTTGCACATGATACATGAGCTATCCCATAATCAAAATGACAAGGCAAGCAGACAATGAGCATCTCAGCGATCTTTTTATTTGCTATTTGCATAGGTTTTTATTGAGGATGCTTCACAGATTGCTCATTATGGTTATGCTGCAAGTTTCCACCATGATTAGGCATGGCTTAGGCTAGCGGCCCAGATGTTTCTCTAACACATATATATAACTCCATGAACTTACAAGCTCCTCTTTTATTTCACACCGACGACATCCGCAAACAAAAGAGCATGATATCAACTGGGTATAATATACAGGTGCAATGTTGAAAGCGTTCCCCGTGATAGCACGGTTCTGCTAACTCCTAGCCTATAATTTGCAAGCATATAACTTTCATGGATAGTCACAATGGTTCAGGTTTATTGAGTGCAAGGAATAAAGTGTGCCATCTAGTTCGTGAGAGCTTTACTAACTAGTTTTTCCATAACAGTCAAACATTTTATTTTGAAGAAAACGAGGCATAATAAATATGCACAGAATAGCAAATGATGCTAGTAGGTAGGTATGGTGGACACTATTGGCGATATTGGTTTTGGGGAGTTGGAAGAATGAATAGAGCTCATACTCAGTGCAAGTGAAGGCTAGCAATAGAGAGGGAGCGACAAACGAGAGAGCAATAATTGTCATAATCATGCTTGCATCAAAACAAGACTAATTATGACATGAAAGTGATACAAGAACTCTGAGGCAAAATAGATCATCAAGGATCACAGACTATTGTTTAGCCATACGCATGCGTGAGGATGTGCCAAGTCGATTCACATGAAACATTCAGAGGAGGATACCACAATATCATACCAAGTTATGAATAGAACAATGCAAGCAAACATTCATATGACATGCTACAAACTATTAGCAAGCTGGAGATAATCATAAGAAAACAAGAACTACTAAGCATCCATAAATAACATACACCTTACATGAATAGACTAAGCATGCCCACAATGATGAGTATATGTACAAAAATGAAAACAAATAGAGTTTGTTACCAGCCTCTTACCACACCTAAAGTTGTCTTAATATTCATTATTGCCCTTCACTTGTGTGTCTTGAATAATAACATGAAACAAAACTCCACTGAGGACTGTTGAATCCTGTAAAGAACTTCACAAAACCAAAGAGGAACAACAAATATTTTTGGTGTTTTCGATTTTTTTTAAAGCAAGCACACAAAGCAAAAACAAACAAAGCAAAATCTTTTTGGGTTTTTCTTAAGGCAAACCAAAGCTATAAATCAAAGAAACAAGCCAAGAGAAACAACGAAAATATTTTTGGTCTTTTTGTGTTTTGGGAAAGCAGAAACAAAAACCAAAAGAAGGCGAAACATGGATATACAAAGAACCGACTGAACATGATATATAGATGAGTGTGATGTCGGTATACCTCCCCCCAATCTTAGGCTTTTGGCCTAAGTGGGGCTCAATACCATGGTGAACAAGAAGGTGCGCCTCCGTAATGCGACGAAGAGGACCCTTCGTCCTGGTACGTGCTCGAGGACGCCCCTGTGTAGTGTGCCTAGTGGTCGTAAGAGAGCGCGTCCCCCTGGTAGCGTCCGTGGAAACCACGAATGCGCAGCCGCTCGTCCATCTCCTCCTTGGAGCGTGACCAAGGTCCCTGACAAATACTGAACAAAGTGGTTTGCGGCAAAGGAATTTCCCTTTCTTCCTCGTCAGTAAACATCATCCTGTAAACCAAACTCTCAATGGTAGAGCTAGGAGTGACAAAGTGATGCGCTTTCATGGCAGAAAGATCAAACCTCCGAGGAGCCAAAATTTTATCATTTGGATCAACATAAAGTTCTAAGGTAGCAACTACACGTGCACCAATAATACCCCCATAAATAGATCCTCTAGCAGCTAAGCGACGAGCAATGAGAGAACCAAGATTATACCTGGTTTCATTGTTGAGTGCAGCAGCTAGAAAATCCAAATGATAGTTGGAAATGTTGCTAGTGTTCTCCCTACCAAGAATACTAGTGGCAAGATAATAAGCAAAATATCTGATAGCTGAGAGTTGAATATTTCTTATCTTTCCGCGCCGGGCTGGTCATCATCATTGGTTACCCCGCGGTAGAGCTCCAACAAATCAGCGGGTTGAGCTGGAATCTTTTTCACCGTCCCAACCATGCCAATACCCAAAAATTCGCAAAATTTCTTCAGTGTCATGGTGAAGGGCCTATTATAGATTTTGAATGACACCTCTGTCCTAAAAGGGTTGTTAGTAAAAGAGAAACTCTCCACAAAATTTTTGGTGAGCATAGCATATTGCTCACTCTCATCCTACATATAACTAGTTAGACCAACCCTCCTAATAAGAGTTAGGAAATCATTGAGAATCCCTGTAGCCTACAAAAAGGTAAAACAAGGGAAGATAGAAGGGTGCGTATCCCCCTCATCTCCCTCGTTGCCAAAACACGGTGTAATAAGATCCTCATTGTATGATGGCCTAGCTCAGGAGGATGATCTCGAAGGCCTTGTCCTCCTAGGTGCATCACTCTCAAACACTTCTACAAAGGTGTGGTTGTCCATGACCCCATTTTTTCTGAAATTTTTAGACAAACATCAAACCAAGTAATTTCCAAGTTGACAAATGATGATAAACTACTGTAGGAAGCGTCGGATCAGGAAGAGGATCACCATCAGTAGGTTGAAGCTTAGCATTAAGCTCCATAGGGGTCTCAACAGTGCGCTCATCCCCAAGAGCAGCACGAGCAAGAAGATCCTGAATATACTTTTCCTGAGAGATGTAAAAGTCATCAAAAGTGGAGGAAACCTCAATCTCAAGAAAGTATCGAAGAGGACCAAGATCAGTCATAAGAAACTGATCACGAAGACGAGCTTTAACAAAGGCGATATACTCAGAATCATCACCAGTAACGATCATATCATCAACATAGAGAATAAGAAGAGTGTGTCCACGAGGAGAAGTGTGAACAAACAACGCTGGGTCATGAGCACTAGGGGAGAAACCAGCAACAGTCACTATAGAAGCAAAGCGCTCAAACCAGGCACGAGGGGCCTGTTTGAGGCCATAAAGAGAACGTCGAAGACGACAAACCATCCCCTCAGGAACAGAATACCCAGGAGGAGGCTGCATATAAACCTCCTCACTCAACTCACCATTGAGAAAAGCGTTCTGAACATCAAGCTGGGACACAGACCAGTGACGAACAGACGCAACAGCAAGAAGAGTACGCACAGTGGTCATATGAGCCACAGGAGCAAAGGTCTCATCATAGTCACGACCATGCTCCTGCTGAAAACCACGAGCCACAAGACGCGCTTTATATCTCTCAAGAGATCCATAAGAACGGGTCTTAATCTTATAGACCCACTTACACGTGATAGGACGAACACCGGGAGGGGGAGAAACAAGATCCCAGGTGCCAGTACGCTCAAGCGCAGCAATCTCCTCAGCCATGGCCAGCTGCCATTCAGGATGATGCTCAGCATCCCGATAAGAGGTCGGCTCAGAGGCAACAGAAAGACCATACTGACTAGGAGAGTAACGGTTGGGAGCACGACGCTGACGAACAGGACGAGTGGAGGGAAGATCTTCAGAGGAAGACATCTCAGGAGATGACGATGAAGAAGAGGGAATAGCAGAGGAAGACTCCGGAGAACGAGGAGAACTAGGAGAACTAGGTGGAGAAGAGGAGGACGGTGTCGAAGAAGAGACATCAGGGGGAGGAGATCCTGAAGAGGGCACAATAGGAGTAGAAAGAGGTGTGTCGGGAAAGAGAAGAAAAGATATATCTTCCACCGGGTAGGTACCAGCAGTGGGACGAGGATAGAAAGGACGCGTCTCATCAAAAATAACATCACGAGAGATACGCATCCGACGACCAACATGATCCCAACAGCGATAGCCCTTATGCTCATCACTGTATCCAAGGAAGACACACTCAACAGACTGAGCGGTCAGTTTGGTGCGTTCGCGAGGAGCAAGGAGAACATAGCAAACACAACCAAACAAGCGAAGCATGGAGTAGTCTGGAGACTATCCAGATAGGCGCTCAAGAGGGATGCCACCCTGCAGAGCGGCAGAAGGCTGGATATTGATGAGGAAAGCGGACGTAACGACAGCCTCAACCCAGAAATGCGGCGGAAGATAAGAAGCAATCATCATGGCACGAGTGGTCTCAAGAAGATGGCGATACTTGCGCTCAGCAACGCCATTCTGGGCATGTGCGCCAGGACAGGAGAACTGAGAAAGGGTGCCCTGCTCAGCAAGAACACCTCGCAACATCTGGGAGATATACTCACCAGCAGAATCAGCACGAAACACACGGATGGGTGTAGAATATTGAGTACGGACCATGGACGCAAAACGCTGATATATGGAGAGCACTTCACTACAAGAGCGCATAAAATACAACCAAGTGTACTGAGAAAAATCATCGATGAATAAAATATAGTAGCGATGGCCCCCTTTCAAAGCGAAAGGAGCCGGACCCCAAACATCGGAATGAACTAAATCAAAAGGTTGCTGAGATACAGACGCGCTAGTAGGATAGGGAAGCTGAATCTGTTTACCCAACCTATAGCCCTGACAATGTAAAGATCCATCTCCTGAGACAGACCCCAAAAGACCACGATGAACTAATGATGACAGGCGAGAGTCACAAAGGTGACCAAGACGATGATGCCACTGCTGAAAGGAGCTGGTAGCAGAGGCGACGACCGGAGAAGAACGGGCAGATGAAGTGGCAGCGGAAGGAACACGAAGCCAGTCTAACTCCCAAAGTCCTGAAGAGTCACGGCTGCGAGGGCCAGCTCCAACCAGGGCCTGTGTGCGACGGTCCTGGACAACACAAGAATCAGCATCAAGAATGACGCGACAAACAGAGTCAGTAAGCTGGCTAGTAGAGAACAGATTCATCTTAAGAAGAGGGACAAGAGAAATATCAGGAACAAAAAACGAAGAAGTAGAAAGGGTGCCCCGACTAGAAACAGGAAGAGAAGTACCATCAGCCGTGAAAACACGGACAGGAGAAGGGAGAGAACGAAGAGCGGACAGAAAAGAAGACTCAGAGGTCATATGAAAAGAATCTCCAGAATCCAGATACCATGGGGACGTACCTGACTGTGTAGAAGATGGTGGTCGTGCAGTGCCGGAAGAGTCAGTCACAGAACCAGCAGTGCCCGTCGAAGAAGAGCCTGTAGCAGCAAGCAGACCACGAAGACTCCTGATAATGTCCTGATCAGAGAGAGCAACTGCTGAAGACCCGGAAGGAGCCAACTGCCCACAAGCCTGGTGCTGCTGATGTAAACTGGGATCCTGTGTATAACAGGTGGCCCAAGTGTGGTCATCCCTGTTGCAGTAAGAGCAGTGACGAAGAGAACCACGGCGACCCTGACCGCGAGCCTGCTGGTGCTGACTCTGGCCTTGAGGCTGCTGGTGCTGACTCAGACCCTGAGACTGCTGGTGCTGAAGCTGACCCTGACCTGGAGGAGTGGGTAGGATCAGCGGCGGCACAGGGGACCGCGGATGAGTCGAGGGAACAGACGACATACGAGGACCACGAGTAGCAAGCACAGATGGAACCGCAAGAAGACCAGCACCACGGAGACGGGTCTCCTCAGCCCCAAGCTCAGACAAGTCCTCAGAGAGCGGAACACGACCACGAGCATTCAGCTGAGCACGCCGGGGCTCAAACTCCTGGCGGAGCCAAGACAAAAACTCATAGATGCGGTGAAACTCCAAATCTAAGCGCACAATCTGGCAGCACGAGCATGTGCCACAAACAACAGTACAGAGAGAATCAATTTGACGCCAGATAGCAGCACTCTGAGTATAGAACTCATCAATAGTGGAATCACCCTGCTGAAGAGCATGCTCCTGGCGAACCACAGATAGATAAAGAGCATCCACAGACGGTTGATAGCGCTGACGAAGATGTACCCACTGAGCGGCAACAGTAGGGAGACTCATGAACTCAGCAGCATACTGGGGAAGAACACTGGAGGTGAGAACAGCAGCAGCACGAGCATCCTCATCAACCCACTGAGTGTAAGCAGTCAGAGCGTGGCGATAGGACTCGAGATCAGCAGAGTACTGCTTGTACTTCAGGTCATAAGCAGCAACAGCACTGTCATCAGCACTCTGAGCAGCATCCTTGGCCTCCTGAGAGGCATCAACACCAAGAACAATCGGCGTCGGTGGAAGAGGAGCCACAGGAGCAGGGGCACGATGTACAGGGGACCTCGCCGGAGAGCACACCCCAAAGGCGGAGACCACGCATGTGAACGCGCATAAAGGCAGCGAAATCAGGATAATTCACGCCATAGAAGATCACAGGACAACGAGGAATCGCAACATAGTCCGATGCAGAAGACATATCTGTCTCTCTCGCAATTTTTTTTGGTCAAACATCGAATGGATCTGGCAGATCAAGCAGGCTCAAACGGATCTGGCAGAGAAGACCGGCGGGGAGGGCCAAAGGCGGGCGGCCATCACAGAGCCGGTCAGAGGGCCGACGGCCAGCAGGTTGAAGACCCGAGCCGGTCAGAGGGCCGGCGGCGAGCAGGTTGAAGACCCGGCGGACAGCCCGCGGACAGCAGCAGCCAGATGGCGGGCGGAGCAGAGCTGGAGGGCCGGCGGCCAGACTGGCACACAGACGTGCCGGCGGCCAAACGGGCGGAGCGGGCGGCCAGACAGGCACGCGCAGATCCAGGTGAGGTCGGCGGGCAGCACAAGCGGTTCCAGGTGAGGTCCGATCGGGAGGCAGCCTAGGCGGTCTGGCTAGACGAACGATCTGAGATCTGATCGGATCTGGAACAAAGCGAGCCGAAAAAATTGAACTCCACGTACGCGGCCATAACGGGAACCGGCGATAGCCGGGGCGAGCTGACGACGGCGGTGGTTACAGGCAGAGGACCGGTGGGCAAGGGAACCCTAAAACCGGCTCTGATACCATGTTAGGAATAGACAAGTTGTATTCCTCTGGGGGCCAAAGGCCACAATATATAGTACAGATACCGGTGCAAATATGCAGGAAGCCCCCTAACATATGGGGAAAATACAATATACAGATATATACATCTAACACTTGCTAGAGGGCTAAACATGCATCAAAATGAAATCTCTAAGTATAGAACAAGCATGCAAGCTCACACAACCTGACACCTATAGCGGCAAAATACTCAAGATACAATCTACCAATTAAAAATCTAATTGGACAAGCGGAGGAGACACATACCAAGGAGCAATCCCACCAAAAATCAGCAACAAAGATGGGATGATCAAGGAGATCAAAAATCGGGAGCAAGAACAGCAGGAACTTGAGATTGAGAAATTTTTCTAGTGTTTTTTGGGAGAGAGAAATAAGTGGCTAGGAGGAGGCATCTTGGAGGGCCACAGGTGGGCCCCACCCAGACCAGGCGCGCCCTGGGGCTGGGCGCGCCACCAGGGGGTGTGCTGGCCTC
Organism: Avena atlantica; assembly: GCA_910589765.1. Classification (NCBI taxonomy): domain Eukaryota; kingdom Viridiplantae; phylum Streptophyta; class Magnoliopsida; order Poales; family Poaceae; genus Avena; species Avena atlantica. The sequence goes on along the minus strand of OU342739.1, from coordinate 522,220,128 downwards.
GTGGGTCCCCCTGGGACACTCCAGGTGTCCTTCTGCCCCTTTTTCGAGAAAAAATTTAATATGAATTTTCTGGAATTTTTCGAAAAACTTTATTTTTGGCCAATATTCAGGTTACGAAAATTGATTTTCTCACAGAAAAAGATTTTTTAGAAGAAGCAAAAGGCAAACCAAAACCAAAACTACAGAAGTTCTAAGACACTGTAACAAACAAACAACTAGCAAAACTAAGACTAACAAGAAGAAGAGCAAAGACTGGAAAGGAGAAAAACAAAAGTGAGCAAGTATAACCACTGTGAAAGCATTGTTTTGTTCATTAAAATCCTTTTGTTAACAAGGTTGATCAAGTCTTGTTACCAAAACAATCTTATATGAAGCAAAACTTTGCATTTCACAAAATGATTATGTTACCTCAAACTTGATAGCAATAGTCCCAATCATAATACTTTCAAAACTTTCTTGTGAAATGGGACAATATATTTCTCCAACTTTGATGCTCTCCATATTTTCAATGGAATTCAGGCAATAGCTCTTATCAATCTTCTTGGGGAAATAGATAGTATGCTCTTTGTCATTAATATTAAAAGTTACTTTTCCTTGATTATAATTGATGACAGCACCTGCAGTATTAAAAAAGATCTCCCAAGAATAATGGACACATTATCATTTTAAGGCATCTCAAGCACAACAAAATCAGTTAATACCAAGAAATTATGAGCTACTTGAAGAGGAACATCCTCACATATACCAACAGGAATAGTCGTAGACTTATCAACCATTTGCAAAGATATATCAGTTGGTATCAACTTTTCTAGCTGAAGTCTCTTGTAGAGAGAAAAAGGCATAACACTAACTCCAGCTCCCAAATCACATAAAGCAGTTCTAACATAATTATTTTTAATAGAGCAAGGAATAGTTGGTATACTTGGATCACAAAGTTTCTTTGGAACCTTACCATTGAAGGAATAATTAGCAAGCAAAGTAGAAATTTCCTCATTAGGAATCTTCCTTTTATTAGAGACAATATCCTTCATATACTTTGAATAAGGAGGCAACTTAATAGCATCAGTCAAAGGAATTTGCAAAAATAAAGGTTTCATCCACTCACAAAACTTGTTATAGTGTTTTTCCTCCTTTGACTTGTATTTCTTATTGGGAAAAGGCATAGGTTTCTGCACCCAAGGTTCTCTTTCACTACCATGTTTATTAGCAACAAAATCTTCCTTAGTGTACTTAGTGTTCTTAGTGTGCTTCTCAGGTTCTTCCTCAACTTCTTCCTTATCAGGAGCATCATTTTTATCATTACCACTTTCAGTTTCAGCATCAGATACAGATATACTATTAGGATCTACAGCAGGTTCAGGTGGTTCCTGAACTGTTTTATGTTTCTTTTTCTTTCTCTTATGAGGACTACCACTATTTTAAGCTTGTTGAGAATCATGCTCAATTCTTTTAGGATGTCCTTCAGGATATAAAGAATCTTGAGTGTCTGTACCACTCCTAGTTCTAATTCCATAAGCATGTCTCCAAAAGCATTAACTAGCATATATTTTTGTACCTTAGCAAGTTGATCAATTTGGGTTTGAACCATTTGAAAGTGTTTACAAAGCATTTTAACATCATTAGCAGTTCTTTCCACAATATCTTTCAACTAATTAATAGCTCTAGAGTTTTCCAATAAATGATTCTAAACTTGTTTATTAAAATTACTTTGTTTAACAATAAAAGTGTCAAGTTACTCTAAGCATTGATCAGGAGGTTTACCATAGGGAATATCACCTTCATCAGAGTGTTGGAGAGAGTGTACCTCAATAGTAGATGAGTGGGGAATTGGCTTACATAATTCTTCTATAGGAGGTATATCCTTCACATCTTCAACTCTAATACCTTTCTCCTTAAGACATTTCTTAGCTTCTTTCATCACTTTATCATTTAAAGCAATCACTCCCCTCTTCCTTGGTGTTGGTGTTGGAGCTGGTTCAGGCACAATTGGTTCAGGAGTAATAGGCTCGGGTGTATTTAGCTTAGTTGAAGTCCAATCATCATAATTCTTGCTTATTTTAGCCATTAATTCTCCAGCATCTGTAGGAGTTATTTTCCTGAAAACACAATCAGCAAAACTATCTAGGTATGTCCTAGAATCATCAGTTAGTCCATTATAATAAATATCAAGAAGCTCATTTTTAGGTAATGGACATCCAGGATGTGCATGAATCAAGACACAGAACCTCGTCCATGACTCAGTAAATTTCTCTTCTTCTCCCTATTTAAAATCAAAAAGTTTCTGCAAAGCAGCATGTCTAGCACTAGGAGGAAAATATTTCTAGAAGAAAGAAGCAATCAAACAATCAGGGCTATCAATGGATCCAGGAGGTAATATATTAAACCAAGCTTTAGTTTACCCTTTTAGTGAAAAGGGGAAGCTCTTAGTAAAAAAGTACTTGAACATGTAAATATCATCAGAAAATAAGGCACTCCTATTGGAAAGCTCAATCATATGTGCCACAACACTCTCATACTCAGTCCCACAAAAGGTTCTTTCTCTACAATGTCTATATAGGATAAATCAAGAGAGAAATCATAATCTTTATCTTTAATATCTATGGGAGAAGTAGCAAACTTAGCATCAGAAGACAGTTTAGGAATAATAGTACATATCTCAAGGAGACTCCTAATAGCACTAGAACCATGTGTGTTTGGTACTCTTCAATAAATTCATCAGTCATTTCAATGTAACCATCACTAATATCATATCTCTCACTAGACTCAGGTGAGCTAACAGGTGTAATAGTGTCTTCAATAGGAGTTTTAGTGTTTCCCAAAATAGTCCTTGCAATAGTAGCATCTAGGAAAGGACCTAATGAACCACTCGCATCAAGCACAGTAGAAGTAACATCATGAGTATCAGAAGCAGTTTCAGATTCAGCAGTAGTAGCAGTGTGTGTAGCATGTGTATGTGGTGGTGTGACAAGCTTACTTATAATAGACGTTGAATCAAGAGAATGAGAGGTGTTTAGAACCGTACCGCTTCTTGTAGTGGATGGTAAAATAGGAAACTTTCCATCTCGAGACTTCCCCATGATGAAAGGAATAGCAGCGAACAATAATATATCCAAGTGAACTTACAAATAAAGCTATGCTCCCCGGCAACGGCGCTAGAAAACAGTCTTGATGACCCACAAGTATAGGGTATCGCAACAGTCTTTGAGGGTAGTATTACCCAACTTATTGATTTGACACAAGGGGAGACAAAGAATACTTATAAGCCTTAACAACTGAGTTGTCAATTCAGCTGCACCTAGAAATTGTCTTGCTCACAATAGTTTATCAGTAGCAATAGTTTTGTAATAGCATTAGCAAAGTAACAACAACAGTAAAACAAGAGCAATGGCAACAATAGTAGAAAACAGTAGGATATGAGTGCGGTAGGCATAGGGATGGATGGACGGGCGTTGCATGGACGAGACTAAACATGTAACTTCAAGATCTAGGGAATTTGTAGATAAATAAGATAAAGCATCCAAGTACTAAACAGTCATAGGCATGTGTCCCATATATAGTCATGCGTGCTCGCAATGAGAACTTGCACAACATATTTTGTCCTGCCAGCCCGTTGCAGCGGGGCCTCAAGGGAACTACTGGCAATTAAGGTACTCCTTTTAATAGAGTAGCGGAGCAAAGCATTAACACTCCATGAACACATGTGATTCTCACATCACATCCATCCCCTCCGGCTGTCCCAATTTCTGTCACTTCGGGGCCTTTGGATCCGGACTATGATATGTGTACACAACTTGCAGATAAGATCACAAATAATACTATCATCATGAATCAATAATAAGTTCAGATCTAAGATCATGGCACTCGGGCCCTAGTGACAAGCATTAAGCACAACAAGTTGCAACAAAGTCAAATAGCACTAATAGAGATACTAGGCACCATGCTCTAACAATCTTATTTGATTACATGATAGAACTCATCCAATCCCTACCATCCCCATAGCCTATAGCGGGGATTACTCTCTCATGGATGAGGGAAGCATGGATGGTTGATGGAGAGGCGTTGGTGATGATGATGGCGATGTTCCTCTCCAAATTCCCCGTCCCGGCAGGGTGCCAGAACGGAGTTTCTGGTTCCGAATCGTGGTTTTCTGGTTGCGGCGCAACAAAACTCTTTCTGGAAAAACGTCGACCCCCCTGAGTTTTTAGGTCAGAAGGCAACTTATAGACGAAGAGGGAGGCTGAGGGGGTGCCTGAGGCGGCCACACCCCCTCCAGGCGCGACCAGTCCTGGCCCGTGCGGTAGGAGGGTGTGGGTCCCTCAGGCCCCTACTCCGTCTCGTGTTCTGACTCCGTGAGTCTTCTGGTGAAATAGGATTTTTGGCATAATTTCCGGGATTTTTCCTGATAGTTGATTTTCTGCAAAAAAAACTAGACACCAAGGTAATTCTACTGAAAACAACGTCAGTCTGTGTTAGTTGTATCCAAATCACACAAGTTTAGAGGAGAAACAATATAAAAGTGTTCGGGAAAGTAGATATGTTTTGGACGTATCAAGATCCACTTGCTACATGGGAGGTGGTGGAGGCGCCATCTCCTGGCCCACCATGGACGCCGATAATAGGGAAAACCCTAGGGGAAGCCCCTTGCCTCCCCTCCTCCTATATACCCCATGGGCCAGCCCCCAATAGGCAGACAAGTCTCTTTCCTCCGTGTGCTGGAAATCTCTCTTACTACAAGAAAAGTTACCATCTATCATGATCAAGTTTCGTGGAAGAAGGTCCTTTTTGTGGTTAAAGGGTCTTCTACCACAAATGGGTGACTACGATGAAATCCCAATCACAAAAGCATATACCACAACGCCCATCAAGCATGGAAATTCGTACCTTGGTATATGTGTTTTGCTATCCCGTTAACTGCTGACGTCATACCAACTGCCACATGGAAAACAATGTTAACTGGTCGTTGCTGTCATCAACTCACATAAATCTGTGATAGATGCTTGTCCTAGTGAAGCCCTACTAAATATTTAGTGGGCCGACCCATCTAATACTCACAATAAGAAGACAATTAGTTAATGTTTTGGCCTGCTAGGGGCCTATGCTGTTCAAAATGAGCACATTACTATGTAGCCCAACTATGACCTCCTAACATTGTGGCCCATTACTGTTTTGGCCTATGAAATACCATGCGAACCTGATGTCTACGAAATATAGCCATCCACGTCTGCATTTAAATTAGATATTTGATGAAATATCTCTCTAAACCCTGCCACTAATGCCTAATGATCAAAGGGGTATGCAATCCTTTCTTGCTATTTTTCCCTGCGCAGATAATGACGTATGATGATGGGAATCACAACATATATGTCAAAGATACGAGATTTACAACACGTCAAATAAACCAGGAGCCGTGAAGTGGATCCAGAAGACTTAACGACCAACTATACGGAGGGAAATTTATTTCGGGCGTATAGTTCTGGCCGTATAGTTGCCATCGACTCCATTATGTCAAACAGAACAACTTTCATGAAGGGACCCCTATATAAAGAGGCTTCAGGCACCGAGGAAACAACACTTCTTTTCGACATGAACTTTCCCTGCCACCAGAAGCCGCCACGCTGGAGGAATAGATCTAGATCTAATCTCAAAACCCTTCTCCACCACCATAGCCATATTCCACCACTTGTAATAGTAGATATCTTTTCCAATTGACGTCATTGTAAGACTATTTGCTATTAATATTATGATCTCTATTACAATGTTTATGATTGTTGATTTCATATCTATGTGTGAGTAATTCTCCTTAGGCTAAGGGATTTGGCCTAGCCATGTAGCTTTTTGTGCATGTTATTTATCATATATGGGATCATGTATTAGTTTGTATGACATGATTATTATTGTACCCTCTCTTGCGTCAATCTAAGGACTTGTCAGGTACCCAAGATCTTGAGGATTGATTTAGGTATAGGGAGTGTGAGTGATGACTGATCTGCTGGTTGGGAACCCCAGTGGCAGAAGGGGTAGTACGGCTGTATGTGAGGGATTTGCTTGGGATTACCGGTGACATCACTATGTATATCATTAGTACCCTTTCTTCTATGTATGACACTAGTGGGTTATTGCTATAAGCGGTTGCGGAGGCAGTAACAATTATGGATGCACTGCCCACATATAATTTATCTTGCTCTAACAATTACATGCATACTTTATTATTATATTTTATTCCCATCAGATGTTTTGCATAGCTACTGGTGAAACTGAATGCCCTAGGCCCTCTCTCCCTCTCCATCATCATCAACAACAAAAAGATCGCAAACTCTTGGTCCGGTGAAAACACAAAAGGAATTCTAAAACTCCCGAAGGTCCATTTAATTAACTTCACTTTGCTTTCTGCTTTCCGAGGATTCAATAAACCTAGGTATACTAGGGAAAAAGAACTATACTACATCCGTAATCCGAATTGAAGGTATCAACCCTTTTTCTGGCGCTGTTGCCGGAGAAGCAATAACTGCCCTGGTGAGGTTAGTAGGAACCTTGCTAGTTTAATTCTTGTTTTTAATTTTGTTAGTTTGCTTTCAATCTTTATTTGAAAAAACAAAAACAAGTTAGTCTTTTAATTCTTGTTTTTATCATCATTAGTATTTGTTTAATAAAATCCGAAAACATAGGAAATATGGCTGAAAAGAAGCTTGGGGAGTTTACAACTCCCAACAATGATTATTTGTGTACTCCTATTACTCAGCCAGCAATTGCTACTGAGTATTATGAAATTAAGCCCCACTATTTAAGTTTGGTTCAATAGAATCAATTTGGAGGCTCTGCTATTGAAGATGCAGGTATGCACTTAAATACTTTCACTGAAATTTGTGATATGATGCGCATTAAAGATGTTGACCCTAACACAGTCAAGTTGCACTTATTTCCTTTCTCTCTTAGAGGAAGAGAAAAATAATGGTTGCTATCTTTGCCTAGAAATACTATTGCATCATGGGTCGAATGTACTTCTTTATTTATGACTAAATTCTTTCCACCTGCAAAGACTATGCAACTAAGATCTAATATTACTGGTTTTAGTAAGGAAGAGCGTGAGCCACTAGAGCTTGCATGGGAGAGAATGAAAGAATGCATGAGAAACTGTCCTAGTCATGGGATGGAAGATTGGTTAATTATCCATTTATTTTATAATGCTCTTAACCCTGTGTCTAAGTCTATGCTTGATACTGCAGCTGGAGGAACATTTATGGGTAAACAAATTACCGAAGCAAAGCATCTGCTATACAATATGCAAGACAACCATGCCCAATGGCATGTATAAAGATCAAACACGAAGAAGGTGAACTCTGTCACACCTCAAGAAAATGAAGAACTCAATGTTAAGTTGGATGAGCTCATATTAGCCTTCAAAGGTAAAGAAACCCAGGTAAGAGCTACTCCCGAACCAACTATTGAAGAAATAGACTTTATAGCTCGTAATGATTATAACCCTGCTTGGAAGAAGAATTATAATCCAATTTTTAAGAAACATTATTCTAATCCTGCAGGTAACTCTAATAATAATACGGCGTCAAGTAATAATACAAGAAACTCTTAAATCTTTTATAGACTCACAAAATGAGCAAAACAATATCCTAGTTAAAATAACAGAGAACCATGATGCTATGCTTGGTAAATTATCTAACCAATATGTTAGTTTGAGGAATGATTTGGAGGCCCTCCAAGAAAGAACAAGGATTGTTGAGGCACAGCTAGGTAAGATAACCGAGAGTCAAACTCTTATTCTAGCTAAATTTGTAGGTAAAGTTGAGCCCAATCCGGTAGAAGACCTCAAGATGATAAGAATCCAAAGGAAGGAGCCTGGAGAACTTAATTATAGCAATGCTCCTTCACCGAATTACATAGTTGAAGATCTTGTAAAAAGGATCAATATCAAGATTCCGTCAAGTGAAGGAAATGAGGAAGCCATGTATCAACACTTTGTTTATCAGGTATCAATAAAGGTACATGAGCTTGAGAAAGAATATAAGAAAATTGCTGAAAAATTACCTGTTAAGCTTGATGATATATTTGAGCCTACTATTAAGATTAAAATTGGGACTAATGAAATAGCTGCACTTTGTGATCTAGGTGCAAGTGTTTCGACAATTCCAAAGAGTCTTTTTTAATAAGTTAAATCTTGGCTATTTTGAAATCACTGAGTTAAAATTGCATCTAGCAGATTCTACCTATAAACAAGCAGTGGGAATTAAAGAGAATACCTTAGTATATATTAAAGGCTGTCCTTCTCTTATTAATTTTGTAATTGTTGACATGTCTGAAGATGCTACTGCTCCAATCATATTATGCCATCCTTTCTTAAGACCTATTAAGGCTTTGATTAATCTGCATCAAGGGAACGTGAAGCTCCAATTGCCTTCACGGGATCCCTTTGTTATTCATTTTCTCAAGAAAAAGAAAGTCAAGAAATATGATAAGGAGGCCATCACTTTGAAGTTCAACTATTTTGGAGTGGGTGTTCCACTCATCTGGCCTAAGTGAGCAATATCAAGGTTAAGTTATTGAACATAAAGAGCACTGCATGGGAGGCAAATCATGTGAAATAAAGGTTTGAGTAAAGTTTTTAAGTTTTATGTTGAATAAAGAATGCTAGAAAACTCCGGTGAGAAGGAGAGATTCCGTGGTACTAAAAATTCCTGTTTTATACATGCCAATGTTTTTTGACAATTTAGTTTGTCATTTTTCTGTCAAAACATGGTGTTTCGCTAAGTTTCAGTCTAAAAAGTAATTCTTGAAGATTTTTTTTGATGTATTCAGTACCTTTAACGACCAACTATACAACGGGAATAAATACTCCAGCCGTATAGTTTTGGCTGTATAATTATTTGATCCATCGATAATTTTTCATCTCCAGATACAGAAGGTACGACCAACTATACGGCAGGACCATTTTGGTCCGGCCGTATAGTTACAGTCGCCAGGAAAGAAACCCTAATTTTTGCCGTCAGACCAACTATACGGCGGTAACAAATTGTTCCGGCCGTATAGTTGCGATCGTATAGTTGCGTCCGACCATTTAAACGCACGGGAAGGTACTCAAAACACCAAAACTTCAATTATTTTTCTCTCTTATACCTCCAAACTCTCTCAAAACCTCAAGCGATCTTCACCTCTACTCAATTTCGTTCGATTTCCCCGCACACAAGTTATCTACGGTATGTTTCTCCTCCGATCCTCTAATTACTTTTCGCAAATTCATATCTGATGTATTGTCATTTAAATCTAGGGTGAGACTTATTTTGAACTAGTTGCCATGATTCTCTTGCTTAGATTATTATGTTAAGGAGATTCGTTAGTGTGCTATGATGAAGAATATGCTATGCTTATTATTGTTAGATCAAAAAGTTTTATTTTTGTCTTTCTTAATTTTAGAAGATAAACACGAGGAGCCAAATGCGTGCTCTTGCCGCCGCTAGTTCAGGAATGCATGGGTATTCGATCCAGGAATGAGTCCCACCGTAATCATTTCAATAGGATCAAAAACCGAGAAGTGAAGGAAACCAAGTGGGCTTGACACATCATATTGAACCAACTCAGTATTTCTGATGACTTTAATTTACTATGCAATAGATTTGGCCTGCAAAAAATTGTATTCCATGATACACCAACCTATCGCTGGTTAACCATTGAATTTTTAAGTTCTTTAAAAAGCATCGTTAAAACATGGCATGGAGAGGATATGATTTCTTTCCGACTTATGAACAACAATTATTCATTATAACTTGATGAATGGTGCAATTGTTTTGGTTTACCCAATAATGATCCTAATTCTTTACGCGCATCTTTTACTAGCATAGAACCTTCCCCTGAACTCTGCTATAATAGAATGATCTTTACTTCTAGAGTCAGCAAAGGGAGAAATATTCAATATCTTGCTATTCGCTATTTGTTCTATGTTATTGCTAACACCTTGCAGGCGCCTAATGAGTTTACAAGACTCAATGAAGAGGACATATTAGTCCTTGCAAAATCTACTTTCAACTATGACAACTTGCACTCCACTTGGGCGCAATTCTTATGCACTACTTAGAGTACCAATCCTCCCAAAGCCAAGGACCAATCACTTGTGGAGGCGTCATCACCGTGCTTGCCAATGCCCTAGGTATCGACCTATGTGAGTTCCAACCGGTGCTAGGTGAGCGACGTGTTGGTTTCTCTACTTTAAAGGCTTTTGGAATGCTCACTAGGAGAGGTGGTGTTTATTACCTGCATATTGCTGGAGCTGGATGTCTCTATCCCGCTCCTCTGCCTAATGGTATTTTCTCTATCGAGGAGGGATGCGTGCTTTATGACTTGCAGGTTGAGCAACACCAACACGAGGAGGAGATTCTGGATGAGGATGAGGACCAAGAGGAGGAGCAAGAAGTTCCTTATCAAGAGGAGCAGCCACCAAACCGGTTCGCTACATATCAAGATTTCCAAGAACTTGGAGGGACTATGGAGGGGATGCATAATCTCGCCCTGAACCTCTGAGAAACAACAACTTATTAACTCAATTTGTGGAATTGAGTTACAAATTCCCCCTCCCCACCTCAATGATTTGAAGGGCTTGCAAAATCCTAAGCTTGGGGAGGTTTTCTATCTATTTTTATTTAGCATTCATTTTCTTTATTTTATTTTCGAGGTTATGCTTTTATTTGAGTTTATAAGAACTCGTGTTGGTTTCCCGAACACTTTATCTTTAGTTATTTGTTTTTGAGATTTTCAAGCCGAGCTTTGCAGCCAATTTTCTATTCTTTAAATTCCCATTCTCAAAAACCACAAAAAGATTTCTCTATTTATCTTTATTTTCCCTCTTTCTTTTCTTTTCGCCTCTAGGTTCTCATGTATTTGCAGGAGAGTGACCGACTTTGAGTTTCCAAGGAACAAATCAAAAGGTAAGAGAGAAGTGGAACCAAACATGAGAGGTATGAATTATGACTCCCCACTTTTGAAGTTTGAGAAACCCATGCTAGTTAGTAGTAATTGTTAAGATGTTATATTGGTGGAGTGAGTCTCTATATTGTAGTGAAATTTTGTTTGTATGGGTATTTAGTTGAGTACATTTTGTTCCAGCTCTTGTAGTTAAGCAAGTCTTGCCTACAAATTTGCTAAACAATTGAAACGAGAAAAATTCTCACAATTGAAGACTTGTGTGTTGTAGTGCTTAGTCTTGAAAGCTTATTCCTAGAGACACTCAACACCACAGAAAATAATGATTGACTTGGTAGATCTCTTTGAAAGGATCTGTTCGATTGAATAAATGTTTAGCGGTTTTTGTGAGCATGCCAAAGTTTGACTTGTGAATCATAAGAGTGATATAACTTTATGCGTGTCAAACTTCATGGAATGCCAACAACTCTGCTACCTACGAATGATCTTCATGGAGGAAACTCCTATATTTTGGCTATGAGTTGATTAAACATATATAGCAGCAATGCTATAATGGGTAAGATTCTTGGCACTTCCGGTTAGCTGTGTTCATGATGGAATCACTCCTCTGGCTGATATGAGTAACCATTATGCAAAAGGAACAAAAAACCTTAGTGATGCCACAAGTGTCCATCATAGCCCGATAAACTAATGATTTTTTTGGCATGCTCTCAATTACTTAAGAACTGAAATTCTTGAAGGAAAATGAATAGAAAAGTAGTGCTTGAAAAGTCTTGATTTATTGATGTGGGAGAATTGAGATACTTTAGTGTATATGCTTTTCATGATGAATTCTCACACTCTCAATTTTATATAATTATATTTTATTATTCAAAGGCAAGCTTATGAGTTGATTACATGACATGGAATAGAGTTTACTCATTTGAATCATCCATGGTTACAATAATTTTGCTGCGCTCTAAAGATTCATGAAACCCGTATGATATGCTTGCCATTACTCTACCCATGCTGAAGTTTTTCAGATTAATAAAGTGGAGTGAACATGAGACTACCAATCATGAGTAAGACCATCATCTTGTTATTTCAGTTTAAATGCTGAGTTCCTTTTTGATTTTGGTTTTATTGCTCGAGGACATCAAGTTTAAGCTTGGGGAGGTTGATGGCTGTGAAATATAGCCATCCACGTCCACATTTAAACTAGATATTATTCATATATTTGATGAAATATCTCTCTAAACCCTGCCACTAATGCCTAATGATCAAAGGGGTATGCAATTATTTCTTGCTATTTTTCCCTGCGCGGATAATGACGTATGATGATGGGAATCACAACATAAATATCAAAGATACGAGATTTCCAACACGTCAAAGAAACTAGGAGCCGTGAAGTGGATCCAGAAGACTTAATGACCAACTATACGACGGGAAATTTATTATGGCCGTATAGTTCCGGCCGTATAGTTGCTATCGACTCCATTAGGTCAAGCAGAACAACTTTCGTGAAGGGACCCCTATATAAAGAGGCTTCGGGTGATAGGAAAACAATGCTTCTTTTCGACCTCAACTCTCCCTGCCACCAAAAGCTGCCCCGCCAGAGGAATAGATCTAGATCTAATCTCCATAGCCATATTCCACCACTTGTAATAGTAGATCTCTTTTCCAATTGACGATATTGTAAGACTATTCGCTATTAACCTTGTGATCTCTATTATAATGTTTATGATTGTTGATTTTATCTTTATGTGTGAGTAATTCTTCTTGGGCTAAGGGCTTCGGCCTAGCCATGTAGCTTTTGTGCATGTTATTTATCATAGATAGATCATGTATTAGTTTGTATGACATGATGATTATTGTACCCTCTCTTGCCTCAATCTAAGGACTTGTCAGGTACCCAAGACTCGCTGGAGAGACTGATCCAGGTAACACTACGGAAGTGTTGTGCAAAAACTATTCGAAGTGCTCACATAAAGAAGCATGTTGGATGGATTTTGCGGACTAGTTGCTAATTACATGCATGATTACGTGATACCAATCAATCCCTGGAACTAGTTGTGCACGGCCATTATGTACTGGTACACACATGGACCAGATGAAGCGATTCCAAACATAATCAACGATTGGTCTTCCAAGCAAATTCCAAGGCAAAGAGAGACCGCGCACGTGGTGCGTGTCCGTGATACCAATGTCGTAACTGACACGGATTCCTCATCATCTATATGACAAGGTTTCGACTGATTGCGTATGTGGCTGCAGTCCGGCTTTTTTTCCATTGCGGCAAACTTTGTCCCAGATTTTACGGCTCCGTGCTCAGATCCGTCTACGTCGCAAACAACACCGACTTCGCTTAAACATCTAAGTTTCTATTTATTTATTTATTATTTTAATTATTTATGATCATGAGATTAAGATTGGTTCACTCATATGTTGAGTCTTTTACCGCTTTCGTTTTTGATCATATCATTTTCACGATTTGCCTTGCGCTCGTGAGTATAAATTTTTACTAGCTTGCCGTTTTAAGGCCCCAGTACCATGCAAAAACCCGCCTTCAGGCGTTAGCTTAAGTTTTCAGGATATACGTTTTCTGATATTTTTATGTAGATTCTGGAGTAGTGACTTTTCTGCACTCAAAGTCGGTGTTTTGGCCTTGGGTTCTGGCCGGTGCCATTAGGCATCATCTCCTAAGGACATGGTTCTGTGCTGCGAGTCTTCCGTCTCACGAAAGGTCAAACATAAAAACCAGAATAATGGATAAGCCAACACTTGTTTAAACAAAATTTTACATAAACTGTTTAAATTAGTTGAGTTTTTTTTTCCTCCTACACAGTTTTATGTTGTCCATCTGTTGCATACTTTCAGGTTTAAAGCATTTGTTCAAAGTCCATGTTTGTTCCGCCTTACATCTGTTTGTTGGACACAATTAAAGGAGCAATTTAATACATTTCTATTTTTATGTTTATATTTTAGGTACGTAACGCTTGGACATTGCCGCATTCCTTGGATTAAGGTGTTTTAAGCCGGATTTTCACTAGGCTTGACACCTCGAGGGCTGCAATTGCAATTATTGACCAAGACTTGAGCCACCTTTGAGGATGTCGGATCGACGCTCGAGGGCTTGACATCTCTAATTTAAGAGCTTTGTCCCGCCTTGCGTCCAAGCCGGAATAATCCTAGGGGGCCCTATGGCGGGCCAACTGTCGTGGTTTTGTCGACACGTATGCCATAGGGGTGTCCCAATGACGAGTTTAGAGACGTGGGGGGAAGACGGAGAGCGTCCGAGTTGGCGTGACACAGTTTACCCAGGTTCAGATCTCACGACGGTGGCGAGATCCTACTCCTGCTATAAATCACTATAATGGCAATACGCCGAGTTATAGAGATAGGTTCGCTGTGCGAGGTTGTATGAATCGATGCCCTAAAGGCTCCCATAGGCCCGACTTATATAGTCGCCAGGTCCTAGGGTTACAGGGAAAAGTCCTAGCCGAACAGGTTACACAGTCCTACACTGACTATGACTAGTCTAGCTTGTCTTGTACTCCAAGGCTCCGGGTACGCTGGTGAAGGGAATATGCCCTAAGAGGCAATAATAAAGTGTTTATTATGTGTATCCCAAGTATATGATAGATGTTTATTTTGCATGCTATAATTGTATTAATACGGAAACGTTAATATATGTGTGTTTAATAAACAAACAGAAAGTTCCTAGTTATGCCTCTCTCATAAACTAGCTCGTTGATTAACAAGATGATCAAGGTTTCCTGATCATAGACATTGGATGTTGTTAATAACGGGATCACAACATTAGTGTAATGATGTGATGAACATTCATCCGAAGTATAGCACTACGATCAAAGTCATTGAGTTTATATTGCTATAACAACTTACGAAGTGATCCTAATCCTTAGACCATGAGATCATGTCAATCACTAACACCGGAAGAGTTTCTTGATAACATCAAACGTCACACTGCAACAGGGTGATTATAAAGATGGGTCCAGGACTAATAAAGTGTTATGTTGAGGCCCATGGATCGAGAGTGGAATTTTTTCATCCCGATGACAGATAGATATACTCTGGGCCCTCTCGGTGATATCACATTGGTTAGCTTGCAAGCAAGTGATTTGATCACTAGAATGTTATATCACGGGAACGAGAAAAGAGTGCATGTCAGTAACAAGATCAAACTAGGTATGGATATACCGATGATCAAATCTCGGACATGTAATATATCGCGAAACAAAGGGATTAAGATACTAGCGTAAAAGGTTCCGACGATCACAAGAAAGTCATCGTTGAATGTGTGGGAGTCAGTATGGGTCTCCAGATTCCGCTTCTGATTATTGATCCGAGAGGGGTTTCGATCATGTCCGCATTATTCACTAACCGTAGGGTGACACACTTAAGAGACAACGATATCCAATTGGAGCAAAAGTTTCATGCCGGAAAGAATAACAAGCACAGGAATTTATTTCACTAGATACTGAAACAGGTTTTCGGGTGAAATTGCATAAAGAGGTTATGCATGTGAAATAGAATTCTAGCAAGGGGTTATTGATGAATGTTTGTTATTAAAGTAATTGACAAAATTCTGAATAAAATAAAAGAGTTTTATTTAGTGAGAGTTTGCATTAAATTTGGTGGAAATTTAATAGCAAGTTTGAGTGGAGGGATTTGAATGGATTTTTGTGAGTGGAGTGTCCACCCACATGAAGAGGGGAGGGCAAGGGGGAAAGCCCCATGCGTCGGCCACCCCCTTGGGGTTCCCCCCTCCTCCTATAAAAGGCACCCCTCTCCTCACTTCTCACTCACACCTCCTCGTGAAGGATCTCTCTCCCCTCTAGAATTTATCCCCCATGGTCTCGGACTAGCGAGGTACATGTTCTCAGTGGCTATTCGGCAAGAAAGAGTTGTGCTTCCGCTGCATCGCTGGAGCGAGGAGGCGGAGGTTGCTCGGTGCCTCGAACGTGTGTGCGAGCACGGATGCGCTGCTGATTTGGCGGCGCTAGGACTTCCTATCGATCTTGAGATCGGCAAGAGATCGTCTACATCAATCGCGAGTCGAACTCGTTAAGCTTTGTCGGTATTCAAGGGTATGTTCTCTACGAATATACATCCGCCCGTTGTTTGTATCTAGTAGATAGATCTTGGTACATAGTTCACATCGTAGGAATTTTTTGTTTTCTATGCTGCGAACCCTACAGTGGTATCAGAGCAGGATCTATGCGTAGATGCTTTACACGGGTAGTACACATATGAGTATGTGGGCGATGATGATCATCTTATTTCTCCTTAGTTGTAATTTCGGATATTGGTGGCATAGTGGGATGAAGCGGCCCGGACAAAGTTTACATGTCCTCGCACATGAGACCTATTCCACGCTTGACATGCAACTAGTTTGCATAATTGGCTAGCGGGTGTCTGTCTCTCCTACTATAGTCAATATCTATTTTGCAACGAGTTGTCAACAATTTGGTTATCCTTGTTGTGGTTCATATTCGTATGTATGAACGGTTCTATCTTGAAAGCCCTAAGCCACGTAAAATTTGCAATGGATAAATTAGAGGCGTCTAGTTTAGATTGTTGTTGGGCTAGTGTTATGATATGGTGATGTTGTAAGTAGAAGTATGAGATGATACTCTTACAACACACATAGCGTGTAAAATCCATAGACCTTGGACTTACACATAAAGGTATGATAATGATCATACCACTATGCACATGATAGAGATCATATGCGGGAACCATATCATTCCACTAATAAACATGTGATGTTTGATAGCATCTTATATTGCTTGTTTAGCGCTTTGTTAGCATAATAAGATGATCCCTCATTTAATATCAAGATAAGAATGTGTTCTTCCTTTAGTATGCACCGATTATGTTTTCGTCGCTCCAAGACATCACGTGATGATCAGGTGTTCTTGGATCCACGACCATATTTCGGGTGTAAGACAGTTACACACGCGAATACTAAGGTTCTTACTTGGCGAGCCTAGCATGTACAGACATGGCCTCGAAACACGGACCGAAAGGTTAAGCATGAGTCATATAGTTGATATGATGCCCATTTGATGCCCGCCTTTGAAGCTACACCGACTCACGTGATGATCGGACTTGGTGTAGTGGATTTGGTTCATATAATCACCAAAAAGGCACGAGGGATGTTGTTTTTGAGTGGGAGTTCATTCGTAATATGGATTAGTTGAACTCAATCTATCATAAACTTAGTCTAAACTTTACAAATTCTGTTGTAGATGGCACCACCTACTTTTAATTTCAATGTGTTCATGGAGAAAGAGAAACTTGCAACGAACGGTAGCAACTTTACCGAATGGGCCATGAATTTGAGGATTCTCCTCTATGTTGCACAAAAGCAATATGTGCTAGAAGCGCCCCTAGCCCCCCCCCACCTTTTGAGGATGCCCCTAACAAGGAGAAGAATGTCTATCAGACTCGTCAGGAGGACCACAACTTAGTTCATTGCGGCATATTGTATGGGCTAGAGCCGGAACTTCGAAAGCGTTTCAAAAATGGCAATGCATTTGATACAATGAGTGAGTTGAAAATGATTTTTGACACACATGCTGTTGTAGAGAGCTACAATGCTTCAGAAAAGTTCTTTAGCTGCATGATGGAAGAGCACAAATCCGTTAGCGAGCATGTACTCAAGATGTCGGGTTACGCCGATAAGCTTGTGTCCTTGGGAATATCGATTCCCATTGACTTAGGCATCCATCGTGTTCTGCAGTCTCTGCCACCTAGCTATAAGAGCTTTGTGATGAACTATAATATGCAAGGCATGAAGAAGTCTCTCCCCGAGCTTCTGTCAATGCTTAAAACTGCAGAAGTGGAGATCAAAAAGGAACATCAAGTGTTGATGATCAATAAGAACACTGGTTTCAAGAAAGACAAGAAGGGAAAACGGAAGGGAAGTAAGGGCGGCAAGCCGGTTGCCATGCCTGAAAAGAAACCCCGAGTTGGACCTAAGTCTGATACCGAGTGCTACTATTGCAAGGGGACTGGCCACTGGAAGCGCAACTGCCCCAAGTACTTGGCAGACAAGAAGGCCGGCAAGGCAAACAAAGGTATATATGATATACATGTTATTGATGTGTACTTGACTAGTGCTCGCAGTAGCACCTGGGTATTTGATACCGGTTCAGTTGCTAATATTTGTAACTCGAATCAGGGGCTGCGGAACAAGCGACCTCTAGCAAGGGGTGAGGTCAAGATGCGTGTCGGCAATGGATCAAGCGTTGATGTGATCGCCGTCGGAACGCTACCTCTCCATTTTCCATCGGGATAAGTAATAAACTTGAATAATTTTTATCTGGTGCCTACACTAAGCATGAACATTGTATCTGGATCGTGTTTGATGTGAAGTGGTTATTCATTTAAATCTGAGAACAATGGTTGTTCTATTTATATGAATGAAATATTTTATGGTCATGCATCGATGATGAATGGTTTATTTCTATTAGATCTTGATGATAATGTTACACATATTCATAATGTTGATGCTAAAAGGATTAAACTTAATGATGATATATCCGCATATATGTGGCACTGCTGTCTAGGTCATATTGGCGTTAAACGCATGAAGAAGCTCCATTCGGATGAACTTTTGGAATCACTTGATTTTGAATCATTTGATACATGTGAGCCATGACTTATGGGCAATATGACTAGAACGTTGTTTTCCGGTTCAATGGAACGGGCGACAGATTTATGGGAAATTATACATTCTGATGTATATGGTCCAATGAGTGTGTCGGCGCGAGGTGGATATCATTATTTTGTTACTTTCACGGATGATTTGAGTAGATACGGTTATATCTACTTGATGAAACACAAGTCTGAAACCTTTGAAAAGTTCAAGGAATTTCAGAATGAAGTTGAAAATCATCGTAATAGAAAGAAAAAATTTCTACGGTCCGACCGTGGAGGTGAGTATCTAAGTTACGAGTTTAGTGTTGGAGATATGCCCTAGAGGCAATAATAAATGTAGTTATTATTATATTTTTGTGTTTATGATAAATTTTTACATTCATGCTATAATAGTATTAACAAGGAAACATTGATACTTGTGTGATTTGTAAACTTAATTTGAAGTCCCTAGTGTAGCCTCTATACTTCACTAGCTTATTGGTTGATAGATGATTGTGGTTTCCCTATCATGAACATTGAGATGTTATCAACAACAAGATCATATCGTTAGGAGAATGATATGGTGGACATACAACTATAGATAAGTGTAGCATAAAGATCAAGTCATTTCAATAGTTCAATTGCTATATGCTTTCTGATACATAGTAACCTAATTCCTTCGACCATGAGATCATGCATATCACCTTTACCGGATGGATGCTTTGATGACATCAAACACCACACCGTAACTGGGTGGCTATAAAGGTGGCATTGAGTGTTCGGAAAGTATTGGTTGAGACACATGGATCAAGAGTGGGATTTGTCCATCCATATGACGGATAGATATACTCTGGGCCCTCTCGGTGGAATGTCATCCAATTAGCTTGCAAGCATGTGACTGGCTCACAAGGGATCACATATCAAGGGAACGAGAAAAGAGTACTTATCGGTAACGAGGTTGAACTAGGTATGCAGAGATACCGACGATCATGACCTCGGATAAGTAAACTATCGTGAGACAAAGGGAAATTGGTATCATATGTAAGTGGTTCATTCGATCGCAAAGTAATCGTATAAATATGTGGGAGCCATATGAATTTCCAGATTCCTCTATTGGTTATTGTTCGGAGAAGTGTCTCGATCATGTCCGCATAATTCACGAACCGTAGGAAGACACACTTAAGGATTCGACGTTGTTTGAGTAGTTATGGTATTATGAGAAAGAGACCGAATGTTGTTTGGAGTCTCGGATGGGATCCGGGATATCACGAGGTGATCCGGAATGGTCCGGAGAATAAGATTCATATAAGGAAAGTCCCGTTTCGGAGTTCGGAAATGATTCCGGTGTTTTCATCGGGAATGTTCTAGAAGGTTCCGGAATGTCCGACACTCCGGGGGGAAAGGGTACATGAATGTGTCATTACATATTGGAATGATTGCATCATGTACTAAGTGTTCTCGCTGTTCCAAATAAAGGATTAAATTGAATCCTAAACTGAAAAGTCAAATAGCAAGTTTGAAAAGTCAAACGGCTAAAACAGAAAAGAGAGGGAAAGAGGAAAGAGGGGGAAAAACCGAGTTGGGGAGGGAATCCCTCCTCCAACCGGCGGCGCCTCCACCAGGACGAGTTGGGGAGGGACTCCCCTCCCTCCCCTGGCGCGCCGGCCCCCTCCACCTATAAAAGGAGGGGCAAGGCCTCCTCCTCTAGACACACAAGTTCCTATCCTCTAATCTAAATCCTAGCCCTAGACTCCGGTTTAGAGCCGTTTTGGTTTAGAGCTTCTAATTGCCCTAGCCTTCGGATTAGAGCCTTCTAATTGGTCTGTCTAAACCCTAGACCACTAATAGTTCTCTCTCATACTCCACCATACTCGCTCCCGCTTAAGGCGAAGCCCTGCGGGATCTCCCCTCTACTTCCGGTACCACGCCGTTGTGCTGCCGGAATCGCGAGGAGAGTGCTACAACCTCCGCTGCCTGCTGGAACAAGGGAGAGGAAGGTCTTCGTCGAGTACCAAACGTGTGACCGACTGCGGGAGTGCTGCCGGAACGCAGCGCCGGAAGGATCGTCTACGCGATCTTGAGATCGGGAAGAGTACGACTACATCACCCACGAGAATCCGCTCTTGTTAAACACTTTGGAATCTTCGAGGGTAAGTTATTCCATCGACTCGTTGCTACAATCTAGTAGATAGATCTTGGCTTGTTTGTTTGTATGCGATAGAAATTTTTTGTTTTCCATGCTACGAAACCCTACATTTAGCACTCACATGAAAGAGTGTGGAATTGTTTCACAACTCACACCTGCCGGAACACCACAGAGAAATGGTGTGTCAGAACGTCGTAATCGTACTTTATTGGATATGGTTCGATCTATGATGTCTCTGACGGACTTGCCGTTGTCATTTTGAGGTTATGCACTAGAAATTGTTGCTTTCACTTTAAATCGGGCACCATCTAAATCCGTTGAAAAGACACCGTATGAATTGTGGTTTGGAAATAAACCTAAGCTGTCATTTCTTAAAGTTTGGGGATGCGATGTTTATGTGAAGAAACTTCAACCGGATAAACTCGAACCCAAAGCGGAAAAATGCGTCTTCATAGGATACCCTAAGGAAACTATTGGGTATTCCTTCTATCACAGATCCGAGGGAAAAGTTTTTGTTGCCAAGAATGGATCCTTTCTAGAGAGAGTTTCTCGCGAAAGGTGTGAGTAGTCGGAAGGTATAACTCGAAGAGGTTATTAAACCTTCTCTCCAAAGTATGGCGAGTAGCGCAGCGCCGGAAGTCGTTCTGGAGTTGGCTCCACCAGTTGAAGAGGGAACTAATGATAATGATCATGAAACTCCGAAAGAGAATACTACCGAACCTCGCAGGTCTAGCAGGACGCGTGCATCTCCCGAGCTGTACGGAAATCCTGTCATGAATTTCATGGTTGATGAAAATGATGACCCTGCGACGTATGAAGAAGCATGATGAGCCTGGATTCTAACAAATGGTTACAAACCATGAAATCCGAGATGGAATCCATATATGAAAATCAATTTTGGAACTTGGTGGAATTACCTCACGACCGAAAGGCCGTGGAGAACAAATAGATTTTCAAAAGGAAAACTGATGCTAATGGTAATGTGACCATCTATAAAGCTCGACTTCTCGCAAAGGGGTTTCGACAAATTCAAGGATTTGACTACGATGAGACATTCTCTCCCGTAGAGATGCTAAAATCAGTTAGGATTATGTTAGCAATTGCTGCATATTTCGATTATGAGATATGGCAGATGGATGTCAAAACCGCGTTTCTCAATGGTAATATTGAAGAAGAGTTGTATATGATACGACCAAAGGGTTTTGTCGATCCTAAGGATGCTAACAAGGTGTGAAAGCTTCAGCGATCCATCTATGGATTGAAGAAAGCATCACGGAGTTGGAATCTCCGCTTTGATGAGGTGATCAAAGAGTTTGGATTTCTCCAAACTTATGGAGAAGCTTGTATTTACAAGAAAGTGAGTGGGAGCAATGTGGCATTTCTGATATTATATGTGGATGACATATTATTGATCGTAAATGATATAGATCTTTTAAACAGTGTTAAAAGTTATCTAAACAGCAAATTTTCAATGAAGGACCTAGGTGAAGCGTCATACATATTAGGCATAAAGATCTATAGAGATAGATCTAGGCGCCTAATAGGGCTATCGCAAAGTACATACCTTGATAAGATTTTAAAGAAGTTTAAAATGGACGGAAGTAAGAAGTGGTTCTTACCTATGTTGCAAGGCAAGACATTGAGTAAGACTCAAAGTCCGGCTACGGCGGAATAAAGAGAGATAATGGACAAAGTCTCCTATGCTTCAGCCATAGGCTCTATAATGTACGCCATGCTATGTACAAGACCGGATGTGTCACATGCTATTAGTTTGACTAGTAGGTACCAATCGGATCCAGGTTCAGAACACTGGATAGCGGTCAAGAATATCCTTAAGTACTTACGAAGGACTAAGGATATGTTTCTTGTATATGGAGGTGAAGAAGAGCTAGTCGCTAAGTGCTATGTCGACGCTAGCTTTGACACCGATCCGGATGACTCTAAGTCTCAATCCGGATACGTATTTCTCATGAATGACGGAGCGGTTAGTTGGAGGAGCTCCAAACAACCTGTGGTGGCGGGATCAACAACAGAGGCCAAATATGTTGCTGCTTCGGAAGCGGCTCAGGAAGCGGTTTGGATGAAGGAGTTAATATCCAAACTAGGAGTGGTTGCAAATGCATTGGACCCAATGGTGATCTATTGTGACAACAATGGTGCCATTGCCAATGCCAAAGAGCCAAGGTCTCACAAGCATTCCAAGCATATTAAGCACCGGTTTCACTCCATCCGCGAGCATGTCAAGGATGGAGATATAAAGATTTGTAAAGTACACACGGATCTCAATGTAGCAGATCCTTGACTAAAACTCTCCCTAGAGCAAAACATGATCAACACTAGAACTCAATGGGTGTTAGATTTATCACTATGTAACTATATTTTTGTCTCTAGTGCAAGTGGGAGACTGAAGGGAATATGCCCTGAGATGCAATAATAAAGTGTTTATTATGTGTATTCCAAGTATATGATAGATGTTTATTTTTCATGCTATAATTGTATTAATACGGAAACGTTAATATATGTGTGTTTAATAAACAAACAGAAAGTTCCTAGTTATGCCTCTCTCATAAACTAGCTCGTTGATTAACAAGATGATCAAGGTTTCCTGATCATAGACATTGGATGTTGTTAATAACGGGATCACAACATTAGTGTAATGATGTGATGAACATTCATCCGAAGTATAGCATTACGATCAAAGTCATTGATTTTATATTGCTATAATAACTTATGAAGTGATCCTAATCCTTAGACCATGAGATCATGTCAATCACTAATACCGGAAGAGTTTCTTGATAACATCAAACGTCACACCATAACAGGGTGGTTATAAAGATGGGTTCAGGACTAATAAAGTGTTATGTTGAGGCCCATGGATCGAGAGTGGAATTTGTTCATCCCGATGACAGATAGATATACTCTGGACCCTCTCGGTGATATCACATTGGTTAGCTTGCAAGCAAGTGATTTGATCACTAGAATGTTATATCATGGGAACGAGAAAAGAGTGCATGTCAGTAACAAGATCAAACTAGGTATGGAGATACCGATGATCGAATCTCGGACATGTAATATATCGCGAAACAAAGGGATTAAGATACTAGCATAAAAGGTTCCGACGATCACAAGAAAGTCATCGTTGAATGTGTGGGAGTCAGTATGGGTCTCCAGATCCCCTTCTGATTATTGATCCGAGAGGGATATCGATCATGGCTGCATTATTCACGAACCGTATGGTGACACACTTAAGAGACACCGACATCCAATTGGAGCAAAAGTTTCATGCCGGAAAGAATAACAAGCACAGGAATTTATTTCACTAGATACCGAAAGAGGTTTTCGGGTGAAATTGCATAAAGAGGTTATGCATGTGAAATAGAATTCTAGCAAGGGGTTATTTGTGAATGTTTGTCATTAAAGTAATTGACAAAATTCTGAATAAAATAAAAGAGTTTTATTTAATGAGAGTTTGCATTAAATTTGGTGGAAATTTAATAGCAAGTTTGAGTGGGATTTTGACTGGAGGGATTTGAATGGATTTTTGTGAGTGGAGTGTCCACCCACATGAAGAGGGGAGGGCAAGGGGGCATCCCCATGTGTCGGCCACCCCTTGGGGTTCCCCCTCCTCCTATAAAAGACACCCCTCTCCTCACTTCTCACTCACACCTCCTCGTGAAGGATCTCTCTCCCCCTCTAGAATTTATCCCCCATGGTCTCGGACTAGCGAGATACATGTTCCCGGTGGCTATTCGGCAAGAAAGAGTTGTGCTTCCGCTGCATCGCTGGAGCGAGGAGGCGGAGGTTGCTCGGTGCCTCGAACGTGTGTGCGAGCACGGATGCGCTGCTGATTTGCGGCGCTAGGACTTCCTCTCGATCTTGAGATCGACAAGAGATCGTCTACATCAACCACGAGTCAAACTCGTTAAGCTTTGTCGGTCTTCAAGAGTATGTTGTCTACGGATATACATCCACCCGTTGTTTGTATCTAGTAGGTAGATCTTGGTACATAGTTCACATCGTAGGAAATTTTTTGTTTTCTATGTTGTGAACCCTACAGCTGGTGACTCCACTATAGCCTTCCTTTATCCGGCATGGGCCTCCCTTCTGGATCCATCTAACTGGGCCGCCCAACAGGCCATAGGCCATGCTACCAACTGTGGGCCACCCGGGTTATCCGGATAAGAGACATGCTATGAGGATACCCATATAGCATATCCCCAACACAGGTATAGGGAGTGTGAGTGACGAATGATCTACAGGTTGGGAACCCTAGTGACATAAGGGATAGGATGGTTGTATGTGAGGGATTTGCTTGTGATTAATGGTGACATCACTATGCATATTATTAGTTCTCTTTCTTCTATGGATGAGAATAGTAAGTTATTGCTATAAGCGGTTGCGGAGGCAGTTACAATTATGGATGCACTGCCCACATATAATTATCTTGCTCTAACAATTACATATATACTTTATTATTATATTTTATTCCCATCAGATGTTTTGCATAGCTACTGATGAAACCAAATGCCATAGGCCCTCTCTCTCTCCCCGTCGTCAACAACAACAAAAAGATCGCAAACTCTTGGTCTGGTGAAAACAAAAAATGAATTCTAAAACTCCTGAAGTTCCATTTAAGTAACTTCACTTTGCTTTTTGCTTCCTGAGGATTCGATAAACCTGGATCTACTAGGGAAAAAGAACTATACTACATACATAATCCGGATCGAAGGTATTAGTACCCCATCAATATGCGTCCCATTTACGCCCAGACCATTCTGGTCCGTTACGGTTTCGACCTGCATAGGGCCCATTACTGTTCACCATAGCCCATAACTCGCACCTGTTTGCGGCCTTGTATCAAGGTCCATTACTGTTCTGTCCCATGATAGGCCCAGGATCTTATAGGAAAACATTACCATCAAGCCTGTTAACGACCTGTTAATCTCGGGCTGTTTGCTCGTACTATTCTGGCATGTTACTATTCTTGCTACTATTTTATCTGGCTTGTTACTGTTCGAGCATAATACTGTTTTGGTATATTACTATTTCGGTCTGCTTTCCTATCCCGTTATTGTTCTTTCTGAAACTATTATGACCTTCTTAAGGCACATGTAATGTATGCAACAAGCGCCCCATTTAGTGACCCAACAACGATCTGGCAAGATAAAATTGGCGCATTAGGGACTAACCTTTTACTGTTTAATGTTGTCCCAATAGAGGATGGGCCCATAAGAATGCTCGGTATTGTTCCCTTTTTTGACCCAGCTGACCCAATTATGGTACCGTTAGATACGTTAATGAATATTAAATATGTACACGACCTATGCAATTTAGCTACATATTACATCAGCTACAAACTTCTTAAAATTATTATATATTATCAATAAACTATCCGTTTGCGCATTTTAGTTGCACATCCAGATTGGTTGCACGGATAGTAGAATCCTCTATTTTCCTTTCTTAATCTATTAACTACATCTCTCTCTCGGCACAAGTTCATCTTGCTTCTAGTTGTTACTGTTGGAGTGTAAATATATATTGGAAATAACCTCAACACATGATCTTGTCGCCCTACCTTCGGCCATGATTGCAATATTTGCAGTCTAAAACTAATGCATAACAAGTTATTATAACAAACAAATTAAATAAACAATCATGTAAGAAACATGTTGAGTGACTTATAATTTTCCATGAACTACATAATAGCACACTGATGACTGCACGTGCATAGATTAATTGTAGCTAGTTTTGAAATAAGAGTATCAAACCCACAAAGAGCTATTTGGTTAAGATCTTTATGCCCTTCGAAACTATCTACTAAAGGATACTTGTAAGCTGCCTTTGATTTCTAGTAAACGGGTGTTTGAAAGGTTTTTGGTTTAAATACAGGAAAGTAAATAAACAAGTAAAAACAAAACAAGTAAAAAGAGTGTTTGAAATGGTGAATGAACTCAATAGGGCTAAGACGTTCTTGGGGATATAGGATACACCACTAACATGTTGTAATTAATCATAATTAGGATAACCTATTTCTTATGTCATGATATGTGTGAAGAGAGTTCCGTAATAAGATGTTCACCAAGGCTCATAGTTAGTCACTTTGTAGAGATAAGAATACGTCATCTCTAAATAACCACTGCGATGCCTCGAAGCAATCACCATGCATACCACCACAATTAAGGGTTTCCCCGTGAATATTGTAATTAGCTTAGTGAATCGCTCTTTGTTCCTTCTTCGACCATATTGGATGATAGCGGTGCTAAAAAGAGTCACAGTAACAACTGGCTCAAGACACCCAAGCATATCCAAAGGATTTCTCCCTCTTACTTTAGACCTGAAGACAAATGATATGTGATCGACTACACATACCATCTAAAGGGGGAGATCAAACACACATCATAGATCGTTAGATCCTCTACATATGTAAAAGATCATTTTTATTTCATTTTATAATAATGCTAGGGTTTCTCCATCTCCCAAAGAATGAAGGGAACTACTCACACATGGAAGCAATCAACAACATCATCATAAACAAATGGATGGATAAAAATAATGGAATAAATCTAGTGCAAACTATAATTAAATCTGGAATTATAACAAGATCTAATGAATGAAAGATGGGGGTAGAGATGGTGATGGAGATGCAGCAGTTAATGATGTAGGTGATGATGCGTTGTTCTCCGATGATTCGTGTGCAAGGATTTTTCCTTCTCCAAGTTTCTCCTTCAGATCTCTTTCTGGTGTGGTTTTTCGTGGCTGGAGGTTTCTTTGAATGTCGGATCTGTGATCTGTTTTCACAAGGAGGAAATATTTGATGAGACGGTCCCGTAGCCAGATCGTACGGGCGGGCGATATGAGCGGGTTCCGCCCGTACCACTAGTCGTTACGCTGTTTGGAGCCTAGACACAACCAATTCTTCCAGGTGCGAAGATAAATTTATAAATGACTTTTATCACTTAAAATATCATATCACTGTGTAATATGATAGTCTTAATTAATATGTTTATTAAAGGCTTAGTAAATTGGGATCATGTTGGAACAAAGATAAAAAAAGGTGCGTGCAAACGCGGTAAAATACTAAAATTCCTACTCTAATTATGCAAAAACATTAAGTAAGAATGCTCACATTTTGGACTCATCATAAACACTTCACTATCGTAGCTAAACATGAACCAGGTGGAAATTATAAGGGTACCATATGTGAACTTGTAGAGTAGATAATTCAAACCACGAATGAACTATACAGTATAAAATAATTATGTCGTAGCTTAGGACAAATTAGAACTAGATACAGAATATAATGACACCTTTTGTGAACCTATAGAATATGCAGTACAAACCAACATGCCCAATGTTCCATGTCTGAGCTATGTGCAAAAAAAGATAAAATAGTTAGTGTTGCAACTTTTTAAAAACCAAATGACACAATAAAATTATAATCAAATTATTATAAAAAGTTTAAACGGGGTAATACAAAATAGCAGAATAATACCAAGGAGAAAATAATAGCAGGAATTTAGCTCAGAACGAACTAGATAAAAGTCATCAATCAGGCAATACAAACTAACATTTCGAGTGACTTAGATTTGACATGATCTACACTAATTAATATTGTAGCTAAGAATAAAGCATATAGAAACTGTAACTACGTCACTTATCAACTTGGCGGGCATACAATGTAAACAAAACAATTGATTATGTTCATGACTTAAATTTGAAGAGCAGGGTATGGAAAACAATATGTTTAGTGACTTGGTATGTAGTACAAAGAACAAATATGCCCAGAGACTTGGTATGTTGTCCGAATACTGAAATGAATTTCACTTCGACAGGCTTGAACCTTCTATACTACTGTCAAAACAAAGTAAGCAAGAAGATTCAGTTACCTACATCGGGGCGGCGTCTACGAGGGTTTTGAAGTTGCGATGCCTTTTCTCGTCGGGGAAACAGATCTTGAATGGTCAATGTAGGCTTCAACATGATGGATGAGAGCGTCGGTGAGTCTATAATATGGTTTCCCATGTTTAATTTTTAGGAAAGTTATTCTAGGGTGATTCTGAATATGCATGTGGGCATGCGTTTCTACCACCATCTAGAACGACCAAATATATTTGATTGAGTCATCTTCTAGGAACTATCCTAATTAACACGGCTAAGAACAGTTCAAATCTTAGACACTCAAGCCTTAGTTTCATAGTTAAGAGGCCATTGGTAGCATGAAGGACTAGACATGGAAGAATATATTAATAAAGATCATGAATTAGAAGTCATACACCCATACCCCACCAAAGTCAAGCTTATTCTTGCATGTTGCATTCTCCACAACTGTATAATATGATTTGGTCATGGCGAGGGTGTGATGACAGATGAGTATGTAGACACCATAGATCAATGAGCTTGGCCAACACGAAGGCACCCTGATGGCACAAAGGCACTTCGGTGCGTCCTATGATGGTTACGACATGCCACACTTGGTGGCTGGGCAACATGACTGTGATCCGTGTGGCTGAGGCATGTTCAGCTGCGCCGTGTCATTGTAGTGGCATCTTTGGTTGGCGTGGGACGACGCAATTCTGCGCTCCATGAAGGTAGTGGTATGCATGGTGGTTGTCTTTGCATGGAGAGGGGGTGGGTCAAAGGGGTGTCTTGACCTAGTTTGGCCTAGGCCTTGGCCTGGCGGGAAAGGAACTTTTGGGGGACGGATTCGGCTGGATCTGGCACATCGAGCTTGGACGTGGTCAACCATATGCATAGGATGAAAATGTCGGGAGGTAGACCCATGTGGAAACCTTGTTTCCGACTATGGACGGAGCCTGTGATGACGACGTTTTGTGCGTAATTTTCCTTCCTTAAGGAATTGTTGAGGGGTGATTTACTACTCCCTTCCAAGCTTGGTCCAAGGAAAACCCTAGATTCGTGGATCAGATGGTGTTGATGTCCATCACCATGCCCCCCTTGGGGGTGTTGCCTTTGGAGTTGTGGGTCATCTGGAGGGACCAATGGAGATGTCATCGATGGTTGGTGCTAGGGCTTGTGTGGATTCGACGATGACGTTGAGTAATGTTAGTGTTGTGAAAAGGTTATGGTGGCCTTCTCTTCAACGTGTGCAACTTCGTGGTCTTTTTGTTGTTGTGAAGTCAAAAGAGATGCGCGGTGGTAGCGTCAATGCGGTGACGATGATGAGTGGAAGGTGGTCCACCTTGGTGTCTCTCTACGGCATCAATCTTGCATATTTCTCCTTTGTACCCTCTCTTTGGAGTCGGAGCTTCCTTATCGCTGGTACATGTGGCTAGTTGTTTGTAGTGCTTAGCGTGGCCTCTTGCTTCCATTGCAGTGAAGGCATTGTCAGTGGTTGTCACAGTTGCTTGCTCGAGGAGGAGTGATGCCGATTACGTTGTGTGGGTGAGGTCTTCTTCTCAAACGGTGTGTGATGTCTATGTTGTGATGCTTGTTGGTTCGGTGTGCCTTACAGATTGTCTTGTTCCATAGTGACCGGCTAGGCCATTTGTATCGGTTTTTGCCCGGTTTTCAGCATATTAGCTAAGCAATTTTCTTATTTTTAATTTATGAGATGAGCCGAACCTTTTGCATCCGTATGTTTCGGTTAAAAACAACAGGAATGTTAATATTATGACTGAACACCTATATCTAACAGGAAGGAAAGCAGCTCGCAAACAGAATTGCCAGCCAAAAGAAAAAAAGAAAAATAAAGGGAAACAAGCTAGCTATGGTTACTTTGGCTATATCCTATACTTCTAGTTGTTCCTGGGCGGGTGGTGCTGTGGTCTTGGGTAATCAGCAGTAAAAGGTATGTGACCGTCGAAGTAAACCCCTGAAAGAAGCTTTCTACTTCTAAAATAACAATTCACACTCAAACCCTTTCTTCCTCCATGCCCACATTTCCTGACTGGATGTTTTGCACCTAAGCTTTTATCCTTTCCTTCCGTCTTCCCCATGACTGCTTCTCCCGAAACCATCTTTCGTCTTGTCGCTTCATTGTCTCCGATACCCTCATCATCGATGTGTGCTTTGTCAACAACGAGCTCCTGCATATAAACTTCATAAGACATGAGTCCCAGACCGGCCGTGCATTTCATCAAAATAGTTTGAAGTTTGGGCAGCCTCTCACAGTTCTTGCCCGCTTAGTTTCTGGTCCTTTCTCACTGTTATTCGCCATCAGTAACTCTGAGAAACAAACAATTACGTAGTGTTTTTCCATCAGAAACTAAACTGAAGAAGAAAACGAAACTTCAAGGAAAAATTTCAGTACAGTAGAATGCACATGAAAAAGGAGAAGTGTATATACCTTTCTGGGCAACGGTGATGAAGGGCCCAATGGTGGTCAAAAGGATGGCCACCCCAAGCAAGAAGCTTACACAGTTCAACGACTGCATAGCTAACTGCAGCGCCGGCAGTTCTTTGGAATGTCTGTCGTGTAACTAACAGAAAAGGGAAGGAGAAACTAGAACACACAAGCTTGGGGGTGCACTTATAGGGCCATATACATAGAGATGTCGACGCTCCATTGGCCAGGGTTCGAGTTGCAATATCTCCTGCGCATGGAATGCCGCACCTGTACTTTTAATCCGTACATTATCTGTGTGGCCCTGGTTTTGTTTCTTTACTGGCTTGAGTATATTCATGTACTTGGAAGTACACAAAGTTTGTCTCTAAGCAGTACTAGTACTTCCCAAGGATTTCATGAGTTGAAAAAGTGCTCCAAGGATCTGCCATTGCTTGGAATAGAAGATTTTGGGTGCATTGGGGCATTCTGTCCCGTGTCTCTGCCCAATGCCCATGCATGCACAACAAAGGTGGAAGAGGCAAAGTCTAGTGGCCAACTAGAAAGGTTTTCATCGGTTACCAAGCCCAGAACCTAGGGCTTCACCTTCCTCTACTCTAAACTAATACTCTAGGTGCGCCCACATGTACCTTCAAACCATATCTGTGCACCAACACCCAGATGATGCCCCCAAAACAACCGGTGGCTGGCGTGAATCGGACGGCCTCCGCACGCAAGATCACACCGTTGTTGTCGGACGACGAACGTTCGGAATCCGTTTGTGGTCGGTTGAATTTGGTCTGTTTTGGAGTTTGGATCGGAGCACATGATTCGACTTTGGAGCGTCAACTGCTAGCTAGCTGCAGTTGGTTGAATTTGGTCGGTTTCGAGAGTTATGAACACATGATCAGCATCGAGTCATCGACTAACTGGACGGGTTCCTCTTTTCTGGCGCTGATCATGGCTGTTGTGACCCATGAACCACAGGCAAGGACGCCAGCCTGAGCTTCGATGCCGCTGATTTGGGGGGACAGGCTCCTGGTCCTGCTGTGTGTGTATTCTCAGACTCAGAGACAGTCAACTCAGCCGTCCATCTCCTCGCAATTCACATGGCGCGAAAAGATTTATACAGCTGAACAGCTTTCCATTTTACCAAGCTACTCAAAATATATCAAAATATAGTACTCCCTCCAACATAATAATAAGGATCGCTGATTTAGTTTATAGTTATACTAAATTATTGACATTTACTCCCTCCGTTTAGAAATATAAGACAATTTAACTTTATGAAATGAATGTGTCTAGATGCTTTTTAGAATATATGTTCACTCCGAACCTCTACGAACATATATATTAAAAGACGTTTAGATATATTCTATCCAAAAGGCTAAAACATACGTCTTATATTTCTAAACAGAGAGTATTATGGATCGGGGGTATGCTATTTATTATGGATCGGAGCACATGATTCGCGGCTCGAAGTAGTGTCTCTATTCGTTGCTTGGTGGTTCATGAATATATTTATTTTCATTACTTTTACTAAAAGTCTTTTAGAGACTTTTTATGAATATTAATAGATCGGTTGATTTTTTTAAAGAAGAGAAATCAAATGCAATCTTTTCAATCATAGAAGACGAGACAGATTTACCGCTTGGATTGATGCTGGATGCTTATATATCTAGAAAGCAGGGCTGAGACAGATCTCGTATTGGTTCGTGCTACCACACGTGCAGCGCTGCATCGGTCTCTGGGCGACGGCATTTGAAGTCGGTTTCGGGGGCGCAGCACGAGAGCGCGACCTCCGACCGAGTCCCTTTTCTTGCCGTCGCTTCTCTCGATGCGTTCCTGGTCCGGGCAGGAGGCATGTTGCACACACCACACCAGACAGCTTTAATTCTTCCCTGCGAGAGCAGCAAAAACGGTTCGAAATCTTAGCCAGATAACAACCAATATTCCTTTTTCTCTCTCAAAATCTAAGAAGAAAACGTGTTCTCCTTTTTTTTTTTTGAGAGAAAAAACGTGTTCTCCTTGATTCCTCAGCACACACACACACACACACACAAACATAAGTTGTCAGGGATTTTTTTTATTTTTTCCATGGTATTTTTTCTTTTCTTTTAGTTTCCTTAGGTTTTTGGATGGGTCGTCAGATGGACAGCGTGCAGCCGAAGTTGCATCACGCGCGAGCCAGCGTGGGCATGTTCGCGCGCTAGGCCAGTCTTTTTTTTATTAAATTTTATCTATCTATTAATAATTATTTACTATAAGCAGTATAAATAGTATTAAAAATTATAAATAGTTCATTAGATCACCTAGCGACGACTAGGTGCACTAGCACATCGCCATCCTCGCTCTTTCATCACTGGAGATGGGTAAACTTTTTCGTAGTAGAGCTTCGTGCTAAGGCCTAAAAGGATCAGCGCAGGAGAGCAACAACCATTGCTGAAGATGACAAACATAGATCACAAGAGACTGGCCTCAAATCATACCAACGAATATGAAAAAGACCAGATCGCGAGAGATCCACCGGACACACGACTCCACGCGCCATTGTAGACGCATCACCGAGCGAGGATAGGATGAGGAGGACCATATTATGACTCTAGGACATAGCCACCGTCTCAACATACTAGAGAAGACATTAAAAATAGTCTAAACAAAACATGAGACCTCCCACCCACGAGGGGTCGTGGTCCACCACGCCTCCAAGGCCCTAAGACCCCGGAGGTGGGACAGACCGGTGGCGTCACCGACAGAGGGAAGAAACCCTGGATGGGTTTTAGTCACTGCCTAACGAGTGCCTCTCCTCTCTCACATACCGGTTCTACTTGGAGAATCTGCCCCTATTTTCTCTCTCAGCTTGTTAGTTGATATCAAATTCCAACAAATAGAACACTATATACCACATAATGTAACTAGCGATTAGGATCACACAATACCTCCTCAATCACCAACACTGGCCGAATATAGGTTCTCAATCAAATAAAAAACCACCGCAAGTTTTTTGTAGAATAAGCATGCATGTGATCAATCTAATAGAACACTATATACTACTTCCTCGGTTCCACAATGTAAGCCTTTTTAGTAAGTTGTTTTACCTTGCTAAAAAGACATATTATGGAATAAAGGTAGTACCAAGTAAGATGAATACTAATAGTAGGTTTGTTCTGCATGATTAATACGGGACCTTTCTTGCGTGATTTTCTACCAAGTAAGATGAATACTAATAGGGGTGTAACTCGCTTTCTTTTGTTGTTTCATAACTGCACGAACACTGCTACACGTATGGCGCTTTTGTATCTGATACTTGTAGACGATGAAATCAGGCCATGTGTGGTCATACGCACAGCAATTTTGTAACAAGACATGAGCTACCATCTGCAGTTTTGCACTGATACATAATCTCAGCAAAAGAAACGATTGAAACGCAAATTCACTCACTGGTTTTCATTGATTGCACTTTCTTCGAGCTGTGTAAACCAACAGATAACGTAATAAACAATAACATGATGTTACTACTTCCAATTTCGTGCCGTGATTATACAGAATTTTAGAGATTAAAAATCCTGGAAACAAGGGGAATAGAGTGCAAAAAATAAGCACGGACGTCCTCCAGTGCTCCATGCTTACAGCAACAGCATGAAGAACAATGGGAGGAGAAACATGATTTGAAAGGAACCAAGGGACCTCCCATAGGGTGCCGCATTTCCTGAGTTTTGTGAACCTGAGATGTCATAAAAATAGGACAGTTTCAGAACAAATATGATTAATTCATGTAGTAATTCATAGTATGTACAAACAGGTAATAATCAGTGGACTATTTTATTGTAGTAGTTAAAAAAACAAGGAAACTTCCGCATATATTGTGTTGGAGTATTTATATTAGGATGAAAGACGACAGGTCAATACATTGTCATCAATTCTTCAGTATCCATTGTGAGAATATTATGGCGAAGCTTGAAAGTATTATACCAGTATATGGATGTACGACTATTACATTTCTGTTATGGAGGACTTCTTATTTGTTTCGTTATTCTAGTTGTTATTTTACTAATCACACTTACTTATTCTAACAATGATTTTGAGTTGACTAGAGGAAGTTTCATTTCTTCTATAAAAGTCTTTTCATGTGTTGGACTAATCCGTAATCTGCATTATTCAAATGAGTTTTTTTTGTCTTTCTTAGACACTTTTCTGTTTTCTCTTTTGCAAATTTTCATATTTTAATTGAAGAATGGTCTTGAATTCCATATATATTTTTAGTTCAAGTACTTAGGATTTGCAAGATTTTTTATGTTCTATTAATTATCTTTCATTGTTTTAAAATTCCTATACAAATATGAAAAAACCATTTTAGCTAGATCTCGGCCATGGACAATTTTACAATTTGGAGATTCTGCCCAAACTTACACCAAACTGATGTATCACCAGGATCTAGTTTTAAAACTTACATTATAACTTGTAAAAATCAGCTTAAGTATTGGAATCTAAAACCTTACCTTATGATTTTCTCATTTTATAAGAACATAAGAAATGCTTGTATTATCTGACAAAAATATACATGTGTAAGTTTAACCCAACATCTATGTGTATGATTTTTTTTTCATATTATTTGACTAAAATTTACATTAGTAAGTTTCAACTCAGCATGCATCTATGTGCATGATTTTTTATAAAGATTTTACCGTTCTTGCAAATAAGTTTTCATCTAAGACCTAGCAAGTGTTTACTTTAAAGGCTATCTTTATTCTTTTTTGGGTACTAATCACAAGAGTAAATTCCAGTTTTTACCCTCTAATTTGACATTTTCGACGCTAATTACCCTATTTAGCAAGTTTTCATCCTAGTTACCCCATTTAGCAATAGTTTTGAAAATCTTTACCCCATCTAAATTTTTTACCCCATGCCCGTCGAATCACTGATTGCAAAGAGCTTCGGCTGCTATATACTACCAATAGGATGCACACAGTGAACAACGATAACCTGCTTGGCCGACCATGCTTCACGCGATGACGACAATGCTGGCCTTGTCGTCCAAGATGCTACCGTGCGTGGTCTAGTCGTTCAAACCGTCGCACATACATCTACTATTCTGTTAAAAAAACATACATCTACTATGGTGTTTAAGCAACTATGCGTGTGGGTTTGCTTGTTGCGGTTTGAATAAGAAATGAGCTATGGGCTTTTGCTTAACAGATCAACTGATCAGGACTTGCGTTCAGTTAGACAAACGTAGCATAGGGTTTGGTTGGTTTAAGCAAGATACCATTTGTTCTCTTTTTAAGGGAAGACACGATCTGTCCTTCATGTCAGAATTAGAATAAATGAGAGAGAACATTCCTAACGCATCATGTTCATGGGGGCGGTAGTACTAGACTCGAAGGAAGAGCAGTTTATTGTGGCAAATTATCTTTAAGCACTTGAACATGGTACACAAGTGTGGTTAATTGCTTGATTTTCTTGTTTTGTTTAATAATTGCATAATTATTATTTTTTGGCATGTCACGTGTACCTAACACCCGGGACTCACCGATCAAAATGCCACAAAAATTTGGAAGGGGTAAAGATTGGCACAAATTTTGCTAAATGGGGTAATTAGGATAAAAACTTTCTAAATGGAGTAATTGGTGTCAAAAATGTCAAACTTGGGGGTAAAATTTGGAATTTACTCAATCACAAAAGGAGATATGGCATGTGGTCTAGATCTTCAGTCGAGATGTCCCTAGGATCAGATTCACATTTTCTTTGTATATATGCAAGGCACACCATGCAGATCTCTATTCACGCATATCATATTTTCCTAGATTTTTTGGGTTTAGCTTGTTAACGTACGAGATTAGCTAGCTATGGTTGGTAGGATCTGGTAGTTAGCCATCGTACAGATGTGTTAGTTGTGACTAACAGATTGTAATCTATCTGATGTAATCTTGCCCGTCTTGGACTTGATCTCCAAGGCAGTGGCCGTATATATATATATGACGACATACGCCTGGTGGTAACCCATCGAGGCTCCTAAATCTATCTCTCTTTCTTGTTCTAGCTTATATAGCTATCACTGCAATTTTATAGATTTCGTTTAGTCATGTCAGACAATAACATACTTTTCCATCAATCATCAATATGCTTCCAAAGTGATATGTTGTTTCTACACGGTACGACCCAAACCACATGCAGATACCAAAAACCACATATATATACATTTCCGAATCACCAAAAGAATGCATCGTTCTGACCTGGTTTCCCTGGGTCGCAGCTGGTGGTAGGCATCTCGCACTGGCGGAACATCTCGAGGCCGTCGAGCGTGGTGTTGAGCTTGTCGTTGAAGTCCTTGAGGATCTTCTGGGTCTGAGCGACGGCGTCGCAGATGCACTTGGGGTCGCTCTTGTAGAGGTCCTTGACCGCGGCGCAGCACGGCGCCAGCGTGGAGTTGTCCTGGTAGACGGACGCGCACATGGATATACTGTTCAGGCACGGTGGCGGCGGCGGGATGTCCGACGGCGCCGGGAGCGGCGGGAAATCCATGTTGAAGTCCGGGATCGGCGGCATTGCTGCTTCTTCTCCGCCCGCCGCCATTGCCATTGCCGTGGCACCGAACACGGCCACCACCAGGAGCAATGAACGAACGTGGTGCACCATGATCGATCCTGAATGATAGCCTGATGCTTTGTGTGGTAACTGGTATGGTGTGAGGGAGAAGGTCTGCAGCTGCTGAGATGTTTTATAGGCATGTTAACCAGTGTTGGAGCCTACGTGCTGCCCATGTTCAATTCGTCTACCACTCTGTCGATATTTACCTATATATAATTAGAGATTGAAAAGCAGCACAAACATGCATATATAAGAGACTATAACTCTTCCCATCAAACAGGATTCCAATCACCTATATAAATATAATCACAAGCAACCAGCAAGGCTCACCCGGCACGCGACACGTGTTCTTTCGTACTGTACTAAAAAGAATAATCATAAGGCCTAATGCTAATTCTTCCAAGAGATGTTTTATATGGATGTTGTCAACGAAATCAGCTCGAGCGTAGTGTTGCCCATGTTCGTAGGCTAGTCTGCCAATGATGATGGCTCGAACAGAATTGACAACAGATATCCGATCCCACCCTAGCCAGGTGGTGGGAGGAAATGGCGCTGATCCGGCAGGCTGGCAGAGGTGGATTAGGGCGAGGGGATCACGTAGTTTTTATGCTGGTGCATGTTCATGGAGGTTCTAGGTGTTCCGGAAAAAATAATAAGCAGGGTCAACACGCATGAGAGGACGATGACATAAATGTACTCGCTAGCAAGGCTCACACGGCGCACACCACTTGTTATTCTGTAAGATTTAGAATAAATTTAAAGTCTGCGGAAATTTGTGTTCCAAAATGATCAGAATATCTCATATAATATTACCAGGAATAAAATTTCTTGCATTGAAATCTTTGAGGGTTTACCAGATCCCGCGACGGAAAATTGCCGGCACATAATGGCTAACCACTGTCTTTCATACTCATGATAATTGGGAAAAATAAAAAAAAAAGTATTTATCATGATTGGAACAACAAGAAAACATCTCATTTTGGTTTAATTGTGCAAAGTTTAGATATATAAGTGGACCGTTGTTTGTGGCCCAAACTTAGTGGATTTACCTCATAATCAGTAATTAGGTTATTTTTAACTAACTTCCCTAACTATGCATAATAGTAGTGTAATCGTTTTTACTAAAGAAGACAAAAGATTTGCTATTTTTATTGATTAAGGATAAGTTTTTAAGATATCTTACAAACCAATCTTGGTTAGAAGGCCAAGGCCAAAAAGAGAAGCCGACTCTCGCAGTATGATGTTACACAAAGCCTTGCCCCAGAAAGGCTCCACATTGCCATTTCATCTTAAATTTTACAACAAACATAAAATATGTTAAATTGTTACGGAAGATGCGGGCATTCCTTTCATTGCAAACTTCCCATGATATCGACATGGCTAGGGAAGCCAACCCTTTTCTTGATTGCCCCTCCTATGAATACATTCTATCCACCATTCCTTCACCAAACGCATTGCTTGCCATTCACTTGGCTCAATATCTTCTAGGCCAAGCCAATATTTTATTGTAGACCACACTCTAATGGTAAACTGGCATTTGAAGAGGAGATGATCGTCTGACTCTTGAACTTAGTTACATAGCTTGCATAGCTGACAATTTAGACAACCTCTTTGTTGGAGTCTATCTGCCGTGCACATCCGGTTTAGAAGAATCAACCAAGAAAAGACTTTACACTTTGGTGTCACCCACGGTTTCCACACCAAAGAGGACAAAGCGGAGATGGTGAGCCCCTCAAATTGCATCCCGTATGCTGATTTGGCTGAGTAACTCCCATCATTGGTTACCTTCCATGAGATCGCATCGGTGGTGTAGTTATCCAAATGCACATTTTGAAGCATCTCCCAAAGCTTGGTGAATTGAGTAATGTGCTCCAAAGAGAGATCATCTTCAATATTGATTTGCGAGACCCAAAACTTGTTCTCTGTGGCTTTCCTCACCAAACATTTCCTCTTTTTTGAGCGGCCAAAAATGAGAGGTGCTATATCTTTCAGCCTCATCCCATTGAGCCAAGTTGCCTCCCAAAAGATAGCATTTTCCCCATTTCCAATTGTAACTTTTGTGGCTGACACAAAGAGCTCTCTATCATTGTCGTTGCTAGGGCTCCCAAGACCGATCCAAGGCGTTGGGTCTTCACTCCACTCATGTCAAAGCCAACACAAACAAAGGGCCGCGGCAAACTTCGCAAGGTTGAGTATTCCAAGACCCCCATGGATTTTTGCTTGCAAACCATCTCCCAATTCATCTTGCCTCTTACTATTTAAGTTGATAAGTGAAATTAATTTAAGTTCATAATAAGAGCTCTCAATACAATGTTTACCTAAAAG
The DNA here is from genome assembly GCA_910589765.1 of Avena atlantica. Lineage (NCBI taxonomy): Eukaryota > Viridiplantae > Streptophyta > Magnoliopsida > Poales > Poaceae > Avena > Avena atlantica. The sequence continues at coordinate 522,180,220 of OU342739.1, read as the reverse complement.
ATCTTTACTCTGCCCATAACCAGTGATTTTGAAAAGGTTGGCAATAATTACACAATTTTTTTTCGGAAACAATAATTACACAGTTAATCAGAGCAAAATGTTAATAGTCAACCTTGCGTCCGTTGAGTACTTGGTGTCAATTATTTCATAGTTAATGGAGAGACGGCACGGTGATGGCCAAAGTGAGTTTCACGACCGCACATAGAGCAAGGCACACCCGCATGACACTCCCGGATTTCCCGGGCCAATCCCTTCGTCTGCGATCAGGCGCCGTACGCGGTCTCAACTCAACTCCAAATTCAAGTCGAAAAAGAAAAAACTCAACTCCAAATTTGCCGGAAAATACTATAAAGAAATTGAAAATCACTTTTTTACTTAAAAAACATATTGAAAATATGTTTCTTCAATTACCTTTTTATGCTTGACAATAAAAATGACAAATGAGAAGACCAAAATTATCTTTCAAGGTGGACGGTCGCCCTATATGAGAGGGCCAAAATGGGTCGTTGTCCTGCCATCCAATCGACATACAAGGTTCAAAACTAGCCGGAGCAAACTTTTGCATCTTTGTCTCTAAATTTTGCGAAATCAACCCATAGTTCTGGCTTTTTCACTTAAAAAGAATGAGTGCATTGCTTTGGCCCTGAGCTTTCAAATATTTACAAAAAATATGCCAGCATAGTGATTTGCACCTATGGCGGAGAATCCTGCAACAAAAATCCCTCACCACACGTACAAAAAATATACAATTGCAACAGATCATCACAACATTTCAAAAAAAGAGTAATGTTACAAAAAAGAATTGGTGAAACAACATTTTTTTTGCTACTGATTGATTTTCAACAAAAATCACCAACTTCAACAAAACCAACAAAAATCACAACTTCAACAAAACTCGTGTCTTTCCCTACAACAAAAAAACATATGTTTGCAGCAATGAACAACATTTTTTCCTACAGATTGATTTGCAACAAAAATAACCAATTATTTCAAGAAACAATTCAAACGATTACAACAAAAACAACATGTGTTTGCAGCATTTTGAGAACACAAACATCATTGAAAAATCAGACAAAACACACAGCTTGTAGCAAACACCTAGGAAGACTTGCAACATATGTCGTGTAAGTTTGCAACAAAAGGCATATACTTTGTTATAATTTTAAAGCACACAGGCAATATGATCAACCTAGCGAAACACAAACTTGTAGCAAAGGCCCAGAGAACCCAAAAACATATCGTGTGTGCTTTCTCAACATACCGCATCTACATTCACAACATATGGGGTGAATTTATGCAATATCACAAATCAGTACCACAAACAATCCAACATCATGGCAACAATTCAACACAGCCGGCAACGAATACGGCTGAGCGGAGGCCCATAGGCGATAGACCCACCAATCCCAGGCCCGTTCCCACTAGTCCCCTATCTTCTAGGTCTGCCACACCTCCCGTTTGAAGCTCCCACCAGGCCACTATGGTTGTGCTTCATAAAAATCATCCTCACGTATGTGTAAAGACACAGTTATTTTTGTAAATAATTAATTAAAGATTTCGAATTTCTGAAAATAGCAAGCTCTAGAGCTCATCCTCTATTTGTCCGCACTCCAAATTCCCATTATTTCTTCTCTACTAATCACCTCATTCAAATCCAGCCACTACCTGCAGCGGCTAAGCACCGGCGGCCGTACCCGTCCTTCCATTAATCTTACCAGCCGTACCTCCCCCATAAATCTTCCTCACGATTTCCTCTGTCCGAATGTTGCATTAATCTTACCAGCCGTACCTCCCAAGATAAACTTCCTCACGATTTCCTTTCTCCGAACGTTGTTGACGCTTCGTCCAGCCTATTGTTGTCAGAGGCATGGTTATCAACGTGCCTAAATCCCGTAAGTTTTCCTCTCGACTAGGCAAGAGAAAATTGCAGGGCTTTGTACACATAGATCACCACATGTTACGACGGCAAGCTAGACAACAAAGGAAACCAGGAGAAGGCTTGAAAATAGTTGTCATCATTATTATGTATTCTATATGAACAGAGCAGCTGATATGTCCTTGCATGTTCTATTAACAGAGCAACTGGCAAAACTCGAATAGTTAAAACATGAGAGTTGAACTGGACAAAGGAGGTGATTACATTGAATGATTCAGTGGAACATTTCAAGCTCAAGCTGTCAAGCACCATGACAAGGCGATGAAGTAACATACTGCCCAGAGGGAGGACAAAATTTCCAGTTTACTTGGTTCACATCAACGAAATGTTTCTAATGAGAAAAAAAAAAAGAACACCAACAGTGTAATGATACAACACCATATGTACAGCGTAACAACTATGTCCCATGATACTCTCTGGGAGTAGCATTCTTCAGGAAACAAATGATTGGCTCTGAAAACTCGTAGGGGTCGGGAATGAATGATCATTTCTTCTCAAGAAACAACTCGGTGTGCACAACCCTCCCCCAAACAAATACACCTTCCACGGCAAAACTAAGAACACCCAATTGAATAGATTATACAGATGGAATAAATACACGTAACTAACACAAAACTAACCTTCCACTATTTTCAGCTCCCAGAAGTGGAAGTTACTTTGAAGCAGTCAATATTGCACAATTTGACCGACCTCATCATCCCTCCAAACCTGTCACATAATGAAATGCGTAAGTAAATAAGACACAAGCACGACAAGGATATATCTTGTACTAGCATAAATCCACATTAAACAGCAAAACAAACAGAACATATGTTAAGAGTATACAGACCGGTCAATGCTTTTCCGTGGCTTGTCAGGTTGATCCACACTAGCCCGCGGTTTGTCAGGATGATCTACACTCTTTCTGCTTTTATCCCTCCTATCTACGCTGCCCCTTGGTTTCTCCCGGCGGTCCGTGCTCCGCCTGTGATCAGTGCTTGACCTTGATTTTTCCCTCACATCCGTGCTGCTCCTTGAACTCTCCATACTTTCAGATCCTGTTTCGAGATCTGAAGGTCCTGAGCTTCCTGGAGATCCATATTTCGGTGGCGGTGACTTCTCTATGGCTGCGATGAACTTCTTTAGGTGCTTAATGTATTCGGGATAGAGTTCCAAATTACAATGGTTTCCCCCTTTAACCCACAGCGGCTCATACTTTACTTTGGAGAGTTCCCACAGTGCTCTCCCATGAGAACAGTCGACAACGTCATCAGCTGTACCCTGCAGATGAAACAGTTTTAGTGACATAAATAGGTTAGGAATACTTATATAGCTACACAGCAGTCATTCTTCCAAAAACACCATAATCAGAAATTATTAAATTTCTGTCTAAGGAAAAGATTGCAGCCTTCGAAAAAGGACATATAACTGGGTTGAACTTAACTCAATGTCTCAATCGCTTTACATGGGAATTTATTTATTGTATTATATCATGCCAAAAGAATATCTTTCGAACTTTAAGCAAGTGAATCAGTGAACTGGCTGTTGGACAAGTGAACCGGTAGCCTAGCCATTTTAGTCACAGGTCTAGTTTTTAAAACTGTGGTAAAAACAGCATACTTGAATATACTTAAAGAGAACAGAGAAAAATGTCATGTACTTGGTAATAATCAAATTTAAAGGCTCCATTCCATCCACATGAAAAACTAGGCCAAGGACAACTGTCATTAATGTCCTTTTTATAGAGGAGAGAACACTAAACAAAATTAAAATACAAATACACATGAATGTGACCACATGGAGTTTAACACCTTTAGGAAATTTTGCTGCCAGTAGGATACTCACATGGATTACTAAGACGGCACATTTTACCAATGGAACTTTATCAATGTTCTGCAAACAAATATAGAGATCAGATAAAGGAAAATATGAAAATTAAAAGAAAAGAAGCAATGTAATCACCTTATATATGTCAAACCAGTATGTATGTTTCACAGGATACATTACTCTCAAGCCAGACGAAATTGGGCTATGTAGAACAACTGCTCTCAAATTAGGCAAACGAGATGCCAAATCCAAAGTAGGACCACTGCCGACTGATTGACCATACAGAATAATGTTTTCCTCAGAGGCCCCATAAGTTTCTATGAGGCACCTATAAGCAGCCTCTATGTCTGAATATGTGTTCTGCTCACTTGGCTGCAGAATCAAATAGTAATAAATCAAATCAGCTAAACAAACCAATGATAGTTGAACCTCATAAAACAGAAAGCGGAGGGGAGGGGGGAGGAAAAGTACTTTCCTAGAAAAGATTGAGGCTATACCTTCCCAGATGATTGCCCATACCCAGAATAATCGTAACTGCAGAAAAGGAAAAAGAAGGTACTGCGTAAGTCTATGTTAAACCAGAATGGATACTAGGATCAATAAAAATTATGTGGCATTGACAGGATCATGACTGGTGATATATCAACTAGTATCAAATGGAAGTATACCCACAGAGCATAAAAACAAGTTGCCCGTATATATAAGAGATCTCCTCGAATTTTGCATAGCTATGTATATCAAGCATATTGTAGCTGCCATGTGTAAAAGCAACAGCTTGTCTGTTCTAAATATAAGGTCGAGCAAACAGCCGACAGATGGACCTTATGGAAAGGCAAAGTACATATCAAACTACTGCTAGGTTCAACCAGAAAAAAAAAAGACAAACTGGAATTAGAGCTATAAGAAAGAGATGAATGATGTTTAATACTCAATTGAAAAGAAAATGATTACTCAAATGAGGTAAATATGATACACAGTAGAACAATGTATTGCTCCACACCACAAGATTTGAAATTGGATGTGAAAATATAGACTACGCTACTCAATGTTTCTAACCATTAAGACCATCTATACTAAGGATGGCAGTGGGTATGGTACCCTCTTTAGTATAAAAAAAATGAACTAAGTTTTGACAAATCATCACTTTTTGATTAAACTAGTTCATTTATTTGAACTAGACTAAAATTGAGGGTACCCTAAAGGCTCCAAACTGCCATCTCTAATCTATACTCATGAAGAAGTCATTCCATGGCTAGCAAGAATCAGTTCAATACACTGCAGCATGGTGAAACAGCTCATCTGCCAGACTATCAATTATAAACAATAGTGACTGAATCAGGAATGTCCACTTCCAGCAACAAAAACCTGCCCCACTTGAATGGGTATATGGAACAAAAAAAAATAAACAAAAGGTCCTTCATTTATTAACTACCTACACCAAAACAGACGACAAAATCTAAACTTGGAATTGGGAAGCAAACAGATAACAGTTCTAACCAAAGTATGCCCAACTGAGATCTCTTTGCAAAGACCGAATTATCCATTAAAATGAGTAAAATAGAAGAACAAAGAATAAAATGTGAATTCAGTGTCTAAACATTTCCTAGCACATCATGGACTTCTGCGCGAACACTTATTTAGGATCGGAGGGAGTATATTTTTTCATTCCTATTGTACCCGCAGAATGTGAGTTCCAAACTTGGTTGGGTTTGATAAAAATTCCAGTTATAGAGTTGTCTGCAAACACTTATTTAGGACCGCAGGGAGTAATATTTTTGGAATAAATATATTATAACAATTGTGCAAGAATCTAGCCAAAAAGTGAAGTGAAAAAATATACTTCCTGCGTCCGGAAATAAGTTACTTGGATTTGTCTAGATTCACATGTATCTACACACTAAAGCCGAATCTAGACAAATGTGAGACACTTATTTTCAGACGGAGGAAGTATATAACATGTTCATTATTACACATCACCATAAAGTGTTAGCAGTTTAAGATCCCTAGATTATGGGAAACTGAATCTACAAGATGAGCCAAAAACTAGAATACAAATCCTTTTTCTTCATTTTCTGCAGGGCGAGAATTTTAGTATCGGTAAAAATAATATGAATGTGGCAAAGAGGTATCCAAAATATATATGGTGTGCCCAAAGCTGAAATCTTCCACACATTCTGGGGTCTGGGGATGGGAATTTCTAGGCAGCAATTCCCTTGCTTTTTTATGCAAAGAGGCTGATTTGAACCCAGTACCTCCAGGACACAAGTGAGATACCCTACCACTGCACCAGGCCCTCCCCTTCAAAGAGGTATCCAAAATGTTGACCAAAAATGGGGACCAAAACACATTCAGGTACAATTAATCTTCATCTCATAGAAACTGAACTGTGCAAGGTACAACCAGAAGATTCCCAATGAAACACTAGAATCCAAACGTTTCATTTTCCTTGCACAGATGCTAAATTTTCAAATGACTCAAGTGATGACAGTGACATAAAGAAGGTATTCCCAGCGCTAACTGGAACAATACACTAACCTCCAAAATTTCCATAAATCCTCAGAAATATTTGTTAGAAAAATAATATAGTAATTAACTTCAATCAAACCCACCTATTAGCCTAGCCTTCGGACCATGTAACGAGATTAAATGTCTCCACAGATATTCCCACAGGTTCAACAACTTCAGTCAAGTCACAAAAGTATCTAACGACCAATGCTACTTTCCATGAAGGCTTTGAATACAAAGCCAACTGCCAACACGAGCTTGAAGATTACACTTCCATTAATTCATACCTAGGACTTTCAGTAATGAAAAATGAGGAGCCAATGGAAATGGTCCCAAGTATAACAAATTTAAATGCTGATCCAAATTACAAAATAGGGGAGCCTCAGATGAATGATATGTGTGAATGTGTGAATGATTTGGCAAATAATGGTGACCAGAACACATTCCGATACAACTAAACTTCAGTCCTTACCAACTGAACTATTCAGCGTACAATCAGAAGATTCCAACGAAACACTCGAATCCAAACGTTTCTTTTTCCTTGCACAGAGCCTAGAATTTTCAAACGGCTCTAGCAATGACAACGACATAAAGCAGACATTCTGGCCACCAACTAGTTCAGCACACTAACGTCCAAACTTTCCAACCAGCCCTAAATCCTCTAATATTTTAAAATAATAATATCAACTTCAATCAATATGCCTATTAATTACCAAAACAAGCCTAGCCTTCGGACCAACTAACGAGCATCCACAGATATTCTCACTGGTTCAACAACTTCAGTCAAATCACAACAGTATCTACTAACAACTAGTGCTAGTACTTTCCATGAAGGCTTTGAATGCAAAACCAACAGCCAGCACGCACCTACACAATTAAACCTCCATCAATTTACCTAGGACCTGTACTAATACAAAATAAGGAGGGGTGCCACTGGTCCCAGGTACAAAATTTAAACCCCGGTGCAAAGTACTACGAAATAGGGGAGGCTCAGATGTTCCTACTGATCAAGTCCAAGATCCTAAACAAGCAAATCCAGACAGTCGAGTTCTACACTAAATCCAAGTCCTACAAGTGCGAGCTTAAGCGAGAATCAAGCAAAATGACGGCGTCGTATTCCATAACAAAATGTGACTATCACAATAAGGAGGATCTCTCTCTCCCGGCGAGGGGGGACGTCCGTACCCCATGAGGTTGACGTTGAGGTGTGAGCTGAGCTCGACGAAGAGCTCGTACATCTGGCCCAGGTCGGCCGCGTTGCCGTGGGAGTAGAGCAGCGTGAGGCGCGCCCCGGGCTGGCGCACGTACATGGCCACCACCTCCGTGCCGCGCTTCGTCGGCAGCCGCCGCGCCTCCACGCCGCCCCGCCGGGGCACCCCGCTCAGCTCCACCACCGCGCCGTCGGCGGCCGCGACCGCGGGGGAAGGAGGCGGCTCGACGCCGTAGGACGGCGGGGAGGGTGGGAAGAAGGCGAAGCGCGCCGCCACCGTCGAGGCGACGGCGCCCATCACCGGCCGCCGAGCGGGCGGGCGCGCGCTAGGGTTAGGGTTCGGGAGGTGGCGGAAGCCCGAGGAGGCGGCGGCGGAGGAGGGAGGGGAGATGCGTATGCGGCGAGTTCGGTATTTTTAATGGGGGCGGCTCCGTCTTCACGGAAGCTGCTGCGATCGGAGGGGAAAGGGGAACGGAGAGAGCGGCGAAGGTTGTTTGTTAACGTTCGGGTGGGGCCCTCCCCGGTCTACTGATTAGTGGCTAATGATCTGGTACCAGAGGAAGAGTCATCATTAAGCTCATCAGTGTTGGACTTGGATCACGTGTGTGTGCGTAGGTGATTAAATTTGAAAATGCGAAGGGCACCTCCCCGAATTTAAAAAAAAAACGAATCCATGGCTTGCAAAAATCACAAATCGAGTTATGAATGTGCCTAGTAGTGCACGTACAATTGTGATATCTTCTCAATGACACGTCTGACTATTGCTTACGTGGAGTAATAAAAAGGAAAAAAAGTTACTCCAGCTAAGAGCTGACATTTTCGTATCTAAGACAAGTCACCTTATTTCATTGTAAGAGGTGTTACATCTTCATAAGCGCAACCTCATCTGGCTCGCATATTTTGGACATTGATTTGATCCGAATCGATCCGTTTGTGGTGGCCCGTAGATTTCCTGAGACAGCTGTCTGGTCAGCAGGCTAGGTGCCACTACACTGAGTGAGCGATCTCATTTGTTGGCCACGTTGTCCAAGTAGCCGCCCCTAGGCGCTCTAGCTCCATTAATGGCGGTCGAGGCGTCTCCCGCCGCGTGCGCTATAGTTTTCCGATGTGCGCGCCACCGTTTCCTACACGCGATCCGTTTCCCACCCCGCCGCGTTGTTTCCCGCCCATGAGTCGCTGCTCCTATAAAGACCGAGGCCTCGGGAGCTAGATGACACCACAGCTGTAGCAGACATGGTTCGTCGTATTTCCACCCTACGTGCAGCTTAGCCGCTACTCACTTGTCCCTACAGCGAGCGCAGAAGAGGAGGGCGAGGTGGACTAGGAGGAAGAAGTAGAAGAGCATCCCATGCAGGAGCCGATGCCCGAGGAACAGACTGCCCTCTTCCAGTCCTTCTAGACAGCGCGGCATCGGGATTTAGAGGCCTTCGATGTGCCGATCGAGGCCTTCGTCGTCGAGATGTCGCGCACGACTACCGCCCTAGAAGAGCGCAACCGCATTTTCATAGAAGATGAGTGGCGGCGCTGGACATGCCAAGGGCGCCCGGCAGGCAGAAGAGACATGCTACCAGTAGGTGGCCCTTCTTGCCGCGCTGGAGGTGGAAGAGGCGCATTGCCGGCAGATTGTTCTCGATCCCACATATGGCAAGCGATCGGCTACGGGCGAACGCGACTAAGATTGTGGCGATCGACGAAGCCGCCGCAATGAGGGCCCAAGCGGAGGCGACCCCATCCACGACGAAAGCGTAGGTGGCCAGTACCCGACTCAATAAGCACAACCTAACCGCTAAGAGGCACCATCGAGCCAAGGAAGCCATGGTGGCATGACACACCAGGTGGCACGACGACGAGGTGGTCCACGAGGGCTAAGGGAGCTCTGGGCTTGGCCGGTGAGGGCCAAGAAAGCTGACACAACCGGTGAGGGCCAAGCTAGCTACGCAGATGGACGCGACTTTTTTAGTTGTAAAAATATTATCCCATGATGAATAAAAAATTATAAGGTGGCCTATGGGAGGACACATGCTGGTGTTTGGTAAGTAAAAATACCACGTGTCAATATCAGAAGTGATTTTAGACTATACTGTTATTGTAACATTATTAGATGTTTGGGGAGGCCAAATGCTAAAACTTGTCCATCTAAGCTTGTACCGGAAAATAATAATATTCACAGCTTGCTTGAAAGCTGGGGGTGGGTGTGGGTGGTGGTGGTGGGGGGGGGGGGGGGGGGGGGGGGGGGGGAAGGGGCGGCCTTGGCCCCCTGACATGTACATAACTCCGCCTATGACATTACATCACTCATTGCAAGTTGTTGTATATGTTTGCATATACTCTTTTTGTTTGAAAATATAAGATGGTTTAGCTCCATGAATCAAATATATCTAGACGCATTTTAGTACATATAATATTATTAGCTCTTTTTTAAAGAACAAAAAAAGAGAACGCTAAGACGTCTGCTTTAGCAACAAATCTTAATAAAGGTAATCAAAGCTATGATGCATGTGAAGCAACTTAATGCAGCGTAGAGATGTCACGCTATTGCTTTCGGAGGACATGCTGGCCTCGCTTAATTAGCTTTGTCAAAGAGCTAACGGTTGTCACTGACTCAGCTAAAATAATCAGCTGTCACTGACATGGCTCAACTCGTGCCTAAGAATAATTCTAGTAAGAGTAACATAGATGTTAACATGCATGCACCTAAGCAAAAATATCACATGCTTAGAGCTTTTAAGTGCAAAATGACTCCACAAATTATTGAATATGCTACTCTCCGTCTAAAAAAGAATGTCGAAGATTTGTCTAAATTCACATATAACTGTATACGCGTAACATGCAACCTCGTTGGGGATTTTAGAGGTGCCATATATCATTCGCCACTTGTGAACTCCCCAATGAGCCACTTGTGAACTCACCAAGGAGGTTGCATGTTATGGCGTCTCGAATGAGAAGAAAAATTAACATGCCTTGGAAGGTACTAATGCAGTCAGCTCTGTTAGTATATAGTGTAAAGCATAAGGCTAGTCATAGTGGGAGTAACTTGAGTAGTAACATAGTCCTACATGTATTGTCAACTAAGCATCTAGATGACATGGCATACAATTAAATGATAAGAGAAAGACTTATGGTAACTAGCTATGTTACAATAACATCACACATTTCAAGACAAAATAGGTCTATATTGCAATAAATAAGCTTTTGCATGACACCATACATATGTTATTTTCCACTATGAAGGTAGTAACTTAGACTAGTAACATACTCATGTTACTACTCTAAGTTACTCCCCGCTATGACTCTAAGACAAGGGGTTGCATGTTACCGCTGCAAATCTCATCGGAAATGCAAAGCTTCAGTTTATAATGTCGTCCGCTCCACATCTCAACATGGATCCAGCTAAGCCAGATGAAAAGAAAATGCAGGTCAAGTATCGCTTCAAGTGGTCCAGAATACCGAAGTTCAGCAGCAGAGCCTTCCACTTCACGTGTCAGTCGCCAGTTCAGATAAGGGGAGGTTGCACTTGAATGTTGGCTAGAGCCTTTGAATGGTCTGCAGAGTCCAACACCAGTTGAGAAATCAGGTACATCGATGATGGATATTTTGAACATATATATAGTTGCAGACTCAGGGATTCAGTCAGGGGCAGGTTACGTCTGATTTCATTCAGACAAGGTGGTCATGTCAAGAAGTCATGACAGTGTATCAGATGATGTTGATTCTGACCCTACTGAGTGCACATGTCACGAACTCAAGTGGATCAGTCTTCTGAGTCCATCCCGTGCACACCCAGATCAAGTAGAATCATGACAGCCAGCTCAGCCAAGCACCGTGCAGTTGAAACTTCAATCACATTTACACTGAAGAAATTCAGTGACAGAGGCTGCAACTTCATGTGTCAGTGATAAGTTGGATGAGGGGTGGTTGCACTTGAATGTTTGCTCGGGCACTTGAAGGATCTGCAGAGTCCAATGAGACTTGAAAAATTAGGTGTAGAATTGCTGAACAGCAATGATGAATGTTTTGAGAACATATATACTAGTTGCATATTCAGGGATTCAGATATCCAGTAAAGATCAGCTGTGTGGTCATGTCAAATCCAAGTCATGCATGGTAGTTAAACAAAGATCAGATAATTGATTCTAATCCGACTGAATGCACATGTGACAGACTCAAGTGGATCGGTCTTGTGAGTCCATCCCATGCGTACCCAGATCAAGAAGAGCCATGACTATTTTCACTCTCAGTCTCGGTACGTCCATGCTCTGCTCTGGTTTACTGAAGAGTGTAGTTAGGTTCTTTCAGAGAAAAAACTCTGGTGAACAAGTCTCACTCGCTACGGAAAATAGCCCATGGTACAACATTTTGCAAAGTAACCTAAGGTAGTACTCCCTCCGTCATAAAATAGATGTCGCAGGTTTGTCAAAATTTAGATGAATCTATATACTAAATAGTGACTAGATTCACCCAATTTTTGACAAATCTAAGATATCTATTTTGGGACGGAGGGAGTACAAGCTTTTGCAAATAAGATACTCACTCTGTCTAGAAATAAGTGACTTGGAGTTGTCTAGATTCGTATGTATCTGAACGTGTTTTAGTATATAGATACATACAAATCTAACAAATGCAAGTCACTTATTTCTGGACAGAGGGAGTACTAAGTCTTTTATTGACGCTCTTCTGTTTTCCAGTCCTCCTAAAGTTTAGATAGGAGATTGTGTTTCATAGAAATCAGAAGCAGAAGAGGCAGGGTTACCAGATCCTGACTAGGTTTAGCATGCAAGAAGATTTTACAGTCATGTGCCGTTGCAGCGTTGCTTTACCGATAAAAAAAAACTCTGTTGCTGAAACTCCATGGTGTTATTTCCTTAGGACAAGGACTGCACCATTAGCATGTGACAAAATAATTGTTCCACCAGCAAAGAGCTGTAGATTGATGTGGAGAGGAGGCCTTAACAAATTCACAGCTAGCTAGCTTAGCTAAATGCAAAATAAATTATTAGTCCAGGAGCATCATTTGGCCTGAACTCGTGGTTCTAGTCCCGCCATCCGTGATAACTTCGTCGTATCCACACTTTGATTGAGTTGTCGTCATGCGAGCAATTTACTCTAATTCAAACTCTCCTTTTTATAGTTTATGGCATTAGTCATAAAATAAGAACTCTACAAGACCTAGAAAAGTTCGTTAGGAATGTCTAATTCTGCTAAAATGCTACATCAACTTGGATTGTTGCTCAGATTTTAGATTCTGTTTGCTATGAATTAGAAGCAGAAAGAGAAAGAATTACCAGACCTTTTCTCAATTTAATTTGCAAATTTCGCTATACAAATCTCATTCTGAATGTTCATCCAGCTAAGCCAAATGAAAAAGAAAATGCAGGTCAAGTATCGCTTCAAGTGGTCCAGAATACCGAAGAAGTTCAGCGGCAGAGCCTTCAACTTCACGTGACAGTGGCCAGTTCAGATAACGGGATGCTGCACTTGAATGTTTGCTAGTGTCTTTGAAGGATCTGCAGATGAGAAATCAGGTACATCAATGAAGAGTGGGGTTCTAATTTGTTTGGGCACAATAGGAAAAGGAAAATGGAGCTCAAAGAAGAGTTGACTTCTATTGAGAATTTGGAGGAAGATGGTGAGCTTCCTTCTGATGTTAGTATGAGGAAATCTGTGATTTTAGTTGAATTAATGAAGTTGTATGCTGAGGAGGAGTCCCATTGGTATCAAAAAGCTCATGCTAGGTGGCTCCTGGAGGGAGATTCTAACACTAGCTATTTTCATAGGGTGGCAAATGGGAGAAAAAGGAAAAACTCTATTCTTTCCATGGCAAAAGATGATGTCAATATTGAGGGGACCGAGAACATTCTTAATCATGCTACTGAGTATTACAAGGATCTTTTTGGGCCTGCTCCTGGGAATTTATTTCCTATTAATTTTGATATGTGGGGACCTCATGAGAAACTTACTGAGGAAGACAATAATAAGCTTAAAAAACCTTTTTCTGAGGAAGAGATTAAACAGGCTCTTTTCTCTATGGCTAAAAATAAAGCTCCTGGTCCTGACAACATTCCCATTGAGTTTTATCAACATTGTTGGGACATTGTTAAGGATGACATCATGAGAATCTTTACTGCCTTTTATGCTGGTACCCTTGATGTTAAAAGATTGAACTATGGTACCATTACTTTGTTGCCTAAAATTTCTGAGGCTAATAAGATTAGTCAATATAGGCCTATCTGTCTTCTCAGATGCATTTACAAGCTTATCACTAAGACTCTTACCATTAGAGTTGAACCCCTGTTGGATAAGTTGATTAGTGTGAATCAAAATGCCTTTATGAAACAAAGGAGTATTGTGGATGGGATTATGTCTCTGCATGAGATTATGCATCATACTCATGTTAAAAAGCATGTGGGAATCATTCTGAAGTTGGACTTTGAAAAAGCTTTTGACAAAGTAAACTGGAATTTTTTGGTGGAGTGTCATGAAGCTATGGGTTTTGACCTTTTCTGGAGAGATATGTTAAAGAAAATTCTCTATAATGGTATTGTCTCTATCAAGATAAATAATACCAATGGTCCTTATTTCCAGAGTGCCAAAGGGGTAAGGCAAGGTGACCCCCTGTCTCCTTTTCTGTTTAATTCTGCTGTTCAATGCTTAACTAAGATGGTTCTTGAGGCTCAAAAAAATGGACTGTTATTGGGTTTGGCTCCTGATCTGATTGATAATGGTGTTGCTATTATGCAATATGCTGATGACACTTTTCTGTGTCTGTCCCATGATCATGAGAAAGCTCTGAATCTTAAATTGCTTCTTTATTTGTTCGAACTCATGTCTGGTTTGAAAATCAATTACCAGAAGAGTGAGGTTTTCACTATTGGGGGTGATAATGATGTTGCTGCTTTTTATTCTGACATGTTTGGGTGCAAAGTGAGTCTGCTTCCTATGAAATATTTGGGGGTTCCTGTTACCTTTCGAGCTCTTAAAAATTCTGATCTAGATTTTGTGGATGCTAAATTTGTGGTCAAGTTGGATGCTTGGATTGGGGGTTCTACTTCTTCTGGTGGCAGGTTAACTTTGGTGAATGCCTGTTTATCTAGTATTCCTTCTTATGTGATGAGCCTCTTCCTTCTAAACAAAAATTTCATTGCTAAGTTGGATAAACACAGATGTAGATTTTTTTGGCATGGGAAAAAAATCAAGAAAGGCTATTACATGGTGGCTTGGAAAAGAATTTGTAGGTCCAAAATGAAAGGTGGTCTGGGGGTTAAGAATTTAAGAAGGCAAAACATCAGTCTCCTGTGTAAATGGTGGTGGAAGTTGGATACTTCTGATGGCCTATGGCAAAAACTGGTTAAAGCTAAGTATCTTAAGAGGCATAGTGTTGTCACTGTGGTGGAAAAAAGTACTGATTCCCCTTGTTGGAAGTCTCTTTTAAGGATTAGGAAGAATTATTTGGCTGGAAGGAAAATCTCCTTGGGTAATGGTAATATAACTAGATTGTGGGTTGATCCTATTGATGGAAATATACCTTTTGCTGAGCAGTTTCCTAGTCTGTTTGATATTTGTCAGGATCAAAATATTACCATCAAGAAATGTGTTGAGATGGACTTTGCAATTCCTTTTAGGAGATCCCTTCGGGGTGTTATTTTAAGTCATTGGAATCATGTTTGTGGGGTTGTTAGATCCTTACAGCTCTCCCCTGATGATGATAAGGTTTACTGGGATTTTGCTGCAAGTAAAAAGTTTTCCACCAAATCTATGTATCAGTGGTTGGAGAGGAACCTTGCTGGCTCTAATAATAAATGGATTTGGAAAGCTAAACTCCCTCTTAAAATTCAAATCTTCATGTGGCAGATGTGTAGAGATGCTCTTCTCACTAGACAGAATATGAAAAAAAGGAACTGGCCTGGATCTCCTATTTGCTCCTTTTGCAATCAAGTGGAAACAAATGATCACTTGTTCTTCTCCTGCTCTGTGGCTAGAGTGGTTTGGGGGGTGTTGGGAACCGCCATGGGGACTAATCTGGTTCCTGATAATTTTTGGCAGGCCATGGCTTGGTTTCATTCTTTCCTCCCTCATCATGAAAAATTCTATGTGATCCTGATTGCTTCTTTGTGCTGGGCTATCTGGCTCACTCGTAATAGTCACTTTTGAAAATCACAAAATGCATTCTCCTAATGAGATTTCATTTTTTGCTGGTTCCTTACTCTTATATTGGGCAGGTTTACTCAAGGAGGATGACAAGGTGGTTCTTAACCAAGGGGCGTCCCAGTTGATGCATGTGGCGGCTCAGGTGTATTCCAGATCTGCATCCAGGGTTTCTCCTGTTCTGATGATCACAGGCGGTCCTTGATGCGTGTGGTTCTTCTTATCTTAAGCCGCTGTCGCTTCCTGAGGACTTATGTAGTTTATGCTCTCGTGCTTTTGCTGCTGAATGGTCGTGCTGCTGTGAAACTGAATATTTGTGGTACCAGGTTTTTGTCCTACAGTGGCGTCTCGATGGCGAGCGTTTACAGTAGGTTTCCTGGTACTGCACCAACTCGCTTTCGTTTCTCCTTCCCCTTTCCTTCTTTTGCTTGTAACAACAGACTTTGAACTTGGTTATTTCCGTTTAATGAAAATGGAAAGGGGTGAAAGCCCGGTTGGAAAAAAAAAGGTACATCAATGATGGATGTTTTGAACATGTATATTGTTACAGAGTCAGGGTGGTCATGTCAAATATATTAAATGATTTTGATTCTAATCCTACTGAGTGCACATGTCACAAACTCAAGTGGATCAGTCTTGTGCGCCCATCCTATGCATACCAAGATCAAGAAGAATCATGCCAGCCAAGCACCGTGTAGTTGCAAACTTCAATCACATTTACAATGAAGAAATTCAGTGACAGAGGCTGCAACTTCATGTGTCAGTTATCAGTTCTGATGAGGGGTGGTTGCACTTGAATGTTTGCTCGGGCACTTGAAGGATCTGCAGAGTCAAACGTGAGTTGAAAAATTAGGCGTAGAATTGCTGAACAGCAATGATGAATGTTTTGAGAACATATATACTAACTAGTTGCATATTCAGGGATTCAGACATTCAGTCAGGGTCAGCTGTGTGGTCATGTCAAATTCAAGTACCTGCATGTCAGTCAAACGAAGATCAGAGAATTTATTCTGATCCTACTGAATGCACATGTGACAGGCTCAAGTCCATCCCATGCATACCCAGATCCCTATTTTCACTGTCAGTGCTTCCATGCTGTGGTTTTACAGTGAAGTTCTTTCACAGAAAAAATTCTGGTTCACAAGTCTTACTAGCTACAGAAAATAGCCCATGGTACACCATTTTGCAAAATAAACTATGGTACCTATGGTAGTACAACCTTTTGCAAATAACATAAGTTAGCTACAGGTGCTCTTCTGTTTTCTCAGTCCCCCTTCTGAAATTCAGATATGAGATTGTGTTCCATAGAAATCAGAAGCAGAAGAGGCAGAGTTACCAGATCCTGATTAGGTTTAGCATGCAAAAAGATTTTACAGTTACGTAGCCGTTGCAGCGTCGCTTTACCGGTAAAAAAAACCCCGTTGTTGAAACTCCATGGTGTCATTTCCTTAGGACAAGGACTGCACCATTGGCATGTGACAAAATAGTTGTTTCGCCAGCTAAGCGCTGTATACTGATGTGGAGAGGAGGCCTTAACAATTCACAGCTAGCTAAAACCAAAAGCTAGCTGGCCAAATGCAGAATAAATTATTACTCCACGAGCATCATTTGGCATGAACTCGTGGTTCTAATCCCGCCATCTGTGTAAACTTTGTCTTATCCACACTTTTCATTGAGTCGTCGTCACGCGAGGAATTTCCTCCAACTCAAACTCTCCCTTTTATAGTTTATATGGCATAAGTCATCAAACAGGAACTCTACAAGTCCTAGAAAAGTTGGCCAGGAATGTCTAACTTGGATTGTTGCTTAATCTAGATTGTGTTTGATGTGAATTAGAAGCAGAAAGAGGAAGAGTTGCCAGACCCTGTCTCAATTTAATTTGCAAATGTCTCTATACAAGTTCTCATTCTGAATGTTCATACAGTCAAATTCCATAATGCCGTTTTCGTTTCTGGACATCATTTGACAAGTGGGAGAATAATTGTTTGTCCAAGTGACACAGGAAACCCGGATCATCTTTGCAGCTTACAGCAACTATTAAATGCTGCAGATTGATGTGGAGCACACGCCTTAAACACATCACAGTTAGCTTGTCAAGTGCAGAACAAATTACTACAGTATTATTAACGTAAACATCATTAGAGACCCTCTATGACTTGATCTCTGGATAACCCATGTCTTACTTGCCCAAACTTGTGGCTCTAAACCCGTCATCTGTGATTAATTAATCATATAGTACATACCTTGATTGAATCATCAGCATGCAAAGGGTTTCCTCGTAACCAAACTCTCCTCCTCATAGCTGACTGTATTTAGTCATAAACTAGGAACTCACCAACCATACATTAGGTTTCTATAAGAGTTCTACTACTAATTTGGTACTTGGGTACAACTTGTTAACCACTGAAAGATAAGTCTATCACAAGTAGGCATCCCAGGATTTTGTCACTGTACTCATTGGCTGGCTTGTACACTAGGAATCCCAACCAGAAAATGTTTTTTTTTCAAAAAGAAAAGAACAATGTTTCTTTCATGGGGACCTCACCCGAGAAGTTTGTTTGCAGCATACCTGTGTCCTGGGATGCCCAATTGGCTTTCTAGATTGCTGGGCACCTGACCTCTCAAGATGCAGAAAGATTCAGCTCATGGCTAGGTGCCCCTTGGTCACAGCAAAAGGCAAAAACAATTTGTGTGATGAATCATTGTTCTTATCTGAACTCTGTGTATAGTTCTATACATCTATCATCCAGTGAAAATATGCAGTGATACAGTTAGAATCCAATTTTGCATATGGGGACATGCTTGCCGGACACCTGTGCAAATATTTTTGGACACAACTTCAACATTCGCTGCTTCCATTATGCAAAGAAAATTGCAAGAGTTCAATCAAAAATTGCATTGTTGTAACATCTGATACCACAAAGCTACAGCTTCCACAGAAGTGAAGGATAACTTTATTTTTTAAATTGAATACTTAAGTTCAGATCCAAATGGAACATATTTAACTCAACTCAGACACAGACAACACTATACATTATTGTGCACCATGCTTTCTTTTCTGTCATAATAGACGAACACAGAAGATACATATATTTGGAGTGGCTCAATTCGACATTGAGCAGTTTATGTACAAAAAACCCGACAATTTCAATGGTCCAATTTTGTCATGTAACCAGTCTCAGCGCTGAGTTGCCGACGAAGAAATCATCTTCCTTCACAGCATCGCAGCAAACCATCTTCCTTCAAAGCAGCTGAATTTTGTAATATGAAACTTTGTTTGCTGCATCAGTGCCCCCATTGCTTTGAGCTTTGAATTCTGAAGTTCAGGCTATCTCCTTCTTACGGAAGATGTTCATTGCGTCACTGTATAGGGCGACAGAGTTTGAGAGAACAGCAAGCACGATCATGGTTACAGCCAAGATCTTGTCACGCTTGGTTGCGATTCCATAAGGATCCCTGGAAAAACAAAGCCAGGTTACGAATGTGTGAATATGAGAATGTTTGGCAAATAGGGAATATATACCTATCAGAAGCATTATCTAGGTACCTTAGTATGACCATGGCAGGAAATATGAAACCAATCAAGACGGCAGCTGTGGCGCCAGTAAACTGGAATGCGTCCCAAATGCTTGGTATGAAGATGGCAGCAGTATAAATAACCACCAGGAGTGAGATGGTGATGGTTGCAAATCTCTTGTTGTCATGAGAAATGTGCCTCGACGTGGGAAAAAGTAGTCCATCCAAGTTGAGCCTAAGGGCAAAGAAGACGATGGGAAAGACAAGCATGACGTGAGCAGCATAGCTCACTCTGACTACATCATTAAAGACAGAGCTGAATGGAATGCCAAGATCTGAATCAAAGTTGGCCAGCACATCATCCAGTGTGCCATCTCCAAAGAGAAGATAGGCAAAGAAACTTGTGGCAATGTAAACACTGGAGCAGAGAGCCAGTGATGTTCGCACGATCGGTTGAGTTTGTGTTCTATCTTCAAGCTCATTGTCAATGCTGTGAACTGTAGAATCACAAAAACATGAATTCAAAATCAACATGATTGAACAATGGCAATAATATTTGCGTACTGAAACAGCATACCGTTATAGTGGCAGATATATGCAGTGACAAGAACAGGAACAGCCGTAAAAAGCTTCCAAATAGAACTCAGACCATCTAATTCTGGGAAAAGCTTGGGCATCGCTACAGTTCCATCGATGAGCTTGATTATGGCAATCCCAGCAGTAATGACAACAAATATCACAGCTAGAGCCACTGATAGGGCAGATGTGTAGCTCAATGAATCTATAGAAAGTAACAAGATTAAAAATTAACATCATGCAGCTAATAATAGATAGCAAACATGGTGAAGACTAGTTATTTCATGATTTGCAAACATGAACGCATACCCAGACGCTTAAAGCTCACCAATGGAGCAAAGACAAGAAGAGTTGTCACAAGAAGAACAACAGCACGAGAATTCCACAGGTGAGCTCCAAACCAGCCCTCCAATAGGCCACGATGATGAACACCGTCTGACGTTGTTCCCGATAATACATCACCTATCAAAGTTTAATAACCAGTGTTACTCGCAGTTCATCATTTTTTTGGCAATTAGTTCATGAAGATATAACTGTTGAATTTGACTATTAAGGTACAAGATGTTACTTGAGGATGACAAACTGACTTCTGACTGTCTTTTGTTTCTTACAAAGTCGTTCAAATGATGCATTATTTCTTTGGAGAGACAGCTGGTAGTAAACAACTTGAAAAAGTACTTATCAAGAGCTCATGGATGATTTATTAAAGAAACCCAAGTCTAGCAACTAAGCAATGAACTTTAAAATATGCTTTAAATAAAATTTTGAAAATATAAAGAGAAAACAAGAGTACAAGTATTGAGCTTAGAATGAATGAGTGAATACCGATGATAATCATGTAAACAATCATCACACCGATGTTGTTTATAACCACAGAGGCCTGCAGCGCAATCCTCCCCCATTGCCCGTACGCCTCACCCATCAGCCACCCATACGATGTGATCTTTCCTTGGTGGCTGCACCTGACAAGCATGTCAATGGATGCCTCCGTGAGCAATGCCACAAAGATGATCATCAGAAGGCCAGGGATGAGGCCCAGCATCTTGATGCTGGCTGGCAAGGCCATGATTCCAGCACCAACGATGGTGGTCGAGAGATTGAAAACCGCTCCGGAGAATGAAGCTCCATTGAATTCATGGAACCCCTCCTCCTCCCCCTTGACCGGAAGAAGTGGCGTGGTCTCATCTCGTATTTCCTTGTGCGCAGTTTGCCGGTTCACATCTGGCGATGCGTTTCCAACCCCCATTTTCTATTTCGCTGTCCTGGAAAGAAAATATTTTCAGTCAACGATAATAGTATAACAGATTATTTTTATATGACTAAACCAATAGCTTCACGTTTCCTACTGAATACTAATGATAAGATGCATCTTGCTTTGACTTAGGCACGTGTTTATTTTGAATCCCATTTCTTGTGTATTTATAAATGTTCTGTTCAAACAAATGAAGCGCGTGTGCTGATCTACAACGGAACAAGTCAACTTTGATAACTAGCATTTCAAAGGCCAAATTCATAGTTCAGAGTATGCACGCCACACAGCAGAAGCAATCACCAAAAGGGCTAGATGATGAATTTAAGGAGTAGGATTCACTGGGACTAACACCAAGTTTAATCTAATGAACATCATGCAGATGAGGCGAAATCACATGGAGAAATGAACTCCAAACCATAAGATTCAAGCACAGCAAAGTCTGCTAAAAAAACTCTGTCCACCACAATCCAACTCCGACAGACAAACACAACCTATGGCAAAAATGTTCCTGCATAACCAAAGAAAGGCAGTCGATGCCAACCAGCACACACATCCAGCAACTGTCCTAAAAGCAACAATCTTTCCGCTATAACTCACACTCAGACTCCGTGACAGTGAACCCAGTATGCCAGCATCATCACAAAACCACAGCACGAGCACATGCCATTTCTCCATTCCAAGCAAGAATCATCCGATTTCCCCGCTCACAAGCAAAGCAAGATTATCCTCACCACGCAAGAACTCGCGGTGGAAGAAAAGGGGGGAAAAGGGCGTTACCTTTCCAACACCACCACAGATCTGAGACCAGGACCAATCAGAGGGCCGAGAAGAACTTGTGGCGGGGGAGGGGCCTCTCTCTCAGCCCGGCTCCAGCTCGCCGCGTTTTATAGCGGCGAGACGCGGAGCAGCCTCCAGGCAATCGATTAATGGATCGATCCAAACCCGTCGCTGTCACGCGTTATAATTTCCTCGCTCGCCTCCCCTACTGCTCGCTTGCTTGCCCCACTGTGGATCGCTTCGACGACGGGAGAGAGAAAAAAAAAAAGAAGGGAGAATCCGATCCGGGATCGCGTCGCTGTCTCGTGCTGCGAAGTCCTTGGAATATTGCGGGCGGGCGAGCCGGCGAGGTGGTGTCAGCTGATTGGATTTGGAGGGAGTTCCGTACTGCCCCTGGTCAAGTTGCTTGCCGGCTTCGCTCGTGTTTTGTTCGCCGGTGGGAATGGAGTGTGGAGCACCGTGAAAGCGTGGCTCACGCGGACGGACGGACGGACGGACGGCGGCGGCGCCGGAATCTCGTGTTACCGGTGGTGGCTCCCACCGCCCAGCGTGACAGTGCCAGCTTAACTAACTCTCTAAGAACTTCCCTACGCCACCGTCACTGTAAACCGGAATCAAGCGAGGGCACAACGGAATACGTATTATGACGCCGGAATACGTATTATGAAGGTGAAGACGTATAGTGCAATTCGCTAACGGCGTGACTCGTGGGTCTCGTGGGTCGTGAGGAGTGGGTGAGTCGAGCCAGTTGCCCAGCAACTCGAGACGGAGACGCCGCGCCTCACACGACGCGACCCGTCCCGTCGCGCGAGCCGCACCACGCCACCAACCCCACCCCTCCCTTCCCGTTCCCCTCCCCCTCCTCCGCCGCGACCCCGATGGCGGGGCTCGCCGCCGACGCGTTCTTCCTCGATATCGACGAGGACGGGGCGGGGGCGCTCGGCGAGGCCTCCTACCTCTCCTTCTCCGAGACCTTCGAGGAGGAGCACCACTTCACGCACTCCGACATCTCCCCCGACTTCGACATCGAAACCCTAACCCCCGACCCCGGCTCCCCCTTCTCCTTCGAGTCCGACCACGACCTCGCAGGCCTCTCCCCGCCCCGCTTCCAGATGCGCGACCTCTCCCCGCCCCGCTTCCAGATGCACGACCTCTCCCCGCCCCGCTCCCCGGCCTTCTGGGATTGCCTCGAGGAAGACCTGGCCGACGACCTCGCCGACGGTCTGGAGTGGGAGGAGATCCTTGACTCCACCAACGACACCGACGACGCCTCCGTCCCCAGGGCCGGCGGCGGCAGCGGCGGGAGCAGGGCGGGAGAAGCACCAGGGGGAGAGGCCGATGCCGACGTGTTCGGCTTCTTCAGCGAGCGGGACATTCTGGGCGTCATGGAGGGCATCGACAGCGGGGACGAGTCCATCTTCTCCGACGAGCCGCCGTTCGATTTCGGCGACCTCGACGACGAGGGCCAGGAGATCGACGACATGTTCCGGAGCGTGGGGTGGGAGGAGGTGATCCCGGGGACTCTCGATGAAGACGAGTTCGAGGTGCTGCCGGGGCACATGGTGGACGCCGCGGTGGGGGGCGCGCCGCCTGCTGCGCGTGCCGCGGTGGATCGCCTCCAGGTGGTGACCATCAGTGGGGAGGACGCCGCGCAGGGGTGTGCTGTGTGCAAGGACGGGATCGTGCGAGGGGAGGTTGCCACGCGGCTGCCGTGCGCCCACTTCTACCATGGGGCTTGCATTGGCCCGTGGCTCGCCATCCGTAATTCCTGCCCGGTGTGCCGTTACGAGCTGCCCACTGATGACCCCGAGTATGAGCAGCGCCGGGCAAGGCGGTGTTCTGCGGCACAGCTGGGTTCACCTATGCAGATGTGATCTTGGGTTGCTTGGTGGTATGTCTTGGTTGCAATTCCATGGAAGTTAAGTGAGAAACCTCACTCTCTGACTGCCCATTTAGGATTCTTGGAGGTCTATTTCTTTGGTTTTCATGTGTTGATGTAGCTGTTCTTGATTGGGAATTGGATGGTTGGAGCTTATGTACATATATTGTCCTGCTGCTTCAGTAATACTGAAAACGACTTTACTCACGCAATGCTTGTTTTATATGTATTGTTTGTGACAGATTCTTTCTTTTTTTTACTGGACTGCTGCTTTGCTTATTTGTATGAGTTACTGGCATCATAATATCAGAAACATCATTATTTAAATGTTACTCTTTTGTGCTAGAAATCTCAAATCTAGTCTGCTTTAATTAAACCTCATTGTTACTCTTCTGTACTGGATCTGATTCCTATGTGGTGAGTCTACTTATGTGAGCTTCTCTGCTGCACTATTAGTACTGTGGGTTCTAATTAGCACACAATACCAGTTTCTGCTAATCAGTAGCCATTATGTTGAATGTCAACATGGCCCTTCAAAATTTAAGACATGGTTCTTGATTCTTATCTGCAGCACCAAATAAACCATCAAATGTATGGTGCATATGGGAATACATTAATACAAACATGATGAGTAAACATCTTTTTCTAAAACATGGGTTGAAGCTTACTGTAATTGCTTACTGAAAATTGTGGAGAGTAAATGGCATGGGATTTGTTGCTGTTTTTTGTTGCATGAGTTACTGGCATCATAATATCAGAAAGATCATTATAGGTGTTACAGTTATGTGCTAGAAATCTCAATCTAGACTGCTTAAATTCTACCTCATTGTTACTCTTCTGTACTGGATGCAATAATTTCTATGTGGTGAGAATGCTTATTTAGCTTCTCCGGTGCACTATAACTACTGTAGGTACTGATTAGCACAACTGCTAAGCAGTAATTATTGTGCTGAAAGTCAACATGGCCCTTCAAAAATTTAAGACATGGTTATTGATTCTTATTTACTCATATATGTACATCACCAAGTAAATAAACCATCAAATGTATAGTACATCCGGGTGGGAAAAATCACTTTTTTTTACACTGGAGGGAAAATACACTTAGATACCTCTGCAGGAAACATGATGGATAAACATCTATTTTTAAAATATGGGTTGAAATTTAGTACTCCCTCCGACCCATATTACTTGTCGCAGAAATGGATGTACTCGGAGGGAGTACTAGTAATTGTTTACTGAGAATATGAAAACAAAATGGCATTGGATTTGTGTGAAGAAAAACATCTACTTGATTGTTTGGTATCAATTGACACCAACAAATTGCTTGTACGTTTATTTATTTGCCAGTTCTGCAATTATGTCTGTGCATGGTTAGCTAGTTTGATCCAGTTACTACTTGTATGCATCATGATTTTATCACACTCTGTTTTCTAGTCAGATTTGTTCCACTGTTTCCCCAAAATTTTCTGATTCTGCCCCTTGTGGTTAGTACAATTTCTTGCATGGTACAATAAGTAAGATGATTCCTCAAGAGGTCAACTTGGCTTTGCATGTTCTTTTGGATGGCTGGTCAACTATTAGGTTTCATCAGCGGCTAGTTTGAAGAAAGAACAACAACTTCTAGTTGTCAAGCAAGAAGAAAGGCAATGGCTAGTTGTTTTAAACTCAAAACAAATCCTAGTATGTTTTTCCTATCTTGCAATCCAAATGGCTTCTATTCTCCATTCCTGTGTTTTGGAATCCCATGTTATTGGTGGAGCATGACATCTCAATTCCTGTGACTTTCTTATCCCTGTATTTTTCCTATCTCGTGCTCCATAAGGGGTCTACATGTTCAGTATCAAATAAGCCATGACATGTATGTTGCATCTGGCAGGCAAAAAATTGCCAATCCACCTGCAGGAAACATCATGGTAAGACATCTTTTATTGGAATATCAGATGAAGCTTAGCAGAATTACTTCAGTAAAGAGAAGGTGTTTTTGTTTGTTATCTATTTATACCAACAAATGATTTGCATGGTCATTTATTTGCCTGGCATATCTTCTTCAGTGCTAGTGTGTGACGTTCATGGTGTGCTCCCTCTCAGTATTGAACTGAACCGTAAGGAAAAGTGGCCAGATAAATCACAGCACCACCGGAATTTATTTGCAAGATGTGGGATTTATCATCTATAGATGGTATTCAGTGCTTTCCATGGTCTTAACTGACTATCTATTGTTTATTATGCTGATGAAATTGCACAGGATTTACCTGTGATCTCAGTAGAAGTTGGTAAATGGGTCTGCTGAACGTGGACGAATGTTCCATGGCGCAAGTCCAGCCTGATCATGTCCTGCCCTGCTGTGAAGTGCCGGTTAGAGCATCTCCACTTGCATTCGACGTTTTTTTTTATCCGGACTGCGAAAAATCATCCAGTCCCGTTTTCATGTGCCCATTTTTTGCCGGATTTGGCCTGTTTTATATCCGGATTTCCAGGCTGAACCCGGGGCGCTGGATGAAACGAAAAGAGTGGGCCAACCCTGTCGACGACACAAGGCTGAGCTCCTGCCTTTCTTCTTCCCCCTTGCCGCCATGTCGTTGCTGGCCTAGGCCGAATTTGAGCTGAACTAGGCTGAACTATATCGGACTAGGTGAATTTGAGCCGAACTATGCCGAATTTAGGTGAAAAGTCGTTGATTTTGTCTTGTCTGAGAATCACGCCTTACATCCATCCTGTGCTATCGACCTGGAACGCTGAACGAGTGGAGGTGCTCTTACGCTTGCCTCGTTTGGCATGGCAGGAGAGGAGACCAGGTGTGCGACCTGTCATGACATTTGTCAATGCGTGTCAATTTTCACCCTGCTTTTGATGGTTCAGGCTACAGAATACACCAAGGCTGTTAGCAGCAGCAAGTGGCACTGATATATAACGAACTAAAGCCTGTTACAACACTGGAGCGCCTGGTTTGGCTGTTTTGCGCGCACGATTGTTCACTAGTGCTGCTGGCCCTGAAAGATGAAGCTTGGCACTTGGGTCGCCGCCATCTCCGTTTCATGGATATCGGAAGCATGTACTCCCTCCGTTTCAAAATATAAGATGTTTTAGGTTTGTGAAGAAAATGAATCTAGATTTGTTTTAGTATGTGATTCACTTAACTTTGGGATGAATCTACACACTAAAACAAGTCTAGATTCATTTTCTTCACAAATCTAAAACATCTTATATTTTGAAACGGAGGGAGTACCTTCTGAACCTCTGATGGACACTGTCGACCATGCCTGTCGACCGGGGCTTATTGCTTCCTGATGCAGCGAGTATCTAGGTTGGCTGCCGGTCTCCAGCCGCAGCCGTCGCCGGAGGAGAACAAGCATATGTAGCTGACGCCTCTCGCCGGACTCTGCCCCAGGGATGAACCCACTGAGCTGATCACCAAGACATGAACGATCTTGCAGCACACCAGATTAGCGTGGTAGAGAGTACACCGTATCATCAGTACTTACTCAGTACGAGTAGTAAAAAAAGTTCCCATGTCAAGATCCCGATTACATACAACGTAATAATAATCCAGCAATATATGTACACGCCCCTGACCCATGATTAATCTCCTCCTCGTCGTCATAGACGTCCTAGCACATGTTCAGTGATCGATCCTACGGTGTTGTCGCATCAGGAGCTTCGTCGCCCACGTCGCCTCCCTCTTCTTCACGGGTCTCCTCGGCGCCGGCGTCGGCAGCCATCTTCTCCCGCAGGCGGCTTGCCTCCTCCCTGAGCCGCGCGTTCTCCCGCGCCACCTGCGCGCACCTGGCCTCGGCGCGGTTCAGCTCCACGACGAGCCGCTGGTTGGCGGCACGGAGCTCCGCGGCGCACGCCGACAGCTCGTCCAGCTGCCTCCGCCGCCGCATCCGCGACCGCCGCGCCGACTCCCGGTTCGACGCTAGCCGCCTCGCCTTCCTCGTCTCGCTCACCGTGGCGCCACCGCCAGGAGACAAAGAGCTGCTGCAGGGCGGACGATGCTGACCGTCGCCGCTGCCGCCACCAGCGGCGCCGCCACCGCCCAGCAGCCCATGGAAGAGGTCTACGCCGACGACGCCTTGCGAGCTAGACGCGTGCTGCGGCTGCGGCGAGAAGCAGTAGGTCCCGAAACCTGCCATGCCGGCCGAGTGGTACGCCATGTCCTGCTGCATGATCGACCCTCGACCGATCGGCCGCCGCTGGAAACTCGCAATGCGGGGTAGGAGAAGACTGCTCACTGCTCAGTTGATCAGCAGCAGCGTATAAAAAGGCCCCTGATAAAGTTCCGGCCACTGGCACGGCCGATGCGGTCAGCAAACTGGCCACTGCGTCCGTCTTGCGCCTGAGATTGTTAATGTATCTCGCTGATTTTTCTGGGATCCGTCGTTGTCCATGGCTCGGTTGTGGTATTCTGTTACCATCGATCATCAAGATAGGTTTTATCCTTCTTCTTTCAGAGGTGTGGTGGTGTGGGGAGTTAAACCTGTCGATCGAGAAGTCGTGGCGCTTCCTCCTTTCCTGGGACAACTTTGTGATGAAGTATACATTGATGATTGAAGAAAACAAAATATAGAGGTTAAAGCAGTAAAGCATGTGTTCTTCAAATATCCTGCCGTTTCATGGAGTAGAGCCGAACTATTCTGCAGTCGTGGCGACTGCCAAAGCCTTCACGCCTTTTGCTTTGTATCCTTTTGCTTTGTATAGGATATAGCAGAATAAGAACACTGTATAGTGACACCGCAGAGTAGTATAAACAGGGCCAAGTGCCACTACCCAGCGGCCCAGCCGTTAGGGGCAGCTCCAATGGACCACAGCATTTCCGACACCGATTCGGTCCGTTGCAGGGTGGAGGACATGCCGTCCAGGGTGAGTCTGTTTGTGTCCCCAACGGCCCACCCAATTTGCGGCCCCCCCTTTGTCCGCCGGCGTTAACAAGCTTTAAGCTGATCGCCAATCAACGCTAATGGCGGCTGTCGTCCCTGAGCGATTCTGCCGCTAGAGCTTTCTTCCTGCCCGCCTCTCCCTTCCCGCTCTCTGTTCCTGCCTAGGACCTCCCAAGGTTATAAAAGGGTTGACTGTCAGGAAGGGGAGCACCAACCCCTTCGCCATGCCGAACAGCCGCCTCCCTGTGACCTGGGTTGACCTGAGCAAGTACGCCCTCGCGCCCTACCCCCTTCCCCTTCGGGCACCGGTGAGCAAAGCCCCTTTTGGGGGGATGACGAGGAGGCCAACGAGGAGGAGGAGGCCGTGGTGGAGGAGTGGGAGGCGGCGGAGGAGGAGAACGACGAAGACATTGGAGAGTGGGAGGACACCGTCCACGGAGGAGGCGCCGACCAGGACACGCATGCGATGATGTAGCCAAGCAGGCTGCCCGGGTCACCGCTGAGACCTCCATGGAGGAGGGGCACCAGCGGCAGGGTGCGCAGAGGAAGGAGGAGGACGCTGCCTTGGACCACCTCTCGTGGGCTGTCGGTACCGGGACGAGGGGTGGGGAGGGGGGGCGCCCTCCCTTCGCTCGCCGAAAGGAAGGTCGAGGTTGTGGCCTTCCGTGCGCAGGTGGTAGCCGCGGCACAACGGGAGGCGGTGGCGGCCGCGACCAAACGAGAGGCGACGGCGGCGCGCAACCGCACCAATGCAACGGCCGCAAGGACGAGGGAGGCGGAGACCCTCGCGCGCCACTGCAAGAGGCATGAAGCAAAGCCGATGGAGGCGGCCCGACGGGCGAGGGCGGCCTCTGGCTAGGACAGGCCGATCTACTTTAGAAAGTAGATTAAATTAGGGATTTGTAACCGAAGTATTTGTATTTCCAGTAAAAACAAATCCTTATAAATATTTGTGTGTATGACGCGTGGACCTGGCGGAAGCTTGGGAGGACACGCGAGCCGCCCGCTCCCACAACACGGCCCAAGTTTGAGCCACGGATGTGCCAAAACTGACCGCTCTGCGGGTCCAGCTCTATTTGCGGGTGGCCATTGGACCGTGCCATCGGTCCGTTCGGACTTGTTCAGACTCGTCCGGTCCTTTTGTGAGGGCCGTCGGAGTTGACCTTAGGACCCCACACTGTAAGGTTTGTGGCACTGTTTGGTCAATCCCTCCTCATGTAGAGACCTTTTTCGTGCTCTTGACACGATGTCTTTTGTTAGGTACTTAGGTTCACACAGATAGAACTAGCTTTAACCATACAATCTCTTGACACACATCATCAGAACGATAAATAGTGGCTGTACATGATCCACGCAGCAGCATGGATGTTTTTCTCAATGCACTGTGCTCCAGTATCATCATGAGTTCCACCAGGTTAGAAATGTTTAAATATTTTGTTACCACACCTCTTTCCATCGGCTTAGACTTTTGGATGAGTAGTTTGGTACTCCCTCCGTTTTAAAATATAAGATGTTTTAGGTTTGTGAAGAAAACGAATCTAACTATTTTTAGTGTGTAGATTTATCCTAAAGTTGAGTAAACCTACATACTAAAACAAGTCTAGATTCATCTTCTTCACAAACCTAAAACATCTTATATTTTGAAACGGAGGGAGTACATGTAAATTGAGTTGGCATGAAGACATGAGTTCTGTTGCTGCAATATATTGTTGCGACTGCCAAAGCCTTGAGACCTTTTACTTTGTACAGGATATGGCAGAATAAGAACACTGTACAGGGAAACCGAAGAGTAGTACTTTCTTCGTTTTAAAATATAAGATGTTTTAGGTTTGGAAAAAAATATATTTAAACTATTTTTTAGTGTATAGATTCATTTCAAAATTAAGTGTATCTACACAAAATGTCTAGATATATTTGCTTCACAAAACAAAAACATCTTATATTTTAAAACGGATCGAGTATAAACAGGGCCAAGTGCCAGTACCCAGCGGCCCAGAGTAGTATAAGAACACTGTGAGGTTTACGGCACTGTTTGGTCAATCCCTCCTCAGTCCTCACGTAGCTTTTTCGTGCTCTCGACACGATGTCTTTATGTTAGGTTCACAGAGAGAGCTAGCTTTAACTATGCAACCTCTTGACACACATCTTCAATCGTGATCAGATTGATAAATAATGGCTGTAGATGATCCACGCAGCAGCATGGATGTTTTCTCTCAAGGTACTGTCCAGTATCATCATGAGTTCCACCAGGTTAGAAATGTTGAAATATTTTGTTACCACACCTCATCGCATCAGCTTAGACTTTTGGATGAGTAGTTTGGTACATGTAAATTTAGTTGGCATGAGGACATGAGTTCTGTTGCTGCAATATATTCTCAAGAGATCCATCAGAGCGGGTCTTAATCTTACAGACCCACTTATACGTGATAGGACGAACACCGGGAGGGGGAGAAACAAGATCCCAGGTGCCAGTGCGCTCAAGCGCGGCAATCTCCTTAGCCATGGTGAAAGAACATGTGGACCCCCAATGTGTGGTTTTAGTAATTAATGACAATCTATATGGACTAATGCTTGTATCAAGTTGTACTTGTAGGAATTGTCCATAGACAATGCTTGAACCATATGTTGGCTTCATGGTTTGGAGAAGAAGAAAGTGAAGAGGATCAAGTGGTGACCAAGGTGTTCAAAGAGTGATCCACAGATTGGTCATGTGAGAGTTAAACCTATGGTAATTATGTCTTGAAGAATAAGATGGATTAATATCTCTGGTGCACCTTCAAGGCATCAACATAATGAAGAAAAGAAGAAATGATGTGCAAGCTAAAGATGTGCAATATCTAGAAGATCTCATGGTTGAAGCTTTCCATCCTCGGTGATCATGGATCGATGAAGACAAGGTCAAAGTAAAGGTTTCCCCATGTTGTATGGGGGAGTAACTTGCAAGTATTCATCAAGAAAGTGCGTACAAGAGCAATCAAGAAAGGTGTTCTATCTTGAGAAGGACAAGACCGTCTACATCATAATCAAGTGGAATATGTGCAAGGCAAAGGTATGATCTTGATAGGGTTTCTCTCTTACCGGTCTCGGGATGTTAGTTGGGGAGACCAGTTTATAGGATAGACAACCGTACTATCAAGAGGGGCTCTCAAGTGAGTAACTCGATCATATCTTTCAGAGAGAGCTCAAACCTTTGCATACTTTGCATCATCCTTTCTTGGTTGTTATTTGGATCTTATCCATGTGAGGTTCTAGAGCTTGTGGAAATATTCATAACAAGCCCTAGTTCATCAAAAACGGATTTCCCCTTTATATCTTATTGCGTTTTTGATCTTTGAGGTTTTCCGGTTTCTCACCAAGAGAGGTATCTCACTTTATAATACATGAAATTTTCTCCCTTGGTGGTATCCAATATTTTCACTTTTTGTTGGGTACCTCTTGTTGTCCTCTTTCCAACAAAATTGATTTCGGGTCAATCGGAGTTTCCAAACTCTAGATATCGCCATTTGAAGTTTGCCTCTTATTTGGTCCAGACCGGAGTCTCCGGTCTGCATGGACCGGAGTCTCCGGTTTAGTCCAGAGTTTCCGGAACTGTCTCCGGTGGTGACTTCAGAATCAGGGCTGGGACATACTGTATGGGGGTCCGGAGCCAGGTCCGGAGGTTACTCCGGAGTCTCCGGTGTTGGCTCAGTTCGGAGTCTCCGGTGTTGGAAGACCGGAGTCTCCGGTCTTGTTGGGTCAGGGATGGCCCAGGTCATTCAGATGGGTGGTCCGGAGGCTTGCCCGGAGGTTGGGCCGGAATCTCCGGTGTAGACCGGAGTCTCCGGTCTGACTTTTCCCCAACGGGCAGAAAACGGTCAGAAATCTGTGGGCCTATAAAAAGGGGCCCTTCTTCCCCAATGCAACCTCTCAAGTTTTACAGGCTTTCTCATCCATTCTTGACCCTCTTGAGCTTGCTCCCCCTTCAATCCCTCCCTTGATTCTTGCATATACTTTAGGGATTTGAAAGAGGAGATCTAGATCTACAATCCCACCAATCCATCTCTCCTCTAAGTGAGGGGAACATCTTGGGATCTAGATCTTGGAGTCTTTGTGGATTTCCTCCATTGTTCTTCCTCTCTTATTCCCCCACAAGCTTTTGTAGCTTTGGTGGAATTTGGGAGAGAAGGATTTGAGCACTACTTGTGTTCTTGCCATTGCATTTGGTGCATCGGTTTGAGTTCTCCCCGGAGGATTTGGTGAGTGAAAGTTGAGAAGCTTTTTACTCTTGGGTTCTTGGAACCATAGACGGTGTGTTGGTGTTGCAGGTTGTGGCCTTGGTGGCATTGTGGCCTTGGTGGCGTTTGTTGGGAGCCTCCAATTAAGTTGTGGAGAAGTGCCCCAACCTTGTGAGAGGTTCTGGTTGCCACCGACAAGTGCACCGATAGTGGAAGCATGGACCGATCCCATTGGGGTGAGATTCACCGGAGAATAAGGGAGGCCTTTTGTGGCGTTGGTGGTTTGATACCACTCCCTCTCCAAACGAGACGTACTCCATGTTGGGAGGAACTCGGTAAAATATCGGTGTCCCCGCGTGCCTCGGTTATCTCTATACCCGAGCTCTTTACTTATGCACTTTACATTGTGATAGCCTCCGTGCTTGAAGTGATATATATCTTGCTATCACTTTGTTGCTTGTATTGCTTAGCATAAGTTGTTGGTGCACACAGGTGAACCTTAGTTGTTCTAGGTTGTTCTTAACAAAGTAAACGCTAGTTTTATTCCGCCTTTGTTGAGCCACTCTAGGAAAAGTTTTAATCGCCTATTCACCCCCCCCTTCTAGGCGACATCCGTATCCTTTCACATGGCCAGCTGCCATTCAGGATGATGCTCAGCATCCCGATAAGAAGTCGGATCGAAGGCAACAGAAAGACCATACTGACTAGGAGAGTAACGGTTGGGGGCACGACGCTGACGAACAGGACGAGTAGAGGGAAGATCATCAGAGGAAGATGACTCAGGAGACGATGATGAAGAAGAAGAAATAACAGAGGAAGACTCCGGAGAACGAGAACTAGGAGAACTAGACAGAGCAGAGGAGGACGATGTCGAAGAAGAGACGTCAGGGGGAGGAGATCCTGAAGAAGACACAATAGGAGTAGAAGGAGGTGTGTCAGGAAAGAGAAGAAAAGAGATATCTTCCACTGGGTAAGTACCAGCGGTGGGACGAGGATAGAAAGGACGCGTCTCATCAAAAGTAACATCACGAGAGATACGCATCCGACGACCAACGGGGTCCCAACAGTGATAGCCCTTATGCTCATCACTGTATCCAAGGAAGACACACTCAACGGACTGAGCGGTCAGTTTGGTGCGTTCGCGAGGAACAAGGAGAACATAGCAAACACAACCAAACAAGCGAAGCATGGAGTAGTCTGGAGACTGTCCAGATAGGCGCTCAAGAGGGATACCACCCTGCAAGGCGGCAGAAGGCTGAATATTGATGAGGTAAGCCAATGTAGCGACAGCCTCAACCCAGAAATGCGGCGGGAGAGAAGAAGCAATCATCATGGCACGAGTGGTCTCAAGAAGATGGCGATGCTTACGCTCAGCAACGCCATTCTGGGCATGTGCGCCAGGACAGGAGAACTGAGCAAGGGTGCCCTGCTCAGCAAGAACACCTCGCAACATCTGGGAGATATACTCACCAGCAGAATCAGCACGAAAAACGCGAATGGGGGTAGAATACTGAGTATGGACCATGGCCGCAAAACGCTGATATATGGAAAGCACTTCACTGCGAGAGCGCATAAAATACAACCAAGTGTACCGAGAAAAATCATCGATGAATAAAATATAGTAGCGATGGCCCCCTTTCGAAGCGAAAGGAGACGGACCCCAAACATCGGAATGAACTAAATCAAAAGGTCGCTGAGATACATACGCGCTAGTAGGATAGGGAAGCTGAATCTGTTTACCCAACCTACAACCCTGACAATGCAAAGACCCGTCTCCTGAGACAGACCCCAGAAGACCACGATGAACTAATGACGACAGGCGAGAGTCACAGAGGTGACCAAGACGATGATGCCACTGCTGAAAGGAGCTGGTAGTAGAGGCGACGACCGGAGAAGAACTGGCAGATGAAGTGGCAGCGGAAGGAACACGAAGCCAGTCTAACTCCCCAAGTCCTGAAGAGTCACGACTGCGAGGGCCAACTCCAACCAGGGCCTGTGTGCAACGGTCATGGACAACACAAGAATCAGCATCAAGAATGACGCGACAACCAGAGTCAGTAAGCTGGCTAGCAGAGAACAGATTCATCTTAAGAAGAGGAACATGAGAAATATCAGGAACAAAAAAAGAAGTAGAAAGGGTGCCCCGACTAGAAACAGGAAGAGAGGTACCATCAGCCGTGAAAACACAGACAGGAGAAGGGAGAGAACGAAGAGCGGACAGAAAAGAAGACTCAGAGGTCATATGAAAAGAAGCTCCAGAATCCAGATACCATGGGGACGTACCTGACTGTGTAGAAGGTGGTGGTCGCACAGTGCCTGAAGAATCAGTCACAGAACCAGCAGTGCCTGTCGAAGAAGAGCCTGTAGCAGCAAGCAGACCGCGAAGACTCCTGATAATGTCCTAATCAGAGAGAGCAACTGTTGTAGATCCGGAAGGATCCGACTGCCCACGAGCCTGGTGCTGCTGACGTAAACTGGGATCCCATGTATAACAGGTGGCCCAAGTGTGGCCATCCTTGTTACAGTAAGAGCAGTGACGAAGAGAACCACGGCGACCCTGACCACGAGCCTGCTGGTGTTGACTCTGACCCTGAGACTGCTGGTGCTGACTCTGACCCTGACCTGGAGGAGTGGGTAGTATCGGCGGCGGCACAGACGACCGCGGCTGAGTCGAGGGAGCAGACGGCATAGGAGAACCACGAGTAGCAAGCGCAGATGGAACCGCAAGAAGACCAGCACCACGTAGACGGGTCTCCTAAACCCAAAGCTCAGACAACACCTCAGAGAGCGGAACACGACCATGAGCATTCAGCTGAGCACGCTGGGGCTCAAACTCCTGACGGAGCCGAGATAGAAACTCATAGATGCGGTGTAACTCCAAATCCGAGCGCACAATCTGGCAGCACGAGCATGTGCCACAAACAGCAGTACGGAGAGAATCAAGATGACGCCAGATAGCAGCACTCTAAGTATAAAACTCATCAATAGTGGAATCACCCTGCTGAAGAGCATGCTCCTGACGAACCACAGACAGGTAAAGAGCATCCCCAGACGGCTGATAGCGCTGACGAAGATGTGCCCACTAAGCGGCAACAGTAGGGAGACTCATGAACTCAGCAACATACTGGGGCAGAACACTGGAGGTGAGAACAACAGCAGCACGAGCATCCTCATCGACCCACTGAGTGTAGGCAGTCAGAGCGTGACGATAGACCTCGAGATCAGAAGAGTACTGCTTGAACTTCAGGTCATAAGCAGCAGCAACACTATCATCGCAGCATCCTTGGCCTCCTGAGAAGTATCAGTGCCGAGGACAATCGGCGTCGGCGGAAGAGGAGCCACAGGAGCAGGGGGGGCACGTCGGACAGGAGACCTCGCCAGAGAGCACACCCCAAAGACGGAGACCGCGCATGTGAACGCTCATAAAGGCAGCGAAATCAGGATAATTCGTGCCATCAAAGATCACCGGGCAGCGAGGAATCGCAACATAACCCGAGGAAGAAGACATATCTCTCTCACTTTTTTTTGACTAGATCTGACTAGAAGTCAACTCTCGCAAACCAGCAATCTCCGGCCAATTCCGCCTAGAACAGGACACCACCGGTGATCTGAACACTGAAACAAGGTAGATCGGGGCGGCGCGAACCTATTCCGGGGAAAACCGAGACCGAAACAGGCGAGAGGCAGCCGACGTAGGCGGCCAGCAGACTTGGGCGAGAGGCAGACTCGGGCGAGAGTGAGCTCGTCGAGCAGAGGCGGGTCCCGCGGGGACGTGGGCATGCGGAGTGTCCCAAGGCGGTGTCGAGGTTCTGCCTGGCGTGAGCAGAGGCGGGCGGGGTCGGGGTCTCGTGGGAGACGGGCGACGGGACAGGGCAAGTTGGCGAGTTGGCAACGGGCGACGGGACCCGACGGATCTGGCGATGGGCGACGGGACCTGAAGTAGAGGCGGGTCCCGCAGGAGTTGGCGTGAGCACAAAAGGCAGCCCGACGAGAGTTGTTGAAGAAGAATTCCAATCTGAAACGGATCTCGATCGGGACACAGATTGGTCCAGATCTGAACCGATCCAGATCTGAACCGATCCAGATCTGAAAAGGAGCAAAACGGGCGGCGACCGGCGGCGACGACGACGGCAAGGCTGGCGGCGACAGGGACGGTGGCGGCCGACGAAGTTGCGAGAAAGAGGACGTGGCTAACGAGGCTCTGATACCATGTCAAGCTTCATGCACTAGCCAACGCAACCAAAAGTCCGAACTGATGGAAAGGGCTAGTGCAATCCACTTATACACTTCAACACCCCTCTCACGTGTGACGGGGAGAAGTCAGCACGTGCAACCGGAAGAGAGCGACAGCGCGCAAAACTCATGTATGACTTAAGAGGCCTATACGTGGACACAGAGTGGTCAACAACAATTTTAGGATAAATTGCGACAGCGAGGACTCGAATTCGAGACCTTAGGCTCTGATACCATGTTAGGAATAGACAATTTGTATTCCTCTGGGGGCCAAAGGCCACAATATATAATACAGATACATGCGTGAATATGCAGGAAGCCCCCTAATATATGGAAAAACTACAATACAAATATATAATCACAACTTCTCAATTCCTATAAGGTAAGCCAACTGAGAGTTGTTGGTATGAGTACACTATATTTTATTATCAGATTATCTATGGTACTTTCCAATCTCTCACTTGCCTAAACATTTTTTGACAGGTCCTAGTATGATGTCTCTGCGCTAATTAAGCTAACCAAAATTCTCTTGCTTTTCAAGATCGTGCTGTTCAATAATATGAGGTCTTGCTATAGTTAGAGTTAACATGACATTTAACTTGTTAAAAGATACGGAATAACATCTTTGCATTATATCATATTGTCATTAGGTTTTAGGTCCTCTAGCTAGGGTTACTTACTTCATGCTTCTCGAGCTTTAATTTGCTTACCTACTAATGCATTAGTGGCTATAATTAATTGTTCCAGTTTGGTCTATCACATTCTAGGAGCTAAGACAATTGGGCATGCCTAAAAGCAGAAACTCATGGAGACACAAAAAGTTTAGGGTGGTCAGGATATGTCTAAAGCAGAGTTTGCTAATCAGACTGCAATAACTGTTTGTGGCGACGCTTGTTGACTATCAACCTCCTAATTAATCTATTTAAGTGAAAGGTAAACACGACATGTCATGGTCTCAGCCACACTTTACTTAGCTTGCCATAAGCAACAAATGCCTCCTGATTTTTGCGCTTCCAAGAAATTTAGCTCTAAATACCTGTCATTTTCTTTGTTACGAGATTGTGCAATTTCCGGAAAGAGTACATGGCGGACACACTAACTTGCACTTTGCAATAAGACAAGTTAACCTGACTTCCTGTGTTTCTAATTTAGGTTTCTTCGTCGGTTTAGTAAGAGATCGCAACTGAACATTTTGTGCATTTTGCGTGACAAAATATGGGACATTTTCTTGATTTTTTACATTTTAAATGTTATGACATCAATCATCTGCAATCAGTCAGGCTAATATTTTTCTACTATGTAGTTGAGTAGCCTTTCAGTTATAAAAATGGAAGATATATGATCACGATTTGTGGGTATTATACCTTTTATCATCCACAATTTTAAGTGGCTTCAACTTTCAGTCCACCCATGGTTCCTTGTTACGTTGGCAAGATCAGCACACCAATGTGGGAAACGTCATCTTGCCAAAGCAAAGCGATGGAATGATTAAAAAACGTTTAGCTCCTCAAGATTACTAATTGGGGAAATTTAAAAGCGTAATGATCTATCAAGGATTGTGATAGGCAATCCGGTTATAGCATAACATGATAAGTATGGTGGTTAAAGCAGATCATTTTCAAAAGAAAGTTCATATCTTGCACATCTGAAGACGAAAGAAAAATCCATTGCGTACATTATAGTAGTGGTTTATATTGTAATAAAAATATGGCTCCTTTGATTCAAAGGAATTTCAAAAGAATTTCGGAGCATATAAAACCTCAGGTTTTTTTCTAGGAAGGACTTTGGAGAAAAAATTCATCCTCTCACGATGCTTTTGTTCCTCTGTTTTACAAGGCCACTTCGTTTTTTTTGCCAAACTTTGAGTAATATTTTGTTGAATAAACTTATCACATGGAGTATTTGAATCCTTATGTAGACTGTGGTTCTCAATGGACATGAATTGTACCACGGTGTAATATATTCTTCACTTCGATACATGATATTGTCATACGTTTAAGTGGATCCTTTGGTGTCATTTTCATGTCGATATCTACACATTCATATTATCAAGTACGAGGATGTAAGGGAATCGATTGGCTCCGTATGTTTCGGCCCCCACGCTCCTCTTGTGAGGGTGATACCGGCGGCGTTTGAAACTCAAACTCATGCTGCCCTCTCCTCCCTCCTCCCCCTCTTCCTATAGTCTGTAACATCCCAAGTTTTCAGAAATTGGGATTCCAAAAAAAACTCTTTTGCATTGCATCATGTTTAGCATGCAAAAGTCCCCATTTCAAAATTCTTTATTAAAAAGTATTTAAATTTTTGTTATTTTAATTTACCTATAAAGGTTCTTGCATAAGTTTTTTTTGTTTTTGTATTCTTGTGCACACGATTATGTTCCCTAGGTGTAATAAAATGATTTTCTGAATTTATAAAATTGTATAATTTGATTTGAATCAGTTTGGTGTTTTTTTTTGAAAAGATACAATACAAACCAGAAATTGAAAAAAAAGACCTAACTAACCCAATGGACCAAGCACAGGTTCCATGATTAATCTCCTCGTTCCCCTAAAAAAAGTTTAATCTCCTCCTCATCGTCGTCCTAGCACATGTTCAAGGATCGATCCTACGGTGTTGTCGTAGCAGCAGCTTGGTCGCCTCCCGCTTCTTCACGGGTCTCCTCGGCGCCGGTCGCGATTTTCTCCCGCAGGCGTCGCGCCTCTTCCCTGAGCCGCGCGTTCTCCCGCGCCACCTGGGCGCACCTGGCCTCGGCGCGGTTGAGCTCCACGACGAGCCGCTGGTTGGCGGTGCGGAGCTCCGCGGTGCACGCCGACAGCTCGTCCAGCTGCCTCCGCCGCCGCATCCGCGACCGCCGCGCCGACTCCCGGTTCGACGCCAGCCGCCTCGCCTTCCTCGTCTCGCTCATTGTGGCGCCACCGCCAGGCGAGGAAGAGCTGATGCAGGGCGAACGATGCTGACCGTTGCCGTCGCCACCAGCCGCGCCGCCGCTGCCCAGCAACCCGTGGAAGAGGTCTACGCCGAAGCAGACGCCGACGCCGACGCCTTGCGAGCTAGACGCGTGCTGCTGCTGCGGCGGCGCGTAGCAGTAGGCCCCGAGACCTGCCATGCCGGCCGAGTGGTACGCCATGTCCTGCTGCATGCTCGATCGGGGAAACTCGCGATGCGGGGTAGGACTGGAGAAGACTGCTCAGTAAGATCAGCGGTATATAAAAGGGCCCTAGTAAAGTTCCGGCCACCGGCACGGCTGATGCGGTCAGCAAACTGCGGCCACTGCGTCTGCGTCCGAGATTATTAATGCATCTCGTTGATTTTTCTGGGATCCGTCGTTGTCCATGGCTCGGTTGTGGTAGTTAGTTACCATGGATCGTCAAGATAGGTTCTATCCTTCTCCTTTCAGAAGTGTTCTCCCGGTGTGGTGTAGTGTGGGGAGTTAAAACCTGTCGATCGGGAAGTCGCGGGGATTCCTCCTTTCGTGGGAATTGATGAATTCATCGACCACCATGAACAAAACAAAATCCTTTTCTTGGTTGTAGAGGGTAAAGCAATAAAGCATTTTTTTCTCCAACCGGACTTTCATCTCTTTCCATTTATATTAAACGGAAATAACAAGGTCTTATGGAGTTTGAAGTTATTACAATCCAAAAGAAAGGGGGTAGAGAATATGAAAGCGAGTTGGTGCAGTATCAGGAAAACTACTGTCGACGCTCGCCATCGAAACACAACCGTAGGGAAAAAACCTGATACTACTACTAGAGCAAAACCACAAGGTATGACAGTCCATCAAAAGAAAGAGAATAAAACTGAGGAGGTCCAGGAAGAAGTCACCAAGAAGCATCAACACCACTTCAGAACTTTGCATCATGGGCCGGCGATCATCAAGAGAGGTTGTGTCCTGGAACTAGATCTTGAATAAACCCTCGCGGCAAATTACATCAACTGAGAAGCTCCTTGAGACATCATTTCTCTGTCATTCTCCTTCTGTAAACCTGTCCAATACAAAAGTAAAGAAACATCAAAAAAGGAAATTTCACTGGGTGAGTAAAGCCTATGGTTCTCAAAAGTAACTTTGTTACAAGTAAGCCAAATTGCCCAACAAAAGGAAGCAACTAAAACAACATAGAACTTCTCCTGATGAGGAAGAAAAGAATGAAACCAGGCCATAGCTTGCCAAAAGGTGTTAGGGACAAAACTAGTCCCCATGGCCACACCTAGAACCCCCCAAACAACTTTAGAGACAGAGCAAGTGAAGAAGAGGTGATCATTAGTTCAAACTTGATCACAGAAAGAACACAAAGGAGAGCCAGAGAACTTCCTTTGCTGCATATTATGTCTAGTGAGGAGAGCATCTCGACACAATTGCCACATGAAAATTTCGATTTTAAGGGGAAGTTTAGCTTTCCAAATCCATTTATTATTAGAGCTAGCAAGGTTCCTTTCAAGCCACATGTACATAGATTTAGTTGTGAATATTCCATTTGTATTCAAGGACCACTAAACATTATCATTTTCCAAGGAAAGGGGTAAAGATCTCACAATGCCACATATGTGAGCCCATTGAGAAAGCATGTGACCTCTAAGGGTTCTCTTAAAAGGTACCATAAAATCCATCTCAACACATTTTTTAATGGTAACATTTTGATCTTGGAAAATATCAAACAACATAGGAAAACACTCAGAAAAAGGTAAGTTTCCCCCAATAGAATCATTCCACAGACTAGTTAAATTTCCATTACCCAGGAAAATCTTCCTCCCAACCAAATAATTCTTTCTAATTCTGAGGAGAGCTTTCCATTAAGGAGAATCAGAAACCCTCTCCATAATAGTGACAACATCATGTTTCCTGAGGTATTTAGCCCTAACAATATGGTGCCAAAGGCCATCTCCTTTGTCAAGTTTCCACCACCATTTGCAAAGGAGACTGATATTTTTCTTTCTCAAATCTTTAACCCCTAGGCCACCCTTCTTTTTGGATCTACAAACTCTCTTCCAAGAAACCATATAATATCCTTTTAATGTTTTTTTCATGCCAAAAGAATCTATATATATGCTTGTCCAACTTGGCAATGAAGGTTTTATTTAGTGATACATCCAATTTGCATCACCATTCTATATCATAATTTGCCTCTATTCATTGATATATTTCATATTAAGAGGTGTTACTTATGTCTTTTCATCTGTTTTTGCATGTTGTATGATTCTTTGTGACACCCCCGGGATTAGGGATAGACAAATACCAGACCTCTGTCTCATATAAGCCTAACCTAAATCTCGAAAGCGTACAGAGAGAGAATTGATAACACAACAGTGACCCTATGACACAAAATTATCACAGGAAGCTTGTAACTGAGCGAAGAACCAAAATATTACAAGCAGAGATCACTGACCACAAACATCAAACAACGGAAGGCAAATTATGCTATTAAGTATAGCAAACTTAAAAAATGGCCTAAGAGGCCTGAAGCATAACGATGACGTCCAATCCATAGATCCCAGACTGCCGGCTGGGAACTCCAAACTACTCGTCGATGTTGATGTCGTGAGGAACTCATCTTCAATGGTAACACTTACTCTACTGCAAAAGTATCAACGAAACAAGGGTGAGTACAGGGTGTACTCCGCAAGACTTATGGCTGGTGGAGTTTTTTTTGCATAAAACCATCTTTGTTTTGTAAAACAAGAGGGAGAAGAATCTAGACTAATCAGAATATTTTAAAAGGGGATAAGAGAGCGGTAACACTAGCTTTGATCATCTTTTGATATCCACCGAATCATCATCAGCTGAACCTGTCTAGGATCACCCCCTCGAACCCTGAGGAAGTATCCTCAAGCACACATTACTTAACTGGCCAAGTTTTACGATTAGGTTCAAGTTTTCTATGATCTTCACATCCGTTCCCAAGTAGTCCATAACCACGGACGCGGCTTTTCGAAAAGATTAATAACCCTGCAGGGGTGTACAACTTTACCCACACGTACCAACCGATTCTTAATGCCAGTTAACATTAGCCCTCTTCCTGGGAAGGCCGGCAGAGAGTGATTGACCATGACCTTTACCTTGATTTCGCCGAGACCATGAGTCACGCACTAGGGAGATGCCGCTGTAACAGGTCGAGTCCTGAAGTCGGTCCCTAATGATGTGAACAGGGTTTGAGATTACGTATGCCGAGCATCTCCCATTCCCTGCCACGCTTACCTACCTGTATGAATGTACCTCCTTCACCTCCTTCGAGAAGAGCCAGAATGCATATGTCGAATGGCACGCCCGAACTATGTGACTCATGGAATCTACTAGGCAAGTTAGTTGGTCGAGGGGGTTTCCAGGCCCCCGTGTGGCTGTATGCTCATCTTGGTTCAAGAGGCAAGAACATCGGGTCCTAAGGGTGGCAAGTATGGGACTTCAAAAACCACAACCCACGTGGCCTCCCATACAAGCCTTAGCATGTTTATTATCCATCTCTGATCATACCACGCCATCCTGTCAAACTAGGTTCATCCGACCAGATGGATCAGTGGTAACAGCTAAGCATGGCTAAGCACAACAGATGTAATAGCTCTAGCAACGCTTCACAAGCTCAAACCCTAGTTATGCTAGGAGCAGCGGATCAGGGAATATAGGCTTTTAAAGGAAACATGCATCAGATAGGATTACTCTATCTATCGATAAAGACTTTAGATTCGTATGCACATGGCAAGAATGTAAATACTTTGAAATCATAGGATTATATCATGTGTGGGGCTTCGTTTGCCTTTGCCAGTTGATATCCGAAAAGCGGAGCTTCAGACATTTGGTACTTGACTTGGTTATAGTTGATCAAGTATTTGTCTTCGAGCTTCGACGGTGTTGATCTCGACCTTCGATGGTGTTGACCTTGATCTTCGATCTTGATCTCGTTATCGTATTCTACCGGAGGAGAACCAAATACCGGAAATAAAGGAAATAATCAACACATGGCATCGATGCAATGCTCAAACAAGGATGATGATATGAAAAGTTAAATTACATTGAAACAAACCCCTAAGGCATGCTTGACAAATTAATCGGGGTCCGAGGGGTGTAAACCCTAATTCAGAGAAATCCCGGATGTATATGAGAGGGGTACCTTTAGTTCTCTAATAAAACTTGTCATGTGAGTTGTTTAACAATGCATTATGATAGCTTAAAGAGGTAGAGCTCATTTTTCTGAACATTTTGATATATTATTTGTATTTTTCTGATTTAAAATGAATTAGTTATGATTTTTCCCAATTATAATTCATTTTAAATCATTTTTGGAATATTATAAAATAATTTACATTTTAGAATTACTTAAACATTTTTATTCATCAGAAACATTAATGAAAATACTTATTACACTTACAGGGTGGACCCACCTGTCAGGTAATTTCATTTACAGAAATAATTATAGAATACAATTACATAAATGATAAAAGAAAAAGAAAAAGCTTATTACACCACCTTGACGTCATGCTGCCGTCAGCAATAGAGCTCCTCTCAGGTCGGTCTTGCTCCCATCGATCTGATGCACGCGGGAACTGGTGGGTGGGCTGGTTGGAAAGAGGAGGTCGAGGGGGACCTAGTAGTGGCGGCGCCTCCCCTTTTTGGTCACCGAAGAATAGACAACGGCGAGCAACTGCATCGATCGACGGTGATTGGACGACACGGAGGCGATTGAGAGTGTGAGGGAGGAAGAGAAGAGGTGCCTGAGCACCAGAGGCTCACCAGGAGGCCGATGGTGGGGTCGACAAGGCCGGGAAAGGTCGGGGTCGCCGGCAATGTCGACGGCGAGCGGCGGACAGAGGCGGAGATGACAGGGTCGGTGGCGATGCTTCGCAGCGCCCGCGGTCGATTCTGTCGGGGAGAAGCTCCAGTGCGACGATACGAAGCCTCCTACACGCTCGGCTTGGCAAGGGGTGGCCGGATTCAATAGGGCGCCGGCGGGGTCTGCACCTAGGGTTTAGGCCATGGTGCAAGGGAGCGAGGGAGATGGAGAAGAGGGGGCCTAGGGTTCGTCGGTGCTGGCTAGGGGGTCTTGTAGGCGCTAGGATC
Source organism: Avena atlantica (assembly GCA_910589765.1). Classification (NCBI taxonomy): domain Eukaryota; kingdom Viridiplantae; phylum Streptophyta; class Magnoliopsida; order Poales; family Poaceae; genus Avena; species Avena atlantica. Next base: position 522,135,247 of record OU342739.1, on the reverse strand, counting down.
GTTGGTGGCGTGCATCTTGGCGCGGCCGCGGCCGCGGACGGCGGCGAGCACGCCACGGAGCTGCTTCCTCGTCGGGAACGAAGACGACGACGCAGACAGGTGGCTGAACCGGTACGAGGCCGAGGTGGGCTGCAAACGGGTCAGGTGGGCTGCAGGCTGTTGCGCTGAGCGGCAAGGAGGAGAGGGAGAGAAGATGGGCTCGGCCCAGAGAGAGTTAGGAATAGTTTTTATTTCCAAAACATTTATCTTTTTCTATTTTTCTGTTTTCTCTTTTTTAATTCAAATCCAAATCTGCTTTGAATAATTTCGAAACACAGAGACTTTTATAAAATATCTGAAAACACTAAGGGGCCCTTTATACTATTTGGGCTACAATTATTTTTGGGTTTCCAAAATATTTAAAACCAGTTAAATTGATTTTTATAGAAGAAGGGAGTTTATGTTTAGGGTTTTATTTCCCCTACTTGTTTAACAATTGCACATTTTTCTTTAGTTCAAAGGGATGCATGCAATGCTCATGATGCAAAAATCAATTCCTAATTAACATTTAATGAAACTAGGGTTGTTACAATTCTATCCCCCTTAAAAGAATCTCGACCCGAGATTCCTAGGTAGAAAGATAGAATGAACAGGGTTACACTAAGGTTCGACGATCTTCTAGAAGAGGTTGATCCATGCCACCATGATGAGTGTACGAAGCGCTTCATAATCTTCAAGCTGGCTGCTCACACTAAGGAAGAGAGAGAATGACACGGAACCACAAACTGAGTATCTCATAGTCAACTCATGGATAGATGTTTCGTGAACATCTCTAAAGCCAACAAACATAAAACACGTCAAGGTAACCGAGGAAACAAGAGGAGATGGTTTTCAAGGTGACAGATAACTAGTCTTCATAAGGATTGAGTCCGTGGATCTTGCAGAGGTTTTTGAAGCTTCTGAAGAAGAAAGCTTCCAACAGGAAGAACATGACCACAGACTTCGAAAGGTAAACCTCTACTAAACAACTTAAGTAGAGCTTTACATGTGAAAGGGATATATACCAACAAAACCAAGCTGTTGAACTACTTTTGACACAAAAGGGTCACTCTTTCGTTCAACAGAAGGCCAAGGCAGAAAGGTGTTTTGGTGGAGAGGACTCGTAAGAGTCACAAGGAACATGTAACAAGACAAACTATTGATTACCAAAATCATGGTCACTCTTCGAACATGTTTAAGAAAGTAGGAAGGAAACTCTTTACTCATCCAAGACTATCAAAGTCTTTGCCAGAGATTTTGATATATCTTTACACCACCAAGATGAATAGTTTAGAAGATTCCTGATGACACGAGAAGAAAGAAACTTCATTCTCAGACTCCAAGTACTTGGCATAACAAGATGCTTGCCATCATAAAAGTGTCTGGAGGATTGACCGAGAGAAATTTAGCAACTCTACTTTAAATATTCTCCTTGATATTTGAAACACCGGTAGTAGGCTACTGACAATCTTTAACCAGTCATCAAGTAAAGGTCAGACTTCGGTTACAGGAAACCATAAGCACAACTCCTATAATGAAATATAGAAGAGGCCTCATGAGGAGCGATTGTTATTGCTGATTCAAGGGAGTATGGCAATAGGTCTTCCGGCTGATTGTGCCAACCATTACATCAACCTTGCCGGATGTATAGAGAGATCTATGTCATAACCTTGAGGAACACCAACCATCATTGCTGCTTGAGATTCAGCTTTGGTTAAGTGGAGAGATACTTCAGACTCAGCATGTCCGAATAGAAAGGGTGCAACATTTACCACGGAGGTAAAGTCACTAGACTCTCAAGACACGGACTTCAATGTCAAGCTCTAAAAGATGAGCTAGATTGCGGAACCCATGTATTAGCAAGTTATCAAAAGATAATTGCACCTACATGGATTGTTTGCAATGAAACACAACTGAATCCTGTTCAGGAAACATTTATGAGGTTATCAAAGTTTTGTTGGACTTCTTATCTTCCATGACAAGTCAATCAGTGGCTTGGTGTGCTTGGAGGATCTTATAGAGATATGAAGGTATCAACCTACCATATCAAGAATTCTTTGCACATGCTTGACTAACTTGGATATGATTCCCGGGGAAACAAAGATAACGCTACTCGAATCCACGGCGACATCTTTCAACGTTTGCACGTGAATTGGAGAAGGTTACTTCTAACATCCAGAACACATACTTCGAGATAACACGAAGATGGTTCTCAAAAGTTTCCAACAGTAATGCCAAATGTTTCATACGAATCTCGTATATCATGGAGAAGATAAGGATGTCGTTGATGGGCTCAACAACAAACTTATTGAGACACTCCAAGAAGATGGACTCACATGTTGTATGAACAAGGCTTAGACATTGGTCAGACCAATGGACAAGAAGATGTACTTAAGTGAGGCATCACTAGTAGATACACCATCAAGATAGTCCGTGGGACTGAGTTTGATTTGACGATTGCCCAAATCAAATCAAAGGAGGGAAAATAACATATCCACGAAGGACATAATATCTTACTTCAACACGAACACAACTAGACATCCCTTGAAAGAGGAACAAAGTTGGATGGAACTTTTGTCTTTCAACTCTCCAAGTTGTTGTTTAAGATCAACCAACTAGTTCAGGGTATCCAGTATGGATCCTTGGAGAAAAGAGCAGTTCAGAGAACTTGCTTGCTCAAGAACTTGGCATCACGGTCATGTGGCAACATGGTGATACTTCTAGTAGACATCTAGAATATCACGAACCACCGATATGTCATAGAGCTCAAGAGGAAACTTGCTTGGTAAGGAAAGAGGACATAGTCGCAGAGGTTCTGCACAAGCCTAACTCTTTGACCGAAGAGAGTGCACTAGAATAACGAACTTGGTAGCACAATCATCCTTTGCTTAGTTATAGGGTTAACCATCACGCTAAGAATGACACAAATGTCCTTAAAGTTCAAAGCAATAAGAATTGCTAAGAATCTTAGGTGACCACATCATTACGCACACAAAAACTCAGAGGAAGGGTGGGTAATATGTGTAAGAGCATCACTTCATTAAGAGGGTCATGAAACTCAACACGACTTCTTGATATAAAGGACTGTGATACTCTAAGGTGGAACAGAACATAAACTAATCAATGCTTATTAATCTGCGGATTACAACACTTTGACCTGGTCCGAGAGATGACGAGGTACTGGGGTTTGTTTCTCCTGACATCTCGAAATGGTTTGTCATGACGGACCACAAGAGTATCTTGCATTGGAAGACACCAATGAAAAAAATTTACTGCTTGGCTACCAACTGGTAGACAAAGGTTAGAAAACAACAAGGAAAAAGGAACATGCTTAGGATAAAATCCCAAGATGTGGATGCACAAGTCAACAATCTTCCGAAGACCAATGCAGGAAGGGTTAAGGTGTGGCAGAGTCACGAGCATACCTGTGAGACTTTCGAGGAGAACTCTTGTCGTGATCTATTTGGTTTCATTAAAAAAAATATGCCGAAGCATGTGGTAGGGGAAGTCCTTTATCGTCAATGTTCAATAGCGACAATATCCACAATCTTGAAGGCTATACTAGAAGGTACTAGCCATCCTGAGGTAATGTGTGAACAGTAACGACAGGGGTCAACAAAATGGATCTTGGATTAAAGGTCAGCGTCATGTACAAGATTCACAACACCGGAATCCAGCACAATCGAGGATCTTAGGTTCAAGTCCAAGGGTTAAAACCCAAAGAAAGGAGTAACTACTACTTGAGTGACAAAGCGTACACTACAAGATAGCAATCACGAGGTAACTTTCAAGAGAAGAAACGACTTCTGAAGTACCCAAACAAATGAAAAGGAGACACACGAGGCAAAAGGAAACCTCGAAGCCTAGAACAGAACACTGTGAAACCATCAACAGGATGTTATGGACCCACAAATAGAGAGATTATGATAGAAAGAAATCTCTCATAAGAAAACAGAACAAAGGGAAACATGGAACACACACAACTGACTCTAGAGAACTTAACACTAGGTCAAATGGTTGAGAACCGGCATGCCTGAAAAGGCACCTAAGTTTTTGAAGGAAGAGACGAGATAACAAAACTTTTCCAAATCAATACAAGGTAAGATGACCCAGAGTTAGAGCGAAACTGGATAAGGAGAAAAAGAAGCATACCAGAGTTTTCGCACATAATTTTCATCTTTGAAAATAGTTTTCACAAGTACTAGACTCAACATCGACCAGTAGAAAGGTTTCCTACAGTCGGTACGGCACTGATACCAAAACCTGTGACACCCCCGGGATTAGGTATAGACAAATACCAGACCTCTGTCTGATATAAGCCTAACCTAAATCTCGAAAGCGTACAGAGAGAGAATTGATAACACAACAGTGACCCTACGACATAAAATTATTACAGCAAGCTCATAACTAAGCGAAGAACCAAAATATTACAAGCAGAGGTCACTGACCACAAACATCAAACAACAGAAGGCAAATTATGCTATTAAGTATAGCAAACTTAACAAATGGCCTAAGAGGCCTGAAGCATAACGATGACGTCCAATCCATAGATCCCAGACTGCCGGCTGGGAACTCCAAACTACTCGTCGATGTTGATGCCGTGAGGAACTCATCTTCAATGGTAACACTTACTCTGCTGCAAAAGTATCAACGAAACAAGGGTGAATACAGGGTGTACTCCGCAAGACTTATGGCTGGTGGAGTTGTTTTGCATAAAGCCATCTTTGTTTTGTAAAACAAGAGGGAGAAGAATTTCGACTAATCAGAATATTTTAAAAGGGGATAAGAGAGCGGTAACACTAGCTTTGATCATCTTTTGATATCCACCGAATCATCATCAGCTGAACCTGTCTAGGATCACCCCCTCGATCCCTGAGGAAGCATCCTCAAGCACACATTACTTAACTAGCCAAGTTTTACGATTAGGTTCAAGTTTTCTATGATCTTCAAGTCCGTTCCCAAGTTGTCCATAACCGCGGACGCGGCTTTTCGAAAATATTAATAACCCTGCAGGGGTGTACAACTTTACCCACACGTACCAACCGATTCTTAATGCCAGTTAACATTAGCCCTCTTCCTGGAAAGGCCGGCAGAGAGTGGTTGATCACGACCTTTACCTTGCTTTCGCCGAGACCATGGGTCACGCACTAGGGAGATGCTGCCGTAACAGGTCGAGTCCTGAAGTCGGTCCCCGATGATGTGAACAGGTTTTGAGATTACAGATGTCGGGCATCTCCCATTCCCTGCCACGCTTACCTACCTGTATGAATGCACCTCCTTCACCTCCTTCGAGAAGAGCCCGAATGCATATGTCGAATGGCACGCCCGAACTATGTGACTCATGGAATCTACTAGGCAAGTTAGTTGGTCAAGGGGGTTTCCAGGCCCCCGTGTGGCTGTACTCTCATCTTGGTTCAAGAGGCAAGAACATCGGGTCCTAAGGGTGGCAAGTATGGGACTTCAAAAACCACAACCCACGTGGCCTCCCATACAAGCCTTAGCATGTTTATTATCCATCTCTGATCATACCATGCCATCCTGTCAAACTAGGTTCATTCGCAGCTCTAATTCATCAACCAGATGGATCAGTGGTAACAGCTAAGCATGGCTAAGCACAACAGATGTAACAGCTCTAGCAACGCTTCACAAGCTCAAACCCTAGTTATGCTAGGAGCAACGGATCAGGGAATATAGGCTTTTAAAGGAAACATGCATCATATAGGATTACTCTATCTATCGATAAAGACTTTAGATTCGTATGCACATGGCAAGAATGTAAATACTTTGAAATCATAGGATTATATCATGTGTGGGGCTTCGTTTGCCTTTGCCAGTTGATATCCGAAAAGCGGAGCTTCAGACATCTGGTACTTGACTTGGTTATAGTTGATCAAGTATTTGTCTTCGAGCTTCGACGGTGTTGATCTCGACCTTCGATGGTGTTGACCTTGATCTTCGATCTTGATCTCGTTATCGTATTCTACCGGAGGAGAACCAAATACCGGAAATAAAGGAAACAATCAACACATGGCATCGATGCAATGCTCAAACAAGTATGATGATATGACAAGTTAAATTACATTGAAATAAACCCCTAAGGCATGCTTGACAAATTAATCGGGGTCCGAGGGGTGTAAACCCTAATTCAGAGAAATCCTGGATGTATATGAGAGGGGCACCTTTAGTTGTATAATAAAACTTGTCATGTGAGTTATTTAACAATGCATGATGATAGCTTATAGAGGTAGAGCTCATTTTTCTGAACATTTTGATATATTATTTGTATTTTTCTGATTTAAAATGAATTACTTATGATTTTTCCCAATTTTAATTCATTTTAAATCATTTTTGGAATATTATAAAATAATTTACATTTTAGAATTACTTAAACATTTTTATTAATCAGAAACATTTCTGAAAATACTTATTACACTTACAGGGTGGACCCACCTGTCAGATAATTTTAGAATACAATTACATAAATGATAAAAGAAAAAGAAAAAGATTACATAATACAATTACAGAAATAATTATAGAATAATATTACAGAAATGATAAAAGAAAAAGATTATTGCACCACGCTGACGTCATGCTGATGTCAGCAATGGAGCTCCTCCCAGGTCGATCTTGCTCCCATCGATCTGCTGCACGCGGGAACTGGTGGGTGGGCTGGTTGGAAAGAGGAGTTCGAGGGGGACTTAGTAGTGGTGGCGCCTCCCCTTTTTGGTCGCTGGAGAACAGACAACGACGAGCAACTGCGCCGGTCGACGGCGGTTGCACGACGCGGATGCGATTGAGAGCGTGAGGGAGGAAGAGAAGAGGTGCCTGAGCACCAGAGGCTCACCAGGAGGCCGATGATGGGGTCGACGAGGCCGGGAAAGGTCGGGGTCGCCGGCAATTTCGACGGCGAGCTGTGGACAGAGGAGGAGATGACAGGGTCAATGGCGACGCTCCGCAGCGCCCGCGGCCGATTCCATCGGGGAGAAGCTCCAGTGCGACGATACGAAGCTTCCTGCACGCTCGGCTGGGCGAGGGGTGGTCGGATTCAATAGGGCGCCGGCGGGGTTTGCACCTAGGGTTTCGGCCATGGCGCTAGGGAGCGAGGGAGAGGGAGAAGAGGGGGCCTAGGGTTCGTCGGTGCCGGCTAGGGGGTCTTGTAGGCACCAGGAACATCGGTGGCGCGCATCTTGGCATGGTCGTGGCGGCGGACGGAGGCGAGCACGCCACGGAGCTGCTTCCTCATCGGGAACGAAGACGACGGCGTAGACAGGTGGCCAAACCGGTACGGGGCCGAGGTGGGCTGCAGGCTATTGCGCTGAGCGGCGAGGGGGAGAGGGAGAGAAGATGGGCTCGGCCCAGAGAGAGTTAGGAATAGTTTTTATTTCCAAAACATTTATCTTTTTCTTTTTTTGTATTTTTCTCTTTTGTAATTCAAATCCAAATCTGTTTTGAATAATTTTGAAATACGGAGACTTTTATAAAATATGTTAAAACACTAACGGGCCCTTTATACTATTTGGGATCCAATTATTTTTGGGTTTCCAAAATATTTAAAACCATTTGAATTGATTTTTAAAGAAGAAGGAGTTTATGTTTAGGGTTTTCTTTCCCCTACTTGTTTAACAATTGCACATTTTTCTTTAGTTCAAAGGTATGCATGCAATGCTCATGGTGCACAAATCAATTCCTAATTAACATTTAATGAAACTAGGGTTGTTACATTCTTGGAGGATGAACTACCGGAGTCAGGTTTCTGATGGAAAAAGAGGTGTTTTGATGCAATTTCGCGAAGATCAGAAAAATACCAGAAAAACTATGGAAAATCATATTTTCACGGAATATGAAGAATGCCATAAGGGGAGGCGGAGATGGGCCACAGGGGGCCCACACCCCCCCAGGCGCGGGCCACCCCCAAGCCGCGCCTACAGGGGTGTGTCCCACCTCTGGCTCCGCCCTCTCGCCTATATCTTCTCCTATAAACCCTAATACATGGGGAGCGGCCACAGAAAGATTCCGACGCCTCTGCGGGGCGAAAAACACCGAGAGAGAAAGAGCTCTCCGGCAGACAAATTTCTGCCGGAGAAATTCCTTCCCGGAGAGGGGATATCGTCGCCATCAACACCATCATCAATCTAGACTTCATCGGGATCATCATCCACACCATCATCTCCACCAGTACCATCATCATTACTCCATCCCCCTGTAACAATTGTGTTGAATACTTACATAGTTCTTAGGGGAAACTTTCCCGGTGTTGATTACTATTGTAGTTATGCTTGTGAGTGGAACCATTGGATTATTGTTTATGTTCAGATTGTTATTCATCAACATATCATCTTTGATCTTGATCCATATGATGTCTCGTGAGTACTTTGTTTAGTTCTTGAGGACATGGGGGAATTCATGTTGTTAGTAGTGGATTTGTGTTAAGATATTATTCAATGGTTTAGTATTTAATTTGTGGTGCTATTCTTCTAGTGGTGTTATGTGAATGTCGACTATATGATACTTCACCATTTATGGGCCTAGGGGAATGCATTGTGTATTTCGCTACTAATTGTGGGGTTGCCGGAGTGACAGAAACCCGAACCCCCGTTAGGACACCATTGCACATGGGAGTGTAGGATCTCAGAGTTTAAGGTTGTGGTTAGGTTTATACCTTAATTGCTTTCTTGTAGTTGCGGATGCTTGCAAGGGGTTTAATCACAAGTATGTATTAGTCCAAGTAACGTCGGTACATTAGCACATGTTCACCCACACAACACTTACAAAACCAAAGAAGACTACTCAACTATTTGAAGCGAAAACACTTGACAGAATTCCCATGTGTCCTCGAGAACGTTTGGTCCTTATAAGTATTTCCACTGGCTTGTCCTTTGCTAAGAAAAGATTGGGCCACTTGCTGCAATTGTTTGCTGTCTTTATTACTTGCACTTTATTTCCTTGCTTATTCAGAAAACCCCTAAAAATCGTTTGCTAAGTATTTACAGATATTTCATGCTCCATACCACTAGTCAACACCTTCTGCTCCTCGTTGGGATCGACACTCCTACTTATTGAAAGTACTACGATATAGCCCCTATACTTGTGGGTCATCATTTAGCAGGAAAAGACTCATGATATAAGAAGGCAAACTAGATAGGCAAGCATTTACCAAAGTCAATCTTCCACCTGAAGAGGCAGCCCCTCCTACCCAAGCATCTATCTAACTACAAATTTAGCATCAACAAATCAGAATTCTTGAGTGCCCTAAAAGTGATAGGAACCCCAGATATTTCATAGGTAACAACCCAACTTTACAACCAAACATATCAGAATAAAACTCAGCAATACCATTGTCCCCTCCTATCATAAAAACCTCACTTTTTTGATAATTAATTTTCAATCCAGACATGAGTTCGAACACATACAGCAGTAATTTCAAATTCAAAGATTTATCAGGATCATGAGTTAAACATAAAACAGTATCATTAGCATACTGCATAATTTCCACCCCTTTGTTAATTGAGATCAGGAGCCAAACCTAGCAATAACCCATTTTTCTGGGCCTCAAGCACCATTTTGGTCAGGCGCTGAACAGCAGAATTGAACAAAAAGGGAGACAAAGGATTACCTTGCCTTACCCCTTTGGCACTCTGGAAATAGGGACCATTAGTGTTATTAATCTTGACAGAAACAATACCATTATAAAGAATTTTCTTTATCATGTCTCTCCAAAAGGAACCAAAACCCATAGACTCATGACAACTCACCAAAAAGTTCCAATTCACCTTATCAGGCTTTCTCAAAATCCAACTTAAGAATGATTACCACATGCTTTTTGGAAAGAGTATGACGCATGATCTCATGAAGGGACATTATCCCATCAACAATACTCCTTTGCTCCATAAAAGCATTTTGGTTAACATTAATCAACTTGTCTAACAAAGGTTCCACCCTAATCGTTAGAGCTTTGGTAAGGAGTTTATAAATGCATCTAATAAGGAAAATAGGTCAATATTGACTGATCTTGTTTGCCTCAGAAATTTTAGGCAGTAAGGTGACAATACCATAATTCAATCTCTGACATCAAGGTTGCCAACATGAAAAACAGCAAAAAGTCTCATAATATCATACTTAACAATAGCCCAGCAATGTTGATAAAACTCAATTGGGATATTGTCAGGGCTAGGAGCTTTATTCTTAGCCATGGAAAATAAGGCATGCTTGATCTCTTCCTCAAAGAAAGGTTCACCCATCTTGGCATTATCCTCATCAGTAAGCTTTTCATGAGGCTCCCACATATCAACATTTATAGGAAACAAGTTCCCAGGAGTAGGACCACAAATATCTTTATAATATTCAGTTGCATGTTTCAAAATGTTCTCAGTCCCCTCAATATTCACATCATCTTTAGAGATAGAAAAATAGAGTTCTTCCTTTTCCTCCCATTAGCCACTCTATGGAAATAACTAGTGTTTAAATCACCCTCCAGGAGCCACTTTGCATCAGATTTTTGATACCATTGAGATTCCTCCTCAGCATAAAGTTCCATCAACTCCACTAAAATAACAATCTTCCTCAAACCTATATCATAAGGAAGCTCACATTCCTCCTCAAGGTTTTCAATGGAGTTTAATTCCGTTCCATTTTTATTTTCTTATTATGCCCAAACAGATTAGATCCCCAACCTTTAAAATATTTATTAAATCTTTTCAACTTAATATTCAGGATATCAATGGGATCAGAGCAATTAATAGTTCTGTTCCAGATCTTATCAACAGAGGGAATGAAATCCTCATTTTGTAACCAGGAGACATTAAACCTAAACTTCCTTTTATTATTAACCAAATTTGGACTAGCACTAGTATCTAGAAGTAAAGCATTATGATCAGAGATATCTGTCACCAATTTTCTCATAGAAATAGGGGAAAAAGGTCTTCCCAATCAGGAGACATTAGAACTCTATCAAGTTTTTCAAGAGTAGGAGAATCATGTTTATTGGACCAAGTATATTTACCTCCATGCATGAAAATATCTCTTAGACCATGGGTGTGAATAATAGAATTAAAAATATTAGTGCAATGAGAATTAACAAAAAGAGTATTCTTCTCACCACTATGTCGCAGCACATTGAAATATCCCCTCACTGTATAAGGCATAATATTCCCCTGACAGAAGGAGCCCAATTCAGTCAGGTATTCATCCTTGTGCTCCTCCTGAGCAGCCCCATAAACAACTATGAGGCCCCAATTGCACTTCTTGATTTTATCCCAAAGGACAAAATGGAGCATATATCTGCCAGCTTTAAAAGCATTAACATCAAGAGTGTCTAAATTAATACCACAAAGAATTCCCCCAGATTTCCCAATAGAAGGAGACCATTTCCAAAAATACTTATTCCCAGGATCAAGTTGCCTAAAGAAACTCATCTTGTAATATTTTTTCATGGTTTCCCGGATACCAATAAAATCTAGGGAATAACCAACCATCATACCATTTAAACATGAAGAAACACCTTTTTTACCCACTCCCCTAACATTGAAAAAAGCTCATTTCATCTAAATCTTTGAGGTTTAGCTCTATTTCTGACATTTCTACCACGATGCAAGGCAGAAATGTCTCCATTTTCCATTTTTTCTTTTGACTTCTAGTCAAAGGTTAGAAATCACAACACTAGGCTTCCTTTTAGCAACTTTTTTTACTCTCAAGTAGAGTAAAGGATGAATCAACATCAGGGGAATCAACCCAGTCATAGATAAAGAAGTATTCACACCAGAATTATTCTCAATATACAACATTTTTGAACAAGTTTTTGGTTCATTTTTATCATGCAAACCTTTTCTAGCATGTTATAATTATCTAAGCACATGAATAGAAGAGAAATCATTATCAGGGATTCTAACCCCTAATACGTCCAAGACGTATCTACTTTCCCTAACACTTTTGCTAAAGTTTCTCCTCTAAACTTGTGTGATTTGGATATAACTAACACGGACTGACGTTGTGATACGTTGCAAACGTATCTATAATTTTGATGCTCCATGCTTATTTAGTATCTACTTTGCTTTACTTGTTCATACTTTGAGGTGCTTTTTACATGTTTTCTGGTACTAACCTATTAACAAGTTGCAACAGTGCCAGATGCCTGTTTTCTGCTGTTTTTGGTTTCAAAAAAGTTAGTAAAGAAATATTCTCGGAATTGGACGGGACAAACAGCAAAGTCAATTACTTTCCGTGGGGAACAGTAAGTCCAAAGGGGAGCCGGAGGGACCAGCCAGGGGGGCCAGACCCACCCCAGGCGTGGGTGGGCCCAGCCCCGCGCCTGGCTAGGGTTTGGGCACCCAGGACGCCTCCTCGGCCTCCCCCTTCGCCTATAAGAATACCCCAATGCAGAAACTCTGAGTACCCGATCAAATATCCACGAAACCGTCTATAGCCGCTGCCACCATTGTCCCTAGATCGAGGGGTTCTGAAGTTCTTCCCGGCACCCTGCCGGAGGGGAGATCATCCCGGAGGCCTTCTCTCCGGTATGATGCGTGAGTAGTTCCACCTTGGACTATGGGTCCATGTAGTAGCTAGATGGTTGTATCTCCTCCTTTGTGCTTTCATGTATAGATCTTGTGAGCTCCGTTCATGATCAAGATCTAATCTATTTGTAATCATGCATGTTGTGGTTGCGGGGATCCGATGGATATTGAGATTATTATGTTGGTTTGATTAGTGGTTTTGTCTTTATGATTCTATCATGTCTGTGTTGTTTGTGATCTTGCATGCTCTCCATTGTTAGTAGCTATCTTGGCCAAGTAGTTGCTAGTGACTCCAAGAGGGGGTATTTATGCTCGATAGTGGGTTCATGCCTCTAGTTTCCAAGGGAAGTGACAGAAATCTCTTCGGTTGTAGATGTGTTGTTGCCACTAGGGAGAAAACAACGGTCTCTTGTTCATGGAACATGTGGACTTTTTTACCTTACACACTTTGCTTAAAGCAGTTGTCTGTTGCTTGCAACTTAATACTGGAGGGGGTTTGGATGATAACCTGAAGGTGAACTTCTAGTCATAGATGCAGTTGGATGGCGGTCTATTTATCTTGTTGTATTGCCCAATCGAATCTCATAGGATCTTTCTGACTAGTAATTGCATTGTTATGTCTTGCTCAGTTCCTGTCAATTGCCCTGCTGTAATTTGTTTACCCTTCATGCCTTGTTGTTTATCTAAGGAGAGCACCTCTAGTGAACTATGGACCCCGGTCCAATCTTTACCATTGATACATCTTCCACTGTTACTTGTTTACTTGCTGCAAACCACCATTACCTTCCACACCATATGTTTAATCCTTTGGTACAACAAACCGGTGAGCTTGACAACCTCACTGATTTGTTGGGCCAAAGTCTTGAGTTTGTGTTGTGCAGGTCGCCGTGTTGCTTGCAACACCTGTGTGACGTTTCCTTCCTCCTTCTGGTTCGATAACCTCAGTATCTACTGAGGGAAGACTTGCTGTTGTGCTCATCACACCTTGCTCTTGGGGTTTCCAATAAAGTGCTCCACGTCAGCACCATCACACTGTTTTCAGCAGAATTACCTTGGTGTCTAGTTTTTGTGCTGAAAATCAACTATCAGGTAAAATCCCGGAAAATATGCCAAAAATTATATTTCACCAGAAGACCCACGGAGCCAGAAGATGAGACGGAGAAGGGGCCTAGGGGCCCACACCCCTACCAGGCGCAGGCCCACCTCTCGTCGCGCCTAGGGGGTGCAGCCATCCCAGGCACCCCCTCGGCCTCCCTCTACGCCTATAAGTTGCCTCTCGACCTAAAAACTAGGGGGGTTCGATAGTTTTCCAGAAAGAGTTCCGCTCCGCCGCCACTAGAAACCAAGATTCGGATCTAGAAACTCCGTTTTGGCTCCCTGCCGGGACGGGGAATTTGGAGTGGATCATCGCCATCGTCATCACCAACGCCTCTCCATCAACCATCGATGTTTCCCTCATCCATGAGTGAGTAATCCCCCGCTGTAGGCTTGGGGATGGTAGGGATTGGATGAGTTCTATCATGTAATCGAATAAGATCTATTAGGGCATAGTGCCTAGTATCTCTATTAGTGTTATTTGACTTTGTTGCAACTTGTTGTGCTTAATGCTTGTCACTAGGGCCCGAGTGCCATGATCTCATATCTGAACTTATTATTGAATCATTATGATAGTATTGTTTGTGATCTTATCTGCAAGTCGTGTACACATATCATTGTCCGGATCCAAAGGCCCCGAAGTGACAATAATTGGGACAACCGGAGGGGATGGCTGTGGTGTGAGGATCACATGTGTTCATAGAGTGTTAATGCTTTGCTCCGGTGCTCTATTAAAAGGAGCACCTTAATTGCCAGTAGTTCCCTAGAGGCTCCGCTGCCACGGGCTGGCTGGACAGAAGATGTTGTGCAAGTTCTCATTGCGAGCACGTATGACTATATTTGGAGCACATGCCTAGGATTGTTTAGTACTTGGATGCTTGTTATTATTTATCTGCAATGCCCTAGATCTTGAATTTATATGTTTAGACTCGTCCATATAATGCCCGTCCATCCATCCCTATGCCTACCACACTCGAATCCTACTGTTACCATTACTGTTACTATTGCTCCTGTTTTACTGCTGCTGTTGCTACTACCAAACTGTTGCTACTGATAAACTTCTATGAGCAAGAATTATTTCCAGGTGCAGCTGAATTGACAACTCAGTTGTTAAGGCTTGCAAGTATTCTTTGGCTCCCCTTGTGTCGAATCAATAAATTGGGTAATACTACCCACAAAGAATGTTGTGATCCCCTACACTTGTGGGTCATCAACCCCCATCATAGAGGCTCTAAGAATGAGTTCATTATCAAATAAGATAGCAAAGGAATTACCATCTAAGGGATCAGGATTTTGGTGATGATTACCTTCCAGATTCCTCTTCTTGGATACATTAGCCACTTTCTCCATCGCATGCACATTTGATTCATCTTGGAGCCTCTAACTGAACCTCTCAGAATTTCCATGAGCAACAACTGTTACATCTTCCATGGGAGAAGAGTCAGGAGATTGAACCAGATAAGTAGGAGTTTCTCCTACTGGAGTTGAGGAATCAGCAGAAACATCAGTGTTAACAGGGAGAGAAGGCCAATCATCTACTGAAAGAGAGTTTTCGAACACACTTCCAGATTGATTGTGAGGAAGAATGGAACAAGGAACCAACCATTTGTTAGGCATATCAGACATACTAGAAGATAGGTAATCTTCATACTCTCTAGCCAAGGTTTCAATGAGCAACTCATTTCCAGCCATAGCACTATCTTCTTCAGACTCATGCTCATTTTCTAGAATTGGCTCAACCATTCCCTGGTTCCCATGTTGCCTAACAAAATCAGACTGACTGCAAAATGCATGTTGCTTAGATGCCTCTTCAGTAGAAGTAGCTGTGAGACTCTGATCCACCCTAGCTCTTTTTGGTGATGGAGCGTTGTTGCCACTAACAGGGATTTTGCTAGTCTGCCTAGGGGGCCTAGCCACAACCACTTTGTCAATCTCAAAAAAGAAGTCATAAAAATTTCCCCCCAGGCATCCCTCAGCTTTTGCAGGTATAAGTTCCACATCTCTACAACCAATGAGTAGCCTTACATACTCATGCTTATGCAGGTAGATGCATCCAGGTCCAGAGAAACCCCCACCAGTGAACCAACAAAGAACACATTAGCTTCAGTCCGTTTATCTAGAGGAATGTTACTAACTCTCACCCAAGTTTTTTTGTAAAATAGACTTAGCTCCCACAGAAGCATCCCAGGTAGATAATCTAACAGTAGCATCAACCATTTTGAGTCTCATCGAAGAACCATAATACACTGCCCTTTCCACTTCACGAGGATTAGGGAAACACATGATGTATTGGTTAGGCCCAATCGGCCTTGCAGTGCACCTCCAGCTGTCTCCAAACACAATATTAAACTCCATCTCAAGTTCTCTAGCCATAGCATTCCCCTCAATCACCGAAATCACCACACTGCTAGTCCATTCTTTGCTTTGCTTGGAAGTACTGGAATCTGGAATGAAAAACAAGCCCATGCTAGGAGACCGGAATGCACACATATGTGGAATACACTCCCAAGGAAGCACATCTTGGCATATCTAACTCACATGCCCAAGTTTCTTGCAACACTCACATCTAGCAGTAGGACACAAAGCAGCAAGGTGACCTTTCACTTTATAGTTGGAGCAGATAGAGTCACTCACATCTAGCAGTAGAGTCACTTAAATTCAGTTGGTATCAGAAAAGGGGATCGGCTGCAATATATTGCTGACACAACTTCTCAATTCCCATCAGCACAACCTTTTGAGTGAGTGGTTGGTACATATAGTTCGACAAAAGATTAATAGTAACATCCATCCTGTCACTGACATGTGGCCGTGAGTACACTACATTTTATCATCAGATTATCTATGGTACTTTTCCTTGCCTAAACAAATTGGTAGTATGATGTCTCTGTGCTAATTAAGCTAATCAAATTTCTCTTGCTTTTCAAGGTCGTGCTGTTCAATAATTTGAGGTCATGCTATATTGTAGTTAGAGTTAACATGATAATTAACTTGTTAAAATATACAGAATAGCCAAGATCGTACCATGATGCTTTCCAGAATATAAAGGGAGAAAAGGAACCACCAGATGTAAAAGGGAAATGTCATGCCAACAACGATCTAACCTATTTGAAAGAGATCAAGATAAATGCTCCAGATGAAAGCTGGAAGAAGCCTCTACCAGGTTGGGCTAAATTAAACACTGACGCTTCCTTTTATGAAAATAATGGTACAGGTTCTTGGGGAGCTATTATGAGGAATGACATGGGAGAGGTACTGCTGACGGCTTGGGGCCCGATCCCTCGGTGTCAAAATACAGTGACATCGAAGCTCTGGGCATGCTAAATGGTGTTAAAGTCATCCTGAAGGTGTACGCTGGGCCTCTTCAAGTTGAAAGTGACAATACTTATCTTATAAATGAGCTGAAGCAGACTATACCTACTAAATCAAGTATCGCAGGTATTACTCAGGACATAATATATGCCCTAAATTTGTTCCAGAATATTCTTTTCTCAAAGGTTAGCAGAACAACAAACAGAGTTACCGATGGTTTAGCTAGCCTAGGACATAGTGTGTTGAGTGAGTTTGTCTTGCTGGGTCTGGCTCCATCGTGTGTGGTGGAGACGATCAGACGAGATTGTATGAAAATGGTTGATGTTTCTATATAATTGATACCCAGGTTCAAAAAAAATATACAGAATAGCATTTTTTGCATATATCATATTATCATTAATATATGCTCCTTTCCAAAAAAAATCATATTGTCATTAGGTTTTAGGTCCCCTAGCTAGTGTTACTTCATGCTTACCCAAGCTTTAATTTGTTTACCAACTCTTGCCATTAGCGGCAATAATTAATTGTTTCAGTTTGGTGTGTCACATTCTACGAGCTAAGACAACTGGGCATGCCTAAAAGCAGAAACTCGTGGAGGAAAAAAAAGTTTAGGGTGGTCAGGATATGTCTAAAGCAAAGTTTGCTAATCAGACGGCAATAATTGTTTGTGGCGACGCTTGTTGACTATCAACTTTTGGAACACCAACCTGTCTTCCTCCACGACATGTCATGGTCTCAGCCACGCTTTGCTTTGTTTGCCATAAGCAATGAATGCCTCCTAATTTTTGCGCTTGCAAGAAATATAGCTCTGAATACCTGTCATTTTCTTGGTTACGAGAATGCGCAATTTCCGGGAAGAGTACATGGCGAACACACAAACTTGCACTTCACAATGAGACAAATTAACCTGACTTCATGTGTTTCCGATTTAGATTTAATTCGTTGGTTTGGTAAGAGATCGCAACAGAACATTTTGCATCTTGCGTGGCAAAATATGGGACTTTCTCTGACTTTTTCTCAATCTTTTACATTTTGAATGTTATGACATCAATCATCTGAAAACACGTGTACTTATTATATCAAGCGAGACAATCAGTCAGGCTATATTTTTCTACTATCTTGTTGAGTAGCCTTTCAGTTATAAACATGGAGGAGATATGATCGAGATTTGTGGGTATTATACCATTTATCTTTTTTGATAAGGATTATACCTTTTATCATCCACAAATGTTAGTGGCTTCAACTTTCAGTCCACCCATGGTTCCTAGTTACGTTGGCAAGATCAGCACACCAATGTGGAAACGTCATCTTGCCAAAGCAAAGCGATGGAAAGATTAAGAAATGTTTAGCTCCTCAAGATTACTAATTGGGGAATTTTAAAAGCATAGTGACCTATCAAGGATTGTGATAGGCAATCCGGTTATAGCATAACATAATAAGTATGGTGGTTAAAGCAGATCATTTAATAAGAAATGTCATATCTTGCATACATGAAGGAGAAAGAAAAATACATTGCATCGTAGTGGTTTATATTCTAATAAATATGCCTAATTCGATTCAAAGTAATTTCATAGGATTTTCGGAGCATATAAATCCTAAGTTTTGTTTTCTACAGAGGACTTTGGAGAAAAAATCCATCGTCTCAATTCTTTTGTACTTCCTCTGTTTTCATATACAAGGCCACTTTTTTTTTCCAAAATTGGATTAATATTTTGTCGAATAAACTATTACATCACAAGGAGTATTTGGATCCTTATATCTGCCCCGACTCAATTCCTTTCTAAGAGGTCACAATTTTCAACCTACTAGGTTTATGTTAAAGGGTCCTCGTGCATGAGTTTGCTTCTATTCATTTTACAAGGTTGTTGTTTTAGCATATCTAAATTTGCAAATGTAGGTTGTGGTTCTCAATGGACATGAATTGTAGCATGGTGTAATATATTCTTCACTTCGATAACACAATATTGCCATATGCTTAAGTGGAAACTCTCCTTTGGTGTCATGTTAATGTCGATATCGATACATTTTTGTTGTCATGGTATCAAGTAGGAGGATATCGAGGAATCGATCGGCTCCGAATGTTTCGTCCCCCGTCCTGCTCTTGCGAGGATGATACGGGCGGCATTCGAAACCCAAGCTCCCGCCGCAGGAGCACGCCGCCAGGCAAAGCCCGTGCGGCCGATGGTAGTCTATAACATCCCAAGTTTTTAGAAAAAATTCTCTTGCATTCCATCATGTTCATCATGCAGAAGTCCCATTTCAAAATTCTTTATAAAAACTACTTAAAATTTTGCTATTTTACCTATCAAGGTTCTTGCATAAGATTTTTTGTTTTTGTATTTTGGTGCACATGATTATGTTCCCTAGATGTACTAAAATGATATTTTGATTTTTATAAAATTGTATTGCATAAATTGATTTGAATCAATTTGGGGTTGTTTTTAAAAAGATAGAAAACAAACCAGAAATTGGAAAAAGAAAAAGAAAAAGAAAAAGACCTAACTAACATAACCGACAAAGCCACCAGGGCCGGCCCATGCTTACTACCACGCGCGAGTATATACACGCGCCCCAGTCCCATGATTGATCTCCTCGTCGGTGTCATCTTCGTAGCACATGTTCACGGATCTATCCTATGGTGTCGTCGCAGCAGCAGCTTGGTCGCCCACGTCGCCTCCCGCTTCTTCACAGGTCTCCTCCTTGGCGTCGCCTGCGATCTTCTCCCGCAGGCGGCGCGCCTCCTCCCTGAGCCGCGCGTTCTCCCGCGCCACCTGCGCGCACCTGGCCTCGGCGCGGTTGAGCTCCACGACGAGCCGCTGGTTGGTGGCGCGGAGCTCCGCGGCGCACGCCGACAGCTCGTCCAGCTGCCTCCGCCGCCGCATCCGCGACCGCCGCGCCGACTCCCGGTTCGACGCCAGCCGCCTCGCCTTCCTCGTCTCGCTCATCGTGGCACCACCGCAAGGCGACGACGAGCTGCTGCAGGGCGGACGATGCTGACCGTCGCCGCCGCCACCGCCTAGCAGGCCGTGGAAGATGTCTACGCTGACGACGCCCTGCGAGCTAGACGTGTGCTGCTGCGGCGGCGAGAAGCAGTAGGCCCCGAGACCTACCATGCCAGCCGACTGGTACGCCATGCCCTGCTGCATGATCGATCGCTGGGAACTCGCAGTGCGGGGTAGGAGAAGACTGCTCACTGCCCAGTAGATCAGCGGTACTATATAAAAGGCCCCTGATAAAGTTCCGGCCACTGGCACGGCTGATGCGATCAGCAAACTGGCTGCCTTTTGTGGCCATTGCGTCTTGCTTCTGGGATTATTAATGTATCTCGTTGATTTTTCTGGGATCCGTCGTTGTCCATGACTCGGTTGTGGTATTCTGTTACCATCGATCATCAAGATAGGTTTTATCCTACTTCTTTCAGAAGTGATCTCCCCGTGTGGTGGTGTAGGGAGTTAAAGCTGTCGATCGAGAAGTCGCGGGGCTTCCTCCTTTCGTGGGAATTGAAGAATTCTTCGACCACCATGATCAAAACAAAATCATTTGCGTGGTTGTAGAGGTTAACGCAGTAAAGCTTCAAATATACTGCCGTTTCATGGAGTAGAGCCGAACTATTCTTCTGTCGTGGCGACAGCCAAAGCCTTGAGCGAGACCTTTTGCTTTGTACAGGATATGGCAGAATAAGAACATTGTATAGTGACGTCGCAGAGTAGTATAAACAGGGCCAAGTGCCAGTACCCCAGCAGCCCAACACTGTGAGGTTTGTGGCACTGTTTGGTCAATCCCTCCTCAGGTAGAGACCTTTTTCCTGCTCTTGACACGATGTATTTTTGTTAGGTTCTCAGAGAGAGAGCTAGCCTTTAACTACAACCTCTTGACACACATCTTCAGGTTGATAAAAAATGGCTGTAGATGATCCACGAAGCAGCATATGTTTTTTCCTCAAGGTACTGTCCAGTATCATCATGAGTTCCACCAAGTTAGAAATGTTGAAATATATTGTTAGCACACCTCTTCCCGTCAGCTTAGACTTTTGGATGAGTAGTTTGGTACATGTAAATTGAGTTGGTATCAGAAAAGGGGATCTGTTGCAATATATTGTTGCCACAACTTCTCAATTCCCATCAGGTAAGCCATATGAGAGTTGTTGGTACATACATATAGCTTTCTGAAGCGGGGATATGGCAAACTCTATTAAAAAGAAAATATATCGGTTCCAAAGCATTGTTCTAAATTGTTTGAAAACCTGGTGACTCTCATTTTGGGCTGGTCTGATGCAACGAAGAAACATTTCTTCCGCTTCGGTACTTTTTCTATTAAGGACGGTTCTCAAATATGGTTTTGGGAGGATAAGTGGGTCGGTTTCACTACACTCCATGAATAATATTCTGCGTTGTATTTCATTGTCCGTTATAAGGAGAAAACGATTGCCACTGTAATGGAATCATTTCTCCCTAATGTGATTTTTAGGAGAGATTTGACTGGTACCAGACTTGACTCTTGGATCACATTGCTACATCGGATAGCAAGTGTTCACTTGTCAGATGGGCCGGATGAATTTCGTTGGAACTTAAAGTGAGAATTGTTCTTTCTCCGTTATTTCCTTATACAATGCTTTAGTCCAGCCAGTAATACCAGTTTTAGATAATAGGATGGTCTGAAAGATGAAGATACCTCTAAAAAACAAAATCTTTGCTTGGTATCTTCGTCGAGGGGTTATCCTAACTAAAGATAATCTTCTTATGCGGAATTGGCATGGAAACCCTTTGTGTGTGTTTTTCATCATAACGAGACAATCAAACACTTGTTTTTTCAATGCAATTTTGCCAGGTCTATATGGTCAGTTAACCAAAAAGCTTTGGGCTTGTATCCACCACGTACTGTTGCCAATATTTTTAAACATTGGTTACATGGTGTAGATAATAAGTATAAGTTACTTCTTCGGGTTGGAGTGATTGACATTATATGATCGCTATGGCTGCGTAGAAATGATAAAATCTTTAATGATAAAAATTGTTCTCTCTTGCAGGTCATCTACAAGTGTACAAACACTCTACGGTCCTGGTCAGTGTTGCATTGTGCGGATTATCATGATCTTTTTACGGAGATGTGTATGCGTCTGGAGGATACGGCATGAGATTTGTTTATCCGATATGAATGGGAGCATAATCTGCGGGTAGGCGGCCCTCCTCTAGATCCTTAGGCGGTTTCTACAACTTATCACTTTGAGATACCATACTTTGGTTATCTGGACATGTGTCGGCTGTGTGCATCTTAGCTATGCAGAGGCCGGGTGTAATACTTAAACTTTTTAAGTAATAAAGCGCCTCTTATCGAAAAAAATATAGTTCAAAAAATCAATACTACCATCCATACTGTCACTGAAATGTGGTCGTGAGAACACTATATTTTATTGCCAGATTATCTATGGTACTTTCCAATATTTCCCTTGCCTAAACATTTTTTGACAGGTACTAGTATGATATCTCTGCGCTAATTAAACTAATCAAATTTCTCTTGCTTTTCAAGGTCGTGCTTTTTAATAATTTGAGGTCGTGCTATAGTTAGAGTTAACATGATGGTTGTTTAACTTGTTAAAATCTATACGAAATAACATGTTTGCATATATCATATTGTCATTAGATTTTAGGTCCCCTAGCTAGGGTTACTTACTTCATGCTTGTCGAGCTTTAATTTTTTTACCTACTAATGCCATTAGCGGCAATAATTAATTGTTCGAGTTTGGTGTGTCACATTCTAGGAGCTAAGACAATTTGGCATGCCTAAAGCAGAAACTCATGGAGGAACAAGAAGTATAGGGTGGTCAGGATATGTCTAAATCAGAGTTTGCTAATCAGACGGCAATAATTGTTTGTGGCGACGCTTGTTGACTATCAACTTTTGGAACACCAACCTGTCTTCCTCCTAATTAATCAACTCAAGAGAAAGGTAAACACGACATGTCATGGTCTCAGCCACACTTTGCTTTGCTTGCCATAAGCAACAAATAAATGCCTCCTAATTTTTGCGCTTTGAAGAAACTCAGCTCCGAATAACTGTCATTTTCTTGCTTACGAGAATGCGCAATTTCCGAGAAGAGTACATGGCGGACACACAAACTTGTGCTTAGCAATGAGACAGATTAACCCGACTTCATGTGTTAATGATTTAGGTTTCTTTGTTTGTTTGGTAAGAGATCGCAACTGGACACTTTGCATCTTGCCTGAAGAAATACAGGACTTTTCTCTACCTTTTTCTTGAATTTTCACACTTTAAATGTTATGTCATATAATACATCTGAAGATACATACCTATTATATCAAGAGACGATCAGTGAGGCTAATATTTTTCTGGAAAACGATGGTACTCCCCCGAGGGATCCCGTGACTCGATCCCCCGGGTCGCTACTCGTCGACGCACGTACCGGTATCAGATTATAGTGGACCCTTCTTTGCCTTATCCCTTCCTTCAACCTTTCAATTTCTCTTCTCGTCTGAACTAGGCCACTTTGCGCCGCCGGCTGCCTGCTCCCGCCCAGCCCCCACGCTGCTGTCACCCGGCACTGCGCCGCCGTAGCCCGGCACCGCTCCGCCGTCGCCCAGCTCGCCTGCGTGCCTCCGTTAGTCGCTGCAGCCACGCGCCCCCGCCTGTTTCCGACAACGCTAGGCCACGGCCTGCACCTCGCCGAGTACCGCGCCACTGTACCTCTTCATCGTAGCGCTGCACCGCCGCCGACACCTCGCCGGAGCCTTCATACACCTCGCGCGCAGCGCTGCCTGCACCTCCTGTGGAGCTAGGCCTGCTGCACACGTCGTAGCGCCGTCATATTGGTGTTGTTGTATTGGTGGTGTCACTGCCGTTGCGACCTACTGCTACTGACGTTGCTACCTATGGCATAGAGGTTTGCTACATGGGATTAACGACACTGCTACCTATTGCCACTGACGCTGCTGTCTATGGCATCGAGGTTTGCTACATGGGGTTAGCGGTGCTGCTTCCTACTGCCATCGCCGCTGCTACCTACGTCACCGACGTTTGCTATATGCGGCTAGCGGCAGTGCTACAAGTGTGTCTTGGGTTTTGCTACAAGGTTTCCGAGGAGATCTCCGGCGAGGTACCCGACGAGATCAGATTTGCTATATTAGTATAATTTTTTTGCTACAATTGTTTTGTGGTTTTGCTACAATAGCGTAATGTTTTTGCTACACGGTCTTTGGTGAGATCTACCGGGGAAAGCCTCCGGCGAGGTCGGATATGCTACATTAGCACAATTTTTTTGCTACATGGTTGCCGGCGAGGTCTCCGGCGAAATCTCTGGTGAGGTTCGGTCTGTTTTTCTATTTCTAGACCAAACCCTTTTTTGCTAAGTGTAGCAAAAACGGGGCATTATGTAGTAAAATCGGATCATTTGTAGCAAAAGCGAAAAAGATACTGGGATCGGGGGAAATATCCCCCAGGGGACGCGTAGTGCTTCCCTATTTTTCTACTATCTAGTTGAGTAGCCTTTCAGTTATTAAAATGGAGGAGATATGATCGTGATTTGTGGGTATAATACCTTTTATCATCCACAACTGCTAGTGGCATCAACTTTCAGTCCACCTATGGTTTCTTGTTACGTTGGCAAGATCAGCACACCAATGTGGGAAACGTCATCTTGCCAAAGCAAAGCAATGGAAAGATTAAGAAATGTTTAGCTCCTCAAGGTTACTAATTAGGGAAATTTAAAAGTGTAACGACCTATCAAGGATTGTGATAGGCAATCCGGTTATAGTGTAACATGATAAGTATGGTGGTTAAAGCAGATCATTTGCAAAAGAAAGGTGTAACGCTTCCGGAATGATATTAATTATATACTTTCTCCATTGCATAATATAAGACTTTTTAGCAAGTTGTTTTAGCTTGGTAAAAAGGCTTATATTATGAAATAGAGAGAGTATGTTTTAGCATTTCTATAAAAATACGTACAAAAACCAGCTGAAGATGGCCATCAATCATAATGTGCGGGTGAAATTTTCACAAGTAGTTATATCACAGAAGTTACAGCAGAACCCACAAGAAACATATTGATACGTCGTAAACGTATTTATAATTTTTGATGTTTCATGCTTGTTTAGTATCTATTTTATTTTGTTTTGTCTATACTTTGAGGTATTTTTATACACTTTCTGAAACTAACCTATTGACAAGATGTTACAGTGCCAGTTGCCTATTTTCTGCTGTTTTTGGTTTGAAAAAGCTAAATAATGAATATTCTCGGAATTGGACGGGACAAAAGCCAAAGTTCATATTTTTCCCTGAACGATACGGAAAATCGAAGATGAGACGGAGGAGGACACCAGGGTGGCCACACCCTAGGTGGGCGCAGGGCCCACCTTGGCCGCGCCCACAGGGGGTGTGGGCCCCCTGGACCTCCACCGACCTTGCCTCCTTCGCCTATAAGAAGCCTCCGACCCAGAAGCCCTAAAGAATCGACCAGAAAGCCATGAAAAGTTCCGCAGCGCCGCTGCCACCGAAGGGGAGATTCAGGGGACAGAAAGTCTCTGTTCCGGCACCCTGCCGGGACGAGGAATTTCCCTCGGAGCCATCTCCATCGATCTCCACCACCATCTCCATCACCATTGATGATTCCCATGATGAAGAGGGAGTAGTTCTTCCTCGAGGCTAAGGGCTCTACCGGTAGCTATCTGTGCATCTCTCTCTCTATGCATGATCTTGTTGTGGTCATGAGCTCTGTAATCAAGTAGATCTACCTTGCTACTCAAGTGCTTCAATAGATCTCTGCTCTCCTCATGTGTGTGAAAGTGACAGCGTGCACGCCATGGTGGCATTTAGGCTAGAGTCTACATAAATACTCATTGTGCTTTAATAGATCTATGCTTTTTCACACGTGTGTGAAAGTGACAGCGTGCACACCGTGTGTGGCAGTTAAACTAGATTACATATATATTTATCATGAGTTATATTTTGAGTTGGTTGTCTCTATGAAATTGTGGTGTTTGTTGGAACCATCTAGCGCTCAAGGTGACAGTGTGGGGTTATCTAGATTGGGGAAGGCGGACTTTGAGGAGTGATGTTATAGCCCTACCATGGATTAGAGTGTCCAACTAGAGAGTAGTTAAGAGTATTATCATGAAGAGAAGATATTTATTGAAAGTGTTCACTAGTGAAAGTATGATAACTAGGCCTTATTTCTAAACACTGAAACACCGTTTACAACTAGATATGTTGCATGTTTGCTTGCTTCCATCTTTATTTCAGATTGCTTTTAGTCTCTCCCACGTCAACAATAAGTTAGAAGCTCTTTTCTGGCACCGTTACCACTTGTATTTTAATATTTCTTCGCCAAACTAGTGCACCTATACACCTGACAAGTGTATTAGGTGTGTCAGGGACACAAGAGACTTCTTGTATCTTGATTGCAGGGTTGCTTGAGAGGGATACCTTTGACCACTTCCTACCTACGTTTGATAAACCTTGGGTAATCCACTTAAGAGAAACTTGCTGCTGTTCTACAAACCTCTGCACTTGGAGGCCCAACAACTGTCTATAAGAATAGAAGTGCGTAGACATCAAGCTATTTTCTGGCGCCGTTGCCAGGGAGGTAAGGTAAAAGGTACTCACATCCTCCGGTGTGAGTGCTCGAAGTTATTTCCTTTAGATTTTGCAATTGTGTCTTTTTGTTTCTTGTTTAGAGGCTTAATGGAAAACAACAACAAAATTAGAGAGCTCTATAGTATTTATATTGAGTTAGGACATGAAGTGTTTGAAGAGAAAATTTAAAAAACTATGGAGCTTTATTTGCATGCTAATAGCAATGTTATTAGTATGAACTCTTTGGACACCATTATTGCTAATGCTATGGAAAAGTCTAAGCTTGAGGAAGCTAGTTTTTATGAAAATGGTCTTTTTAGTTCTCTAGCTTTGGAAGATAGCTATTCTATTGCTTATGATGATACCAAACCTCCAATATATGATGATTATAATGATTAATATGATATTTTTAGTCCACCTACTATTGAGGAGAAAATTAATTGTGATTGCAATATGCCTCCTATATTTGATGATTATGGTGATGAGAATAATAGTGATAGCTATTTGGTTGAATTTGCTCCCACTATAATTAATAAGAATGCCTATGCTTATATGGAGAGTAATAATTATTTTATGCATGTGGCTCATGATAAGAATGTTTTATGTGATAGTTATATTGTTAATTTTGTTCATGATGCTACTGAAAGTTATTATGAGAGAGGGAAACATGGTCTTATACATCTCAAAAATATTAAGTTTCCCCTCTTTATGTTGAAATTTTTGAAGTTGTACTTGTTTTGCTTTCTTATGCTTGTTGCTTTGTGATTTCATAACTTGTTTATTTACAAGATTCCTATGCATAGGAAGTGGGTTAGACTTAAATGTGTTTTGAATTTGCTTCTTGATGCTCTCTTTTACTTCAATTCAGATTTCTTATGTGAGCATCTTCTAAAACTATCAAGTCTAACTTAAAGGCGTTAAAGAAAAGTACTTGTTGAGAGATAACCCAAGAGTTTTCTTGAGTCTTGGAAGTTATTAATTCAGTAATGACATCTCCTTATCTTTTTTATTTTGCTTTTTTTTGCCAAGAATTACCTCTAATGAGAGGGAAGTAAGATTTGGAGAGTTGTTGTCCCGAAACAGATTTTTGTGCTCCATTGTAAAAATTCGTGAGGAATATCTGTAAGTTGGATTGAACTGATATTTTATGAATAAATCCCACGGTATGTTATCTAACTTACGTTAGTTCAACACTTTTTGATTTCAGCAACAGAAGGTCTTCGAAAAAATCAGTTTTCACCTGCTGGTCTGTTTTGACAGATTTCTGCCATTATTTGCATTTGCTTCTTAGTGATTCTTTTTTGGGTTCTTTTTAGGAAATTGAGCTTTTTGAGGGAATTGATAAAGTAGATTGTGTTTTTAGTGGAAGTTTTTCTGTTCTAAAGCTAAAACCAAAGGTCTATTATCTTTTGAATACACTATTGTTGCTAATGAAGATTGTGTGAAGTTTTGTATGAAGGAAAAATTTTAGGTGTAGAGAAAGAATGATGTAATGAGATGAAGAATGTACAAAAGCTCAAGCTTGAGGATGGCACCCCGTGTCACCCCAAGAAATATTCAAGAGGTACAAGCGTCAAACCTTCATCAATAAAAATCCCAGGTCTTTTTAGACACTTCGTTTTTATTGTTTCATGCACTGTTGTGTTGTTCTCGGAGCGTCTTAGTTTTTGTTTTTTGTTTTTGTTTGCTTAGTTTGCTTGAGTAAGTTGGTTGATCACAACACACTTCTTTTGGAGAGAGACACACTCTATTTTCATTGCCTAGAACACTCTAGTTTTCATTCTTATTGTTCTGTGAGTGTTCACTTTTGCTAGCACTGTGTTTAGCCTTAGTTTTCTGATGCTTTTTTGCTTAGAACTTAGTTCTTCTTTGTGGATTTGTGAGACTTGATCACTGGTCTTTATTGATTATTATCTTTGTGAGTTGTTTCAAATAAGTCGATTGGTGTTGGAGAAGAGTAGAAAGCTTTATGCTTAAGTGGTACAAAAGGGAGCTTGTTTTGACTATGGCCTAGACTCTATCATGTCATGCTAGATGTTGTTTTGACCTTATGCTTAGTGATTATTGTTGTAGCATGACTTGTTCCAAACAATTGAGATTGCTTAATGTGCCTTGATAGAATCATGCGTTGTTTTAGCATACAACAACATAGTATTGTGGTATTATCCTTTGATGCTTTGTTTGGGTTGACTTGGCACATGCTCACACCATGTTATGACTATGAACAAGTCATCATAGCCTCTATGATCATTTAGTCCTTGACTTGTAGTACCACTCTATGCTTTGATTAGTAATGTTTTGTCGCTCTGCATGATTATGGCCATTATTGCTCTCTCAGTTGGTCACTCCTAGTCTTTTGCTAGCCTCCACTTGTACTGAGTAAGATCTACTCATGCATCCAACTCCCATGAAACCAAGTTATTCCAAAGTGTCCACTATAAATTCCTATGCATGGCATGTTACACCATTTCAAGTATATTCTTGTTTTCATCTATCTTCCAATTAAAAAGTATTTTGTTATGTGAAAACTTAGTGATTAAAGCTCTCGCGAACTTGATGGAACACTTTATTTTTCTTGCCCCTAATAAACTTGAACCATTGTGTCATCTATGTTGTATATGCTTCCACTTATACATTGGAATTAGCAGAACCGTGTTGTCATGGGGAACACTTTCAACATTGCATTTGTACTTTGTACACAGTTGATATCATGCTCTTCTGTCTATGGAATTCGCCGGTGTGAAATAAAAGGGGATCTTGTAAGTCCATGGAGTTATGTATGTGTGTTAGAGAAACACCTGGGCCGCTAGCCTAAGCCATGCCTAATCATGGTGGAAACTTGCAACATCACCATAGTGAGCAATCTATGAAGCTTTCTTCTTATAAAAAAAGAGACATATTGAAAAGAGGAAAGAGAGAAAAAAGCACCATTTTCCCATGGTAAATAAGAAGATTCCTGAGATACTCATTGTCTGCTTGCCTTGTCATTTTGATTATGGGATAGCTCATGTATCATATGCAAGGGATACCCCGTTGGCGGTTCTCTATGATACACATGTACTTAGTATGACAAGAACTTACAGGTGACTAAAGTTGAGTAGCATGAGGTGTGGCCTCGTATTCAAGGGACATGAGATTGCCAACTTATACTTTTTCAAACATATACTCCATAGTTTGTTCACTTTAACCTTAATCACTTCAAGATGCTTATGATAGGGGCAATGAGAGCCAAAAGCTAACAAGTACCATAATTTTTGGAAGCTCTTTTTGAGACTTGAAATCCCCGCTTCCGTTTATGAAGGGACTTTCTTCCACTATTATATTGAGTCTCCACCTTCTATCCTTAGGCACCAATTAAGAGAGCATAGTTGCCATTCTTAGTTCTATGTGCATTGTCCCAAAACTTATTGATTGATGCATATTATTGATATTGCTTGTTCTTGAACTATTTGTATCTAGACACCCTTATGAACTTTGAAGGTGTCCAATGCATTATGTTTTGCTACTCCATGAGTGACAAGCTAAATGCCACTATGCTATGTTTTCTGTATGTGAAACAAACAAACGTCTTTCAATGCATGTTATTCATGAATCTTTGTTTGTAACCTTTCATGTTGCATGCATAGTTACTACATCTTCTTGTTAGAACTCCATCTTTCTTGCTCATGTTTAGAGGACTTTGATCCCATCTTTCAATACTTGCAAATGGTTTGATCTTGATTGTGATGGTGCATGTCACCTCAAATATTATTCTTTTTATCACTTACCTACTCGAGGACGAGCAGGAGTTAAGCTTGGGGATGCTTGATACGTCGTAAACGTATCTATAATTTTTTATGTTCCATGCTTGTTTAGTATCTACTTTGCTTTGTTTTTTCTACAGTTTGAGGTATTTTTATACACTTAATAGAACTAACCTATTGACAAGATTCCATAGTGCCAGTTGCCTGTTTTCTGCTGTTTTTGGTTTCAGAAAGCTAACAAATGAATATTCTCGGAATTGCATGGGACAAAAGCCAAAGTTCATATTTTCCCCTGAACGATACGGAAAATCGAAGACGAGACGGAGGAGGACACCAGGGTGACCACACCCTAGGTGGGCGCGGGGCCCACCCTGGATGCGCCCACAGGGGTGTGGGCCCCCTGGCCCTCCATCGACCTTGCCTCCTTCGCCTATAAAAATCCCCCGACTCAGAAACCCTAAGGAATCGACTAGAAAGCCACGAAAAGTTCCGTAGTGCCGCCGCCACCGAAGGGGAGATTCAGAGGACAAAAAGTCTCTGTTCCGGCACCCTGCCGGGACGGGGAAGTGCCCCCGAAGCCATCACCATCAATCTACATCACCATCTCCATCACCGTTGCTGATTCCCATGATGAGGAGGGAGTAGTTCTTCCTCGAGGCTAAGGGCTCTACCGGTAGCTATGTGTTCATATCTCTATGTATGCATGATCTTGTTGTGGTCATGAGCTTTGTAATCAGGTAGATCTACCTTGCTACTCAAGTGCTTTAATAGATCTCTGCTCTCCCCATGTGTGTGAAAGTGATAGCGTGCACGCCATGGTGGCACTTAGGCTAGAGTCTACATAAATACTCATCGTGTTTTAATAGATCTATGTTTTTTCCCACGTGTGTGAAAGTGATAGCGTGCATACCGTGTGTGGCACTTAAGCTAGGTTACATATATATTTATCATGAGTTATATTTTGAGTTGGGTGTCTCTATGAAATTGTGGTGTTTGTTGGAACCATCTAGCGCTCAAGGCGACAGTGTGGGGTTATCTAGATTAGGGAAGGCGGACTTTGAGGAGTGCTGTTATAGCCCTACCATGGATTAGAGTGTCCAGCTGGAGAGTAGTTACGAGTAGTATCATGAAGAGAATATATTTATTGAGAGTGTTCACTAGTGAAAGTATAATCCCTAGGCCTTATTTCTAAACATTGAAACACTGTTTACAACTAGATCTGTTACATGTTTGCTTGCTTCCATCTTTATTTTAGTTTGCTTTTAGTCTCTCCCACGTCAACAACAAGTCAGAAGCTCTTTTCTGGCACCATTACCACTTGTATTTCACTATCTCTTCGCCGAACTAGTGCACCTATACACCTGACAAGTGTATGAGGTGTGTTGGGGACACAAGAGACTTCTTGTATCTTGATTGCAGGGTTGCTTGAGAGGGATACCTTTGACCACTTCCTCCCTGAGTTCGACAAACCTTGGGTAATCCACTTAAGGGAAACTTGCTGCTGTTCTACAAACCTCTTCACTTGGAGGACCCTTAGCAGGCTAAACCGAACAGATAAAACTTGCTAACATCTGTAATCAATGCAATGACCTTGTGAGGCCCACCGTCATCGCCACTAGGACTCCTGATAACTCCACCACCCCGCGCTTGTCCAACATGACATGAATGACATGGAGACCCTGCTGAACCACTCCACCGAGAGTCGCCGTTTTCGACAAGGAAGGAAAATGCAGCTCCACCTCACGATCCATCCAGCTAACATCTGCTCCAATGACGATGCTCGTAGGAGAGAGAACGATGCTGCATGCCGCCATCGTCTGATTCGGGAGACTCAGATCTAGGGTTTTCTCCAGACTAGTCTGGGCTAGAAGACGAGATGCATCAGATGAGGAGCAACATCTCTAAGAAGATGCCTCCTGATACGTCCAAAACGTATCTACTTTCCTGAACACTTTTGCTATTGTTTCTCCTCTAGACTTGTGTGATTTGGATACAACTAACACGGACTGATGTTGTTTTCAGCAGAATTTCCTTGGTGTCTAGTTTTTGTGCAGAAAATCAACTATCAGGAAAAATCCCGGAAAATATGCCAAAAAATATATTCCACCAGAAGATCCACGGAGCCAGAAGACGAGACGGAGAAGGGGCCTTGGGGGGTCCACACCCCTGCCAGGCGTGGGCCCACCTCTGGCCGCGCCTAGGGGGTGCAGCCACCCTAGGCACCCCCTCGGCCTCTCTCTACACCTATAAGTTGCCTCTCGACCTAAAAGCGAGGGGGGTCTTTAGTTTTCCAGAAAGAGTTCCGCTCTGCCGCCGCCACAAGAAACCGAGATTCGGATCCGGAAACTCCGTTTTGGCACCCTGCCGGGACGGGGAATTTGGAGAGGATCATTGTCATCATCATCACCAACGCCTCTCCATCAACCATCGATGTTTCCCTCATACATGAGTGAGTAATCCCCCGCTGTAGGCTTGGGGATGGTAGAGATTGGATGAGTTCTATCATGTAATCAAATAAGATTGTTAGGGCATAGTGCCTAGTATCTCTATTAGTGCTATTTGACTTTGTTGCAACTTGTTGTGCTTAATGCTTATCACTAGGGCCCGAGTGCCATGTTCTCAGATCTGAACTTATTATTGAATCATTATGATAATATTGTTTGTGGTCTTATCTGCAAGTTGTGTACACATATCACTGTCCGGATCCAAAGGCCCCGAAGTGACAATAATTGGGACAACCTGAGGTGATGGCTGTGGTGTGAGGATCACATGTGTTCATGGAGTGTTAATGCTTTGCTCCGGTGCTCTATTAAAAGGAGCACCTTTATTGCCAGTAGTTCCCTAGAGGACCCGCTGCCACGGGCTGGCTGGACAAAAGATGTTGTGCAAGTTCTCATTGCGAGCACGTATGACTATATTTGGAGCATATGCCTAGGATTGTTTAGTACTTGGATGCTTGTTATTATTTATCTGCAATGCCCTAGATCTTGAAGTTACATGTTTATACTCGTCCATGCAACGCCCGTCCATCCATCCCTATGCCTACTGCACTCGAATCCTACTGTTACTGTTACTGTTACTATTGCTCATGTTTTACTGCTGCTGTTGCTTTGTTGTTTCTACTACAAAGGTTGCTATTGATAAACTTCTGTGAGCAAGAACTATTTCCAGGTGCAGCTGAATTGACAACTCAGTTGTTAAGGCTTGCAAGTATTCTTTGGTTCCCCTTGTGTCGAATCAATAAATTGGGTAATACTACCCGCAAAGATTGTTACGATCCCCTACACTTGTGGATCATCAAGACTATTTTCTAGCGTCGTTGCCGGGGAGCATAGCTTTATTTATAAGTTCACTTGGATCTACTATTGTTCACTGCTACTCCTTTCATCATGGGGAAGTCTCGTGATGGAAAGTTCCCTATTTTACCATCCACTACAAGAAGAGGTATAGTCCTAAACACCTTTGTTGCTCTTGATTCATCGTCTGTTATAAGTAAGCTTGTGACACCACCACCACATACTAATGCTACACACACTGCTACTACTGTTGAATTTGAAACTGCTTTTGATGCTCATGATGTTACTTCTACTGTGCTTGATGCGAGTGGTTCATTAGGTCCTTTTCTAGATGCTACTATGGCTAGTCTAGGAAATACCGAAACTCCTAGTGAAGACACTGTTACACCTGTTATCTCACCTGAGTCTAGTGAGAGTTATGATATTAATGATGGTTACATTGAGTTCACTGATGAATTTGTTGAAGAGTGCGGAAACACACATGGTACTAGTGCTATTAAGAGTCTCCTTGCTAGACATACTATTATGCCTAAACTGTCCTCTGATCCTAAGTTTGCCACCTCTCCCATAGATATTAAAGATGAAGATTATGATTTCTCTCTTGATTTGTCCTATTTATATATTGTTGAGAGTGTCGTGGCTCATATGAATGAGATTTATACTATGAGTGCTTTGTTCTCTGATGATTTTAAGATGTGCAAGTACTTTGTTACTAAGATCTTCCCTTTTTCACTAAAAGGAGAAGCTAGGGCTTGGTTTAATATATTACCTCCTGGTTCCATTGATAGCCCTGATTGCTTGATTGTTTCTTTATTCCAGAAATATTTTTGTCTCAGTGTTAGACATGCTCCTTTGTAGAGACTTTTTGATTTTAAACAGGGAGAAGAAGAGAAATTGCATGAGTCATGGACAAGGTTATGTGCCTTGATTCATGCACATCCTGGATGTCCATTGCCTAAGAATGAGCTTCTTGATATTTATTATAATGGACTAACTTATGATTCTAGGACACACCTAGATAGCTTTGCTGATTGTGTTTTCAGGAAAAGAACTCCTACAGATGCTGAAGAATTAATGGCTAAGATAAGCAAGGATTATGATGATTGGACTTTAACTGAGCTAAATACACATGAGCCTATTACTCCTGAACCAGTTGTGCATGAACCAATTCCAACACCAACACCAAAGAAGAGGGGAGTTATTGGATTAAATGATGAAGTGATGAAGGAAGCTAAGAAATGTCTAAAGGAGAAAGGAATTAGAGCTGAAGATGTGAAGAATCTACCTCCTATATAAGAATTATGTAAACCAATTACCCACTCGTCTACTATTGAGGTACACTCTCTCCAACACTTTGATGAAGGTGATATTCCCTATGGTAAGCCTCCTGATAAATGCTTAGAGGAACTTGACATTTTTATTGTTAAACAAGGTAATTTTAATAAACAAGTTTAGAATCATTTACTGGAAAACTCTAGAGCTATCCATGAGTTGAAAGATATTGTGGAAAGAACTTCTAATGATATTAAAATTCTTTGTAAAAACTTTCAAATGGTTCAAACCCAACTTGATCAACTTGGTAAGGTACAAAAGGATATGCTAGTTAATGCCTTAGGAGATAAACATGCTTATGGAATTAGAACTAGGAGTGGTATAGATACTCAAGATCCTTTATATCCTGAAGGACACCCTAAAAGAATTGAGCAGGATTCTCAACAAGGTGAGAATAGTGGTAGTCCTCATAAGAGAAAGAAAAATAAACACAAAATAGTTGAGGAACCACTTGAACCTGCTATAGATCCTAATAGTATATATGTCTCTGATGCTGAAACTGAGAGTGGTAATGGTAAAAATGATGTTCCTGATAAGGAAGAAGTTGAGGAAGAACCTGAGAAGCACACTAAGAACACTAGGTATACAAAGGAAGATTTTATTGCTAATAAACATGGTAAAGAGAGAGAACCTTGGGTGCAGAAACTTATGCCTTTTCCAGGTAAGAAACACAAGTCAAAGGAGGAAGAACACTACAACAAGTTTTGTGAGTGGATGCAACCTTTATTTTTGCAAATTCCTTTGACTGATGCTATTAAATTGCCTCCTTATTCAAATTATATGAAGGATATTGTCTCTAATAAAAGGAAGATTCCTAATGAGGAGATTTCTACTTTGCTTGCTAATTACTCCTCCAATGGTAAGGTTCCAAAGAAACTTGGTGATCCAGGTATACCAACTATTCCTTGATCTATTAAGAATAATTATGTTAGAACTACTTTATGTGATTTTGGAGCTAGAGTTAGTGTTATGCCTTTTTTCTCTCTACAAGAGACTCCAGCTAGAAAAGTTGATACCAACTGATATATCTTTGCAAATGGCTGATAAGTCAACTACTATTCATGTTGGTATATGTGAGGATGTTCCTGTTCAAGTGGCTCATAATTGCTTGGTTTTGACTGATTTTGTTGTGCTTGAAATGCCTGAAGATGATAATATGTCTATTATTCTTGGGAGACCTTTTCTTAATACTGCAGGTGCTGTCATTAATTGTAATCAAGGAAAAGTAACATTCAATATTAATGACAAAGAGCATACTGTTTATTTCCCCAAGAAGGTTGTTAAGAGCTATTGCCTGAATTCCATTGAAAATATTGAGAGCATCAAGGTTGGAGAAATATATTGGCCCATTCCACAAGAAAATTTTGAAACTATTATGATTGGGACCATTGTTATCAAGTATGAGGTAACATAATCACCTTGTGGAATGCAAAGTTTTGTTTCATATAAGATTGTTTTGGTAACAAGACTTGATCAACCTTGTTAACAAAAAGATTTTAATGAATAAAATAATGTTTTCACTATGGTTATACTTGCTTTCTTTTACTTTCCTCCTTCCTTGTCTTTGCCTTTCTTTTGCTAGGTTTGGTTTTGCTAGTTGTTTACTGGATAGTTTTTCTTCGAGCTTCTGTAGTTTACCTTTTGGTTTGCTTTTGCTTCTTCTGAAAAAACTGTTTCTGCAAGAAAATCAATTTTCATACCCTGAAAATTGGCCAAAAATAAAGTTTCCCGAAAAATCCCAAAAAATTCAAAATAAATTTTTCCTCAAAAAAAGGGGCAGAGGGACACCTAAAGTGACACAGAGGGCCACCCCAGGCCACCACACCCATGGTAGGCGCGACCTACCTATGGGTGGCGCCTAGGGGGTCTGGCCCACCTGGGCCCCTTCCAGGTGCCCCCTCATAGCCATCTTCTTTCTCTCTCCTGAAAAACACCGGTAAACTTGCTCAAGCTCAAGTTCTTTTTGTTCTTGCTCGCGATTTTCGATCTCCTTGCTTAGCCCATGTTTGCTGCTGATTTTTGGAGAGATTGTTCCTTGGTATGTGCCTCCTCCACTTGTCCAATTAGATTTGTGATTGGTAGATTGTATCTTGACGATTTTTCTACTATAGGTGAAAGTTTGTGTGAGCTTGCATGCTTATTATATGCTTAGAGATTTCATTTTGATGCATGTTTAGCTCTCTAGCAAGTTCCTATAGTAGTTTCTCATCATTTATCAACCTGGAAATCACTTGGTTTGATGTTTGTCTAAAAATTTCAGAAATAAGGTTGTCATGGACAACCACATATTTGGAGAGATATTTGAGAGTGATGCACCTAGAAGGGC
Source organism: Avena atlantica (assembly GCA_910589765.1). Taxonomy (NCBI): domain Eukaryota; kingdom Viridiplantae; phylum Streptophyta; class Magnoliopsida; order Poales; family Poaceae; genus Avena; species Avena atlantica. Next base: position 522,098,031 of record OU342739.1, on the reverse strand, counting down.
AAGTATTTCAAGATCATCCACCCGTGCTAGGCCCTCATACAATGAGGATCTCATCACTCCACGATTCGGTGACGTGGGAGATGAGGGGGATGTGCACTCCTCCGCCTTTCCTTGCCAAACCTTCTTGCGGGCTGCTGGTATTCTTGATGATTTTATGACCTTGGTTCGGAGGGCTGGACTAACAAGTCTTATGCAGGATGAGAGCGTGCAATATGCTACACTCACTAAAACATTTGTGGAGAGTTTCTCCTTTACTAACAGCATGTTCAGTCCAGATGTTTCTTTCAAAGTTTATGGCAGGTCTTACCATATGTCATTGAGGAAATTTTGTGAATCTCTAGGACTTGGTATAGCTGGCTCAGCAAAGAAGATTCCAGCTCAACTCGCTGATTTGTTGGAGCTCCATCGCGGAATAACCAATGATGATAACCATAGAGCTCAACGGGGAAAGATAAGAAACATTCAGCTTCCGGCCATCAGGTACTTCACTTATTATCTTGCCACTAGTTTTCTTGGTAGGGAGAACACTAGTAATATTTCTAGCTATCATTTGGCCTTCTTAGCTGCTGCGCTCAACAATGAAACTAAGTATAATCTTGGTTCTCTCATTGCTCGTCGCTTAACTGCTAAGGGACCCATTTATGGGGAAATTATTGCTATGCGTGTTGCTACTTCCTTGGACATTGTTGTTGATACAAATGATACAATTTTGGCTCCTCAGAGGCTTGATCTTGCTGCCATGAAGGCACACCACTTTGTCACCACTAGCTCTACCCTTGAGAACTTGGTCTATAAATGTTGTTTATTGACGGGGACGAGAGAGAGATCCCTCTACCCCAAACAACTTTGTTCAGTATTTCGCAGGGACCTTTGTCATGCTCCAAGGAGGATATGGATGATAATATGCACTCTCTTACCTTCCATATGACCCCGTTGTACACTACACAGGGGAGTCCTCGAGCTCGTACCAGGACGAGGGAGCCTCCTCGTCATACTACGGAGGTGCACCTACTTGGGAACCATGGGATTGAGCCCCACTTAGGCCAAAAGCCTAAGCTTGGGGGAGGTATACCGACATCACACTCATATATATATCACGTTCGGTTGGTTATTTGTATATACATTATTTCGCTTTGTTTTTGGTTTTTGTTGTTGCTTTCTCAAAAACACAAAAATACCAAAAATATTTTCGTTGTTTCTCTTGGTTTGTTTCTTTGTTTCTTTGCTTTGGTTTGCCTTAAAAGAAAATTCCAAAAAGATTTTGCTTCGTTTGGTTTGCTTTTTCTTTGGTTGTTTTTTCTTTGTTTGCTTTCTTTAAAAAAATCGAAAACACCAAAAATATTTGTTGTTCTTCTTTGGTTTTGTGAGTTCTTTGCAGGGTTCAGCCGTCCTCAGTATGGTGATGCTGCAAGTTTCCACCATCGAAAATATTTTGGTTTCATGTTATTATTTGAGTCACACAAGTGAAGGGCAATAATGAAGATTAATACAACTTGAGGAGTGGTAAGAGGCTGATAACGAACTCTATTTGTTTCATTTTTGTACATATACTCATCATTGTGAGCATGTTTAGCCTGTTCATGTAAAGTGTATGTTACTAATGGATGCTTAGTAGTTCTTGCTTTCTATGATTAGCTCCAACTTGCTAATAGTTTGTAGCATGTCATATGAATGTTTGCTTGCATTGTTTTATTCATATTTTGGTATGATATTGTGGTATCCTCCTCTGGAAGTTTCATGTGAATCGACTTGGCACATGCTCACGCATGCATATGACTAATCAATAGTCAGTAAGCATCAATGATTTATTTTGCCTCAGAGTTCTAGCATCACTTTCATGCTATAATTAGTCATGTTTTATTACAAGCATGGTTTTGACAAATATTGCTCTCTCGTTGTCGCTACCTCTCTATTGCTAGCATTCACTTGCACTGGGTATGAGCTCTACGTGTGTTTCCAACTCCCCAAAACCAATATTGCCACTGAGTCCACCATACCTACCTATTAGCATCGTTTGCTATTTCAGTGCATATTCAATATGCCTTGTTTTCTTCCAAATAAAATGTTTGTATGTTTTGAGAAAGTTAGTTAGTAAAGCTCTCACGAACTTGATGGTACACTTTATTCCTTGCACTTAATAATCCTGAACCATTGTGACTTGTCCATGAAAGTTATATGCTTCAAATTATATGCTGGGAGTCAGCAGAACCGTGCTGTCACGGGGAGCGCTTTCAACACTTTTTGGATATCCTATCTAGTTGATACTTTGCTCTTTTGTTTACGGATGTCGATGATGTGAAATAAAAGGGGAGCTTGTGAGTTCATGGAGTCTATACATTGTGTTAGAGAAACGCCTAGGCTGCTAGCCTAAGCCATGCCTAATCATGGTGGAAACTTGCAGCATCACCATAATGAGCATTCTGTGAAACATCCTCAATAAAAAGATATGCATATAGTAAATAAAAAGATATGCATATAGTAAATAAAAAGATCGCTGAGATGCTCATTGTCTGCTTGCCTTGTCATTTTGATCACGGGATGGCTCCTGTATCATGTGTAAGGGGTACCCCGTTGGCGGTTCTCTATGATATGCATGTTTGTAAAATGACAAGAACTTGTAGGTAACCAAAGTTGAGTAGCATGCGGAGCGGCCCTCGTACTCAAGGGACTTGGGATTTCCAGTTTATGGTCTGTCAAGCATATAACTCATACTGGACCTCACTTTCACCTTAACCATATGAAGATGCCCATGATAGGGGCAATGAGAGCTCAAAGCTAATGAGAGTACCTTCCTTTCAGCATTAGGAAGCCTTTCAAACTTTTTAAAACCGTTTTCACTCCCTTGTTGATTCACCACTTATTCTATGAGCACCTTCTTGAGAGCATAGTTGTCATTCTTGTGTTTGTTCCAAAACTTGGTTAATTATGTCATGACTTTGATGCTTGTATCCCTGATATCTTTACTTCTAGTCTTCACTTGAACTTCAGGGGTGCCTTGGCATTTATATTGTACTCTACAAACAAAGGCAAGCGATATACCACTCTATCATACCTTACTATGAGCATTGCAATGTTGCTTATGTTTTTGTTTCATGCTACTTATTATTATTGAGTTGGTTTCTCTTCATAGCTTGGAGTGACTATTGAGTAGACTTAGTTGCATACTTCTTATTATGAATGGTTTAAGCATATACTCTGGTGTTGAGAATATATACATCATATGAAGCAAATGTCTTCGTGAAAGTTCTTTTATCGCACTCAGTTTTCAACTGAATTGCTTGAGGACAAGCAATAAGCTAAGCTTGGGGGGAGTTGATACGTCCAAAATGTATCTACTTTCCAAAACACTTTAGCTATTGTTTCTCCCCTAAACTTGCCTGATTTGGATACAACTAACACGGACTGACATTGTTTTCAGCAGAATTACCTTGGTGTCTAGTTTTGTGCAGAAAATCAACTATCAGGAAAAATCCCGAAAAATATGCCAAAAAATATATTCCACCAGAAGATCCACGGAGCCAGAAGACAAGACGGAGAAGCGTCCTGGGGCGCCCACACCCCTGCCAGGCGCGGGCCCACCTCTAGCCACGCCAAGGGGGGTGTGCGGTGACCCAGCATACCACTGCATGATGTAGTACACTATAGTCATTGACATAACACCAATGAAACAACGTTCACTAGTATTACATCCCTCAGAGTAGTACAACAAAAACATAGCAGGTCCAAGACATGACTATAGGTTACAACTCAACTCTTTACACAAGATCCAGAGAACGCTCAAGGTTAAAGAGAGAGAAAGAAACATCTTACAAAGAAGAATCAGAAATAAACAACTCATAACTATTATGCTAATAAAATTAGCATCTAACTATTTGGCTTGTATTGCTGCTATTGCAGTACTCTACAGAAATAAGTTCTATGGCTAGAGATTATATTCTTATCTAATCAATAACTTCGTCTTCACTTGATTTGATGTATATGTTGACTTTCTTGACTTCATTGAAGAGATTTAGCTTCTGGTGATGATTCCTGGAGCATAACTTTATGTAGACATCGTCTATACTGGCTTTAGAACCTAGCAAGGGTTAAGAAGATACGTTGAGCACGAGCGTACTCAACAAGTTCACTAGAAAAGGAGTGTTTGATGCACTATAACTACGGCCATAGACCGTAGGTCGTAGGCAATGCAGGTTTCCGTAAACATTTCTTCAAAGGTTGCTTTTATTCTGAAAAGCTATGTCCGTCAGCCTTCACGGATTTACCATAACTTTCATGGAGTTCCTTTCCCGCCACGTTCGCAGCTCCTTCCCGGAACAGGGAGTAACAAGTTACAGTTCTTACACTCTGCAGATGTGCGTTACTTTACCCATGAGAGATCTTAGCTTTGTTGCTCATCCGGGCCACGAACCCGTTCAAACTTCTTTGGTGTGAGGCCCAGACTAAGACCCAAGCCAATCACTGCCTTCTCCGCGACCCCGCATGTCTCTTTGGTGTACGCCAGCCCACCTATTGAATTACGGCAATGGCAGTACATACCGTTCAGATGCCGGAACTATCGTGGGACGTTGAGGGCTCCCACCCGTATGCTGCATATCCTCTATGAATTACCATAAATAATATGCACGCTACGAGTGATAACAGCCACGACCCACACATCTAGCTCCATGCGAGAGGGAAAAGATACAACTGACTTCTTCGTCCCATTCCAAATCTCATGGTCAACGCGTAATATACGGCGCAAGAATCACTGGCAACATTGGTTGTTAAGTCCTAGATAATATGTTCCTTTACCACTTGAACTCTTATAGTAGGTTATTACCTCATGGTAAATAACCTATAATCACATTATTATGAAAATAGTGTTTTCTGTCTTTTTTCAAATGCAGGTGATGACAACACTGGAATTGTAAAATACTTTACAGAAAATAATCAAAGGACATGAGCAAGTGTGAACTTGCCTTTTGTGATTGCAAGATTATGCACTCACGGTCTTCGAGATAATGTAAAATATCCAACATCTGAAATCAGCATCATTGGTCCGGTAAGGACTAATGTTTAAAGAAGCAAGATGCTTTTATGCATAAGTAATGTAATGCAAGTTGATAAACGCGAATCCCGAGAATAACTTTGTTCTAAGGTTTGGATACTGAAAAGGGTTTCTTTGGAATGTGTTGCCCTTTTGGATTAAGTTTCACATATGTGCTTCTTATTAAGGCTTGTGCGTGTGTGCAAAACAACATATATTCATACAACAATAAAATACACACATATGGAATGCTACATAAGGTTGCTTACATCTTAATTGATTATCTTCAAGTTTTACTTCATAAGTAATGTTACTTATAAAGAATTTAAGTATTAACAATCTTATTATACAAGTAAAGTATAAAGTAAAGTGGTTACTATTAATTGTCCTATGTTGATTGAAGTGGCAAAATGAATAACTTTTGAAGAAAATCTTACTCAACTAAGGAAAAGCATTTAAGCTTTTAAGTTAACCTTATGAGGTGTTCTTTTTAGTTATAGTCTGTAGTAAGAAAGAATTACTCTATTTGAATAATGACAGCATTAGTATTTGAGACTTATCTATCTTGGTTTTGAACTTGGTTGGTTTGGTAATAAGATACTTTTATAAATTAATTATAACAGACTGAAGTTAACTATAATGCATATAATAAAGTCTGTAGCATTATACTTAAAGCTTGGTAACTATAAGTAATTTCAAGAATGTAGATAGACTTAGGGTGTATTACTTATGATACTTGTATCTTGTTTACTTTATATTGTTTCTTTAGAATTACTGAAGAATGGTATTATTTTGATTTGGTAGTGGTTTCTTTACATTATAAATATATGAAGGGGAATGGTATTATTTTGATTTGGTAGTGGTTTCTTTACATTATAAATATATGAAGGGGTTTATTTCCTTATAAGGTGTGGTTAAGGTTTATGAATAAGTAAACAATATTATTTACTACTTATGAACTCACTATAGTGTTTTCATTTGTTTATAAACTTGTGGTTAATATAAAGAATGGGTTTTATCTTATTACAATTATTCTTAGAGATTTCATATTAAATAAGAATCCTTTTATAAGATAATTTATACTTATGATTGAAGGATAAATTAATAAAATTATATTTAAAATGTGTTAAACCATTTTGACTTTATAAAATTAGTATTTAAGACTATTATTTCTTATTAAATCTAAATTGGCAAATTTTTTGGAATACTAACAAATTTTATTTGCCTTTATATAAATTATCTATTAAGGAAATAAGTTTATATTTAAGTTATTAAAGTTGTTTAACCTTTTGTTTAACTCAAAAGTGGAATATCACATTTTTAACATGTAGGTATTATTTTTGTGATCATTTTGATATATTACATTTATTTTGTGATTTATAAATAATAAGATATGATTTTAATAAGGTTTATTACTTCATAAATACTTAATAAATAATAAATATTTAATTAAGAGGAATAATAATGCATGATTATAGTTTTAAACTCTAATTCTTATTTTTCTAAGATTTTTAGTATTTTATTTATATTTTTAACATTTACCATTATTAAAATATTAATTATCAAAGTATTAAAACTTTATAAAGTATTTATTAAATAATATTTATTTTAAATAATTATCATAATAATATTTAATAATAGTTTTAAGTTGTAGATTTTATTTTTCTAAACATGTTCATATATTATATGTATTTTTCTGATTTATAAAACAAAAGATATTAAATTTAAAAGATTTAATCATTTTATTTTATTTTTGGAATATTGAAATTTGAATTTGTAATGTTTTAATTATTCCTAAACAGACACTAATACTTTTTACACCCAGATGGGATCTACCCTAGTCACACACATGTGGGGCTTAGGTCCATATCATAAGCCACATCAACAACGATCAGTCAAAGACTGACCAGGTCAACGATGACCTCACCCTGATGTCACGATGACATCAGCAATGGCATTGCTCTCAAATCATGCTCGAATTCGCGAATCGGCTGCGTGCACGGGGCTATGTCTGGGCTTAACGGAAAGAGGACATTACGGGGTGCATTATAGTGGCGGCGCCGCTCGATTTAGGTCGTCGGAATAGTGGTGGCAACGATGGCTAACGGCGGCGGTGGCTGATGTTAGTCGGGGGAACAAACGAGGAAGCAAGGAGGAACTTGAAAGGGTGCGTGAGCACCGATAGCTCACCGTGAAGCTGTAGGGCGCGACAGTGTGACCAGAGGAAGTCCATGGTGGCGGCGATTGACGATGAACGACGGCGTTTGTCGGTGGAGATGAGGTGTCGATTGGTTCGACAGAGGGCTCCCCGGCTTGCATGAGTAGGGGCAAACGATGGAGAAGATCACGACGCGTCTGATAGTCACCTCCGCGTATCAAGGGGTGGTCGGAGATGGTAGGGAAGATGATCTCCGACGAGCTAGGGTTCAGTGTTCAAGTGAGAGAGGAGTAAAGAGCAGTGGAGTGGCAAGCTAGGGTTTCTCGTCGGCGTCTAGGGATACTTCTAGACGACCGAAAGCGGTGGCGCGAATCTTGGTGCTCGCCGGCGACGAGGGTGCGGCCACCGAGCTGCTTGCAGCATCGGAAGGTCGGCGTCATCGCGAGGAAGATCACGAACATACCCCGCGAAGAGGTACGAGCCGTTCGTGGGCTGCAACTAGGCCAGATGGGGTGTGTTCGGCTGCTCGTGGGCGACGAATAACTGATAGGGTTAATGGGCCATGGGCCATATTGATGTTTCTTCTGTTTTTTCCTGATTCTATTCCTTTTTCCTTTTCTGTTTTGTTTTTAACTTTGAATTTAAGCAATAACTTTGATTTATCTTTATGGAATTTTATTTGCTGAATACTTGCAGCAACAATAAAGTTATTAAAAATCTATTTGTGAACTTTTATTATGTATTGTGATATTTTCTTTATTTCCTTTTGTATATATTCTTTTCTATAACATTGTTTTCACTTTTATTTGGAGTAATTAAGTTTTAAAATGTTTAATAATATTCATAGGTTTATTTATATGTATTTATTCACATAGTATAGGATAGGATGATTTATAATATTGGATCCCCACTTATTCCATGCTCATATGGGATGAGTGGTTAGAGAAATGAATTCCAGACTTTGTCTTATGATTATAGATAGAATATTTATGAGATGTTGATGAGAACACTTATTAATAAGTTTAGAGTTCTGAATTGTAATTACTCACCCTAGGGTTTAAGGTACTTACTATACTTATTTTCTTTTGTTGATGTGAATAAAGATTAATGGCTAAACCTATTGCCTTTATGTTTGAAATAAGAATGATGTTATCTGGAATGTCTCATGAAAAGAGATTTGGTAAAGATAACTCCTAATCACATATGGTTATGATAATTATAAATGATAAAGATGTGCTTAAGTGTTTTGATATAGGAAATTATTCATATAAAGCATTGTGGAAACAAGATGATTGATCCAACAGATGGGATGGATGTTAAGCTTGATTATAGATTTAGGGTTTAATGTTTACCAAGGATTCCTACCTTCTATACTTCATAAGTCTGGACTTCTAATTAAGGAATTCCTTTCCTAGATATATTACTTCTCTATATCCATCATCATGTGCTAACATGATGAGCTTTGCTTTACAGAAACTTCTTATCCACCTTTTATTCTTCTAAATTCATTTGTAAATCCAATGAGCTTGGCATTAAAGCTTTTCATATCTTCTCAGATCCATACTCTTCCTTAATCATCCATTATTAATACTAGTTCAGTAGATGCATATATCAAATTCTACTCTCCTTAAGTGTTTAGTATTTCCCAAGAGGAAGATACTACTTCTATAATCCAATGTTACTCTAGCATCATCTTGATCATACTATCTTGTCTCTACTTGACTCCAATATCTAACATTCCAACCTCACATTATATTAATGTGACATGTAATGACTAATCTAGGATAATATATCTATACTATGGTTCAATCATGTTTTATCCACCAATGCTACTTATACATGATATAAGCATTCAATATTGTTGAATAAGGCATGATCATTATAATCCTTTGATACTTTTTTGTTCAGGTTTCCAGTTGGCTAAACAAGGCTTCATCAATACAACACTACAGTTGTATTCTAATTGTCTTCTGTTTAGCTCTATTGGATTAAGAGATATAGTTCATTGACTATACCTACTTGATCCAATAGGACTACTCCTGGTAACTTATTTTCAGGATTCATCCTTGTAATCTTCTTTGTTATCATATTGATTTGATTTCCTCCAATCACTCACATCCTATAGATGACATCTAGAACTAGCATCACTATTTACCTTTTCTGATTTCTTTCTTTATAAACCTTAAGTGAATGCGATAATAAGGACAAGACTTGATAGGTCAAGAATTGATAAGTTAAGAATTGATGAATCAATAATTGATTACTCAATATTGATGAACAACAAATATAAGGATAGGATTCAATAGAGATGATAAAGATTGATATGGAAAGAAAGATATATGGTGAATGATCTTGACTTGGTTTCTTTCCTACTCAATCTCACTAAAGATTTAAGGTCAAGTATTACCATGGTACTCATGGTATAGGTAGATGAGATTAAGATTGTCACATCCCAAAATTCTTCTAATTTTGGAATGTGAAATAAATAAATAAGATTGAATGATTGTTTGACTTTGTTGAAAATTCTCAAAGAGAAGAAACTTTTTGAATAGAAAATCCTCTCAACCTTGAATTCAAAATCCTATATTATTTTGTTATGACCTAAGTAGCCATATAGGCAAAAGGGCGTGGATTGATTTTGGATTGTAGAGTTGGTGTGCAAGATTTCAAAATGAAAATCATGAATCATTCATAAGCATTTCATCCATGCAAAGTTCTCACAAACTAAATCCAAATCCTGGTATCTAAATCCTATAGTTGATTCGCCCAAATGTTCCTAAAGGAATTAAATTGACTTATTAAAACCCACTAACGCTAAGGTATAAATTATTGATAATTATAGCCTAAAGAGATCCAATTAATACTACAAAATTTTAGAAACAAAATTGAGCTCATTTGGAGCTAGTATGAAAAAGTTATGGAATAAATACAAACACATAAAGATATAAATAAAATAAGATATACAAGGTTTTATAAACCCACTACTTCTAAACTAGTAAAAAGATTACAAATTTGATCCTATAATGATCTATTCGATTTTAGAAAAATTTAGAAACAAGAATCATGTCATTTGGAGTTCGTATGCAAAAGATATGAGAGAAACAAGTAAATAGAAAAAAAAAAGAAAAAAAAAAAACCCCAATGGGCCGGCCAAGCCAGCCGGCGGCCCAGCAAGGCCGAACCGGACCGAGCCGGCGACCAGGAGCTGCACGCGCGCTGTACGTGCCCAGTTTGCTCTAAAAACCGTGCGAAATCTGTTTTCTAAAACCTATCTCTACTCAAACTCTTATAACTTTTTATCTACAACTCCGAATCGACTTCCGTTTGTTTCTACTTGTTCCCTACTCCAAGGCCTATCTCTAAACCATCCTAAATCTCCATATAAACTCGTGGAGCCACGGCTGTACAAGTTTCTATTCTCGAAATCCCGAATCTACCTATTCCCGAATCTTGTTTCGCTTTTTAACCCATCTAGACTTCGTCGTTTGCTTTCGGTCAAAAAACGAAAGTTGAAGATCGCGTCGAAATCTTTCAATCCCGACAAACCTCACCTCTTTTCATCCACCATAGCCGGAGAATTTCGTATCGCAATATTTCAGATCTTACGGTGTAAATCCAAGATGTACTCGCGCTCGTTTCTTCAAATCCAAATTCCTTTGGTAAGAAGGTAGGAATTATGATTCCCCACAACTTTCATGTTCTGAGTTTTTTGATTTGACCTACGGATTTGTCTCTCTAACACAGATCTATTTCTTGTCTATTCTGAGCCAAAATCGGGTCAATCTCTTCTTCTAGCCACCGGATCCTATCCAGACGGTCGAGATCCAATCAAACCGGTGCGTGCCATGTCGTCATCCCGGTCATCTTCCTCATCAACGCCACATCAATGTAAGGTCAACATCTAGTCCCAGTCAGCATGCAAAGTCAACTTGTCCAGTCAGCGGAATATTCCCTGAAATATTCCGTTCGAATTTAAAATTGCATATTATAGATCTAACTTGTAAAATTCATTAGAAATTCATACCACGTCCAAAAATTGCGTATAATATATCAAATTGAAGATAATTTCACATAGAATCATCTTATCAGATTAGATCCAACTTTTACTGTACGTAGTTACTGCAGTAATTTAATTAGTTTTAATGGTCTTTTAGGTTAATAAATTCATGGACAATTATCTGTAACTCCGAAAAATATGAACAATATATCAAATTGAAGCTACTGTAATGTAATTTAATAATATCTGGTTGGATCTAGCCTTTGCAGATTATTTAACCCGTAGCAATTTAATTAGTTTTAATGGCTTTATAAATCATTAAATTCATTAAAAATTAATTGCTTGTCACAAAAATATAAATGATATACCGTTGGAAAGCTGGTTCCATGTAGATCATCAATATGCAATTAGTTCAGCATTTTACTGTAAGGTTTTTACGTGAAGATTTAAATAGTTTAATGGCCTATTTAGAGTAATAAATTCATAAGAAAATAAATACTATTCAGAAAATTACAAATAATATGTCCCTGAAATCACAATTCCGTGGAGATTACAGATATAGCTTTAGTTTGATTTTTAGACAACAGAAACTATAGGAATCGTTTAAAACCATTAAACACTATTTAAATCATACAAAAAGATCTATAACTCCAATTAGGGTGAATCCAAGTGCTAAGGTTTTGTATTGACAATATCTATACAGAGAAATTGCATGACAAATTATTTGGTACTGTTAAAACAGAAATTCATACAGAAATATTTAAACCCATTGAAATAGTGTTTTAATCATAAGAAAATTTCTATAACTCCTTTTTAGGTGATTCAAATTGCCACTGTCTCTAAATTGCATTACCTATCCAGTAGCATCTAGTTCACAATATAATATGACATAAACATATTTAGTTCAATTAAAGTGGTATACACCATATTAAATTGATACAACTTTAGTAATAAAAGCTTTAGTGCATTAAATGACTTTCCACATGCATCATGTAATCTAACTATGTTCAGAACACTAAATGCAACTATTGTGACTCATTAAATCGTCATGCATGCATCTGTTCATCATTGTTTTCTTGTAATGTTGCACTGTTGTATGTTTGCAATGTTTTGAATGGTGTTTGTTGTGTTTGCTTCAAACGTTAGATTGCGAGGAGTGCAACTACTGTGATTGCAACTACTATGATTGCAAGTATTGTGGTTATGACGAGTGCCACCATTATATCTATGAGTATTGTGAGGATTATATATAATCGACTACATCTACAACAAAGGCAAGTGGTGCTATCTTGGTCATAAATGTCCTACTGTTTCCTATGCATTGTAGATGTTTTTGTAGAATTGCATATATAGGAATTGATGTGTATATGCTATGCTATGTCCCATATTATTCCCTAGCGATCCTTGTTTATGAGCCATCGTATTGGTAGATTGCTTAGCTATGCTATTTAGACGAGGAAGGGAATCACATCATGAAAAGTTATATGTTTTGAAAGGCTTATGTTTTGCTAAATGACAAACCAACATGTTTTAATGAACCACCTGGGCGGAATGGCATTGATTGGGTCATCGAGTGTGGATTTTGGTGGGGAATGCCGCCCAGGACACTGAGAAATGATTGGTTTCTTTGTTTGGAAGCTTTCGTGTGCAACCATGTGCCAATAATGAAATGGGCGGTTGGTTGAACTCAGTAGGTTGTGGTAACTCGAACCCGCGTATCCAGAGATGTAGATATTGTAGGTTGGACCGGTGCGCGTCGGGATTGGGGAGCTACTTCCCGAACGGTTCCTTCTTGGACTTCTCCCTGTCATCACCCAATATGAGAGTGGTGGTACGAGCTGGGCTGGCCAAGTCACATGGGTAAAGTGCACTAACCCCTGCAGGGTGTATAAACTAATCGATTAGCCGTGTCCCCGGTTATGGACAATTTGAGCGACCTGATACTGATGCTATGATATTTCTCACTCATCCTTATTTCTTAATTACTAAAACTTGATGGGTGAACATGGGTTTAGGAGCATACAAAAGCTGAACTGTCTTGTATCTACATGGGTTTATGCTGGTATGTCCTTAGAAGATTGTTTTTGAAGAAAGAAAAGTATTTTGAAAGTAGGGAAAAGTTGTATTGCTTTATGCAAATGAGCCTGAACTCCACTTGGCCAAATAAGCATGTAGTTGATAGATCTGTTGTTAACCACTTTAGCCTACTTGCCATACATTCAATGTATTGACCATTCGTGGCTGCAACGTTTCATGTTGCAGGTTATATCGTATCTGAGTGATCGTTCATAGGTCGCGAGACTCCACTCAACATTTGTTCGCCTGTGGCACATTTGAAGGATGGAGATCTACCTTGTATTCGTTTTCCGCTGTGTACTTGAATAAATAATGTAAATTCTGGATCATATTCGTTGTATTTATGATGCACAGTTATATTTGGTATCATTTTGTACTGTGTGTGCCAGTGAACCGATCCAGGGATTGGCACTATACACATGAACTCAGCCTTATCAGGCGAGGGTGTTACAAGATGGTATCAGAGCTGTGTGTTGGCTGTAGGATCGTGACCTTAGAAATGGATTAGCAATAGAAGACCTTTATTAGGAGAACTATCATATTTTATACTTATTATAGTTCTTATATTGCTTGTCTATCATTTTCCAACATCTCTCCTTGTTCAAACTTGTAGTTGTCCATTCATTTGATTAGTAGAAGAAGTGATCTACCATAAAAACTACAAGAATTGGAAAATGTTATTAGTAGTTTTCTATAAAGAAAATCACTATATGAGAGTTGGCCTACAAGTAAAGAACAAATAACATGACATAAATGAACATATCATCAAGTTTGGTTAGGTCTAGACCACCATGTTCTATCTCTTTAGGAGATCATCGCTATCGTGTTAGCATATTGTTCTTATCAACTTATGTGGTATGACAATATAGGTTGTTTGCTTGGTTGTATTGAGCTATTTTGTGTGATGCCTTGTTTAGGATATGTTGTTTTGAAACTCTAAAGTTGCTGGAGTTTTCGTGTGGTTTTAAAATTATTTTAATGGTGTGAATTGATTGAAATTCGTGGAATTACTGCTGCAGTTTTCTGCCGGACCTGCAGTACCGCGCGATTTTTCATATTTTATTGGTAACTCATAAAAATCTAAAAAAATAGGATCTGGAGCGTAATTACCTGTAGTACATTCACAAAAAATGGCTAAAATTCCTGACGAGTTTAAGGTGCCCAGAAAAATTTGTTAAACCTGCTGTACCGTTTTGACAGATTTAGTTTATTGCTTATATGTTACTCTATTTTACTCTAGTATTGTTCCCAATGCTTTCAAACTATTTTGTGGTTATATGCTGCTATATTTAGACCCCTGTAAGGTTATTATACAATTGTTTGATTGTGTGTTGATCGCCTATGATTGTTTCCTTGTTTGTGACATTGATTGCTTCATATAGTTATGGGTAGGATTATTTTCTTAGTCGTTTCTTTCCTATAGAATCTATCCTTTCCTATCTTGAACCCTTGGAGATATAATGATGTGTTAAGCGGAAGATTTGACAACACAATACATTTAGGAAAGAGAATGCTTCACCTAATGAAAAAAGGATGTGGAATTATGAAGTGTTGCACATGATGTTATGTAGTAGATTACGCAACCTGAAAGTTGAAGTATCGATAGTTTAGTTTTAGTAGTAGCTTTGTTGATTGAATACATGGGAGTATACATAGAGCATTAGTTCGTGCCCATGGAGACATTCTCCAAGGCAAGTGAGAATGGCCGAGTGATAAAAAAAAAACGTGATTCACCTATCCTCATACAGGGTAATGATTTGGGTGCAGGATGGATTGATCACCATTCCTACTACTCTTATTATTCGCTCTTGTACTGTTGGCTTTGCGAATCTTGAGTGCCCTTTTCAACCTTAGCAGAGAGTCGGCATTGAGCCTAAACCTTAGAATGGTAGATTGTTCCACCTCTACAAAAGCATCCATTGCTTAGCGTAGGAATATACGGTAAGAATGAATTTCAACCGTGTTTAATGGGTATCATGAAGCAAACGTTACCTAATTGCCCACCATAAGAGTTTCGCTAGTTTAAGAAATGCTCCCTCAGAAACTATCAATCATGGAATTAGATTGTGCAATGAAAACCAATTGAGCCAAGTGAATCCTTGAGAAGTGACCTAGTCAGATTTCTTTTAAGGGTGGTAGCATCCTAATGGATCCTGAACCTTTCTTTCTTTCTATCCTTCCCAAATCTCGGGACGAGATTTCTTTTAAGGGTGGTAGTCTGTCACATCCCAAAATTCTTCTAATTTTGGAATGTGAAATAAATAAATAAGATTGAATGATTGTTTGACTTTGTTGAAAATTCTCAAAGAGAAGAAACTTTTTGAATAGAAAATCCTCTCAACCTTGAATTCAAAATCCTATATTATTTTGTTATGACCTAAGTATCCATATAGGCAAAAGGGCGTGGATTGATTTTGGATTGTAGAGTTGGTGTGCAAGATTTCAAAATGAAAATCATGAATCATTCATAAGCATTTCATCCATGCAAAGTTCTCACAAACTAAATCCAAATCCTGGTATCTAAATCCTATAGTTGATTCGCCCAAATGTTCCTAAAGGAATTAAATTGACTTATTAAAACCCACTAACGCTAAGGTATAAATTATTGATAATTATAGCCTAAAGAGATCCAATTAATACTACAAAATTTTAGAAACAAAATTGAGCTCATTTGGAGCTAGTATGAAAAAGTTATGGAATAAATACAAACACATAAAGATATAAATAAAATAAGATATACAAGGTTTTATAAACCCACTACTTCTAAACTAGTAAAAAGATTACAAATTTGATCCTATAATGATCTATTCGATTTTAGAAAAATTTAGAAACAAGAATCATGTCATTTGGAGTTCGTATGCAAAAGATATGAGAGAAACAAGTAAATAGAAAAAAAAAAGAAAAAAAAAAAAAACCCCAATGGGCCGGCCAAGCCAGCCGGCGGCCCAGCAAGGCCGAACCGGACCGAGCCGGCGACCAGGAGCTGCACGCGCGCTGTACGTGCCCAGTTTGCTCTAAAAACCGTGCGAAATCTGTTTTCTAAAACCTATCTCTACTCAAACTCTTATAACTTTTTATCTACAACTCCGAATCGACTTCCGTTTGTTTCTACTTGTTCCCTACTCCAAGGCCTATCTCTAAACCATCCTAAATCTCCATATAAACTCGTGGAGCCACGGCTGTACAAGTTTCTATTCTCGAAATCCCGAATCTACCTATTCCCGAATCTTGTTTCGCTTTTTAACCCATCTAGACTTCGTCGTTTGCTTTCGGTCAAAAAACGAAAGTTGAAGATCGCGTCGAAATCTTTCAATCCCGACAAACCTCACCTCTTTTCATCCACCACAGCCGGAGAATTTCGTATCGCAATATTTCAGATCTTACGGTGTAAATCCAAGATGTACTCGCGCTCGTTTCTTCAAATCCAAATTCCTTTGGTAAGAAGGTAGGAATTATGATTCCCCACAACTTTCATGTTCTGAGTTTTTTGATTTGACCTACGGATTTGTCTCTCTAACACAGATCTATTTCTTGTCTATTCTAAGCCAAAATCGGGTCAATCTCTTCTTCTAGCCACCGGATCCTATCCAGACGGTCGAGATCCAATCAAACCGGTGCGTGCCATGTCGTCATCCCGGTCATCTTCCTCATCAACGCCACATCAATGTAAGGTCAACATCTAGTCCCAGTCAGCATGCAAAGTCAACCTGTCCAGTCAGCGGAATATTCCCTGAAATATTCCGTTCGAATTTAAAATTGCATATTATAGATCTAACTTGTAAAATTCATTAGAAATTCATACCACGTCCAAAAATTGCGTATAATATATCAAATTGAAGATAATTTCACATAGAATCATCTTATCAGATTAGATCCAACTTTTACTGTACGTAGTTACTGCAGTAATTTAATTATTTTTAATGGTCTTTTAGGTTAATAAATTCATGGACAATTATCTGTAACTCCGAAAAATATGAACAATATATCAAATTGAAGCTACTGTAATGTAATTTAATAATATCTGGTTGGATCTAGCCTTTGCAGATTATTTAACCCGTAGCAATTTAATTAGTTTTAATGGCTTTATAAATCATTAAATTCATTAAAAATTAATTGCTTGTCACAAAAATATAAATGATATACCGTTGGAAAGCTGGTTCCATGTAGATCATCAATATGCAATTAGTTCAGCATTTTACTGTAAGGTTTTTACGTGAAGATTTAAATAGTTTAATGGCCTATTTAGAGTAATAAATTCATAAGAAAATAAATACTATTCAGAAAATTACAAATAATATGTCCCTGAAATCACAATTCCGTGGAGATTACAGATATAGCTTTAGTTTGATTTTTAGACAACAGAAACTATAGGAATCGTTTAAAACCATTAAACACTATTTAAATCATACAAAAAGATCTATAACTCCAATTAGGGTGAATCCAAGTGCTAAGGTTTTGTATTGACAATATCTATACAGAGAAATTGCATGACAAATTATTTGGTACTGTTAAAACAGAAATTCATACAGAAATATTTAAACCCATTGAAATAGTGTTTTAATCATAAGAAAATTTCTATAACTCCTTTTTAGGTGATTCAAATTGCCACTGTCTCTAAATTGCATTACCTATCCAGTAGCATCTAGTTCACAATATAATATGACATAAACATATTTAGTTCAATTAAAGTGGTATACACCATATTAAATTGATACAACTTTAGTAATAAAAGCTTTAGTGCATTAAATGACTTTCCACATGCATCATGTAATCTAACTATGTTCAGAACACTAAATGCAACTATTGTGACTCATTAAATCGTCATGCATGCATCTGTTCATCATTGTTTTCTTGTAATGTTGCAATGTTGTATGTTTGCAATGTTTTGAATGGTGTTTGTTGTGTTTGCTTCAAACGTTAGATTGCGAGGAGTGCAACTACTGTGATTGCAACTACTATGATTGCAAGTATTGTGGTTATGACGAGTGCCACCATTATATCTATGAGTATTGTGAGGATTATATATAATCGACTACATCTACAACAAAGGCAAGTGGTGCTATCTTGGTCATAAATGTCCTACTGTTTCCTATGCATTGTAGATGTTTTTGTAGAATTGCATATATAGGAATTGATGTGTATATGCTATGCTATGTCCCATATTATTCCCTAGCGATCCTTGTTTATGAGCCATCGTATTGGTAGATTGCTTAGCTATGCTATTTAGACGAGGAAGGGAATCACATCATGAAAAGTTATATGTTTTGAAAGGCTTATGTTTTGCTAAATGACAAACCAACATGTTTTAATGAACCACCTGGGCGGAATGGCATTGATTGGGTCATCGAGTGTGGATTTTGGTGGGGAATGCCGCCCAGGACACTGAGAAATGATTGGTTTCTTTGTTTGGAAGCTTTCGTGTGCAACCATGTGCCAATAATGAAATGGGCGGTTGGTTGAACTCAGTAGGTTGTGGTAACTCGAACCCGCGTATCCAGAGATGTAGATATTGTAGGTTGGACCGGTGCGCGTCGGGATTGGGGAGCTACTTCCCGAACGGTTCCTTCTTGGACTTCTCCCTGTCATCACCCAATATGAGAGTGGTGGTACGAGCTGGGCTGGCCAAGTCATATGGGTAAAGTGCACTAACCCCTGCAGGGTGTATAAACTAATCGATTAGCCGTGTCCCCGGTTATGGACAATTTGAGCGACCTGATACTGATGCTATGATATTTCTCACTCATCCTTATTTCTTAATTACTAAAACTTGATGGGTGAACATGGGTTTAGGAGCATACAAAAGCTGAACTGTCTTGTATCTACATGGGTTTATGCTGGTATGTCCTTAGAAGATTGTTTTTGAAGAAAGAAAAGTATTTTGAAAGTAGGGAAAAGTTGTATTGCTTTATGCAAATGAGCCTGAACTCCACTTGGCCAAATAAGCATGTAGTTGATAGATCTGTTGTTAACCACTTTAGCCTACTTGCCATACATTCAATGTATTGACCATTCATGGCTGCAACGTTTCATGTTGCAGGTTATATCGTATCTGAGTGATCGTTCATAGGTCGCGAGACTCCACTCAACATTTGTTCGCCTGTGGCACATTTGAAGGATGGAGATCTACCTTGTATTCGTTTTCCGCTGTGTACTTGAATAAATAATGTAAATTCTGGATCATATTCGTTGTATTTATGATGCACAGTTATATTTGGTATCATTTTGTACTGTGTGTGCCAGTGAACCGATCCAGGGATTGGCACTATACACATGAACTCAGCCTTATCAGGCGAGGGTGTTACAAAGATATAGTTGTTATATTCTTATTTTTTGTATTATATTTATAATTTGGTATTCATAAGTGATTATAATGAATACTATGATATGATCACCTAAGGATCCAATAAAAATCATTAAGTAATGTATTAGCGTTTAATTTTATTACATTTTATCTACCCTTAGATCAAACATGTTTACCCAAAATAAGGTTTTAGCAAAGGTCATATTGAAACTTATCGCATTCAACTTGATGATCTTGTTCCATTCCATCAAGTTAAGAGAAGCTTCAATCACTTGACAAGTTTTTATTTAAAAGCGCGAAAATTATTCAGATTTTCTATGCATGAATGCAATGCACACATCTGTGTTCAGCTTATTTCTAAACTCTAATGCTGGGATGTTATAGACTCTCCCCCTTAAAATAAACTTCATCCTCGAAGTTCGCATACTCTCACGTTTCAAAGTAAGGAATTGTCTTGCATTGATTATAATAGGTCTCCACTCCATGGTAATCTCAATGGGAATAATTGTAATATCCCATATCCAGATGCTTTCCTCGAATTCCTACCATACTTGGCAATCTTCAGCTTGTTGTCTCCAATACTCCAAAGTTCCTTTTACTTTACTCCCTTAGGGATATGTCCTTATTATGAACTTCTTAAATTGGGGTCTCTTCTTTAGTTTATTATTCTTATTAGATATCCTAATCCAACTCCTTAACTTGATCATCAAACTTTCTTATCACACTGGGTAAGGTCTAGGAAGTCTCACTAAAACAGGTTTTAAATTTTATTATTAAATAGTGTGGTCAAAAGACTATATTTGATTTGTCATTGTATGAGTTGTACTAGTAATTCTTCCAAATATTGGTTTTGAACACATTTAGTCCATACCTATTGGAATTTCTTGTTCTCTACACATACCCAAATGGATGTG
The DNA here is from genome assembly GCA_910589765.1 of Avena atlantica. NCBI lineage: Eukaryota > Viridiplantae > Streptophyta > Magnoliopsida > Poales > Poaceae > Avena > Avena atlantica. Next base: position 522,077,559 of record OU342739.1, on the reverse strand, counting down.
TTTTATTACCTCTTAAGGATCACTTAAGATTTGTTTTTCTTTTAGAATTAGTCTGTTGGAATTAATATTTTATCCCCTTCAAGCTTTTACCTTATTAAGCTTTAGATATTCTTTCATTATAACCTATGGTACTTCTTCAACTTTCATTCCTAATGTTTACTCTCCCCCTTAGGGTTTACTAATAGTCTTCAACCTGTCTATTTAGTATTTGATGGCTTCATAAAGAGAATATTGGTCTCTATCTATCTTATACTTTACCAAGTTAGGGTCTTATGAAAGATTATACGGTGTATCCACACAATTGTGGATCTCCGAAGTGAATCTTTTAGCATTATTTGTCTTACTTACTATTTAGACATTTTTTGCTTTGATATGTCTTACTTTGCGAAGCGTTTTAGAAATTTGTCGCTTAATATTTTATACTCCTTTAGTTCTTACTTAGCTTAGGCCAAGTTTTATGCTCTTTATGCAACTTTTAAGATGATCTTATTAACTAAGTTAACCAAATACCAGCTGCGGACAAGATACCAACTGTGGATCAAATACCAGTTGCGGATCATCCTAAGTGGTAGGTATTATCCTATGGTTTCCAACATACTTCTAGCATTCTCTCTGAATTGTCAGAGCTTGAATACCATTTTAGTTCCAAATCTTCGTATTTTCATTAATTCATGATGCTTCCATGAACTTGGTACTACTACTCCATTACTTCTTAGCAACATTACCTACTTCGATTGAACCTTAAGTTCATTACTTATTGTTGCTCCATCTATTCCCTACATTAACCTTTCTTCTTATTATGGACTAACAACGATTTGAGCGTGATTCATCCTCCAAATTGGATTGATACTCCTCTTATTTGGCTTTACCCTTCAGGTAGGTCTTCATATTGGTCTTCGGAACTCGTCACTCCCTTACACGAATTCCCATTTCTATCTAGGTCTATAACATCAAGTAGTAACTGGATGTCGCAACATGCATTTGCACACCAAGTCAACTTCATGTACAGATCTAGTCAATCAAGAAGATCCAAGAAAAACGAATAAATCCAAATGTGGTACATATAACACACAATATTCTAAGCCCAGAATATAGTAGTTGAGTATAATATCTCTAGAATTACGGCTTAGTTGTGTAGTATATGACACCTCCTTGTATAGGTTTACATCGTGATACTTAGCACATAAGGTCAAACTATTCTTTGCTTCTTAATTTACCCAAATTGCTCAATTGCAATAGGATAATCTTAAGCAAAGTGGTCTCAAATTTGGTTTTGACTAACCTTTAGTCTCACTCTTGGAATGTCTAATATAACCAACCTATCATTATTTAGTAAACTAACCTCACATGATTACTCCAAATGACTAATTAGATTCTATTTGTGAACTTAAACCAAAAAAATAGAATTATTTAGCACATAAGACTTCTATCATAGTTCTACCAAGTTATTTTCTTACTTGTACCTCATGATAATTTACTAATTACCTTATCATATTCATAATCTCATCATGGTTTCGGAGATAATCTCACCATGATCTTGTTATGTTTACCTATACAACATGATTTTAAGAGTTAATCTAGCCATGATGACTTTATTTCACATTATTCTATTATTAAGTCTCAGCATAATATCACTTCATCACGTAGAATTCCCAAGTGAATCCCACATGATTACTACTCATCACATCAAGATTTATCCTAATGATATACATCATGTTGTCTTTGGTTATCAACAGATACTAAGATTTTACTATTCTTACTTAAATTCTGGAATTAGGCTACACCGTTAAGACTACTTTAATTGATGGCTTAAACTTGATCCCAATCTACTTTGACCAATTGACTTTCCTACAATATCTTGGTGGGTTATGTCTCCTTCGGAAGACACTAAAGAGCACTATACTTGAGAAAAGATAATTAATTACTTCTAAGAAAGAATGATTTAAGCATATGACTTAAGTGTGAGAAGGTTATCCTCAAGTGGATACTCATCACAAGTCATATGAATATTTGGTTTAGATAAGATGGCTCCTATAGTCACTATCGAACCTACAGATCTTCCTAAAAGGTTTTCAATCCTAAGGTCAAAGCATATGCTCTGATACCAACTGCGGTAACCCAGCATACCACTGCATGATGTAGTACACTATAGTCGTTGACATAACACCAATGAAACACCGTTCACTAGTATTACATCCCTCAGAGTAGTACAACAAAAACATAGCAGGTCCAAGACATGACTATAGGTTACAACTCAACTCTTTACACAAGATACAGAGAACACTCAAGGTTAAAGAGAGAGAAAGAAACTTCTTACAAAGAAGAATCAGAAAAAAACAACTCATAACTATTATGCTAATAAAATTAGCATCTAACTATTTGGCTTGTATTGCTGCTATTGCAGTACTCTACAGAAATAGGTTCTATGGCTAGAGATTATATTCTTATCTAATCAATAACTTCGTCTTCACTTGAGTTGATGTATATGTTGACTTTCTTGACTTCATTGAAGAGCTTTAGCTTCTGGTGATGATTCCTGGAGCATAACTTGATGTAGACATCATCTATACTGGCTTTAGAACCTAGCAAGGGTTAAGAAGATACGTTGAGTACGAGCGTACTTAGCAAGTTCACTAGAAAAGGAGTGTTTGATGCACTATAACTACGGCCACAGACCGTAGGTCGTAGGCAATGCAGGTATTCGTAAACATTTCTTCAAAGGTTGATTTTATTCTGAAAAGATATGTCCGTCAGCCTTCACGGGTTTACCAGAACTTTCATGGAGTTCCTTTCCCGCCGCGTTTCGCAGCTCCTTCCCGAAACAGAGAGTAACAAGTTACAGTTCTTACACTCTGCAGAGGTGCGTTACTTTACCCATGAGAGATCTTAGCTTTGTTGCTCATCTGGGCCGCGAACCCGTTCACACTTCCTTGGTGTGAGGCCCAGACTAAGACCCAAGTCAATCACTGCCTTCTCCGCGACCCCGCATGTCTCTTTGGTGTACGCCAGCCCACCTATTGAATTACGGCAATGGCAGTACATACCGTTCAGATGCCGGAACTATCGTGGGACGTTGAGGGCTCCCACCCATATGCTGCATATCCTCTACGAATTACCATAAATAATATGCACGCTACGAGTGATAACAGCCACGACCCGCACATCTAGCTCCATGCGAGAGGGAAAAGATACAACTGACTTCTTCGTCCCATTCCAAATCTCATGGTCAACGCGTAATATACGGCGCAAGAATCACTGGCGACATTGGTTGTTAAGTCCTATATAATATGTTCCTTTACCACTGGAACTCTTATAGTAGGTTATTACCTCATGGTAAATAACCTATAATCACATTATTATGAAAATAGTGTTTTCTGTCTTTTTTCAAATGCAGGTGATGACAACACTGGATTTGTAAAATACTTTATAGAAAATAATAAAAGGACATGAGCAAGTGTGAACTTGCCTTTTGTGATTGCAAGATTATGCATTCACGGTCTTCGAGATAATATAAAAGATCCAACATCTGAAATCAACATCATTGGTTCGGTAAGGACTAATGTTTAAAGAAGCAAGATGCTTTTATGCATAAGTAATGTAATGCAAGTTGATAAACGCGAATCCCGAGAATAACTTTGTTCTAAGGTTTGGATACTGAAAAGGGTTTCTTTGGAATGTGTTGCCTTTTGGATTAAGTTTCACACATGTGCTTCTTATTAAGGCTTGTGCGTGTGTGGAAAACAACATGTATTCATACAACAATAAAATACACACATATGGAATGCTACATAAGGTTGCTTACATCTTAATTGTTTATCTTCAAGTTTTACTTCATAAGTAATGTTACTTATAAAGAATTTAAGTATTAACAATCTTATTATACAAGTAAAGTATAAAATAAAGTGTTTACTATTAATTGTCATATGTTGATTGAAGTGGCAAAATGAATAACTTTTGAAGAAAATCTTACTCAACTAAGGAAAAGCATTTAAGCTTTTAAGTTAACCTTATGAGGTGTTCTTTTTAGTTATAGTCTGTAAGTAAGAAAGAATTACTCTATTTGAATAATGACAGCATTAGTATTTGAGACTTATCTATCTTGGTTTTTAACTTGGTTGGTTTGGTAATAAGATACTTTTATAAATTAATTATAACAGACTGAAGTTAACTATAATGCATATACTAAAGTTTTTAGCATTATACTTAAAGCTTGGTAACTATAAGTAATTTCAAGAATGTAGATAGACTTAGGGTGTATTACTTATGATACATGTATCTTGTTTACTTTATATTGTTTCTTTAGAATTACTGAAGAATGGTATTATTTTGATTTGGTAGTGGTTTCTTTACATTATAAATATATGAAGGGGTTTATTTCCTTATAAGGTGTGGTTAAGGTTTATGAATAAGTAAACAATATTATTTACTACTTATGAACTCACTATAGTGTTTTCATTTGTTTATAAACTTGTGGTTAATATAAAGAATGGGTTTTATCTTATTACAATTATTCTTAGAGATTTCATGTTAAATAAGAATCCTTTTATAAGATAATTTATACTTATGATTGAAGGATAACTTAATAAAATTATATTTAAAATGTGTTAAACCATTTTGACTTTATAAAATTAGTATTTAAGACTATTATTACTTATTAAATCTAAATTGGCAATTTTTTTTGGAATACTAACAAATTTTGTTTGCCTTTATATAAATTAGCTATTAAGGAAATAAGTTTATATTTAAGTTATTAAAGTTGTTTAACCTTTTGTTTAACTCAGAAGTTTTTAACATGTAGGTATTATTTTTGTGATCATTTTGATATATTATATTTATTTTGTGATTTATAAATAATAAGATATGATTTTAATAAGGTTTATTACTTCATAAATACTTAATAAATAATAAATATTTAATTAAGAGGAATAATAATGCATGATTATAGTTTTAAACTCTAATACTTATTTTTCTAAGATTTTTAGTATTTTATTTATATTTTTAACATTTACCATTATTAAAATATTAATTATCAAAGTATTAAAACTTTATAAAGTATTTATTAAATAATATTTATTTTAAATAATTATCATAATAATATTTAATAATAGTTTTAAGTTGTAGATTTTATTTTTCTAAACATGTTCATATATTATATGTATTTTTCTGATTTATAAAACAAAAGATATTAAATTTACAAGATTTAATCATTTTATTTTATTTTTGGAATATTGAAATTTGAATTTGTAATGTTTTAATTATTCATAAACAGACACTAATACTTTTTACACCCAGATGGAATCTACCCTAGTCACAGATATGTGGGGCTTAGGTCCATGTCATAAGCCACATCAGCAACGATCAGTCAAAGACTGACCAGGTCAAGGATGACCTCACCCTGATGTCACGATGACATCAGCAATGGCATTGCTCTCAGATCATGCTCTAATTCGCGAATCGGCTGCGTCGCGGGGCTGTGGCTGGGCTTAACAGAAAGAGGACGTTGTGGGGTGCATTATAGTGGCGGTGCCGCTCGATTTAGGTCGTCGGAACAGTGGTGGAAACGATGGCTAACGGCGGCGGTGACTGATGTTCGTCGGGGGAACAAACAAGGAAGCAAGGAGGAACTTGAGAGGGTGTGTGAGCAGCTCACCGTGAAGCTGTAGGGCACGACAGCGTGACCAGAGGAAGTCCGTGGTGGCGGCGATTGACGATGAACGACGGCGTCTGGCGGTAGAGATGAGGTGTCGATTGGTTCGACAGAGGGCTCCCCGGCTTGCATGAGTAGGGGCAAACGACGGAGAAGATCACGACGCGTCTGATAGTCACCTGCGCGTATCAAGGGTGCTCGGAGATGGTAGGGAAGATGATCTCTGACGAGCTAGGGTTCGATGTTCAAGCGAGAGAGGAAGAAAGAGAAGTGGAGTGGCATGCTAGGGTTTCTCGTCGGTGTTGGCGTCTAGGGATACTTGTAGACGACCAGAAGTGGTGGCGCGGATCTTGGCGCTCGCCGGCGACGAGGGTGCGGCCACCGAGCTGCTTGCAGCATCGGAAGGTCGGCGTCCTCGCGAGGAAGACGACGGACAGACCCCGCGAAGAGGTACGGGCCGTTCGTGGGCTGCAACTGGGACATATGGGCTGTGTTCGGCTGCTCGCGAGCGACGAGTAACTGATAGGGTTAATGGGCCATGGGCCAGATTGATGTTTCTTCTGTTTTTTCCTGATTCTATTCCTTTTTCCTTTTCTGTTTTGTTTTTAACTTTGAATTTAAGCAATAACTTTGATTTATCTTTATGGAATTTTTTTTGCTGAATACTTGCAACAACAATAAAGTTATTAAAAATCTATTTGTGAACTTTTATTATGTATTGTGATATTTTCTTTATTTCCTTTTGTATATATTCTTTTCTATAACATTGTTTTCACTTTTATTTGGAGTAATTAAGTTTTAAAATGTTTAATAATATTCATAGGTTTATTTATATGTATTTATTCACATATTATAGGATAGGATGATTTATAATATTGGATCCCCACTTATTCCATGCTCATATGGGATGAGTGGTTAGAGAAATGAATTCCAGACTTTGTCTTGTGATTATAGATAGAATATTTATGAGATGTTGATGAGAACACTTATTAATAAGTTTAGAGTTCTGAATTGTAATTACTCACCCTAGGGTTTAAGGTACTTACTATACTTATTTTCTTTTGTTGATGTGAATAAAGATTAATGGCTAAACCTATTGTCTTTATGTTTGAAATCAGAATGATGTTATCTGGAATGTCTCATGAAAAGAGATTTGGTAAAGATAACTCCTAAGCACATATAGTTATGATAATTAGAAATGATAAAGATGTGCTTAAGTGTTTTGATATAGGAAATTATTCATATAAATCATTGTGGAAACAAGATGATTGATCCAACAGATGGGATGGATGTTAAGCTTGATTATAGATTTAGGGTTTAATGTTTACCAAGGATTCCTACCTTCTATACTTCATAATTCTGGACTTCTAATTAAGGAATTCCTTTCCTAGATATATTACTTCTCTATATCCATCATCATGTGCTAACATGATGAGCTTTGCTTTACAGAAACTTCTTATCCACCTTCTATTCTTCTAAATTCATTTGTAAATCTAATGAGCTTGGCATTAAAGCTTTTCATATCTTATCATATCCATACTCTTCCTTAATCATCCATTATTAATACTAGTTCAGTGGATGCATATATCAAATTCTACTCTCCTTAAGTGTTTAGTATTTCCCAAGAGGAAGATACTACTTCTATAATCCAATGTTACTCTAGCATCATCTTTATCATACTATCTTGTCTCTACTTGACTCCAATATCTAACATTCCAACCTCACATTATATTAATGTGACTTGTAATGACTAATCTAGGATAATATATCTATACCATGGTTCAATCATGTTTTATCCACCAATGCTACTTATACATGATATAAGCATTCAATATTGGTGAATAAGGCATGATCATTATAATCCTTTGATCCTTTTTGGTTCAGGTTTCCAGTTGTCTAAACAAGGCTTCATCAATACAACACTACAGTTGTATTCTAATTATCTTCTGTTTAGCTCTATTGGATTAAGAGATATAATTCATTGACTATACCTACTTGATCCAATAGGACTACTGGTAACTTATTTTCAGGATTCATCCTTGTAATCTTCTTTGTTACCATATTGATTTGATTTCCTCCAATCACTCTCATCCTATAGATGACATCTAGAACTAGCATCACTATTTACCTCTTCTAACTTCTTTCTTTATAAACCTTAAGTGAATGCGATAATAAGGACAAGAGTTGATAGGTCAAGAATTGATAAGTTAAGAATTGATGAATCAATAACTGATTACTCAATATTGATGAACAACAAATATAAGGATAGGATTCAATAGAGATGATAAAGATTGATATGGAAAGAAAGATATATGGTGAATGATCTTGACTTGGTTTCTTTCCTACTCAATCTCACTAAAGATTTAAGGTCAAGTATTACCATGATACTCATGATATAGGTAGATGAGATTAAGATATAGTTGTTATATTCTTAATATTTGTGTTATATTTATAATTTGGTATTCATGAGTGATTATAATGAATACTATGATATGATCACCTAAGGATCCAATAAAAATCATTAAGTAATGTATTAGGTTTTAATTTTATTACATTTGATCTACCCTTAGATCAAATCATGTTTACCCAAAATAAGATTTTAGCAAAGGTCATATTGAAACTTATCGTAGTCAACTTGATGATCTTCTTCCATTCCAACAAGTTAAGAGAAGCTTCAATCACTTTGACAAGTTTTTATTTAAAAGCACGAAAATTATTCAGATTTTATGCATGAATGCAATGCACACATCTGTGTTCAGCTTATTTCTAAACTCTAATGTTGGGATGTTACAGGGTGCAGGCACCCCCTCGGCCTCCCTCTGTGCCTATAAGTTGCCTCTCGGCCTAAAAACCGGGGGGGGGGGGGTCGATAGTTTTCCTGCTCCGCCGCCGCCACTAGAAACCAAGATTTGGATCCAGAAACTCCGTTCTGGCACCCTGTCGGGACGGGGTATTTGGAGAGAATCATTGCCATTGTCATCACCAACGCCTCTCCATCAACCACTGATGTTTCCCTCATCCATGAGTGAGTAATCCCCCGCTGTAGGCTTGGGGATGGTAGGGATTGGATGAGTTCTATCATGTAATCGAAAAAGATTGTTATGGCATAGTGCCTAGTATCTCTATTAGTGCTATTTGACTTTGTTGCAACTTGTTGTGCTTAATGCTTGTCACTAGGGCCCGAGTGCCATGATCTCAGATCTGAACTTATTATTGAATCATTATGATAGTATTGTTTGTGGTCTTATCTACAAGTTGTGTACACATATCACTGTCCGGATCCAAAGGCCCTGAAATGACAATAATTGGGACAACCTGAGGGGATGGATGTGGTGTGAGGATCACATGTGTTCACTGAGTGTTAATGCTTTGCTCCAGTGCTCTATTAAAAGGATCACCTTAATTGTCAGTAGTTCCCTAGAGGCCCGCTGCCACGGGCTGGCTGGACAGAAGATGTTGTGCAAGTTCTCATTGCGAGCACGTATGACTATATTTGGAGCATATGCTTAGGATTGTTTAGTACTTCGATGCTTGTTATTATTTATCTACAATGCTCTAGATCTTGAAGTTATATGTTTAGACTCGTCCATGCAACGCCCGTCCATCCATCCCTATGCCTACTGCACTCAAATCCTACTGTTACAGTTACTCTTACTATTGCTCTTGTTTTACTGCTGCCGTTGCTTTGCTGTTGCTACTACAAACTGTTGCTACTGATAAACTTCTGTTAGCAAGATCTATTTCTAGGTGCAGCTGAATTGACAACTCAGTTGTTAAGGCTTGTAATATTTTTTGGCTCCCCTTGTGTCGAATCAATAAATTGGGTAATACTACCCGCGAAGAGTGTTGCGATCCCTACACTTGTGGGTCACCTCCACCGGGGGGATATGACACGAGTGTGCCACCATCGACTGATTTGAATGATCTAGGGTATTCCCCAGGAGACTCTTGCCCATAGTCCGATGTGAACCGCCTTGCAAGCTCGACGCCGACAATGGCCTCCACCACCACATAGCGAGGGCGCTAACGACGAAGCTGAGGGAGACTGCCTGCCATCACAAGGGAGTCGCTGTTAGAGTATGTATACGGGTATATGCTTGAGATAGACTAGGACTCTACATCTTGTATAGACTAGGAATTTACATCTTGTACTCCAAGTCTCCACCTACCCCATGTAATAACTCTATATAAACCCCCACGAGGGTCATTGCAATACACCGAAATATTAGGGATTCAATATTTTTCACAAGGTATTAGAGCGGTTAGCCTAACGGCGCCGATCCTAGGTTCTTCCACCACTTCCGCAACACGCCGCCCCCCCTCCCCCCCGGGGAGATTATTCCTCGGGGGCGCGACACCCGATCTCGATCAAAGATCGGATCGGTTCTTTAGACTAGATTAGATCCAAATTTATTTCATAGATTAGATCCAATTTCCAATTTTCTAGACTAGATCCGATTATCCAAATAAAATCTCTAAAACTACCACTACTAGAAAAATGGCTTCTAGTCCCGGTTTGCAAGGGCCTTTAGTCCCGGTTTTGCACCCGGGACTGCGAAATCGGGACTAAAGGCCCCTATTTCTAATCCCGGTTTGTTGCAACCCGGGACTAGAGGGCCACCACATGGGCTTTTTTGCTACAGGGGATGAAGGACCTTTAGTCCCGGGTCGTAATACGACCCTAGACTAAAGATTTTTTTTATTTTTTTTTCAATTTTTTTTATTTTTATTCGATATTTTTTCGAATTTTTTTTCGAACTTTTGAATTGTTTGACTCGTAATCATCTCACTTGGAACATTTTTAGCACTAAGTATATTTAATCTTAGGTCAAATTACACTTATGGTCAAACTTCCCATTCGGTCACCCATCCTAGCACTACTCCACCCTCATCACGCTTAACTTCTCTGTTCCATCCGGATGTCCTTGCGCGAAGCCCTTTTGTACCTTGTTGTCAACACTATCATATCAATCCTATTAGCCCATATCAATATGTCATACATCTTTATTTATTGAAACTACAAACAACTATTTTAGTAAACAACAATAAGTAAGTAATAATAATATTTTAATATAATGAAAGTAAAAAACTAAATAAAATAATATTTTATTCATTTTTTGCCATGATTCATTTAATATGGTATAAATAATATCTTTAAATCTATAAATAAAAATTCGACAAATAATATATTCATTATTATCAGAAAAATGTAAGGAATCAAAATATGGAATAACAACTTGTTAAATAAAAAAATAACTTTTTTCCCTTTTCAAATTTTAAAAATGTAAAAGAATCAGAAAAATGTGAGGAATCCATTATTTATAATTTTAAAAATCTAAAAAAGTGAGGAATCCAAATAAGGCTGTTAAAATCAAACTCAAATTTTTTTTCCACACATTTTGATAGGTTGTATATTTTTTTTCGACATCGTACGCAAAAGTTATAGCAATTTTAAGTTGCCTGCGTCACACCCCTTTAGTCCAGGGCCGTATCACGATCCGCACCCCTTTAGTCCCGGGTTATATCATGGCCCGGGACTAAAGGGTGTTGCCCACGCTTGCACACCTTTAGTCCCAGAACGTATCACAACCCGGGACTAAAGGTCCGAAATGACCCGGGACTAGAGTTTTCTCGTTCTCCTGGCCACAAAAAACTGTACAAAACGGAACCGGTAATAAATCGCGACTAGTTTTCAAACTCTAAATCGAACCGAAGCATTTTTTCTACCAGTGTACAAGATTTCCTCGTACTCCAGCGAAGATTATTGCAGAATCGGTGGCACACGCCAGAGCACGACACGACTCCATGCGGACGACGCCACGCGCATCCTCGACTAGCATCCGCTAGCACTTCTCGGCTACATCGAGAAGCGCACGCAGACGCGATCATGCTCAATTCACATGGATGTGCATGTTGCATGTCCAGGCTGCACTTATTTGAGGGATGACGTGAAGCCAGGAGCCAGCACCAGGAGAAGAGGAGCAGGTTGCAGGCCACGCAACTCCAAAGCCATCTTCGTCACGCCGCACATGCAAGAAATTTCGCCGTGCAGCGTCGTCCACACGCCACCCCGCCTACGACTCCGCCCATGACTTCAACGACATCACTATTTGCACTTCACCGAACCAGATCTACACTGCATCGAGCCAGACTACATCGACTTAAACATCTACATCAAGTTGTACGACTACGCCAGGCTACAAGCCAAGATTTTCGACGAGTACAACCACGGATACCTTCTCCGACATCAAGGCTTCGACATCATCGCCACCACAAGGGACGCCTTCGAGCGAGCGATCATCGCCGACATGCCTACTGCTTCATCATCGACACATCATCTCCAGGGTCTACATCAACGTGGTCTTCATCAACCTCTTCGTCGACACATCGTTGCCGCCGCTATACCCGTCCACACGATGGACATACAACTACGACGCCCTCTGACAGTACAACTGCAAGGCACGACGACGGCATCACTGCATCAACGACCCCGACGACTGCAAGAATAAACCGGCATCACAATTGTGACACCCCTACGACCGCGCATACGGTTCTGGCAAAACCGTGTGTGCTTGGTGACTTCCTCTAGTCCTGGCAAAACTGGTGGTCTCACCTATGACCGCGTCCACGATACGCCCCGACGGTACCTCTACAAGATGTAAAACGTCCACAACTACAGCTTCGTCAACAACAATAAAAACGCGCAAAAAAATTTTGCGCCTTCGGCACTGGCGGCCACACCACTACGACGACTACAACATCGACCACACCTACATCGACTACGGCTACATCATGATCGGCTACTTCAACATCGACATCAAGAACAACGTCTACAACAACTCAACAACTCCAGTCAACAACGTCCGCGTCGTCACTTGCGTCCACGCCACTCCCGCTGTGACTGCGGGAGGGAAGAGAGGCACTAGAAGGGGGACGCAGTCACCGTCCCTAGGTGCCAGCCATGATCGTGTCCACACAGGTGATGATGACAAGGAGGTGAAGACGACGAAAGCGCAAGACTTCAAATCCAGTCGCAAGCGTCCGCTTCACTCCCGCTCCGACTGAGGATGGATGTTAGATTACGTATATATACGTGTATATGCTTGAGATAGACTAGGACACTATATCTTGTACAGACTAGGACTCTACATCTTGTACTCCAAGTCTCCACCTACCCCCGTGTAACTCTATATAAACCCCCACAAGTCTCCACGATTCAATATTTTTCACAATCGCGCCGCCATCGCCAAAACCAGAGCCGCCGCCATGAGATCCAATCTCCTCCCGCGAACAACCGGATTTGTCGCCGCTGCGCGGTTGCTACACCCACGCACCACCCTGACAAGATCCCCAACGCCTGCACCACGCCCTCACACTCTCGAAATAGGTTTGTGCCCTGGTATATTAATATAGCAAACGACCAATACAACTTGGATACCAATGCTGGGGCCAACAACATAAAAGCAGCCTAAAAGAAACAAGAAATAAAATAAAAGAGAAACAATGTCAACATCAGTGGTTCAATGAAAGAGGAGATGGCTTGCCACCGCTATGTCCACCGAGACCCTCGGGACGCGTTTTAGGGTTTCCCCTGGTACACTGCGGGGGATGGTGGAGAGGTACCCCCGGCGCCCTTCACGAAGGACGACGACACCCGCAAGCGTCGCCGCGTCGATGCCGAACCGGCAAGGATTTCTCCCGACCCTTCAAACCAGACACCCGGACACTCCGAATCGCTCCATCCAACTTGCCAGCCATGAGCACACGTCACCATGATCTTGCAGTCGTATCCATCGCCTCACCGTGGCCCACGAAGAGATCCCCGTCGTCGCCGGCTACGACCAGGCTTTGCATGGCCACGCCCTCTAGTCATTGCGAGGGAGGAGGGGAGAGGATGTGGGAGTCAAGTGGTGGGGGCTAGCTAGGGTTCCTCCCCGGCGGCGGGAGGAGCCGGGGAGGAGGTCTGTCATTACCATTGGACCAATCTCGTTGAGACACGCAAACTCACAGAAGAGACCTTAGACGTGGCAATGGAATCTCATTTTTGCTCGTTAAAAACTGTCAACCCATACGAAACTACGGGTTGACGGGCTGCCGTTGGACGCGTTTGAAACGTTAGTAGTCAAAAAAAAAAAAAAAACAGTTTGTGTGTACCTAAATGCCAGATCCTTCGATCGATTCTCGGAAAACATATTCCCCAAATTACATCTTACAACCATCCAACAATGCTGTAATAATCCTTGGTCCGGTCTCCCGTGGCTGGGCATGGCGGCCGGTTCCCGACGACGGCGCCCAACCCCATCCCAGCGTTTCGAGCCAGCAAGCAGCAGCTGCAAGGAGTGGAATGGAATGGAAGCGGTAGCTCCATAGTGCACAGTGCCGCGGAGTACCTGCGCGACATTTGAGGTTTGACTTTTGCATGCACGTACGAGCGATCCATTGAATAGCCGCCCCGCGCGACGCTCCCGACGCAAAACTGGGCGCGGCGTCCGATCGCCATTTACTACTGCCTCCTGGTTTCTCGTCTTCCTCGCTCGTGTCTCCCGTCCCCTGGTCAACCGTAATTTTCTGGCCCTGGACGTGTGGTGAGGCCTTGGTCATACTTCGCCGGGTAAACGGGCTGTCGGCCCATTTCAGCGCCCCAACGTAAGGCGGCACGAGCATCAAACTCTACTGTACTCCGGTCTGCAACATCATCATCAGAACCGAGCCAGCGCGTGCGCATCGCGCATGCAGCTGTTTGCACAAGAAACTCCATGTCCAACCTGACTCCACCGTCTATATATATGTTCTTCCTCCTCATGTTGACAATTGTAGCTGACCGAGAGGGGGAAGAAAGGAGTATTCTGCAGAAAGGATCGATGACGCGTGCAAGAAGAATAGCCATGGCGAGGCTCTGCCTTGTATGGCTTGCTCTCCTGCTGCTGGCTCACGATGTCCACTGCAGGAAGATCTCAGGGGCACTCGCGCAGGATCAGGAGCAGCGCCATGGCCACGCCACAGCCTCCCCGGTCAGTATACACTTAAATTTCATATCTGAATCTTCGCCGTTGCTTTACAAGCACGCATATGCATTGAGATCGAACAGCTACGCCTGTGCTGTGTTACCCTGAGAAGCAGCACCACTCTTGATACGATGATAAACCACGTGCATGCATATGCTCATTGCTCCTTAAGTATCGACGCATGCATGCATATGCGAGTTGTGTTGTTGGTTTTGCAATCTGTCAACTGATGCGCCGACCTAAATGTAATGTTAATCGAGCAGGAACCGCGCAGCGAGGAAGGGAGCATCGAAGGTGCCGAGAGGGGACAGCCGCAGCGTGAACCCACGAAATGGGAGGAGATCCACACGGACTACATCTACACCCAAGATGTCAAATACCCGTGAAATAGCGGTCCACGTGCACTCATGTTCAGAGAGGAAGGATTAGTCTGGGATTTCTTACTTAGTTTTGAGCCAAATCACAAACTAATCCTTCTCCTTCTATGTTTTGTTTGTTTAATTAGAAGTATGTGGTCAGCGTTTAGTGTATAATTACTTCAGTAGAGTAGCTGATTATCATGCTGTATAATTACCTGTACTATCCTGGTAAATTTGGAAGGTGCCTTCATGGCTCGATTTACCGTCAACTGAGGGTTTCTTTTTGGACAGCGCTAGGCGTTTCCGGGAGATAATTTCCCCGATCCCCCGGGTTCCTAGGACGTCATGTGTCCCTAAAACAATGTCTAATTCCGCTTTTGCTATAAACGGACTGAATTTACTATAATATTGCCCGCTTTTGCAAAATATAGTAAAAAACGGTTCGATTCAGGAAATAGAAAAATAGACTAGATCTCGCCGGAGATTTCGCCGAAGACCTCGCCGGCGACCGCGTAGCAAAAAAAATGCTAATATAGCAGATCCGACCTCGCCGGAGACTCGTCGGAACTTTCGCCGGTAGACCTTACCGGAGACCGTGTAGCAAAAACTTTACACTATTGTCGCAAAAATACAAAGCATATGTAGCAAAAAAAATTATATTGTAGCAAATCCGACCTCGTCGGACACCTCGCCGGAGAACTCGCCGGAAACATTGTAGCAAAACCAAAGACACACTTGTAGCATCGCCCATGGCAGCACGTAGCAAAACTCGACGTCGTAGGTAGCAGCAGCGGTGGTAGTAGGTAGCAGCGCCGCTAACCCCATGTAGAAAACGTCGATGCCGTTGGTAGCACCGTTAGAGCTAGTAGAGAGGAGTACGTATGCACACGGACGGATCCAAGCATCCAGGGGTGTGTAGCAAGGCCGATGCACCAGCAAAGGGATGGAGAGCGCTCAGCCGATGACGGTCGTCGCGCGGTTGTCCATGTCAGAGATGGAGAAGGAAACAATATGTAGCCATGGCTGCGCTCGAGCTCCGGTCGGAGCACGCAGGAGACGGCGGTGGTGGTTGCCTGCTCCGGCGAGCGTGGTCCATGGCGGCGGCGGATGCTTGCTTCCGACGGACGCGATAGGTGGGAGAGGGTATGTGCGGTGCGGGAGGAGGTAGTTGGGAGAGGATAAGCGCGGTGCCATATCGTGCGTGCGTGGTTGACGAGAGCCAAGCGACCCACGGGATCGTTTTCTTCGATCCCGGCGGATATGTATCGTTTTCCTTTCTTTTTCATGTTCATTCAGAGTTTAATTATGTTTGGAGGATTATCTGTCAGTTGTTTGATTCGTAGTAATTTACCTTCATGGCCCGCAAACAAAAAAGTTGTTTCATTCGTGTGGGCTGCAAATTGTACGATTTTTCTTTAGGTTAATTTACACTACGTCGTAGTAATAATTCTGAGGTTCTTTTTTTTTTGTATACAACCATACATCCTTTGATTTGTGTAACATTCGAGATGCCGTTATATTTTGAGCTGGCTACCATTGGTTGATCTTTTTAGCAGGTTCGACAAAACACACAAATCTAACATATCTTACTCACTCTCGGGATGTCTTAGAAAGACCTAGAAACTTACAATCGGGAAGTGTCTTTGGCTCCTGAGCTCCAGAGCTCCCGTGCCTCCTTTAAGAAAAAACTAAAACTAATATTTACAAGTTTCAAAAAATAAAAAATAATTCTAGACGTACTCAATGTTATATCCCACAAGCATGCAAAATCACAACATGAAAATCATCGTATTTTGGGCTAGATAAAAATGAAAACATTCGATAAAGTTTGAGGATTTAAAAAATACGTGCACAAATCTATACTTTCGTCTGTTTTGTGTAGCCCAAATAGACAGTATCTCAAATTAATATTTTGTACATTTGTAGAGAAATCACTGGATACACCCAGATATGTTCTTCCACTTTTATTGAAACTCACAAATATGATTTTTAGATATTTTTTTTAAAATAGCAGGAGCATGCTTGGGAGCCAAAAATCTTCACTCACAAACAATGGTTTTCGAAGTAGGGGTACACCTACACACCCACTTCTTATAGAGATATTTGGTCTAGCAACAACTTCAAGAAATTATTTACACACAATAGAGTAATTATGACATGTAAAGTTCGAGGTTATGACCATCACTTTGCCAAAAAAACATGATCTAAAAAATCGAGCATATTTTTACCCCTTTGGGTATTTCTAGAAAAGCGAGCATAAACTTAGGTAGACTTGTGATGACTTAATTAATAAGGACTAGTCTATCTCCAACTACTGAGCTTTATCAAAAAAGATCTTCTACCAGTTTCCATTTGCTTTTTTTTAACTTACGAAAATGTATTGAGATCCCCAAATATCTAAATGGAAGAGAGCCTAAGTCACACCCAAAAGTATCTTGTATTCCTTCTCAACTTATTTTGCATTGCCAAAGCAAAAAATCTCATTGTTGTAAAAGTTAATTTTAAGGCCCGACAACTGTTCGAAAATGCAAAGGACGAGCTTCATATTAAGGGTCTTATCTAGATCATGCTCCATGAAAAAAATAGTATCATCGGCATATTGCAAAATAGAAAATCCCTCATCAACTAAATACGGTATGAGTCCACTCACTTGACCATTCTCTTTAGCCTGTGCAATCAGGATTGCCAGGAGATAAATCTTCTCCTTGACAAAGACCTTTTTTAGTCTAGAAATAATGATCTATGTCACCGTTAACTCTAATCCCCTCACACCCTTTTTTTATTTATCGTTGAACCCAATCACACCATTTTGGATCAAAACTCTTCACTCGTAAAGGTTTCTGCAAGAAAGAATAATTTACTTGTCATATGCCTTTTTAAGTCGATTTTAAAAAGAACACCATCCATTTTCCTCCTCTGAAGTCCAGGAATGGTTTTATGGAGAACGACCACTCCATCCAGAATGTGTCTCCGTGGTATAAAAGTTGTTTTGTGTTGGTTGCACAACATTCTCAGCGATATTTGCGACACGATTCACCAAAATTCAGAAAAAGTAAAAAAAAGGTAATGAACATTTACGAAAAAATTATGAGCTTCTAAAAAACATAAACAAAAATAAATAAAAAAGAAATAAAAAGCAGATAAAAAGAAAAAAGAAAATAGAAGAAACAACCTACTGGAGTGGCCCAACAAGGGGTGCGCCCTGTGTGGCGCAGGCCGCCTGTGCCGCCAGCGGGCGGCATATAGCAGTCCGCCAAGTTAGTCCTTCAGTACAGGAAAACACACAAGAGTGAAGACGGCCCCAAGGCTAGCTTTAGCGCCCACGAACATTTTCAGCCCATAGAAAATCCTCGTTTGTGTTCGCCATGCATGCACCGCCTGACTCGGGGAGTCGGGGTCCGTGCAGGAGACTGGGTGTAGAACAAATTCAGGCTCAACAGAAAAGGTGTTTTTTTTTGAACGGGCAACAGAAAAGGTGTAGGACGGATTTATCTAGACAACCCGACTTGGTCATCATCAATCCATCCAACCGAACAGGGGCCGATCGAGAAGCAAGAGGGCCATCATCGTTTGTCGATCGCCCACTACAGGAAGGAACATCACTGCTGAGCGGGAAAACGCTCGGCGTAGGCCAGTTCCCCCTCGGGCCTGCTCAACGCCGAGGGGAACCCTCGGCATTAAGTCCTCGGCGTAGGTGGTTCTCAACACAGCAGTTTACCTTCGGCGTTGCTCCAGCCCTCGGCGTAGATGGATATGCTGAGCGTTTAGAGGCGCCCCTCAGCCCAGCCCAGCTGTCAGCACAGAGAGTTAACGGCGCGAAGAAGACGACGCCCAGGAGCAACGCCGAGGGGGATACGCTCGGCATCACTTGCCACGTGGAGTGGTAGGGAGGATGCTTTGATAAACCTGTGCCGAGGGAACCCACTCGGCTTTGTGTGATGTGTGCCGAGGGGGTACTCTCGGCGTTGCTTGCTCTGTGCTGAGTGGTTCCCTCTCGGCTTTGCTTGATGTGCGTTGAGGGGATCCCGCTCGGCGTTGCTAGATGTGCCGAGGGGATCCCTCTCGGCGTTGATGTCCACGCCCAGCACTTTTCCACTGGTAGCCCTCCGTTTGATCCATGGCGGGAGTTTCCTCCTACACGTCCAGCACTTTTCTATGTGTTATCGCATGCAAGTGAACATGAACGCACCCAGGATCTAGGAATTGCATCTATGTACCTTCCACCACACTTGTACACGTATTCTAGGTCCACATGCAAGTTTTCACGTGATTCCGGTGCTCCGGCGGTCTTTCTCCACCGAAACCATGGTATGTGGGACCCGCGGGTCTACCCCCGTAGCATTCTCCGTACGAGGGTTCATCGATGTACTTTTTGGTTGGTTTAGGTTTGTATAGGTCATATCTACATGGACAAGAAAGGTTGGGACCAAGATTCCACCGGTAGCCCTCCGTTTGATCCGTGGCGGGAGTTTCCTCCTACACGCCCAACACTTTTCTATGTGTTATCGCATGCAAGTGAACATGAACGCACCTGGGAGCTAGGAATTGCACCTATGGACCTTCCATCACACTTGTACACGTATTCTAGGGCCACTTGCAAGTTTTCGCGTGATTCCGGTGCTCCGGCGGTCTTTCTCCACCGAAACCCTAGTATGTTGGACCCGCGGGTCTACCCCGTAGCATTCTCTATACGAGGGTTCATCGATGTACTTTTTGGTTGGTTTAGGTTTGTATAGGTCATATCTTCATGGACAAGAAAGGTTGGGACCAAGATTCCACCGGTAGCCCTCCGTTTGATCCGTGGCGGGAGTTTCCTCCTACACGCCCAACACTTTTCTATGTGTTATCGCATGCAAGTGAACATGAACGCACCCGAGAGATAGAAATTGCATCTATGGACCTTCCACCACACTTGGACACGTATTCTAAGGCCAGGTGTGCTATGCTGCTAGCGACGGTGAGAGGAATCCCCTCGGCGTAGGTCCTGCCAGGTGTGCTATGCTGCTAGCAACAGTGAGAGGAATCCCCTCGGCGTAGGTCCTTCCAGGTGTGCTATGCTGCTAGCAACGATGAGGGGAATCCCCTCGGCGTAGGTCCTGCCCGGTGTGCTATGCTGCTAGCAACGGTGAGAGGAATCCCCTCGGCGTAGGTCCTGCCAGGTGTGCTATGCTGCTAGCAACGCTAAGAGGAATCCCCTCGACGTAGGTCCTGCAAGGTGTGTGCTTTCCCACTAGCTTGCTAATAGCAATGCCGAGGGGATTCCCCTCGGTGTAGGTGTCCTAATGCTGAGCGGAATCCTCTCGGCTTTGATTTGTGCCGTTAACTTTCACTACACAGAGCTATGCCAACGGTAAGCCTCTCGGCACTGTCATATACCGTGAACTGTCCGTCCGCAACGCGGGAAGGAGACCCGTGCTCAGGTTGCGCTGATGGTACCCCTCGGCATTGCTACTTCTACGCTGAGGGTATAGCTACGCCGAGGGTCCCTCTCGGCATTGCTCGTCTATGCCGAAGGTTTTGCTATGCCGACGGCATTTTTGCGGCACACGGCACTGCGCGACCTATGCTGAGCGGCCCGACCATTTCTTCTCAGCGTTGAATTTTCCGCTCAGCATCTGCGTATCGTGGCCGGCGCAGTTGGGACGGAAAAGGGAAACAGTCTGCGTCTAGCAGCTACCACGACACGGTCCCGGCCACGATAAGTCCGAGTCATCGCTACCATCCTTCAGTTGCTTCTCACCTGGACGTTTGCCGTTGGCTCATCGAAAGGATCGCCACAGCTACATACGGCGCGCTGCTGCGTCCGTGGACGCACTGTTCCATCGTTTCCAGCAAGATCAGATTAGAGGGGTACTACACTTTTGCACCTAGTACTACAAAGGCTCCAACTGAGCCCGAATATTCGTGAGGATAATGTTTCTGCAAGTTCCAACCTCGCTCGCCTGCCTTTATGTGACATCCCGCAGAGAGGCCGCACGTACATCGGTGCATGCATGTGCAACCTGTTTCGAATCGCCTTTTATGCAAGAGAGCCAGTATTGAAACGAGTACACAGATTATTGCTCTTTTCCAATATTTAACACGTACGTCCAGTCTTCACATAATCATGACTAGCTAGCATGCATGAGACTAAACTATGGTTATACAATGTCTGTATAAGTTGTCACCATTCCAACTTACACACGAAGACTCGTCCAAGTTGACGTACGTACATAATCATGAATAGCTAGCATGCATGAGTCTACGTACGTACACACGAAGACTCGTCCAAGTTGACGGCAATGATGAATGATCCAACATAAACTACTGTATGACGAACCCGATCGAAAGCGTCAAGCAAAGAGCGAAAAGAGCAGCTACAAAAGCTTGCGGACATAGGGAGTATAGCGGTAGGCCAGGCAGGTACCAATAATTTCATTGTTTTCTCCCAAGCACACGGTGCGGTGCAGTGCAGAAGCATATCTGGCCCTGAACTAATCCGGGTCTAAACAATTTCTCCCTGGGAATGATGGTCCTGGGGTGGGCCGGGTACAGCAACATGGAAGGACGCCGGAGACGGGAGGAGGATCGGAGTCATATGCTCCATGGATATTCTGCACGGCAAAGGACGCAGGAAACACTCGTCGGTGGTGGACGGAGGAGATGATCATGATGACAGCCGATCGATCGAGTAGTCGGGTACAAAAACACACAACAAGCTGTTGTTGCTGGTTTCTGACTAGGCCGTGAAAAAGTTCAGATATCTTTGTACTGTGAGTTCTCAAGATTTCTTACGACGCCCGCTTCCACTACCAGCGAAACTTGCTTTTGCGTCCCACAAATGCACATGGAGTACAAGGTCCAGCAGACTCAAGGAAGGAATTCAACTGTAGTAAGTAACACTTTTCAATCAAGTGAAGTCTTCTCCATAAAATGGTACTAGGTAACTCTAGTATGTAGACAGGTTGATATTGACTGAGAAACATGTAAGCAGACAGTAGTACTATCATGTACTCCATTAGGCTTATGTTACTCCTACTATATGAGCAGCCTTAAACAAACGGTAGATAACTCTAGTATGCAGACAGGTTGAGAATATGCTGACGAGGACGGAGGAAGGAAGAGCACAAACTTTCAGGTCACCCACCTCCAATAATCCAAAATCCTACAGGCTCGAGGCGCCGCTTCCAGGCTAGATAGCCGCAATAAAACGTCACAAAGCGCGTGCTCTCTTTTGGGAAGTAGTGGGCTGCCGCCAGGGCCCACGTGACAAGACTCCAGCAACGTATTGGCATTGGCATTCGCTGTTGCATATGGACCTCTCTATTTGGTTCTCTTTTCCCTTTTGTTTTCCTTTTTCTTCTTCTAACTTTTCATTTCATGATAGTAATAGAAAACAAAATTTCTTCAACTCTTTAGGATTGAGTTGAAACTTAGACGATCGAACTCTAGATATCGAATCAGCTAACCTGCCATTTTTAACCGCTTTATATGCTAAAGAATTGGATCGCACTTTTGCCAAAGGGGCTACTAGGTATAGTCCATTGCTAATTAGTATTTTTTTTAGAAAATGGATACCTGATTAGCTAAGCAAAACGCACTATAAGATAGATCTACTCGTCTAGATTGCAAAGTGGCAGAAGATACGATATGTTTTATGAGCATGTCTCAACACAACAAAAATATCCCCATGCGCGGTACTTTTCTTAAACTGCACAAACCCAAAGTATCTGTAAAGGTTTTTTATCCGACGGATGAGCATTCTCGGCACCTATTTAGGCTGGCGGTCATATATCCGACGCGGTAGGTACGATGCCATCACATCCAAGTGTCACAGTAGATTGCACGTAATAATCGCGCTAGAGAAATAAAGGCATTTATTTATGCCTCATGCATGTTTAAGGATGTTTGATGTGGCCCCACTGGAGCATATTCATCTGTGTAGGCCCTGATTAAATCTGGTGAGTGTATGTGTCAGATATTGACTACCCTCCTCGTCGCTCCCTCCTAGCCTTTATATGGGGAGGCTAGGTCTCGGCGTCCGAGTCGGTTACAAGTTTGAGGGGGAGGGGGGGGGGGCTAAAGTTTTCTATCTAGTCTTGTTGTATCCGCCAAGGAGTCGAGTCCTTCATGGGCTTGGTCTCACCAGAATCGTGATGAGCTTCACCGTCAACAGTGGATCTGTTACAATTGCGACAAGAAGATAACGAAGAACGAAAACAAAAAACACAGCAAGGGGACACAGATTTAACGTGGAAAAACCTCTCCAACAAAGAGAGAAAAAACCACGGGCGCCAGCCAGCGAAACTTCACTTTATCGAGGAGTGTTTACAACCGCCGGAGATTTCACAGATGCAACTCATCCCAACCGGCGGCTTATAAGGGGTTTATATATCGGTGGAAACATAGGTCTTCGACGATCCGTTCACTCGGCCCAAGCCTCCCGGCGACGGGACTCGCTCCACTCGTCAGAAGTTGGCCTATACTTTGTAGAATTTGGATCAACATATAACAGGATCGTGATGTGGGCTTCCCACCGGGGCAGACCATAACCATATAGGCCAATAATCGCGTAGGGCATACCTATGTCACAACTACTTTAACAAAAACCTCACGACTAGCCTGTGCAATATTGCCATCACCCCATATTAAAAGTCTTTTGGCTAATTGGGCCTGTAGATTACAAAACTTCCCTTTAGACATGTGTCCATCCAGGGTAGAAAGACCCACATACTTCTCTTCAAACACCATGGAAGACACTTGTAGTGCCGACCGTACCTCATCTTGTACAAGAATGGGACACGCTCCACCAAATAAGACTATCTGTAATTATTCTTCCAGAAACGGGATTATATATCTCTGCTTGATGATGCCCCGAGGATCAATGTGCTCCTTGGTGTGCACATCATGGCGACACTTTCCGTGCGCGCGCTGCCAGCCGGAAACGTCAGCGCAAATGGATGGAGAAAAATGGGAGCTACCACGACAAGGTCGCGGCGGCCATGTTATGTCCGAGTCATCACTCTCATCCTTTGGTTACCTGGATGGACCGGACGTTTAGCAGGATCTAGCTAGAATTGCCGTTGGCTCATCGAAAGGATCGCCAGAGCTACGTCGTGCTGCTGATGCGTCCGTGGACACACTGTTCGATCGTTTCCAGCAGATCAGACTAGAGGGGTACTACACTTTTGTACCTACAAGGCTTCAACAGAGCCGGCATATTCGTGAGGATAATGCTTGTGCTAAGTTCCAACCTCGCCTGCCTTTATGTGACATCCTGTAGAGGCCACACGAACATCGGTGCATGGGCATTGGGCACCCTGTTTGGAATCGCCCTTTACGCAAGAGAGGCAGCGTTTAGACTGTCTACACACATCATCCATGTATGGGTGGAATCCAGCCGAGCCGAGCTGACTCATGGCTTGGCTCGGTCAAGCTCGTTAAAATTCGAGCGAAGTCTGGCTTGAATTGTGTCTAACTTTTTTAAAATACTAGGCCCGCGGCTTGGCTCGTCGAGCTTGTGGCTCTGGCTTGGCTCGGTAGGCTCACGAGCCTGTCGCTACAACCGAGTGTCCCAGAACAACTAAGCCCTAAACACACTCTGCTCTCCTTCTTATCTCTCGTGTCGCCACTGCCAGCATGATTTCGTTCATCCCTTGCCGCCAGATTTCAATTCATCACGCAGGCCGCCTCGCCACCGTCTTCCCTAGCCATCCCTGGCCTGATTTTGCCGATTCTTGGGCCCTCCCGTCGCCATGAACAGCCCCTGGCCGCTGGCCGAGCTCCTCCATCATTCTTGCTATGCGCCGCCTCCTTGCCCTACCGGAAATCGATATGCTGTTGGGTCTATTCTTGTTTGCCGAGTGTTTAGATACCAGATACTCGGCAAACAAAACTTTGCCATGTATCATACTTGTTACACTCGGCAAACAACTGACTCATGGCAAAGTTGGCACTTTGCGGAGTGTACTGGCGAAAAACACTCGGCAAACAAATACATACTGATACATCCAAAACGTATCTATTTTTCTGAACACTTTTGCTATTGTTTTTTCTCTAAACTTGTGTGATTTGGATACAACTAACACGGACTAACGCTGTTTTCAGCAGAATTACTTTGATGTCTTGTTTTTGTGCAGAAAATCAACTATCAGGAAAAATCCCGAAAAATATGCTAAAAATATATTTCACCAGAAGACCCACGGAGCCAGAAGACGAAACGGAGTGGAGGCCTGGGGGGCCCACATCCCTGCCAGGCGCGGGTGGGCCTGCCCCGCGCCTAGGGGGGTGCGGCCACCCCAGGCACCCCCTCGGGTTCGCTCTGCGCCTATAAGTTGCCCCTTGACCTAAAAACCGAGGGAGGGTCGACGTTTTCTAGAGAAGAGTTCCGCTCCGCCACCACCATCAGAAACCAAGATTCGGATTCATAAACTCCGTTCTGGCACCCTGCCGGGACGGAGAATTTAGAGAGGATCATCTCCATCATCATCACCAACGCCCCTCCATCAACCTCGATGTTTCCCTCATCCATGAGTGAGTAATCCCCCGCTGTAGGCTTGGGGATGGTAGGGATTGGATGAGTTCTATCATGTAATCGAATAAGATTGTTAGGGCATAGTTCCTAGTATCCCTTTTAGTGCTATTTGACTTTGTTGCAACTTGTTGTGCTTAATGCTTGTCACTAGGGCCCGAGTGCCATGATCTTAGATCTGAACTTATTATTGAATCACTATGATAGTATTGTTTGTGATCTTATCTGCAAGTTGTGTACACATATCATTGTCCGGATCCAAAAGCCCCGAAGTGACAATAATTGGGATAACTAGGGGGGGGGGTGGTTGTGGTGTGAGGATCACATATGTTCACGAGTGTTAATGTTTTGCTCCGGTGCTCTATTAAAAGGAACACCTTAATTGCCAGTAGTTCCCTAGAGGCCCCGCTGTCACGGGCTGGATGCACAAAAGATGTTGTGCAAGTTCTCATTACGAGCATGTATGGCTATATATGGAGCACATGCCTAGGATTGTTTAGTACTTAGATGCTTATTATTATTTACCTGCAATGCCCTAGATCTTAAAGTTACATGTTTATACTCATCCATGCAACGTCCGTCCATCCATCCCTATGCCTACCGCACTTGAATCCTACTATTACCGTTACTGTTACTATTGCTCCTGTTTTGTTATTGTTGTTGCTTTGTTGTTGCTACTATCAAACTGTTGCTACTGATAAACTTCTGTGAGCAAGAACTATTTCTAGGTGCATCTGAATTGACAACTCAGTTATTAAGGCTTGCAAGTATTCTTTGACTCCCCTTGTGTCGAATTAATAAATTGGGTAATACTATCCGCGAAGACTGTTGCGATCCCCTACACTTGTGGGTCATCAAGACTATTTATGGCGCCGTTTCCGGGGAGCATAGCTTTATTTGTAAGTTATCTTGGATCTATTATTGTTCATTGCTACTCCTTTCATCATGGGTAAACCTCGTGATGAAAATTTCCCTATTTTACCATCCACTACAAGAAGAGGTACAATCCTAAACACCTATGTTGCTCTTGATTCACCGTCTGTGATAAGTAAGCTTGTTACACCACCACCACATACTCATGCTACACACACTGCTACTACAGCTGAATCTGAAACTGCTTTTGATGCTCATGATGTTACTTCTACTGTGCTTGATGCGAGTGGTTCATTATGTCCTTTTCTAGATGCTACTATGGCTAGTCTAGGAAATACCGAAACTCCTAGTGAAGACACTGTTACACCTGTTAGCTCACCTGAGTCTAGAGAGAGTTATGATATTAATGATGGTTACATTGAGTTTACTGATAAATTTGTTGAAGAGTGCCGAAACACACATGGTACTAGTGCTATTAAGAGTCTCCTTGCTAGACGTACTATTATGCCTAAACTGTCCTATGATCCTAAGTTTTCCACCTCTCCCATAGATATTAAAGATAAATATTATGATTTCTCTCTTGATTTATATAACGCCCCCGAATCGGGTCTATGCAGATCTTAGCATTTCCCGCCAAAACCCGCATAGAAGCGATTCAAAGACGTCCACTAGACACTTTCGTGTGGGTGGGATTTGATTACATGTAGTTACATCATAGTAGTTTACAACAGAGTCCACAAGAACTTATATATGCAACAATGACTCAACGAGTCAATAATACAGAAGGTACAATACGAAGATACAACTCAAGAAGAAAGCAAGATAGTATCCGAGTACGGACAAGATCCAAATGGGACTAAGAGTCCTGAAGAATAACCAAGAAGTGTCCAACCCTACCCAGGCCAAGCCGAAAGGGTAACCTTGCTAACATCGTCAATCACATACCTGTCAAGCGAAACGGGTGCCGACAAAGGGCAAAGGAAAACAGAAAGAG
This sequence comes from Avena atlantica, assembly GCA_910589765.1. Lineage (NCBI taxonomy): Eukaryota > Viridiplantae > Streptophyta > Magnoliopsida > Poales > Poaceae > Avena > Avena atlantica. Next base: position 522,050,171 of record OU342739.1, on the reverse strand, counting down.
AGCGGACTGAGGCCAGTACACAACGAGACTAGAATTCGGCGGTCCTACCTACATAGGTATGGTGGGCTCAGCGGCAGCAAAGCTTGCACTATCTAACTTATAGAGACACGCTACAACTTCGGCTATTAGAGCGACATAAGAGTGCGCCATGCGGTAACAATAATATAACACCAAACATAACCCATCCGAAGATTTCCCCCTCGGAGACTAGTCGAGGAAGTCCTCTTACAGAACACACACGATGACAATTTTAGTTAATCAGGTATTTAGTTGATAAGGCTAGTTACTAATCATATTATTAGAGGCAAATCATTAGTGGCGTTGTCTATGATCATGACACTGTACTCCCGAGGCGTCCATAACCATGGACACATGACTTCTCGAAAAGATTTACCCTGCAAGGGTGCACTACTGTACCCAAACGCATGTTCAACCCTTCAGGCAACATATCACGCGTGCCTTCCGAATCTCACAACAAGAACTGTCCCATAACTACACGCATATCCAGAGGCATCACATATTGTGTTGATCCAACCAAGAGGTACGACGATTCTCGAGGGAGGCATAGCGTTTGAGTCTACGGCTGGGCGATGATCGAAAGATAACTTGTAGAGCTCCATCCCATCTCCGACACGATATCCCAATTTTATGCAATGCAAGCCATGGCAGTCCACCAAAATGTTGGAGATATGCCCTAGAGGAAATAATAAATGTAGTTATTATTATATCTTTGTGTTTATGATAAATGTTTACATTCATGCTATACCAGTATTAACAAGGAAACATTAATACTTGTGTGATTTGTAAACTAAAATAGAGTCCCTAGTAAAGCCTCTTTATAATACTAGCTTGTTGGTTAATAAATGATTGTGGTTTCCCTATCATGAACATTGAGATGTTATTAACAACAAGATCATATCGTTAGGAGAATGATATGATGGACATACTCCTATAGATAAGCGTAGCATAAAGATGAAGTCATTTTAATAGTTCAATTGCTATATGCTTTCTGATACATAGTAACCTAATTCCTTCGACCATGAGATCATGCTTATCACCATCACCGGAAGGATGCTTTGATGACATCAAACACCACACCGTAACTGGGTGGCTATAAAGGTGGCATTGAGTGTTCGGAAAGTATGGGTTGAGACACATGGATCAAGAGTGGGATTTTTCCATCCATATGACGGATAGATATACTCTGGGCCCTCTCGGTGGAATGTCATCCAATTGGCTTGCAAGCATGTGACTGGCTCACAAGGTATCACATATCACGGGAACGAGAAAAGAGTACTTATCAGTAACGAGGTTGAACTAGGTATGCAGAGATACCGACGATCAAAACCTCGGATAAGTAAACTATCGTGAGACAAAGGGAAATTGGTATCGTATGTAAGTGGTTCATTCGATCGCAAAGTAATCGTAGAAATATGTGGGAACCATATGAATTTCCAGATTCCTCTGTTGGTTATTGTTCGGAGAAGTGTCTCGATCATGTCCGCATAATTCATGAACCGTAGGGAGACACACTTAAGGATTCGATGTTGTTGAGTAGTTATGGAATGATGAGTAAGAGACCGAATGTTGTTCGGAGTCTCGAATGGGGTTCGGGATATCACGAGGAGATCCGGAATGGTCCGGAGAATAAGATTCATATAAGGAAAGTCATGTTTCGGGGTTGGAGAATGATTCCGGTGTTTTCATCGGGAATGTTCTAGAAGGTTCCGGAAGGTCCGGCACTCCGGAGGAGGAAGGGTACATGAATGTGTCATAACAAGTTGGAATGGTTGCATCATGTACTAGGCGTCATCGCTGAGCAAAATAAAGGGATAAATCAAATCCTATTTTGAAAAGTCAAACGCCCATTTGAAAAGTCAAACGACAAGTTTGCTTGGTGGAGGGAGAGTAGGAAACCTACTTGGGGAGGAGTTCCTCTCCCTCCACCGCCGTCCTTGGAGGCCGAGTTGGGGGAGGACTCCCTCCCCCTTGGCCAGCGCCCTCCACCTATAAAAGGAGGGGCTGGGCTGCCCCTCTAGACCTACACCTCCACCACCCAAAACCCTAGCCCTAGCCGCCGGCCCTCCTGCAGCCGCCACCGCCGCCCTAGGGCAAACCCTAGCCGCGGACTTGGGGGCTTTCCCCAAGCCCTAGCCGCCGGCCTAGCCCTCTCTCCTTGGTGTGTCTAAACCCTATACGGCCAAGGACTCTCTCATAGTCCACCATACTCGCTCCGGCTTAAGGCGAAGCCCTGCAAGATCTCCCCTCTACTTCCGGTACCACGCCGTTGTGCTGCCGGAATCGCGAGGAGAGTGCTACAACCTCCGCTTCCTGCTGGAACAACGGAGAGGAAGGTCTTCATCGAGTACCGAACGTGTGACCGACGGCGGGAGTGCTGCCAGAACGCAGCGCCGGAAGGATCATCTACACGATCTTGAGATCGGCAAGAGTACGACTACATCACCCACGAGAATCCGCTCTCGTTAAACACTTTGGAATCTTCGAGGGTGAGTTATTCTATCGACTCGTTGCTACCATCTAGTAGATAGATCTTGGCTTGTTTGTTTGTATGCGGTAGAAATTTCTTGTTTTCCATGCTACGAACCCCTATAGTGGTATCAGAGCCATGTCTATATGTAGATCTGTTGCACGAGTAGAACACAATGGTCATTGTGGACGGTGGTGCTTTTATTATCAATTGCTTCTTGTGTACTTTGCATCTTGCGGTATGATGGGATGAAGCGGCCCGGGCTAACCTTACATGACATCGTTCATGAGACTTGCTCCACGCTCAACATGCAACTTGTATTGCATAAGTGGCTTTGCGGGTGTCTGTCTCTCCCATTATAGTATAGATCCAATTTACAACGGACACTTGATAGTTCAAACATAAACGTTGTGGTTCTTGTTTGTAAGTTAGATCGACACTTATTGAAAGCCCCAAACCACGTAAAATATGCAAAGAAATTAGAGGCGTCTAACTTAGTTTTGCAGGGGTGTGCTGTGATGTGATATGGCCATGATTGTGATTATATTTGATGTATGCAATGTTCCTTATTGTAAGTTGGCAACCGGCAGGAGCCATATGGTTGTTTTTAATTTTTGTTAAGACCCACGTGTCTATTCAAAGTAGTTGTAATAGTTGAAGCTGGTGGACGACAATCATGGAGAAGCGTCATTGACCTTGATGCAATGCCGGTGATGATGGAGATCATGTTCGTGCTTAAAGATGGAGATCGGAAGCACAAAGAAGAAATGCCATATCATATCACATATTATGAATTGCATGTGATGTTAATCCTTTATGCATCTTGTATTGCTTAGTTAACGATGGTAGCATTATAAGATGATCCCTCATGCACATGAATTTCAAGTTCTAAAGTATTCATCCTTAGTAAGCACCGTTGCTAAAGCTTGTTGTTTCGAAGCACCACGTGATGATCGGGTATGTTAGATTCTGCAAGTGTATACAACGTGAGCAAGCCAGATTTGCTCATGCAGAAGCTAAGGTTTGATCTTGACGAGCCTAGCATGTACAGACATGGTCTCGGAACACGGATCACCGAAAGGTAAAGCATGAATCATATAGTAGATATGATGAACATGTCGATTGTTAGCCATTGAAGCTACATCAACTCTCGTGATGATCGGTTTTGATGTGGTGGATTTGGTTCATGTGATCACTAAAACAATGTGAGGGATATTGTTTTGAGTGGGAGTTCACCTAGATTAATTTAACTATCAATTAGAACTCAATTTGTCATAAACTTAGTGTAAACTATTGAAAATATGTTGTAGATCAATGGCGACCCCTACCATCAATTTTAATGCGTTCCTAGAGAAAGAAAAGTTGAAAAACAATGGAAGCAACTTCGCGGATTGGTTCCGCAATTTGAGGATTGACCTCAATGCTGGTAATTTGACCTATGTGCTAGATGCACCGCTGGGTGACCCGCCTGCAGCTGATGTTACCGATGAAGTAAAGAATGTTTACCTCGCTCGGAAGAATCAATACTCCACAGTTCAGTGTGCTATCTTGTATGGTTTGGAATCGGAGCTTCAGAAAAGGTTTGAGAATTCAGAAACACATGATATTGTCCGTGAACTCAAATTGATATTTGAGACTCACGCGACAGTTGAGAGCTATGAGGCTTCTGAAAAGTTCTTTAACTGCAAGATGGAAGAGGGCAGCTCCGTCAGTGAGCATGTGCTTAAGATGTCTGGGCACGCAAACAAACTCCAAAGCTTGGGTATAGTGATTCCTAATGCTTTGGGGATTTACCGTGTCCTCCAATCACTACCACCAAGTTACAAGAACTTTGTGATGAACTACAATATGCAAAGCATGAACAAGAAGTTGCCAGAACTCTTCTCCATGTTAAAATCTGCAGAAGTGGAGATCAAGAAAGAGCACCAAGTGTTGATGGTCAATAAGACCACCAAATTCAAGAAAGGCAAGTCTAAGCAAAAGGGACACTTCAATAAGGGTGGTTAGAAAGTTACCGCACCGACGAAGAAGACCAAGGCTGGACCTAAGCTTGATACTGAGTGATTTTACTGCAAGGGAGAAGCTCACTGGAAGCGGAATTGCCCAAAGTACTTCGCGGATTTGAAGAACGACAACATCAAGAAGAAAGGTATATCCGATATACATGTTATTGATGTGTATCTCACTAGTACTCGTAGTAGTGCCTGGGTATTTGATACTGGTTCGGTTGCTCATATTTGTAACTCGAAACTGGTGCTGCGGAATAAACGGAAGCTAGCGAAGAATGAGGTGACGATGCGCGTAGGAAATGGATCAAAGGTTGATGTGATCGCGGTCGGCACGCTACCTCTTCATCTACCACCGGGATTAGTTTTATACTTAAATAATTGTTATTTGGTGCCTGCGTTAAGCATGAACATTATATCAGGATCTTGTTTATTGTGAGATGGTTACTTGTTTAAGTCCGAGAATAATGGTTGTTCGATTTATATGAGTAATATGTTTTATGCACATGCACCTTTGATATATGGTCTATTCTTATTGAATCTCGATAGTGGAAATACACATATTAATAACATTGAAGCTAAACGTTTGAAATCGAGCGATAACTCGACCTATATGTGGCACTGTCGTCTTGGTCACATTGGAGTGAAGCGTATGAAGAAACTCCATTCCGATGGACTTCTTGAATCACTTGATTTCGAATCACTTGAAAGATGTGAAGCATGTCTGATGGGTAAAATGACTAAGACTCCATTTTCTGGTATGATGGAGCGAGCTACGGACTTATTGGAAATCATACATACCGATGTGTGTGGTCCAATGAGTGTAGCATCGCGCGGTGGTTATCGTTATGTTCTTACCTTCACGGATGACTTGAGTAGATATGGGTATATCTATTTCATGAAACATAAGTCCGAAACTTTCGAGTAGTTTAAGGAATTTCAAAGTGAGGTGGAGAATCAACGTAACAAGAAGATTAAATTTCTATGTTCTGGTCGTGGAGGTGAATATCTAAGTTACGAGTTTGGAGAGCATTTGAAGAAATGCGGAATACTTTCACAATTGACACCGCCGGGAACACCACAACGTAATGGTGTGTTCGAACGTCGTAATCGAACTCTCTTAGATATGGTTCGTTCTATGATGTCACTTACAGATTTACCGCTATCGTTTTGGGGTTATGCATTAGAAACAGCCGCATTCACTTTAAATAGGGCACCATCTAAATCCGTTGAAACGACACCGTATGACTTATGGTTTGGGAAGAAACCTAAATTGTCGTTCCTTAAAGTTTGGGGTTGTGAAGCCTATGTAAAGAAGTTACAGCCGGACAAGCTTGAACCCAAAGCGGAAAAATGCGTCTTCATAGGATGCCCGAAGGAAACAATTGGGTATACCTTCTATCATAGATCCGAAGGCAAAATCTTTGTTGCCAAGAATGGATCCTTTCTAGAGAAGGAATTTCTCCCGAAAGAAGTGACTGGAAGGAAAGTAGAACTCGACGAGGTTATCGAACCTTCTCTCGAACTTGCGAGTAGCGCAGCACCAGAAGAAGTTCCTGTGGTGCCTGCACCAATAATAGAGGAATCTAATGATGATGATCATGAAACTTCGGTTGAAGTTGCTACAGAGCCTCGCAGGTCAACGAGAACTCGTACCAGTCCTGATTGGTATGATCCCGTTATGAGTGTCATGTTGGTGGACAACACCGATGACCCTGCGACATATGAGGAAGCGATGATGAGCCCAGATTCCAATAAATGGCAAGAAGCCATGAAATCCGAGATTGGATCCATGTACGAAAACCAAGTTTGGACTTTGGTGGACTTACCGGATGGCCAGAAGGCTATCGAGAATAAATGGATTTCCAAGAAGAAAACAGACGCTGATGGTAATGTTACTGTCTATAAAGCTCGACTTGTCGCGAAAGGGTTTCGACAAATTCAAGGAGTTGACTACGATGAGACTTTATCACCAGTAGCGAAGCTAAAGTCTGTGAGGATTTTGTTAGCAATATCTGCATATTATGATTATGAGATATGGCAGATGGATGTCAAAACAGCGTTCCTCAATGGAGACATTGATGAGGAGTTGTATATGATGCAACCCAAAGGTTTTGTCGATCCTAAAGATGCTAACAAGGTATGAAAACTTCAGCGGTCCATATATGGATTGAAGCAAGCATCCCGAAGTTGGAATCAACGTTTTGATAAGATGATCAAAAGTTTTGGTTTTATACAAACTTATCGAGAAGCTTGTATTTACAAGAAAGTGAGTGGGAGCTCTGTAGCATTCTTTATACTATATGTAGATGACATATTGTTGATTGGGAATGATGTAGACCTTCTTAATAGTGTCAAGGAATATTTGAATAATAGTTTTTCAATGAAAGATCTTGGCGAAGCAGCTTACATATTAGGCATAAAGATTTATAGAGATAGATCGAGACGCCTAATATCATTGTCACAAAGTACATATTTGGAAAAGTTCTAAAGAGGTTGGGAATGGAAGATAGCAAGAAAGGGTTCTTGCCCATGTTGCCGAATACGACCTTGAGTAAAACTCAAAGTCCAGCAACGACAGAAGATAGAGAAAGGATGAGTAAGACTCCCTATGCCTCAGCCATAGGATCTCTAATGTATGCCATGCTATGTACTAGACCCGATATTGCATATGCTGTTAGTTTGACTAGCAGATATCAAAGTGATCCAGGAGTGGATCATTGGAGAGCGGTCAAAAACATCCTTAAGTACTTGAGAAGAACTAAGGATATGGTTATTTCTTATGGAGGTGATGAACAGCTCGTTGTTAATGGTTACACCGATGCTAGTTGGAACACCGATCCGGATGATTCTAAATCTCAATCTGGATACGTATTTACTTTGAATGGTGCAACAATTAGCTGGAGGAGTGCAAAGCAAAGCGTTGTGGCAAGATCTTCAACTGAATCGAAATACATAGCTGCTTCGGAGGCTTCACAAGAAGCGATATGGATGAAGGAGTTCATTATAGAGCTCGGTGTGGTTCCAAGTGCGCTGGACCCAATGTCTATCTACTGTCATAACATGGGTGCCATAGCCAATGCACAAGAACCAAGGTCACACAAGAAGTTAAAGCACATCAAGCTACGTTTTCACGCTATTCGAGAACATGTCCAAGATGGTGACATAAAGATTTGCAAAGTACACACAGATCTAAATGTGGCGCATCCGTTGACTAAACCTCTCCCGAGGGAAAAACATGACCAACACCAAACTGCCATGGGTGTTCGGTATATTACCATGTAATCTAGATTAGTTGACTCTAGTGCAAGTGGGAGACTGTTGGAGATATGCCCTAGAGGCAATAATAAATGTAGTTATTATTATATCTTTGTGTTTATGATAAATGTTTACATTCATGCTATAACAGTATTAACAAGGAAACATCAATACTTGTGTGATTTCTAAACTAAAATAGAGTCCCTAGTAAAGACTCTTTATAATACTAGCTTGTTGGTTAATAAATGATTGTGGTTTCCCTATCATGAAAATTGAGATGTTATTAACAACAAGATCATATCGTTAGGAGAATGATATGATGGACATACTCCTATAGATAAGCGTAGCATAAAGATCAAGTCATTTTAATAGTTCAATTGCTATATGCTTTCTGATACATAGTAACCTAATTCCTCCGACCATGAGATCATGCATATCACCTTTACCGGATGGATGCTTTGATGACATCAAACACCACACCGTAACTGGGTGGCTATAAATGTGGCATTGAGTGTTCGGAAAGTATGGGTTGAGACACATGGATCAAGAGTGGGATTTGTCCATCCATATGACGGATAGATATACTCTCGGCCCTCTCGGTGGAATGTCATCCAATTGGCTTGCAAGCATGTGACTAGATCACAAGGGATCACATATCATGGGAACGAGAAAAGAGTACTTATCAGTAACGAGGTTGAACTAGGTATGCAGAGATACCGACGATCAAAACCTCGGATAAGTAAACTATCGTGAGACAAAGGGAAATTGGTATCGTATGTAAGTGGTTCATTCGATCGCAAAGTAATCATAGAAATATGTGAGAACCATATGAATTTCTAGATTCCTCTGTTGGTTATTGTTCGGAGAAGTTTCTCGATCATGTCCGCATAATTCACGAACCGTAGGGAGACACACTTAAGGATTCGATGTTGTTGAGTAGTTATGGAATGATGAGTAAGGGACCGAATGTTGTTCGGAGTCTCGAATGGGATCCGGGATATCACGAGGAGATCCAGAATGGTCTGGAGAATAAGATTCATATAAGGAAAGTCCTGTTTCGGGGTTAGAGAATGATTCCGGTGTTTTCATCGGGAATGTTCTAGAAGGTTCCGGAAGGTCCGGCACTCCGGAGGGGAAGGGTACATGAATGTGTCATAAAAAGTTGGAATGGTTGCATCATGTACTAGGTGTCATCGTTGAGAAAAATAAAGGGATAAATCAAATCCTAGTTTGAAAAGTCAAACGCCAATTTGAAAAGTCAAACAGCAAGTTTGCTTGGTGGAGGGAGAGTAGGAAACCTACTTGGGGAGGAGTTCCTTTCCCTCCACCGCCGGCCTTGGAGGCCGAGTTGGGGGAGGACTCCCTCCCCCTTGGCCGGCGCCCTCCACCTATAAAATGAGGGGCAGGGCTGCCCCTCTAGACCTACACCTCCACCACCCCAAACCCTAGCCCTAGCCGTCGGCCCTCCTGCAGCCGCCGCCGCCCTATGGCAAACCCTAGCCGCCGACTTGGGGCTTTCCTCAAGCCCTAGCCGCCGGCCTATCCCTCTCTCCTTGGTGTGTCTAAACCCTAGATCGCCAAGGCCTCTCTCATAGTCCATCATACTCGCTCCGGCTTAAGGCGAAGCCCTGCGAGATCTCCCCTCTACTTCCGGTACCACGCCGTTGTGCTGCCGGAATCGCGAGGAGAGTACTACAACCTCCGCTGCTTGCTGTAACAAGGGAGAGGAAGGTCTTCATCGAGTACCGAACGTGTGACCGACTGCGGGAGCGCTGCCGGAACACAGCGCCGGAAGGATCGTCTACACGATCTTGAGATCGGCAAGAGTACGACTACATCACCCACGAGAATCCGCTCTCGTTAAAAACTTTGGAATCTTCGAGGGTGAGTTATTCTATCGACTCGTTGCTACAATCTAGTAGATAGATCTTGGCTTGTTTGTTTGTATGCGGTAGAATTTTTTTGTTTTCCATGCTACGAACCCCTACACAAAATATCAAGTCCGAAGACATATCAACTCACCCATGTTTGAGGACATATTATGCGTATGTACCAAATGTAAAACCAATTTTGTAACCCTCTGGATATACGAATAGCGACGGTAGTTGAGGGGGGGGGGGTTCCCAGAGGCCCCACGTTTGGTTAGCGCGAGCAACTCAGAACTGGTATCTTTGAACGAACGGGTCCTAGGTCGGCTCAAGCAGTTCCCAAAGGTGGTCCCTGTCGGGGCCTTATCATTAGGTGAAACCATAACCATATCCAACATCACCAATTTAATTATCTTATCACCATCAATATCCAAGTATCATGTTCCACCTGTATGAGAGCGGTACTAAACATTCCTACGACTCGCAAGGACAAAGTTAGCTAATCAAATAAGGAAATAGGATAACCAAGGCAATATAGTGGAGCAGGTAATAAAGAAACGTTACTATATCATTGACAATAGGGATAGCAATAGATCAAAGGAAGGAAGTAAAGACTATAAATAAAAAATAGGTAGAAGGGGAAAGAATGCTCGCCTGTGAGACAAATTCGGGAAACCGGAGGCTTGGCGCATCTCACATCAACTCGTCGTGCTATCCAGTAAAGAAGCAAAGTACTAGAAAGAACACCTGATGCAATATTTAATACTAGGCGGAAGATCCGGCATTTTTATAAGAGCAAGAACAATAGTAGAGCCAGTTGCTGGCTATAAGACAATGCCACGTCATCTAGAGTCAACCTATAGCCAACATATACAATAGTTAGCTACAAAAATGTACTACTTTATGAATATATGACCCACTTGACACTCTCACACAATGCCTAGGAGCATGTGCTAGAGCTGGCTCTTGCATGAGAGCTCACTCCCCTTGTCTCTCCTATTCTCTTTCCTCCAACTAAGCACATATATATTATTTTAGTTCTTATAGCCAGCTGACTGGACCTTATTGTACTTGCTCTAATATGATGCATGGCATGGTAATATACAGTCCCTCTTAGCAATATTAAGCGGGATCGAGATCTCAACAAATAAATATTATGGTTCGAGTTGTTTATCTACCCCGCAATTTATATATTGGTTAACAAGATAAATCATGGCATCAGTTCGCTACATAATATTAAATGGAACCGGGACAAGACAAATAACACCCATATATTCCATATTTATTTAGTAGATGAATCGTCATATATCGCCGAACAACAATATATATGTATGCAAGCATGAATGATTTAATATGCAACAAGCTATATTATATTTATCAAAATAGGATATCGGGAAGGGGTCGCACATTGGGATTTGGAACCGAGGGTCTTGGAGTTTGGCGGTTCGGTCTTCGAGTTCCAGGGTCGGTATCTCCGGGTTCCTTGAAGAACTCAGCGTTCCATGTCGACAACTTTGAATCGGCACATGGGCCTTTGAGCGGATCTTGACATGCACCTCTTTGGAAAAAATCTTGGCGAGGTTGCGTCGGACGGATGCTCACCGGGACGCAAGCATTAGAGCATCTCCACTCGTTGGGCGAACCCAGACCGAAAATCGGACCAATTTTCGGCCGGACGAATCGCGTTTTCGGCCTGGGTACGCCCAGTTTCCCACTCGCGTACCCAGCCCGAGTACCCAAGTTCGGCTAAATTCAGTTAAACTCGGCGAAATATGGGCGAATATAGGAGGAATTTCATTAAAGTAGGCAAGGGGTACATAGTACGTCGGAATTCATAACTAGAAAAGTCCGCCGCCGTGGTCGACGCCGGACGCCGCAACTACAGGCCGAGGAGGGGGTTGTTGCCGGCCTCGATGTGCGCCATGACTCCGGTGAGATTCCTCCCTGGAACGCTCCACCAGTGGCGGTGGTAAGCCTGATTGTTACGCGGCGGCGGCAGCGAGCCCGGCGGTCCGTCGTGTCGGGCGAGTTCCTCGAGGCGCCTGTTGGCAAAAAACTTCCTACAGAAGACCAGACTGCCCTGATCCTCGGCGAGATACGGGTCTTGCACGGCGGCGATAGCGTCCTGGATCTCTCCGGCCAGTTCTGGGTCTTCCATGGCGGCGATAGCGGCCTGGATCTCTCTGTCAAGGTCGTCTCCGTCCGACACCGGCGGAACAGGGATCCCGTCGGAGCTGAGTTTCCAGCCTACGGGTAGACGAGTGTCAGGCGACGCCGTATAGAGCCTCGTGGAGCAGCCAGGCTTCCCACGGCGACAGCGTGTGTCGTCCCTCGGTCATGGCTTCTTGGCGGAGTTGAGGAGGAAGAAAGGTGCGAACGTCCGAAGTTCGTCCGAGGAATAATGGCGGGAGGGGTGTAGCGACGAGGGCGGGAAAAGGAAAACGGTGGGAAGGATGGCGGCGAGTCGGCTTCTATCGCTGACAGGCTGGTCCACTCGCCGAATTTGCTTTGTCCGGCGTCCCCAGGGCGTACCCGGGATCCTGGGTTCGGCCTGGGTAGTCCGGACCAAAGTTGGCCCAAATCCGACCGAAAAGAGGTCCCTGGGTACGCGACTGGGCCGATTTTCTGTGTCCAGACGTAATTTCGGCGTCCAGATCGGCCTCCTGGGTAGGCGAGTGGAGATGCTCTTAAACCCATGAGATGCAGAAACAAAGACGACAACTTAGCATGGGGCTGCAGGAAGGACACGTCTCGGATAGCGCCAATGCTCTCACAATCACACGGGAACACCTGCACGGGCAGATACGAGAACTAAGCTAAGATTCTACAGGGTTACACAGGGCACGAACAGAGCACAAACCGAAAACCGACCAGGGAAGAGGACACGTGACTTGCAACGGCACCATGGCGTGGAGGAGGGCTCTCCTTGGCGTCACTACAGGGGTACGGGGAGGAGTCCGGAGCAGGGCGAGGTCAGGGAAGGTTTGGCATGGCTCCAGTGGCAGCAACACGGGACGACGAGGGCACGGCGACCGAAGAGGGTGGTCGGGGCGAGCTCGGATGGCGGCGGTTTCTGCCCTCGAGGAGGCAGCAATGTCCGTGGCGGCTGTGCAGGGAGGAAGCGTCTAGGGGCACGAGGCAGCAGGGTCGTGGCCTAGAGGACGGTGGAGGCTCGGCGACGATAGAGGGTGCCTACGGCGGCGAGACCGGCGAGGACGAGCGGCAGCCGGAGATGGACAGGGGACGAGGTCGGCGGCACGCAGTGGACGGATGCATGTGAGGTCACGCGGGGTAGCGCTGCAGGAGGTGGCAAAGAGCTAGCGGCGGCAGAGGAGGCGTTGGCCGGCGGCGGCCTGCAGAGGAGAGGCGGCGGCGCGGGATTGAGCGAGCAGCGAGGCGAGGGAGAGGTCGCGCGTGGGGACCGGGTCCCGTGTGGGTTGCGTGGAGATCGATAGGCGTTCGTGTGTTGTGTGGGTTGCGGCCGGGATCGAGTGCGTGCGGGGGTTGGTGGCTAGATGTGCGGGATGGGGTACTTGGTACCGACGTACCATGTACGTGTGCGTGTGTGGCGTGACAGGTTCTGGGTGTGTGCGACTGCGTGAGTGCGGCGGCCGCGGGTGTGGGATTAGGTGTTAGGGTTAGGTCTAGGGTTTGGGGAGAAAAGGGGGAATAGACTGTAGACCAAAGTAGATTAGATGGGTCTAGTTTTGAGCCAAAATTTTAGACGGGATTTTAGTCTAATTTTATTTATAAAACAAGAAAAGCTTTTGCCGCGGGACATATTATTTGTTTTAGTTTTAAAATAAGAATGAGAGACGGGTTTAATAAAAACCACATGGATATTTAGTAAAACAAAATATGGTTTGACAAAATAATTTTATGGCTAAAATATGCATGATTATGTCATGATGATGCAAAAAGGAAAATAACACGAAATTTTATTTTTGGAATAATTTTCGAGGCATTACAATTTATCCTACTTGGACATTGTTGAAAAAGAACCTTTTTGTGGGACTGAAAATGAGAGCGGTGTGGCTCATATGAATGAGGTTTCTACTATGAGTGCTTTATTCTCTGATGATTTTAAGATGCGCAAGTACTTTGTTACTAAGATCTTCCCTTTTTCACTAAAAGGAGAAGCTAAGGCTTGGTTTAATAGATTACCTCCTGGATCTATTGATAGCCCTGATTGCTTCTTTCTTCCAGAAATATTTTCCTCCTAGTGCTAGACATGCTGCTTTGTAGAGACTTTTTGATTTTAAACAGGGAGAAGAAGAAAAATTGCCTGATTCATGGACAAGGTTATGTGCCTTGATTCATGCACATCCTTGATGTCCATTGCCTGAAAATGAGCCTTTTGATATTTATTATAATGGACTAGCTGATGATTCTAGGACCTACCTAGATAGATTTGCTGATTGTGTTTTCAGGAAAAGAACTCCTACAGATTTTGAAGAATTGATGGCTAAAATAAGCAAGAATTATGATGATTGGACTTCAGTTGAGCTAAATACACCTGAGCCTATTACTTCTGAACCAGTTGTGCCTAAACCAGTTCCAACACCAACACAAAAGAAAAGGGGAGTTATTGCATTAAATGATGAAGTGATGAAGGAAGCTAAGAAATATCTAAAGGAGAAAGGTATTACAGCTGAAGATGTGAAGAATCTACCTCCTATAGAAGAATTATGTAAGACAATTCCCCACTCATCTACTATTGAGGTACTCTCTAACAATTTGATGAAGGTGATATTCCTTATGGTAAGCCTCCTGATCAATGCTTAGAGGAACTTGACATTTGTATTGTTAAACAAGGTAATTTTAATAAACTAGTTTAGAATCATTTATTGGAAAACTCTAGAGCTATTAAAGAGTTGAAAGATATTGTGGAAATAACTTTTAATGATATTAAAATGCTTTGTAGACACTTTCAAATGGTTCAAACCCAACTTGATCAACTTGCTAAGGTACAAAAGGATATGCTAGTTAATGCCTCGGGAGATAAACATTCTTATGGAATTAGAACTAGGAGTGGTATAGCTACTCAAGATCCTTTATATCCTGAAGGACACCCTAAAAGAATTGAGCAGGATTCTCAACAAGGTGAAAGTAGTGGTAGTCCTCGTAAGAGAAAGAAAAAGAAACATAAGGTAGTTGAGGAACCACTTGAACATGTTGTATATCCTAATAGTATATCCGTTTCTGATGATGAAACTGAGAGTGGTAATGGTAATAATGATGCTCCTGATAAGAAGGAAGTTGAGGAAGAACCTGAGAAGCACACTAAAAACACTAGGTACACAAAGGAAGATTTTATTGCTAAGAAACATGGTAGTGAGAGAGAACCTTGGGTGCAGAAACCTATGCATTTTCCAAGTAAGAAACACAAGTTAAAGGAGGAATAACACTACAACAAGTTTTGTGAGTGGATGAAACCTTTATTTTTGCGAATTCCTTTGACTGATGCTATTAAGTTGCCTCCTTATTCAAAGTATATTAAGGACATTGTATCTAATAAAAGGAAGATTCCTAATGAGGAGATTTCTACTTTGCTTGCTAATTACTCCTTCAATGGTAAGGTTCGAAAGAAACTTGGTGATCCAGGTATACCAACTATTCCTTGATCTATTAAGAATAATTATGTTAGAACTACTTTATGTGATTTGGGAGCTGGAGTTAGTGTTATGCCTTTTTCTCTCTACAAGAGACTCTAGCTAGAAAAGTTGATACCAACTGATATATCTTTGCAAATGGCTGATAAGTCAACTACTATTCTTGTTGGTATATGTGAGGATGTGTCTGTTCAAGTGGCTCATAATTGCTTGGTTTTAACTGATTTTTGTTGTGCTTGAGATGCCTGAAGATGACAATATGTCTATTATTCTTGGGAGACCTTTTCTTAATACTGCAGGTGCTGTTATTAATTGCAATCAAGGAAAAGTAACATTCAATACTGATGACAAAGAGCATAGTGTTTATTTCCCCAAGAAGGTTGTTAAGATCTATTGCCTGAATTCCATTGAAAATTTTGAGAGCATCAAGGTTGGAGAAATATATTGTCCCATTCCACAAGAAAATTTTGAAACTATTATGATTAGGACCATTGCTATCAAGTATGAGGTAACATAATCACCTTGTGGAATACAAAGTTTTGTTTCATATAAGATTGTTTTGGTGACAAGACTTGATCAACCTTGTTAACAAAAGGATTTTAATGAACAAAATAATGTTTCCACTATGGTTATACTTGCTTTCTTTTACTTTTCTCCTTCCTAGTCTTTGCCTTTCTTTTGCTAGCTTTGGTTTTGCTAGTTGTTTGCTTGTTAGAGTGTCTTAGAACTTCTGTAGTTTGGCTTTTGGTTTGCCTTTGCTTCTTCTGAAAAAACTGTTTCTGCGAGAAAATCAATCTTCATACCCTAAAAATTGGCCAAAAATAAAGTTTTCCAAAAAATCCCAGAAAATCCAAAATAAATTTTTCCTCGAAAAAAGGGGCAAAGGGACACCTGGAGTAACCTAGGGGGCCACCCCAGGCGCCCACACCCCTGATAGGCGCGGCCTACCCATGGGTGGCGCCTAGGGGGGGTCTGGCCCACCTAGGGCCCTTCAAGGTGCCCCTCACATCCATCTTATTTCTCTCTCCCGAAAAACACCAGAAAACTTGCTCAAGCTCGAGTTCTTGCTGTTCTTGCTCGCGATTTTAGATCTCCTTGCTCAGCCCATCTTTGCTGCTGATTTTTGGAGGGATTGCTCCTTGCTATGTGCCTCCTCCACTTGTCCAATTAGATTTGTGATTGGTAGATTGTATCTTGACTATTTTTCTACTATAGGTGACAGGTTGTGTGAGCTTGCATGCTTGTTATATGCTTAGAGATTTTATTTTGATGCATGTGTAGCCCTCTAGTAATTTTCTATAGTAGTTGCTCATCATTTATCAACTCGGAAATCACTTGGTTTGATGTTTGTCTAAAAATTTCAGAAAATAGTGGTCATGGACAACCACACATATGGAGAGATATTTGAGAGTGATGCACCTAGAAGGTCAAGGCCTTCAAGATCATCCTCCAGTGCTAGGCCCTCATACAATGAGGATCTCATCACTCCGCGATTTGGCGACGAGGGAGATGAGGAGGATGCGCACCCCTCCGTCTTTCCTTGCCAAACCTTCTTGCGGGCTGCTGGGATTCTTGATGATTTTATGACCTTGGTTCGGAGGGCTAGACTAACAAGCCTTATGCAGGATGGGAGTGTGCAATATGCTACGCTCACTAAAACATTTGTGGATAACTTCTCCTTTACTAACAACATGTTTAATCCAGATGTTTCTTTCAAAATTTATGGCAGGTCTTACCATATGACATTGAAGAAATTTTGTGAGGCTCTAGAACTTGGTACAGTTGGATCAGCAAAGAAGATTCCATCTCAACCTGCTGATTTGTTGGATCTCTACCACGGAATAACCAATGATGATAACCGTAGAGCTCAACGGGGAAAGATAAGAAACATTCAGCTTCCAGCCATCAGGTACTTCACTTACTATCATGCCACTAGTGTTCTTGGTAGGGAGAACACTAGTAATATTTCCAGCTATCATTTGGCTTTCTTAGCTGTTGCGCTCAACAATGGTACCAAGTATAATCTTGGTTCTCTCATTGCTCATCGTTTAACTGCTAAGGGACCCATTTATGGGGGAATTATTGCTATGCGTGTTGCTACTGCTTTAGACATTGATGTTGATCCAAATGATACAATTTTGCCTCCTCAGAGTCTTGATCTTGCTTCCATGAAGGCACACCACTTTGTCACCACTAGCACTACCCTTGAGAACTTGGTCTATAAAATGTTGTTTATTGACGGGGAAGAGAGAGATATCCCTCTACCCCAAACCACTTTGTTCAGTATTTCACAGGGACCTTTGTCACGCTCCAAGGAGGATATGGATGACAAGCTACACTCTCTTAGCTTCTATGGACACTATCAGGAGGAAGCGCCCTCTTACGATCCCACTTTACACTACACAGGGGAGTCCTCGAGCTCGTACCAGGACGAGGGAGCCTCCTCGTCATACTACGGAGGTGCACCTACTTGGGCACCATGGGATTGAGCCCCACTTAGGCCAAAAGCCTAAGCTTGGGGAGAGGTATACCGACATCACACTCATATATATATATCATGTTCGGTCGGTTATTTTTTATATCCATTGCTTCGCTTTCTTTTTGGTTCTTGTTGCTTCCTTCTCAAAAACACAAAAATACTAAAAATATTTTCATTGTTTCTCTTGCTTTGTTTGCTTCTTGTTTGGTTTGCTTTAAAAGAAAAATCCAAAAAGATTTTGCTTTGCTTGGTTTGTTTTTGCTTTGTTGGCTTGTTTGAAAAATAGAAAACACAAAAAATATTTGTTCTTCTTCTTTGGTTTTGTGAGTTCTTTGCAGGGTTCAGCTGTCCTTAGTGGATTTTGGGTTTCATGTTATTATTCAAGTGACACAAGTGAAGGGCAATAATGAAGATTAAGACAACTTGAGGAGTGGTAAGAGGCTGATAACGAACTCTATTTCTTTTTCATTTTTGTACATATATGAAGGGAATATGCCCTGAGAGGCAATAATAAAGTGTTTATTATGTGTATTCCAAGTATATGATAGATGTTTATTTTGCATGCTATAATTGTATTAATACGGAAACGTTAATACATGTGTGTTTAATAAACAAACAGAAAGTTGCTAGTTATGCCTCTCTCATAAACTAGCTCGTTGATTAACAAGATGATCAAGGTTTCCTGATCATGGACATTGGATGTTGTTAATAACGGGATCACAACATTAGTGTAATGGTGTGATGAACATTCATCCGAAGTATATCATTACGATCAAAGTCACTGAGTTTATATTGCTATAACAACTTACGAAGTGATCCTAATCCTTAGACCATGAGATCATGTCAATCACTAACACCGAAAGAGTTTCTTGATAACATCAAACGTCACAACATAACAGGGTGATTATAAAGATGGATTCAGAACTAATAAAGTGTTATGTTGAGGCTCATGGATCGAGAGTGGAATTTGTTCATCCCGATGACGGATAGATATACTTTGGGCCCTCTCGGTGATATCACATTGATTAGCTTGCAAGCAAGTGATTTGATCACTAGAATGTTATATCACAGGAACGAGAAAAGAGTGCATGTCGGTAACGAGATCAAACTAGGTATGGAGATACCGATGATCGAATCTCGGACATGTAATATATCGTGAAACAAAGGGATTAAGATACTAGTGTAAAAGGTTCCGACGATCACAAGAAAGTCATCGTTGAATGTGTGGGAGTCAGTATGGGTCTCCAGATCCCGCTTCTGATTATTGATCCAAGAGGGGTCTCGATCATGTCCGCATTATTCACGAACCGTAGGGTGACACACTTAAGAGACACCGACATCCAATTGGAGCAAATGTTTCATGCCGAAAGAATGAACAAGCGCATGAATTTATTTCACTAGATACCGAAACAGGTTTTCGGGTGAAATTGCATAAAGTGGTTATGCATGTGAAATAGAATTCTAGCAAGGGGTTATTTGTGAATGTTTGTCATTAAAGTAATTCACAAAATTCTGAATAAAATAAAAGATTTTTATTTAATGAGAGTTTGCATTAAATTTGGTGGAAATTTAATGGGAATTTGAGTGGACTTTTGAGTGGAAGAATTTTAAAGGGCATTTTGTGAGTGGAGTGTCCACCCACATGAATGAAGGAGGGGAGGGGGCAGCCCCCATGGCCGGCGGCCACCCCCTTGGGTGCCCCCCTCCTCCTATAAAAGGATCCCCCCTCCTCACTTGTCTCTCATACCTCCTCGTGAAGGATCTCTCTCCCCCTCTAGAATTTATCCCCCATGGTCTCGGACTAGCGAGATACATGTTCCCGGTGGCTATTCGGCAAGAAAGAGTTGTGCTTCCGCTGCATCGCTGGAGCGAGGAGGCGGAGGTTGATCGGTGCCTCGAACGTGTGTGCGAGCACGGATGCGCTGCTGATTTGCAGCGCTAGGACTTCCTCTCGATCTTGAGATCGGCAAGAGATCGTCTACATCAACCACGAGTTGAACTCGTTAAGATTTGTCGGTCTTCAAGGGTATGTTCTCTACGGATATACATCCGCCCGTTGTTTGTATCTAGTAGATAGATCTTGGTATATAGTTCACATCGTAGGAAATTTTTTGTTTTCTATGCTGCGAACCCTATAGTGGTATCAGAGCCGGATCTATGCGTAGATACTTTACACGGGTAGTACACATATGAGTATGTGGGCGATTATGATCATGTTGTTGATCCTTTGTTGTAATTTTGGATATTGGTGGCATAGTGGGATGAAGCGGCCCGGACAAACTTTACATGTCCTCGCACATGAGACCTGTTCCACGCTTGACATGTAACACACATAGCGTGTAAAATCCATAGACCTTGGATTTACACATATAGGTATGATAGTGATCATACCACGATGCACATGATAGAGATCATCTGCGGGAACCATATAATTTCACTAATAAACATATGATGTTTGATAGCATCTTATATTGCTTGTTTAGCGCTTTGTTAGCATAATAAGATGATCCCTCATTTAAATATCAAGATAAGAATGTGTTCTTCCTTTAGTATGCACCGATTATGTTTTCGTTGCTCCAAGACATCACGTGATGATCGGGTGTTCTTGGATCCATGACCATATTTCGGGTGTAAAATAGTTACACACGCGAATACTAAGGTTCTAACTTGGCGAGCCTAGCATGTACATACATGGCCTCGGAACACGGACCGAAAGGTTAAGCATGAGTCATATAGTTGATATTATGCCCATTTGATGCTCGCCTTTGAAGCTATACCGACTCACGTGATGATCGGACTTGGTGTAGTGGATTTGGTTCATGTAATCACCAAAAAGGCACGAGGGATGTCGTTTTTGAGTGGGAGTTCATTCGTAATATAGATTAGTTGAACTCAATCTATCATATACTTAGTCTAAACTTTACAAATTCTGTTGTAGATGGCACCACCTGCTTTTAATTTCAATGTGTTCATGGAGAAAGAGAAACTAGCAACGAACGGTAGCAACTTTATCGAATGGGCCATGAATTTGAGGATTCTCCTCTCTGCTGCACAAAATCAATATGTGCTAGAAGCGCCGTTAGGCCCCCCACCTTTTGATGATGCCCCTGACGAGGAGAAGAATGTCTATCAGACTCGTCAGGAGGACCACAACTTAGTTCATTGCGGCATATTGTATGGGCTAGAGCCAGAACTTCGAAAGCGTTTCGAAAACGGCATTGCATTTGATACAATGGGTGAGTTGAAAATGATTTTCGACACACATGCTGCTGTAGAGAGCTACAACGCTTCAGAAAAGTTCTTTAGCTGCATGATGGAAGAGCACAACTCCGTTAGTGAGCATGTACTCAAGATGTCGGGTTACGCCGATAAGCTTGTGTCCTTGGGAATATCGATTCCCATTGACTTAGGCATCCATCGTGTTCTGCAGTCTCTGCCACCTAGCTATAAGAGCTTCGTGATGAACTATAATATGCAAGGCATGAAGAAGTCTCTCCCCGAGCTTCTGTCAATGCTTAAAACTGCAGAAGTGGAGATCAAAAAGGAACATCAAGTGTTGATGATCAATAGGAACACTGGTTTCAAGAAAGACAAGAAGGGAAAACGGAAGGGAAGTAAGGGCGGCAAGGCTGTTGCCGCGCCTGAAAAGAAACCCCGAGTTGGACCTAAGTCTGATTCCGAGTGCTACTATTGTAAGGGGACTGGCCACTGGAAGCGCAACTGCCCCAAGTATCTGGCAGACAAGAAGGCCGGCAAGGCAAAAAAAGGTATATATGATATACATGTTATTGATGTGTACTTGACTAGTGCTCGCAGTAGCACCTGGGTATTTGATACCAGTTCAGTTGCTAATATTTATAACTCGAATCAGGGGCTGCGGAACAAGCGACCGCTAGCAAGGGGTGAGGTCAAGATGCGTGTCGGCAATGGATCAAGCGTTGATGTGATCGCCGTCGGAACGCTGCCTCTCCACTTACCGTCGGGATTAGTTATAAGCTTGAATAAATATTATCTGGTGCCTGCACTAAGCATGAACATTGTATTTGGATCGTGTTTGATGCGAAGTGGTTATTCATTTAAATCCGAGAACAATGGTTGTTCCATTTATATGAATGAAATCTTTTATGGTCATGCACCGATGATGAATGGTTTATTTCTATTAGATCTCGATGATAATGTTACACATATTCATAATGTTGATGCTAAAAGGATTAAACTTAATGATGATATATCCGCATATATGTGGCACTGCCGTCTAGGTCATATTGGCGTTAAACGCATGAAGAAGCTCCATTCGGATGGACTTTTGGAATCACTTGATTATAAATCATTTGATACATGTGAGCCATGCCTTATGGGCAAGATGACTAGAACGCCATTTTCCGGTTCAATGGAACGGGCGACAGATTTATTGGAAATCATACATTCTGATGTATGTGGTCCAATGAGTGTGTCGGCGTGAGGTGGATATCGTTATTTTATTACTTTCACGGATGATTTTAGTATATACGGTTATATCTACTTGATGAAACACAAGTCTGAAACCTTTGAAAAGTTCAAGGAATTTCAGAATGAAGTGGAAAATCATCGTAATAGAAAGATCAAATTTCTACGGTCCGACCGTGGAGGTGAGTATCTAAGTTACGAGTTTAGCACTCACGTGAAAGAGTGTGGAATTGTTTCACAACTCACACCTGCCGGAACACCACAGCGAAATGGTGTGTCGGAACGTCGTAATCGTACTTTATTAGATATGGTTCGATCTATGATGTCTCTAACGGACTTGCCGTTGTCATTTTGGGGTTATGCACTAGAAACTGCTGCATTCACTTTAAATCGGGCACCATCTAAATCCGTTGAAAAGACACCGTATGAATTGTGGTTTGGAAACAAACCTAAGCTGTCATTTCTTAAAGTTTGGGGATGCGATGTTTATGTGAAGAAACTTCAACCGGATAAACTCAAACCCAAAGCGGAAAAATGCGTCTTCATAGGATACCCTAAAGAAACTATTGGGTATTCCTTCTATCACAGATCCGAGGGCAAGGTTTTTGTTGCCAAGAATGGATCCTTTCTAGAGAAAGAGTTTCTCGCGAAAGGTGTGAGTAGTCGGAAGGTAGAACTCGAAGAGGTTGTGGAACCTTCTCTTCAAAGTATGGCGAGTAGCGCAGCGCCAGAAGTTGTTCCGGAGTTGGCTCCACCTGTTGAAGAGGGAACTAATGATAATGATCATGAAACTCCGAAAGAGAGTACTACTGAACCTCGCAGGTCAAACAGGACGCGTGCAGCTCCCGAGCTGTACGGAAATCCTGTCATGAATTTCATGGTTGATGAAAATGATGACCCTGCGACGTATGAAGAAGCGATGATGAGCCCGGATTCCAACAAATGGTTAGAAGCCATGAAATCCGAGATGGAATCCATGTATGAAAATCAAGTTTGGAACTTGGTGGAATTACCTCACGACCGAAAGGCCGTGGAGAACAAATGGATTTTCAAAAGGAAAACCGATGCTGATGGTAATGTGACCGTCTATAAAGCTCGACTTGTCGCAAAGGGGTTTCGACAAATTCAAGGAGTTGACTACGATGAGACTTTCTCTCTCGTAGCAATGCTAAAGTCAGTTAGGATTATGTTAGCAATTGCTGCATATTTCGATTATGAGATATGGCAGATGGATGTCAAAACCGTGTTTCTCAATGGTAATATTGAAGAAGAGTTGTATATGATACAACCAAAGGGTTTTGTCGATCCTAAGGATGCTAACAAGGTGTGCAAGCTTCAGCGATCCATCTATGGATTGAAGCAAGCATCACGAAGTTGGAATCTCCGCTTTGATGAGGTGATCAAAGAGTTTGGATTTGTCCAAACTTATGGAGAAGCTTGTATTTACAAGAAAGTGAGTGGGAGCAATGTGGCATTTCTGATATTATATGTGGATGACATATTATTGATCGGAAATGATATAGATCTTTTAATCAGTGTTAAAAGTTATCTAAACAGCAAATTTTCAATGAAGGACCTAGGTGAAGCGTCATACATATTAGGCATAAAGATCTATAGAGATAGATCTAGGCGCCTAATAGGGCTATCACAAAGTACATACCTTGATAAGATTTTAAAGAAGTTTAAAATGGACGGAAGTAAGAAGGGGTTCTTACCTATGTTGCAAGGCAAGACATTGAGTAAGACTCAAAGTCCGGCTTCGGCGAAAGAAAGAGAGATAATGGACAAAGTCCCCTATGCTTCAGCCATAGGCTCTATAATGTACGCCATGCTATGTACAAGACCGGATGTGGCACATGCTATTAGTTTGACTAGTAGGTACCACTTGGATCCAGGTTCGGAACACTGGATAGCGGTCAAGAATATCCTTAAGTACTTACGAAGAACTAAGGATATGTTTCTTGTATACGGAGGTGAAGAAGAGCTCGTCGCTAAGTGTTATGTCGACGCTAGCTTTGACACCGATCCGGATGACTCTAAGTCTCAATCCGGATACGTATTTCTCATGAATGGCGGAGCGGTTAGTTGGAGGAGCTCCAAACAACCTGTGGTAGCGGGATCAACAACGGAGGCCGAATATGTTGCTGCTTCAGAAGCGGCTCAGGAAGCAGTTTGGATGAAGGAGTTCATATCCGAACTAGGAGTGGTGGCAAACGCGTTGGACCCAATGGTGATCTATTGTGACAACAATGGTGCCATTGCCAATGCCAAAGAGCCAAGGTCTCACAAGCATTCCAAGCATATTAAGCGTCGGTTTCACTCCATCCGCGAGCATGTCAAGGATGGAGATATAAAGATTTGTAAAGTACATACGGATCTCAATGTAGCAGATCCATTGACTAAAACTCTCCCTAGAGCAAAACATGATCAACACCAGAACTCAATGGGTGTTAGATTTATCACTATGTAACTAGATTATTGTCTCTAGTGCAAGTGGGAGACTGAAGGGAATATGCCCTGAGAGGCAATAATAAAGTGTTTATTATGTGTATTCCAAGTATATGATAGATGTTTATTTTGCATGCTATAATTGTATTAATACGGAAACGTTAATACATGTGTGTTTAATAAACAAACAGGAAGTTCCTAGTTATGCCTCTCTCATAAACTAGCTCGTTGATTAACAAGATGATCAAGGTTTCCTGATCATGGACATTGGATGTTGTTAATAACGGGATCACAACATTAGTGTAATGATGTGATGAACATTCATCCGAAGTATAGCATTACGATCAAAGTCATTGATTTTATATTGCTATAATAACTTATGAAGTGATCCTAATCCTTAGACCATGAGATCATGTCAATCACTAATACCGGAAGAGTTTCTTGATAACATCAAACGTCACACCATAACATGGTGGTTATAAAGATGGATTCAGAACTAATAAAGTGTTATGTTGAGGCTCATGGATCGAGAGTGGAATTTGTTCATCCCGATGACGGATAGATATACTCTGGGCCCTCTCGGTGATATCACATTGATTAGCTTGCAAGCAAGTGATTTGATCACTAGAATGTTATATCACAGGAACGAGAAAAGAGTGCATGTCGGTAACGAGATCAAACTAGGTATGGAGATACCGATGATCGAATCTCGGACATG
Source organism: Avena atlantica (assembly GCA_910589765.1). Taxonomy (NCBI): domain Eukaryota; kingdom Viridiplantae; phylum Streptophyta; class Magnoliopsida; order Poales; family Poaceae; genus Avena; species Avena atlantica. The sequence goes on along the minus strand of OU342739.1, from coordinate 522,024,848 downwards.
TAATATATCGTGAAACAAAGGGATTAAGATACTAGCATAAAAGGTTCCGACGATCACAAGAAAGTCATCGTTGAATGTGTGGGAGTCAGTATGGGTCTGCAGATCCCGCTTCTGATTATTGATCCGAGAGGGGTCTCGATCATGTCCGCATTATTCACGAACCATAGGGTGACACACTTAAGAGACACCGACATCCAATTGGAGCAAATGTTTCATGCCGAAAGAATAAACAAGCGCAGGAATTTATTTCACTAGATACCGAAACAGGTTTTCGGGTGAAATTGCATAAAGTGGTTATGCATGTGAAATAGAATTCTAGCAAGGGGTTATTTGTGAATGTTTGTCATTAAAGTAATTGACAAAATTCTGAATAAAATAAAAGAGTTTTATTTAATGAGAGTTTGCATTAAATTTGGTGGAAATTTAATGGGAATTTGAGTGGACTTTTGAGTGGAGGGATTTTAAAGGGCATTTTGTGAGTGGAGTGTCCACCCACATGAATGAAGGAGGGGAGGGGGCAGCCCCCATGGCCGGCGGCCACCCCCTTGGGTGCCCCCCTCCACCTATAAAAGGACCCCCCTCCTCACTTGTCTCTCACACCTCCTCGTGAAGGATCTCTCTCCCCCTCTAGAATTTATCCCCCATGGTCTCGGACTAGCGAGATACATGTTCCCGGTGGCTATTCGGAAAGAAAGAGTTGTGCTTCCGCTACATCGCTGGAGCGAGGAGGCGGAGGTTGCTCGGTGCCTCGAACGTGTGTGCGAGCACGGATGCGCTGCTGATTTGCGGCGCTAGGACTTCCTCTCGATCTTGAGATCGGTAAGAGATCGTCTACATCAACCACGAGTTGAACTCGTTAAGCTTTGTCGGTCTTAAAGGGTATGTTCTCTACGGATATACATCCGCCCGTTGTTTGTATCTAGTAGATAGATCTTGGTATATAGTTCACATCGTAGGAAAATTTTTGTTTTCTATGCTGCGAACCCTACAATATACACATCATTGTGAGAATGCTTAGTCTGTTCATTATAAGGAGTGTGTTACTGATGGATGCTCAGTAGTTCTTGCTTGTCTATGATTAGCTCCAGCTTGCTAATAGTTTGTAGCATGTCATATGAATGTTTGCTTGCATTGTTTTATTCATATTTGGTATGAAATTGTGGTATCCTCCTCTGAAAGTTTCATGTGAATCGACTTGGCACATGCTCATGCATGCATATGACTAATCAGTAGTCAGTAAGCCTCGATGATTTATTTTGCCTCAGAGTTCTTGTATCACTTTCATGCCATAATTAGTCCTGTTTTGTTGCAAGCATGATTATGACAGTTATTGCTCTCTCATTTGTCTCTCCCTCTCTATTGCTATCCTTCACTTGCACCGAGTATGAGCTCTACATGTGCTTCCAACTCCCCAAAACCAATATTTCCAAATGTGTCCACCATACCTACCTATTAGCATTGTTTGCTATTTTAGTGCATATTTAATAAGCCTTTTTTTCTTCCAAATAAAATGTTTGTCTGTCTTGAGAAAGTTAGTTAGTAAAGCTCTCACGAACTTGATGGCACACTTTATTTATTGCCCTTAATAATCCTGAACCATTGTGACATGTCCATGAAAGTTATATGCTGGGAGTCAGCAGAACCGTGCTGTCACGGGGAACGCTTTCAACACTTTTTGGATATCCTATCCAGTTGATAGTTTGCTCTTTTGTTTGCAGATTTCGACGGTGTGAAATAAAAGGGGAGCTTGTGAGTTCATGGAGTATATATATATGTGTTAGAGAAACGCCTAGGCCGCTAGCCTAAGCCATGCCTAATCATGGTGGAAACTTGCAACATCACCATAATGAGCATTCTATGAAGCATCCTCAATAAAAAGCTATGCACGTAGTAAATAAAAAGATCACTGAGATGCTCATTGTCTGCTTGCCTTGTCATTTTGATCACGAGATAGCTCATGTATCATGTGCAAGGGGTACCCCGTTGGCAGTACTCTATGATATGCATGTATGTACAATGACAAGAACTTGCAGGTAACCAAAGTTGAGTAGCATGCGGAGCGGTCCTCGTACTCAAGGGACTTGGGATTTCGAGTTTATGGTCTGTCAAGCATATAACTCATACTAGACCTCACTTTCACCTTAACCATATGAAGATGCCTATGATAGGGTAAATGAGAGCTCAAAGCTAATGAGTACCTTCCTTTCAGTATTAGGAAGTCTTTCAAACTTTTCAAAACCGTTTTCACTTCCTTGTTGAGTCACCACTCATTCTATGAGCACCTTCTTGAGAGCATAGTTGTCATTGTTGTGTTTGTCTCAAAACCTGGTTAATTATGTCATGACTTTGATGCTTGTATCTATGATATTTTTAAATCTAGTCTTCACTTGAACTTCAGAGGTGCCTCGGCATTTATATTGTGCTCTACAAAAAAAGGCAAGCGAGATACCACTCTATCATACCTTACTATGAGCATTGCAATGTTGCTTATGTTTATGTTCCATGCTACTTATTATTACTGAGTCGGTTTCTCTTCATAGCTTGCAATGACTATTAAGTAGACTTGGTTGCATACTTATTATTATGAATAATTTAAGCATCTACTCATGTGATGAGAATATATACATCATATGAAGCAAATGTGTTCGTGAAAGTTCTTTTATCACACACAGTTTTCAACTGAATTGCTTTAGGACAAGCAATAAGCTAAGCTTGGGGGGAGTTGATACGTCCAAAACGTAACTATTTTGCCGAACACTTTTTCTATTGTTTCTCCTCTAAACTTGTGTGATTTGGATACAACAAACATGGAATGACGCTGTTTTAAGTAGAATTACCTTGGTGTCTTGTTTTTTTGCACAAAATCAACTATCAGGAAAAATCCCAGAAAATATGCAAAAAATTATATTTCACCAGAAGACCCACGGAGCCAGAAGACGAAACAGAGTGGAGGCCTAGGGGCCCACACCCCTGCCAGGCGCGGGTAGGCCCTGCCCCACGCCTAGGGGGTGCGGCCACCCCAGGCACCCCCTCGGGTTCCCTCTGCACCTATAAGTAGCCCCTTGACCTAAAAACCGAGGGGGTTCGGTGTTTTCCAGAGAAGAGTTCCGCTCCGTTATGGCACCCTGCCGGGACGGGGAATTTGGAGACGATCATCGCCATCATCATCACCAACGCCTCTCCATCAACCATCGATGTTTCCCTCATCCATGAGTGAGCAATTCCCCACTGTAGGCTTGGGATGGTAGGGATTGGATGAGTTCTATCATGTAATCGAATAAGATTGTTAGGGCATAGTGCCTAGTATCTGTTTTAGTGCTATTTGACTTTGTTGCAACTTGTTGTGCTTAATGCTTGTCACTAGGGCCCGAGTGCCATGATCTCAGATCTGAACTTATTATTGAATCATTATGATAGTAATGTTTGTGATCTTATCTGCAAGTTGTGTACACATATCATTGAACGGATCCAAAGGCCCCAAAGTGACAATAATTGGGATAACCGGAGGGGATGGCTGTGGTGTGAGGATCACATGCGTTCATGAAGTGTTAATGCTTTGCTCCGGTGCTCTATTAAAAGGAGCACCTTAATTGCCAGTAGTTCCCTAGAGGCCCCGCTGCCACGGGCTGGTTGCACAGGAGATGTTGTGCAAGTTCTCATTGCGAGCACGTATCACTATATATGGAGCACATGCCTAGGATTGTTTAGTACTTGGATGCTTGTTATTATTTATCTTCAATGCCCTAGATCTTTAAGTTACATGTTTAGACTCGTCCATGCAACGCCCGTCCATCCATCCCTATGCCTACCGCACTCGAATCCTACTGTTATCGTTACTGTTACTATTGCTCCTGTTTTGTTGTTGCTGTTGCTTTGTTGCTACTATCAAACTGTTGCTACTGATAAAATTCTGTGAGCAAGAACTATTTCTAGGTGTAGCTGAATTGACAACTCAGTTATTAAGGCTTGCAAGTATTCTTTGGCTTCCCTTGCGTCGAATCAATAAATTGGGTAATACTACCCGCGAAGACTGTTGCGATCCCCTACACTTGTGGGTCATCACATACATAGTAAAATAGAAAAATAGACTCGGTAAAAGTTTGATACACAGCAAACCACCGTACCACGTGTCCTTCCAAGCCGCACCAGATGGCGCAAAAGACGGCGTTAGGGTTTGCCGAGTGTCATTTAACGTACACACGACAAACTTTTGGCAAGAAACTTTTTCCTCCCACGTGGGCCAAAAAACTAGAGTTTGGGTCTAAACTTTTCCGTATCTTAGACACATATACTCGTCAAAGATGCCTTTTGCCATGTATCAATTTTCTTAACGTGTGTTTTATTCTGTTACACGGCAAAAAGATCCAGAAACATAGCGGGTCCAATACATGGCTAAAGGTTACAACTCACTCTTTAAACAAGATCCAGAGAACACTCTAGGTTAAAGAGAGAGAGAAAGAACTTCTTACGAAGTAGAATCAAAGATAAACAATGCAAGAACTATCATACTATTAAGACTAGTATTTTAACTAAGGGATTGGTATTGCTGCTATTGCAATACACTACAGAATTAGGTTCTTTGACTAGAGATTATATTCCTATCTATTCAGTAACTTCGTCTTCACTTGAGTTGATGCATATGTTGACTTCCATTGACTTCATTGAAGAGCTTTGGCTTTGGATGACGAGTCCTGTAGTATAACTTGATGTGGATGTTGTCTATTCCGGCTTCAGAATCTAGCAAGGGTTAGAAGATACTTTGAGTACGAGCGTACTCAGCAAATTCACTAGAAAAGGAGTGTTTGATGCACTATAACTACAGCCACAGACCAAAGGTCGTAGGCAATGCAAGTTTTCATAAACATTTCTTCAAAGGTTGCTTTTATTCTGAAAAGCTATGTCCGTCAGCCTTCACGGGTTTACCAGAACTTTCATGGAGTTCCTTTCCTGCAGCGTTCGCAGCTCCTTCCCGGAACTGGGAGTAACAAGTTACAGTTCTTACACTCTGCAGAGGTGCGTTACTTTTCCCATGAGAGATCAACTCCTTGTTGCACAACCGGGCAGCTTACCCGTCCACAATTCCATGTTGTGGGGACCAGTAGTTGGTCCAAGCCAATCACTGCCCTCTCCGCGACCTCATATGTCTTCACGATCCTTCGGGCTAGCTCACCTTTGTTAAGCCCCCTTTTGGGCAGGCTAAAACCCTAATGAGTTCCTGAAGACTCTATGACCTGGTGTTGCCCTGGCAAGTGCCATATTAAATGGTCCATCCGCTAAACACCATCCATAGATAATCTAGACACCAAAAGCGTGGAGCGTAAGGGTTCCCACCCATATTTTGGATCCACACAAGGAATCACAACGTCACGTTAAGGTCGTCTTGCCTCCATACAAGAGGAAAAGGATACAACTGACTTCTCCGTACCATTCCAAATCTCATGCTTAACGCGTAATATACGGCGCAAGAATCACTGGCGACATTGGTTGTTAAGTCCTAGATATTATGTTCCTTACTACCGGAACTTTTATAGTAAGTTATTACCTCATGGTAATAACTTATAATCACATTATTATGAAAATAGTGTTTTCGGACCTTTTTCAAATGCAGGTGATGTCCACATTGGATTTATAAAATACTTTACAGAAAATAACCAAAGGACATGAGCAAGTGTGAACTTGCCTTTTGTGACTGCAAGATTATGCACTCACGGTCTTCAAGGTAATATAAGATCCAAAATCTGAAATCAGCATCATTGGTCCGGTAAGGACTAATGTTTAAAGAAGCAATATGCTTTTATGTATAAGTAATGTGATGCACGTTATAAACGTGAATCCCGGGGATAACATTGTTCTAGGGTTTGGATTCCGGAAATGGTTACTTTAGAATGTGTTGTTCTTTTAGATGAGTTTTATACTTGTGCTTCTTATTAAGGCTTGTGAGTGTGTGTGTGAAACATCACATATTTATGCAGCAATAAAGTATATATCTATGAAATGCTATTCAAAACAGTTTATCTCCAAACTTTACTTTATAAGTAGGGTCACTTGTAAATAGCTTAAGTGTTCTCGCTCCTAGGTATACAAGTGAAGTATGAAGTAATGTGATCTTGATTATTTGTCATATATTGTCTGAAGTGGCAAAACGAATAACTTATGAAGAATAGATTCCTTTTCTAAGGTTTAAACAATCCTTATGGTTAGTTAGTGGTGTTCGATGTCATTTGTGTTTGCTTGAATAGTTTTGGCTTGAGATGCTTTATAAATTAACCAGTTCAGACCAAAGTTAACTATAAAACATATAATAATGCTTACAGTGTTATATTTAGATTCTTGTGGACTAAAGTTAACTTTAAAATAAAGATAGTTTGAATGTATAATGCTTATGATATTTGTATCTTGTGTACCTGGTAATGTTTCCTTAAGGTTACTTAAAAATGGTTATTCTTTTACTTGGTGTAGTGGTTTCTTGATTTTATAATGGAGTAGTATCATTTACCTTTTATAGATGAGTGGTTATAGTTTATAAACCAAGATATAATATTACTTAATTACTTATGAACTTACTATAGTGTGGTGTTAGTTTTTGTAATCTGGTGGTTAAAGTAGATAGAAAGGATTTGATTTATTCACAAGTTGTTCTTTAAGGTTTTTTTTTATGAATAGGAATCCTTTTAGAATGTAATCTTCACTTAAGGTTGAAGCTAATTTAATAAAAAGGTGTTTATTATGTTTTATACCGTTATGGCTTTATATTGTTAATATTTAAGACCAATACTATTTATTAGACTTAATTGACTCATTTTAGGAATATTAACAAATTTTATTTATCCTTATATGAATTATTAATTAAGTAGATAAGTTTAAATTTGAGTTATTAAAATATTTGAATTTTTAATTAACTCAAAAGTGGAATATTATATTTTTAACATGTAGATATTATTTTTGTGATCATTTTGGTATATTATATTTATTTTTATGATTTATAAATAATAATATATGATTTTTATAAGATTTATTTATTTAAAATACTTAATAAATAATAAATATTTAAGTAAGTGAAATAATAATGCATGATTATAGTTTTAAGTTATAGTCTTTATTTTTCTAAGCTTTTTGGTATTTTATTCATATTTCTAATATTTACCATTATTGGAATATGAATTATCTAAGTTTGATTTCTTTTAAAATTCTTATTAAACCATAATTGTTTAAATAATCATCAAAATATTAGTTGGCAATAAGTTTAAGTTGTATATTTTATTTTTCTACAAATTTTCATATATTACACACATTTTTCTGAATCATAAATCAAAAGTTATTAATTAAACAAGATTTAATTATTTATTTGATTTCTGGAATATTAATAATTAAGTTTATAACGTTTAATTTATTTATTAAACAGGAAATAACTTTTTACACCGCACCCACAGCGAGCCTAAGTCACTGACCAGTGGGCCTATGTCCACCTCAGCTCTCAGGTTTAAAAAATGTATTTGTTACCGACCCTGTCTCTATCCCCAATCAATGACATATGGGCCCAAGGCCATGTCATCAGCCACGCGAGACAAAGACCAGTTCAAACACGTTGACGTGGCTAGGGTGACGCAAGCATGATGTCATGATGACATCAGCCTGGCCTCCACCACCAGAGGATGGTCGCCGGCGGCGAACCACTGTGCTCTGGTGGACAAGGTCGATGCTACTTGATAGAGGAAACCAAGGAGAACCTATTGGTGGTAACACTGCTTCCTAAAGGTCATCAGAAATACACCGGCGACGAGCTTCTGTGGCGGCCAGCGGCGATGCTCATCGAATCGAGGTCTACGGTGCGAATTATCAAGCGAACTTAGGGTTCAGAGACGCGTAAGCTTACCCTTGTGACGATAGAGAGGTTGGCGAGGACAGGCGTGGTCGGAGGCGAGCTCTCCGACGAGGATTCCGACGAACTGCCGCAAAAAGGAATGGCAAAATTCACCCTCACCAGTGCTCCCCTTGATGCAAGATTCTACTCAGAGGATCTACAGAGGACGGGGCTTCTCCATGGCTGCTTGGAAGAGTGTGGGGAGATGTGGTTCGACGGCGAGATGTGGCTCCGATGAGCTAGGGTTTCGGCCCCATTTGAATCGGAGAGGATAAGGAGGGATTATGGATAGGGATTGAGGGAGGGCATCGCGGTGGCCTTCTTATCCCCCTCTAGAATGACGATGAGCATCTTGACGCACGGCTGACAACGACGACGGCATCAGGCGGCGGCGAGCTCCTCCAGCGAGCTGTCTGTGTGCGTGAGGATGACAACGACGTGACTTTTGCGGAAAACCCACTGGCGATTCTTTCAGCTCAACCCGCGGTCCTTCTTTGGTCCCACTTGTCAGTCACCGATGAAAACGAGCTGGGCTGGTTGTTGGGCTATTGTGGGCTGCACATGGGCGTCTGATAAGGAAAGAGGAGTTGGGCCACAACCAGGTTTTGTTTTTTATTTGTTTTCTATTTTTCTATTTTCTGTTTTTCTTTTCCGATTTGTATATAATCTTTCATTTGAACTTTTCTTTATAGAATTTATTTGCTGAATAATTGTAGTAATACTAAAATATATTTAGTATCATTTGTGAACTTTTATTATATAATCTTTTTATATTTCTTTTATTTTCTTAATATGAGCCCCTTTTAATATTTTGTAGAAGCTTTTCTTATTATTTTTCTTTCCTCTTTTAATCATGGATTTATTGAATGATATATTCTTAATTGTTTATAAAACTTAACTCTAGTTGGCTCATAGTTTGAATATTAATTTTTATATGTATAATGATCCTATATCATTATTTGATGCATGAAATATAAAATAAATTAATATGGTTATTACTACTTCCATTAATTTGGAAAATGGCAATGTATATATTCTATTATGATAAACAAAGAAGTTTAGGATTTTGGATTATGATTATTTACCCTCGGGTTTAGGGTTTTTAATATACTTAGATTCCTTTATGAATGTGGGTAAAGATTTAATAACTAAGCATATTGTTTTCTGTTTCGGATATTTGATGACATCACCTTTAGTACTAGAAAGTTATATTTAGAACGTTTTATAGAAAGGAATTGATAAAGATACTCCTGAGCACATATAATTATGATGGTTGGAATTGGCAGAGAGGTGCTTATGTGATTTGTTATAGGAATATATTCCTATAAAGTGATATTAACATAAGATGATGAATCAATTCCCTGAATGGACATTATACTTGGTTTAAGATTTAGAGTTGGTTATTTAACAAGAATGTCTATTTTGCATTCTTCAACATCCTTGACCTTTAATTAAAGAATTCCTTTCCTAGATATAATACTTCTTCCTATCCATCATCATAATTATTATGATGAGCTTTACTTCACAAGAATGTTCTTCTTCACCTTTTATTCTTCTGAACTCATGGATGAATCCAATGAGTTTGATACTAAAGTATTTCATAGTTTTTCTGATATCTTTGCTTGGTTATACTCACTACTCTACTATTGATAATCATCAATCCAACAAGTAGTTCTTTTAAACTCCACTCATAATCTTCCCTAATCATCCATCACTAATATTTCTTCATCAGATGTATGTATGTATCCAACTATCTTTCTCTAAGGCTTACTATACTTTAAGATGAATAACACTCCTTCCATAACCCTATGCTAAACTAGTTTTCTTTGAATAATATTATCCTACATTTACTTTACTCCAATAAATCACACTCCAACCCTACATTATATTTATGTGGCTTGTAATGACTACTCTAGGATATCTTATCTCTTCTAGGGTTTCAATCATGTTCTACCCACCAATATCTTTTATACTAGATATAGGTAGACCATCCTGGTGAGTAAGGAATGATCAATATAATCCTTTAATCATTTATAGCTTAAGTTCTTAGTTGGCTAAACAAGGCTTTATCGATACTACTTTTCAACTGTATTGAAATTATATTCTTAGTTTCTCATATTGGATTAAGGTTATTCATGGACTATTCCCTCTTTAAAAGATTTAAGTAGATGTTATGATAATATCAAGAAATAGTATATCAAGGATTGATAGTTAAAGAATTTGTAAATCAATGGTGGATTACTCAACATTGATGAACAACAGTTATTAAGATAAGTTCCATAAAAATTGATATGGAAAGAAAGATATATAGTGAATGATCTTGAATTAGTCTCTTTCCAACTCAATCCCATTAAAGAGTTAAAGTTAAGTATTACTATGGTACTCATAGTAAGAATAGATAAGAATAAGATAGGTCCGTATTAGTCATTGCATTTATATTACTTTAGTTTGTAATCTTGACTTGGCACTTATGAATTGTTGGGTTGAATATGGTGATAGAATCCCTTAAGGATCATATATTAATTAATTAAGCAATGTGTTATGAGTAGCATTTTATTATATCTGATCTACCCTTAGATCAAATCATGTTTACCCAGATAGGGTTTTAGCAAAGGTAATAATAAAACTCATCACAATCAACTTGATGATCTACTTCAATTCCATCAAGTTGAGGAAAGCTCCAATCACTTTGACAAGTTTTGTTCAAAAGCGTGAAAATTATTCAGATTTTCTATGCATGAATGCAATGCACACATTTGGGTTCATCTTATTTCTAAGCTCTAATACTGGTTTGTTACAATACACAGTCCCACGGATCGTGGCTTTCAACCATACGATCATGGAAGAACCAAAGGACACGATGTATGTTCCTTTCCCTGTCTCTCTAATCCCTTTCTTTTTTATTTCTCTGTCCTTTTATCATGTACATGTCAGAGAGCAACCCACCACCATCTCTACATCCCCAACCACCGACGCAACTCTCCTCTTCCATGATCCCCTTTTTCTTCCATAGCCTCGTCCCCATCGCTTCGGCCAGCTACTCGCCGGCCAGCCAAACCTCGCCGCCGCCACGCCCCTCCGACCCTCGAGCGCAGTGCCTGCGGCTCCCTGTCGGCCCCTCGCTCCTCCCGTCTGTCGCTTGTCCCCACCGGCATCCTCTTCCTACTGGTGGTGCAGGATTTCCTATACGTCTTTGATTCCCCTGCCCGCCACCGTACTTGAAGGCCCCCGAGATGTAGGCGTCCCCGGCCTCCTCTCCGAACTGCTGGAGGTCGCCCTCAGTATCGGCACCCGGATCCGTCCACATCTGGTGCTTGGCGCTCAGGAGGGACTATGGAGAGGTCCAGGCGGGAAGCGCTGGAATGCCGTCGTGGTCGACGCACAGGTCGTCCATGGCTGGGCATCACGTGGGCGTGGCTGGCGCCCTCTTTCCGCATTGGACACTAGGCAGGGCGGGGCCTTGCGGAGAAGATCTTGAGGCGGGGTTCCTGGCGTTGGGGTTTTCTGGTTGCGGCTCGTTTTGGCGCACGCGAGGTCGCCGACGAACTTTCTTTTTTGTCACAGTTCAGAAAGTTTGCTGTTTTGACAACGATTACACTCGGCAAAGTTTACGGTGCGACATGGCTCAATCGTGTCACTGTGGTGACATGTCGTCTGCCCTTCTTGACACTCGGCAAAACGGCAACACACGGCAAAGGCTTGACGCCGTCCGTGCTTGTGGGCACCATCAATCCTGTATTTGCCGAGTATCCGGAGTTTAGACACTCGCCAAAGCCTTTACCGAGTATCTAGGTTTCAAACACTCGGTAAAATCATCTTTACCGGCGGGTTATTTGTTGTGTGTTGTTTGCCGAGTGTATATACACAGAAAAATTTTGTCGAGTGTTTTTTTGACAACGCTGTGTATTTTTAATACACAGCACAATTTCGTTTTACCGTAGTGTTGTCTTGGCCGGGTAACACCGCTGAAGCTATGCACACAGTGGACTACATTATGGATCATGCATATATCATGTGTAAACTTTCCCTTAGACTAGGTTATACATCAATGCATGCATATATCATGTTACTTTTCATTGCTAATTGCTTGTTTTAGCAAGGATCATAATGACTTTTGTGTGCATCGAGCCTTCGAGCCGACTTGCAAGCTTTGTCGAGCTAGATTGTAGAGCCTCGAGCCTAAGAGCAAGGTTTGGTATTGGCTTGCCTAACCTTCGATCTGAGCTCGAGCCGAGCCTTGTCGAGCCCGATTCGAGCTTCGAGCCTCGAGCTTTGTGTCCACCCCTACATCCATGCATGCATTTCTCAAAACGTAATCAACACTACCATGAAGCTAAACAAGTATAACCTTACACACTCGTATTAATGTCGCCAGTTTCCACTTGTCATGATCGCAGACGAAGGCTAGCTCGGCCAAGTGTTAACTATGCTGAAATGAAAGGAAAGTTTCTGGTATGACAAATGGCTTTCGGACAAGCGCTCCATCTTGGACGCCTTCTCGCTGCTGTCCTCGTTCGTCAAGGACTCCGACATCTCGATGGCGCAGGGGCTGCAAAACAAACCGTGGGTCAAGGAAGTTAAGGGTGGCGTCTCCACGGCTGCACTCACACAATACCTACGTCTCTCTGGGACAAGCTGCTCCAAATCCAGCTTAAAAATTATGCCTAGGACACGTTGGTGTGGGGCCACACTAGCAATGGCTGCTTTTCCACAAGCAGCGCTTACAGATTCTTCTTCGTGTCTAGCATTCGCTTCCCTTGAGCCGAAGCGATGTAAAATTCTAAGGCCCCTGCTTGCTGCAAGTTCTTCATGTGGTTGGCGGTTCATCAACGTTGCCTCACCGCTGGTAATCTTCGGAGCCGCGGATGACCCAATGCTAGTTCTTGCCAGCTTTGCCTCACCGAACCTGAAACTTGCAAGCATATATTTGTTCTATGCAGCTTCAGCAGACAGGTTTGGCGGCGCATCAAACAGTGGACGGCTTCTGATTTCCCGGTGTTAGACTCCAGCTTTGCTAGCACGGAGGATTGGTGGGGTCTTGTCAAGAAGAGGGTGCCCAAGGCCCTCAAGCATGATTTCGACACGATCGTAATGCTCGTGCACAGGAAGATTTGGAAGGAGAGGAACTCTAGGATTTTTGACCATGTGGAGCACTCGATGGAGGAGGTCTTCAAGGGCATCAGGGAGGATATTTCGTTGTGGCGAGCTGCAGGATGCGTTGTAGTGGCCGCGCGTGATGGGCGCGTATCCTCCCGAGGATTCCCTGGATCGTTCGGCGATCCCGATGCAGATTTGTTGCTGCTGTTCGATGATCCCGGTGCAGATCTACTGCTGCTTTCCACCGAATCTTCCTGAGAGTCCATGTCATTCCCGCCTGAACACGTGTTCGACGAGGTGGGGTGCAAATTTGCACCGTTATGTGTCGTTTCACCACCATTTTGCATTAGATTTTCTTCTGCGTCCTACTATACCTGAGTAGTACTTAAAATAACAGAAATTAAAGAGCCATTAGATGTTAGATCATTGCAATTGTCCCCCCCTCATGAGATAATACCGATGGATTTTGGAGAGATTCAGGTAATAGAAGAATTTCTTGTCTGAGCAACGAACCAGCATTGGGATGAAGTTTCGCAAAGGGGAACACTATTTCATCAAATACAATGTCACTACTAGGAAAAGGGCTATAGGTAATCCACACATCCGTGGCTCACATGGTTGAAGTGCCCCACGGGTAAAACAAACGTGGATCACCTGTGGGCAGTGCCCTACTAGTAACTAGAACAACCGTGGCGCACATGGTGATAGTGTTGGAGATATGCCCAAGAGGCAATAATAAAGTGGGTTATTATCATATCTTCATACTTATGATAAATGTTTACATACCATGCTATAATTGTATTAACAGGAAACATTAATACTTGTGTGATTTGTAAACATAAAAGAGTCCCTAGTAAAGCCTCTTGTTAAACTAGCTTGTTGGTTAATATATGATCATGGTTTCCTGATCATGAACATAGAGATGTTATTGACAACAGGGTCATATCATTAGGAGAATGATGTGATGGACATACTCCTATAGATAAGCGTAGCATAAAGATCAAGTAATTTTAATAGTTCAATTGCTATATGCTTTCTGCTACATAGTAACCTAATTCCTCCAACCATGAGATCATGCATATCACCTTTACCGGATGGATGCTTTGATGACATCAAACACCACACCGTAACTGGGTGGCTATAAAGGTGGCATTGAGTGTTCGGAAAGTATTGGTTGAGACACATGGATCAAGAATGGGATTTGTCCATCCATATGACGGATAGATATACTCTGGGCCCTCTCGGTGGAATGTCATCCAATTAGCTTGCAAGCATGTGACTGGCTCACAAGGTATCACATACCACGGGAACGATAAAAAAGAGTACTTATCGGTAACGAGGTTGAACTAGGTCTGCAGAGATACCGACGATCAAAACCTCGGATAAGTAAACTATCGTGAGACAAAAGGAAATTGGTATCGTATGTAAGTGGTTCATTCGATCGCAAAGTAATCGTAGAAATATGTGGGAACCATATGAATTTCCAGATTCCTCTATTGGTTATTGTTCGGAGAAGTGTCTCGATCATGTCCGCATAATTCACGAACCGTAGGGAGACACACTTAAGGATTCGATGTTGTTGAGTAGTTATGGAATGATGAGTAAGAGACCAAATGTTATTCGGAGTCTCGGATGGGATCCGGGATATCACGAGGAGATCCGGAATGGTCCGGAGAATAAGATTCATATAAGGAAAGTCCTGTTTTGGGGTTGGAGAATGGTTCCGGTGTTTTCATCGGGAATGTTCTAAAAGGTTCCGGAATGTCCGACACTCCAGAGGGGAAGGGTACATGAATGTGTCATTGCAAGTTGGAATGATTGCATCATGTACTAGGTGTCATCGTTGTACAAAATAAAGGGTTTAATCAAATCCTAGTTTGAAAAGTCAAACGCCAATTTGAAAAGTCAAACGGCTATTTTGGAAAGTGAAGAAGAAGTGGGAAACCGAGTTAGGGAGGAGTTCCTCCTCCACCGCCGGCCCACTAGGGATCCGAGTTGGGGAGGGACTCCCTCCCCTTGGCCGGCGCCTCCCTCCACCTATATAAGGAGGGGCAGGGCTCCCCTCCTAGACACACAAGTTGCCTCCCTCTAAACCTAAACCCTAGCCACAGCCTAGGGATTTCTCCCAAGCCACCGAGTTAGAGGTTCTAATTGCCCTAGCCGCTGGTTTAGCCCCTTCTAATTGGTGTGTATAAACCCTAGATCACCAAGGCTCTCTCATAGTCCGCCATACTCGCTCCGTCTTAAGGCGAAGCCCTGCGAGATCTCCCCTCTACTTCGGGTACCACGCCGTCGTGCTGCCGGAATCGCGAGGAGAGTGGTACAACCTCCGCTGCCTGCTGGAACAAGGGAGAGGAAGGTCTTCATCGAGTACCGAACATGTGACCGACTGCGGAAGCGCTGCCGGAACGCAGAGCCGGAAGGATCGTCTACGCGATCTTGAGATCGGAAGTGTACGACTACATCACCCACGAGAATCTGCTCTCGTTAACCGCTTTGGAATCTTCGAGGGTGAGTTCCTCTATCGACTCGTTGCTACAATCTAGTAGATAGATCTTGGCTTGTTTGTTTGTATGCGGTAGAAATTTTTTGTTTTCCATTCTACGAACCCCTACAGTGGTATCAGAGCCGTGTCAATATGTAGATCTGTTGCACGAGTAGAACATAATGGTCATTGTGGGCGTTGATGCTTTTGTTGTCGATTGCTTCTTGTGTACTTTGCATCTTGCGGGATGGTGGGATGAAGCGGCCCGGGCTAACCTTACATGACATCGTTCATGAGACTTGCTCCACGCTTGACATGCAACTTGTATTGCATAAGTGGCTTTGCGGGTGCCTGTTTCTCCCAACATAGTTAAGATTCAATTTACAACGGGTGATTGACAATACTAGTATCAATGTTGTGGTTCTTGTTCGTAAGTTAGAACGACACTTATTGAAAGCCCCAAACCACGTAAAACATGCAAAGAAAATTAGAGGCGTCTAACTTTGTTTTGCAGGGGTGTGCTGTGATGTGATATGGCCATGATTGTGATTATATTTGATGTATGCAATGTTCCTTATTGTAAGTTGGCAACCGGCAGGAGCCATATGGTTGTCCTTAAATTCTGTTAAGACCCACGTGTCTATTCAAAGTAGTTGTAATAGTTGAAGCTGGTGGACGACAACCATGAAGCGGCATCATTGACCTTGATGCAATGCCGGTGATGATGGAGATCATGTTCGTGCTTAAAGATGGAGATCGGAAGCACAAAGAAGAAAGGCCATATCATATCACATATTATGAATTGCATGTGATGTTAATCCTTTTATGCATCTTGTATTGCTTAGTTTACGACGGTAGCATTATAAGATGATCCCTCAAGCACACAATTTCAAGTTTTAAATTGTTCATCCTTAGTAAGCACCGTTGCTAAAGCTCGTTGTTTCGAAGCACCACGTGATGATCGGGTGTGTTAGATTCTGTGAGTGTATACAACGTGAGCAAGCCAGATTTGCTCATGCGGAACCTAAGGTTTGATCTTGACGAGCCTAGCATTTACAGACATGGTCTCGGAACACGGATCACCGAAAGGTAAAGCATGAGTCATATAGTAGATATGATGAACATGTTGATTGTTCGCCATTGAAGCTACATCAACTCTCGTGATGATCGGTTTTGATGTGGTGGATTTGGTTCGTGTGATCACTAAAACAATGTGAGGGATATTGTTTTGAGTGGGAGTTCAACGGCAATATGATTAAAAGTTGAACACTATTTATCATAAATTAAATCAAAGTGAATTTGCATAATTGTTGTAGTCATTGGCATCCGTTTACCACCTTGCGCTTAGTTTTAATTGACATGATAGAACTATAGAATTCTGGTTAGTTACTTTACGAACTGGTATCGTATTGTTTTGAAGTGTTAAATCTAAAGTTTAAAAGTCCTATTGCAAACTTTCAGTAAGTTCCGGTTACTCCATGAAGTTTAATAATTGGTATTAAATCAAGAGTGACAATTCCAAGAGTTAGTGTATGAGTATCATGTTTGTCTCCATGATTCTTGATATTTAAAGAATTGTCTTAATATCAAGGTTATCTAGGATCTGAAAGAGTTACTTCAGAAACCATGATGTATGGAAGATATTGTGATATCTGAAATGAAGTTTTGGTTGCAACATGATAGAGTATAATATGGCAAAATTCATATTCTCATATTTGATGAGAATTTGCAAAAGGTTGGAAACACTAGTTTTCCTAATCCACCAAAAGGTTTTGGAGAGCAACATTATACTCACGATTCATCTTTATAAGCTAAAAGTAGCTTGATCATGGATAATTCCATGATAAGGGTGAATATTTGATGTAGGTAAAATATTTACTACACCAAGAGATTACTAAAGAAAGGAATTTGGAAGAACACCAAACATTTGATGATGGTGATCTACTTCAAAGTGCAAGTCCAAAGACATTGGTATTTGATTATACACGCTTTGGATTATGTGTCATATGTATGACTCCACTATTGATGTTGATAGATTCTTTCAAGCAGAAAAGGAAATACTGAAAGAGAATCTCATAAATATATGGCAGAAAATAAAAGACTAGAATTATTCAGTTTAAGTATATAGATGATATACATGTTATGGCTATATTCTTTGCTTATTAAAACAATGTGGTTCTTAAGTATTTGATACTGAATTTGTTGGTGTGAATCGTCATACGAAACAACACAATTCATGAACTACAATGGCCTAAGTAACTAGCAAAAGAATATGTGATGATGATCATCGAGAACAAATAAAGGGTTATTGTGTTGCTCGTTAAACATCAAAGCTTGCCTTCAAGATTTGTTTTATCAGGTATTATGAGAACAAAAGGTTTGTTCAAATAATTGCCGTAATCCCTAAAAGATGGATGATTCACAAATCTCGTTGGAGAAATCACATCCATAAAACTATTGCTAAAGATGTCGAAAGACAAATTGATTGAAAGATCACTTAGGAAGTGACATCGCCGTTTAAATTAAATTGGAAAGAAAACATGAAGAAACTCCATGTGGATGGAATTTTGGAGTCTTTTGATTTTTGATCACATGACGCTTGTGAAACTTTCCTAGAGATAATTAAAACTTCGTTCATAGGCCAAAAAGGAACGAATGACTAGCTTATTGGAACTTGTACATATTGTTGTACGAAGTCCATTATGTGTAGTCAAGAGCGATGGATTTCAACTTCATATGCTTTCTCCGAAAATTTGAGTGAATATATGAATATTTACTTAATAAGGATGAAGTATGAAACATTTGAAAAGTTCAAGGACTTTCAAGATGAAGTGCAAGATCATTGTAACAAGAATATAAATAGTTTATGATAAAATCATCAAGGAAGATATTTGAGTTACAAAGTTTAGCATAATACCTAAGATTTAAGGAATCGTTCCGTGGATTTGCATGTCCCAAAACACCATAAGAGTATGGAGCATTCGAGATATGTAATTAAACCTTGTTTGACATGGTGAGATCAAAGGTGTAATTCATACAATGCCATTATATTTTAAAGATTAAAAGCTTGAGAGACTACCGTTTTTCCACTGAAAAGAGCTTCATCATAATCCGTTGAAATGACACCATATAAAGTTATGGTTTGGGATAAAACCCAATTTGTCCTTTCTTAAAACATTGGTATGCTTTGCATAAGAAAGATGTTTGCAACCAAAGTCGGATGAACCTATCTTTGTATGTTATTTCGAATAACTGTTAAGTATTCCTCCATAACACCAGAGACAAAAGTGTTTGTCGCTTAGAATGTCAAGTTTCTTTGAGAAGGAATTTTTCGTGAAAAGTAAAGTGGGAGGACAATAGTGTTGGAGATATGCCCTAGAGGCAATAATAAATGTAGTTATTATTATATCTTTATGTTTATGATAAATGTTTACATTCATGCTATAATAGTATTAACAAGGAAACATTGATACTTGTGTGATTTGTAAACTTAATTTGAAGTCCCTAGTATAGCCTCTATACATCACTAGCTTGTTGGTTGATAAATGATTGTGGTTTCCCTATCATGAACATTGAGATGTTATCAACAACAAGATCATATCGTTAGGAGAATGATATGATGGACATACTCCTATAGATAAGCGTAGCATAAATATCAAGTCATTTCAATAGTTCAATTGCTATATGCTTTATGATACATAGTAACCTAATTCCTTCGACCAAGAGATCATGCATATCACCTTTACCGGATGGATGCTTTGATGACATCAAACACCACACTGTAACTGGGTGGCTATAAAGGTGGCATTGAGTGTTCGGAAAGTATTGGTTGAGACACATGGATCAAGAGTGGGATTTGTCCATCCATATGACGGATAAATATACTCTGGGCCCTCTCGGTGGAATGTCATCCAATTAGCTTGCAAGCATGTGACTGGCTCACAAGGGATCACATATCACAGGAACGAGAAAAGAGTACTTATCGGTAACGAGGTTGAACTAGGTATGCAGAGATACCGACGATCATAACCTCGGATAAGTAAACTATCGTGAGACAAAGGGAAATTGGTATCGTATGTAAGTGGTTCATTCGATCGCAAAGTAATCGTAGAAATATGTGGGAGCCATATGAATTTCCAGATTCCTCTATTGGTTATTCTTCAGAGAAGTGTCTCGATCATGTCCGCATAATTCACGAACCGTAGGGAGACACACTTAAGGATTCGACGTTGTTTGAGTAGTTATGGTATTATGAGAAAGAGACCGAATGTTGTTCGGAGTCTCGGATGGGATCCGGGATATCACGAGGAGATCCGGAATGGTCCGGAGAATAAGATTCATATAAGGAAAGTCCCGTTTCGGAGTTGGGGAATGATTCCGGTGTTTTCATCGGGAATGTTCTAGAAGGTTCCGAAATGTCCGGCACTCCGGAGGGGAAGGGTACATGAATGTGTTGTATCAAGTTGGTATGATTGCATCATGTACTAAGTGTCATCGCTGTTCCAAATAAAGGATTATCGAATCCTAGTTTGAAAAGTCAAATAGCTAAATTGAAAAGTCAAACGGCTAAATTTGGAAAGTGGAAAAGAGGAGGAGGAGGTGAAACCGAGTCGGGGAGGGAGTCCTCCTCCCCAAGCCGGCGCACCACCCAAGCCGAGTTGGGGAGGGACTCCCCTCCCTCCCCTTGGCCACCGGCCCCTCCACCTATATAAGGAGGGGCAGGGCTCCCTCCTAGCACACACAAGTACCTCTCCTCTAACCCTAGCTTGGCGCCTACCTCCATAGCCGCCGCCCCCTAGGGTTTTGCCCTAGCGGCCGACTTGGGGTTCCCGGAACCCTAGCCGCCGGCTCTAGCACCTCCTCCTTGGTATATCTAAACCCTAGATCGCCGAGGAGCTCTCTCATACTCCACCATACTCGCTCCGGCTTAAGGCGAAGCCCTGCGAGATCTCCCCTCTACTTCCGGTACCACGCCGTTGTGCTGCCGGAATCACGAGGAGAGTGCTACAACCTCCGCTGCCTGCTGGAACAAGGGAGAGGAAGGTCTTCGTCGAGTACCGAACGTGTGACCGACTGCGGGAGCGCTGCCGGAACGCAGCGCCGGAAGGATCGTCTACGCGATCTTGAGATCGGGAAGAGTACGACTACATCACCCACGAGAATCCGCTCTCGTTAAACACTTTGGAATCTTCGAGGGTAAGTTATTCCATCGACTCGTTGCTACAATCTAGTAGATAGATCTTGGCTTGTTTGTTTGTATGCGATAGAAATTTTTTGTTTTCCATGCTACGAATCCCTACAGTGGTATCAGAGCAGTGTCTATATGTAGATCTGTTGCACGAGTAGAACACAATGTTCATTGTGGGCGTTGATGCTTTTATTGTCGATTGCTTCTTGTGTACTTTGCATCTTGCGGTATGTTAGGATGAAGCTGCCCGGGCTAACCTTACATGACATCGTTCATGAGACTTGCTCCACGCTTGACATGCAACTTGTATTGCATAAGTGGCTTTGCGGGTGCCTGTTTCTCCTAGCATAGTTAAGATCCAATTTACAACGGGTGATTAACAATACTAGTATCAATGTTGTGGTTCTTGTTCGTAAGTTAGAACGACACTTATTGAAAGCCCCAAACCACGTAAAACATGCAAAGAAAGTAGAGGCGTCTAACTTTGTTTTGCAGGGGTGTGCAGTGATGTGATATGGCCATGATTGTGATTATATTTGATGTATGCAATGTTCCTTATTGTAAGTTGGCAACCGGCAGGAGCCATATGGTTGTCTTTAATTTATGTTAAGACCCGCGTGTCTATTCAAAGTAGTTTTAATAGTTGAAGCTGGTGGACGACAACCATGGAGAGGCGTCATTGACCTTGATGCAATGCCGGTGATGATGGAGATCATGTTCGTGCTAGAAGATGGAGCTCGGAAGCACAAAGAAGAAATGCCATATCATATCACATATTATGAATTGCATGTGATGTTAATCCTTTATGCATCTTGTATTGCTTAGTAGACGACGGTAGCATTATAAGATGATCCCTCATGCACATGAATTTCAAGTCATAAAGTGTTCACCCTTAGTTAGCACCGTTGCTAAAGCTTGTTGTTTCGAAGCACCACGTGATGATCGGGTGTGTTAGATTCCGCAAGTGTATACAACGTGAGCAAGCCAGATTTGCTCATGCGGAAACTAAGGTTTGATCTTGACGATCCTAGCATGTACAGACATGGTCTCGGAACACGGATCACCGAAAGGTAAAGCATGAATCATATAGTAGATATGATGAACATGACGATTGTTCGCCATTGAAACTATATCAACTCTCATGATGATCGGTGTTGATGTAGTGGATTTGGTTCGTGTGATCACTAAAACAATGCGAGGGATGTTGTTTTGAGTGGGAGTTCACCTAGATTAACTTTATTATTAATTTGAACTCAATTTGTCATAAACTTAGTCTAAACTATTGCAAATATGTTGTAGATCAATGGCAGCCCCTACCATCAATTTTAATGCGTTCCTAGAGAAAGAAAAGTTGAAAAACAATGGAAGCAACTTCGCGGATTGGTTCCGCAATTTGAGGATTGTCCTCACAGCTGGTAATTTGACCTATGTGCTGGATGCACCGCTGGGTGACCCACCTGCAGCTGATGCTTCCGATGAAGTAAAGAATGCTTACCTCGCTCGGAAGAATCAGTACTCCATAGTTCAGTGTGCTATCTTGTATGGTTTGGAATCGGAGCTTCAGAAAAGCTTTGAGAATTCAGACCCATATGATATTGTCGAGGATCTCAAATTGATCTTTGAGACTCATGCGGCAATTGAAAGTTATGAGGCTTTTGAAAAGTTCTTTAACTGCAAGATGGAAGAGGGCAGCTCCGTAAGTGAACATGTGCTTAAGATGTCTGGGCACGCAAACAAACTTCAAAGCTTGGGTATAGTGATTCCTAATGCTTTGGGGATTTACCGTGTCCTCCAATCACTACCACCAAGTTACAAGAACTTTGTGATGAACTACAACATGCAGAACATGAACAAGTAGTTGCCAGAACTGTTTGCTATGTTAAAATCTGCAGAAGTGGAGATTAAGAAAGAGCACCAAGTGTTGTTGGTCAATAAGACCACCAAATTCAAGAAAGTCAAGTCTAAGCAGAAGGGACACTTCAAGAAGGGTGGTAAGAAAGTTACCACGCCGGCGAAGAAGACCAAGGCTGGACCTAAGCCTGAAACTGAGTGCTTTTACTGCAAGGGAGAAGGTCACTGGAAGCGGAATTGCCCAAAGTACTTGGCGGATTTGAAGAACGGCAACATCAAGAAGAAAGGTATATCTGATATACATGTTATTGTTGTGTATCTCACTAGTACTCGTAGTAGTGCCTGGGTATTTGATACTGGTTCGGTTGCTCATATTTGTAACTCGAAATAGGTGCTGCAGAATAAACGGAAGCTAGTGAAGAACGAGGTGACGATGCGCGTGGGAAACGGATCAAAGGTTGATGTGATCACGGTCGGCACTCTACCCCTTCATCTACCATCGGGATTAGTTTTATACTTAAATAATTGTTATTTGGGGCCTGCGTTGAGAATGAACATTATATCGGGATCTTGTTTATTGCGAGACGGTTACTTGTTTAAGTCCAAGAATAATGGTTGTTCGATTTATATGAGTAATATGTTTTATGCACATGCACCTTTGATAGATGGTTTATTCTTATTGAATCTCGATAGTGGAAATACACATATTAATAACATTGAGGCTAAACGGTTGAATCGAGCGATAACTCGACCTATATGTGGCACTGTCGTCTTGGTCACATTGGAGTGAAGCGTATGAAGAAACTCCATTCCGATGGACTTCTTGAATCACTTGATTTCGAATCACTTGGAAGATGCGAAGCATGTCTGATGGGAAAAATGACTAAGACTCCATTTTCTGGTATGATGGAGCGAGCTACGGACTTATTGGAAATCATACATACCGATGTGTGTGGTCCAATGAGTGGAGCATCGCGCGGTGGTTATCGTTATGTTCTTACCTTCACGGATGACTTGAGTAGATATGGGTATATCTATTTCATGAAACATAAGTCCGAAACTTTCGAGAAGTTTAAGGAATTTCAAAGTGAGGTAGAGAATCAACGTAACAAGAAGATTAAATTTCTACGTTCTGATCGTGGAGGTGAATATCTAAGTTACGAGTTTGGCGAGCATTTGAAGAAATGCGGAATACTTTCACAGTTGACACCGCCGGGAACACCACAGCGTAATGGTGTGTCCGAACGTCGTAATCGAACTCTCTTAGATATGGTTCGTTCTATGATGTCACTTATAGATTTACCGCTATTATTTTGGGGTTATGCATTAGAAACAGCCGCATTCACTTTAAATAGGGCACCATCTAAATCCGTTGAAACGACACCGTATGAATTATGGTTTGGGAAGAAACCTAAATTGTCGTTCCTTAAAGTTTGGGGTTGCGAAGCCTATGTAAAGAAGTTACAACCGGACAAGCTTGAACCCAAAGAGGAAAAATGCGTCTTCATAGGATACCCGAAGGAAACTATTGGGTATACCTTCTATCATAGATCCGAAGGCAAAATCTTTGTTGCCAAGAATGGATCCTTTCTAGAGAAGGTATTTCTCTCGAAAGAAGTGACTGGAAGGAAAGTAGAACTCGACGAGGTTGTCGAACCTTCTCTCGAAATTGCGAGTAGCTCAGCACCGGAAGAAGTTCCTGTGGTGCCTGCACCAATTAGAGAGGAAGCTAATGATAGTGATCATGAAACTTCGGTTGAAGTTGCTACAGAGCCTCGGAGGTCAACGAGAACTCGTACCACTCCAGATTGGTATGATCCCGTTATGAGTGTCATGTTGGTGGACAACACCGATGACCCTGCGACATATGAGGAAGCGATGATGAGCCCAGATTCCAATAAATGGCAAGAAGCCATGAAATCCGAGATTGGATCCATGTACGAAAACCAAGTATGGACTTTGGTGGACTTACCAGATAGCCGGAAGGCTGTCGAGAACAAATGGATCTTCAAGAAGAAAACAAATGCTGATGGTAATGTTACTGTCTATAAAGCTCGACTTGTCGCAAAAGGGTTTCGACAAATTCAAGGAGTTGACTACGATGAGACTTTCTCACCAGTAGCGAAGCTAAAGTCTGTGAGGATTATGTTAGCAATCGCTGCATATTATGATTATGAGATATGGCAGATGGATGTCAAAACAGCATTCCTCAATGGAGACATTGATGAAGAGTTGTATATGATGCAACCCAAAGGTTTTGTCGATCCTAAAGATGCTAACAAGGTATGCAAACTTCAACGATCCATCTATGGATTGAAGCAAGCATCCCGAAGTTGGAATCAACGTTTTGATAAGGTGATCAAAAGTTTTGGTTTTATATAAACTTATGGAGAAGCTTGTATTTACAAGAAAGTGAGTGGGATCTCTGTAGCATTCTTAATACTATATGTAGATGACATATTGTTGATTGGGAATGATGTAGACCTTCTTAATAGTGTCAAGGAATATTTGAATAATAGTTTTTCAATGAAGGATCTTGGCGAAGCAGCTTACATATTAGGCATAAAGATTTATAGAGATAGATCGAAACGCCAAATATCATTGTCACAGAGTACATATTTGGACAAAGTTCTAAAGAGGTTTGGAATGGAAGATAGCAAGAAAGGGTTCTTGCCCATGTTGCCCAATACGACATTGAGTAAAACTCAAAGTCCGACATCGGCAGAAGATAGAGAAAGGATGAGTAAGACTCCCTATGCCTCAGCCATAGGATCTCTAATGTATGCCATGCTATGTACTAGACCCGACATTGCACATGTTGTTAGTTTGACTAGCAGATATCAAAGTGATCCAGGAGTGGATCATTGGACAGCGGTCAAAAACATCCTTAAGTACTTGAGAAGAACTAAGGATATGGTTCTTTCTTATGGAGGTGATGAACAGCTCGTTGTTAATGGTTACACCGATGCTAGTTGGAACACCGATCCGGATGATTCTAAATCACAATCTGGATACGTATTTATTTTGAATGGTGCAGCAGTTAGCTGGAGGAGTGCAAAGCAAAGCGTTGTGGCGAGATCTTCAACTGAATCGGAATACATGGATGCTTCGGAGGCTTCACAAGAAGCGATATGGATGAAAGAGTTCATTACAGAGCTGTGTGTGGTTCCTAGTGCGCTGGACCCAATGTCTATCTACTGTGATAACATGGGCGCCATAGCCAATGCGCAAGAACCAAGGTCACACAAGAAGCTGAAGCACATCAAGCTACGTTTTGACGCTATTCGAGAACATATCCAGGATGGGGATATAAAGATTTGCAAAGTACACACAGATCTGAATGTGGCGGATCCGTTGACTAAACCTCTCCTGAGGGCAAAACATGACCAGCACCAAACTGCCATGGGTGTTCGGTATATTACCATGTAATCTTGATTAGATGACTCTAGTGCAAGTGGGAGACTGTTGGAGATATGCCCTAGAGGCAATAATAAATGTAGTTATTATTATATCTTTGTGTTTATGATAAATGTTTACATTCATGCTATAATAGTATTAACAAGGAAACATTGATACTTGTGTGATTTGTAAACTTAATTTGAAGTCCCTAGTATAGCCTCTATACATCACTAGCTTGTTGGTTGATAAATGATTGTGGTTTCCCTATCATGAACATTGAGATGTTATCAACAACAAGATCATATCGTTAGGAGAATGATATGATGGACATACTCCTATAGATAAGCGTAGCATAAAGATCAAGTCATTTCAATAGTTCAATTGCTATATGCTTTCTGATACATAGTAACCTAATTCCTTCGACCATGAGATCATGCATATCACCTTTACCGGATGGATGCTTTGATGACATCAAACACCACACCGTAACTGGGTGGCTATAAAGGTGGCATTGAGTGTTCGGAAAGTATTGGTTGAGACACATGGATCAAGAGTGGGATTTGTCCATTCATATGACGGATAGATATACTCTGGGCCCTCTCGGTGGAATGTCATCCAATTAGCTTGCAAGCATGTGACTGGCTCACAAGGGATCACATATCACGGGAACGAGAAAAGAGTACTTATCGGTAACGAGGTTGAACTAGGTATGCAGAGATACCGACGATCATAACCTCGGATAAGTAAACTATCGTGAGACAAAGGGAAATTGGTATCGTATGTAAGTGGTTCATTCGATCGCAAAGTAATCGTAGAAATATGTGGGAGACATATGAATTTCCAGATTCCTCTATTGGTTATTGTTCGGAGAAGTGTCTCGATCATGTCCGCATAATTCACGAACCGTAGGGAGACACACTTAAGGATTCGACATTGTTTGAGTAGTTATGGTATTATGAGAAAGAGACCGAATGTTGTTCGGAGTCTCGGATGGGATCCGGGATATCACGAGGAGATCCGGAATGGTCCGGAGAATAAGATTCTGGTGTTTTCATCGGGAATGTTCTAGAGGGTTCCGGAATGTCCGGCACTCCGGAGGGGAAGGGTACATGAATGTGTTGTATCAAGTTGGTATGATTGCATCATGTACTAAGTGTCATCGCTGTTCCAAATAAAGGATTATCGAATCCTAGTTTGAAAAGTCAAATAGCTAAATTGAAAAGTCAAACGGCTAAATTTGGAAAGTAGAAAAGAGGAGGAGGAGGTGAAACCGAGTTGGGGAGGGAGTCCTCCTCCCCAAGCCGGCGCACCACCCAAGCCGAGTTGGGGAGGGACTCCCCTCCCTCCCCTTGGCCACCGGCCCCTCCACCTATATAAGGAGGGGCAGGGCTCCCTCCTAGCACACACAAGTACCTCTCCTCTAACCCTAGCTTGGCGCCTACCTCCATAGCCGCCGCCGCCCCCTAGGGTTTTTCCCTAGCCGCCGACTTGGGGTCCCTGGAACCCTAGCCGCCGGCTCTAGCACCTCCTCCTTGGTATGTC
The DNA here is from genome assembly GCA_910589765.1 of Avena atlantica. Lineage (NCBI taxonomy): Eukaryota > Viridiplantae > Streptophyta > Magnoliopsida > Poales > Poaceae > Avena > Avena atlantica. The sequence goes on along the minus strand of OU342739.1, from coordinate 521,997,425 downwards.
TAAACCCTAGATCGCCGAGGAGCTCTCTCATACTCCACCATACTCGCTCCGGCTTAAGGCGAAGCCCTGCGAGATCTCCCCTCTACTTCCGGTACCACGCCGGTGTGCTTCCGGAATCACGAGGAGAGTGCTACAACCTCCGCTGCCTGCTGGAACAAGGGAGAGGAAGGTCTTCGTCGATTACCGAACGTGTGACCGACTGCGGGAGCGCTTCCGGAACACAGCGCCGGAAGGATCGTCTACGCGATCTTGAGATCGGGAAGAGTACGACTACATCACCCACGAGAATCCGCTCTCGTTAAACACTTTGGAATCTTCGAGGGTAAGTTATTCCATCGACTCGTTGCTACAATCTAGTAGATAGATCTTGGCTTGTTTGTTTGTATGGGATAGAAATTTTTTGTTTTCCATGCTACGAATCCCTACAAATAGAACTTTGATAAGGTTAAAAGAACCTTAGCTATATGTGCAGAGTTGCGCAGCGCCGAAAAGTGTTCCGAAGGCAGCAACAATGCTCATGGCTCACGTGCCTCAAAGGTTGTGGTCACGGAGATCTAAGTTCCTATTGAAACAAGTAGGTCGGGTAAACAATCAAATACCAAGATTTGAGGGTTGAATCATTATTTGAGAATAATGAACCGACTACATGCAAAGAAGCGATGATGGGCCCTGACTCCGTCAAATGGCTTGAAGCCATAAAATCCGTGATAGTTCCATACACGAGAAATCAAGTTTTGAACTTGAAGGACCCTCGAGAAATAGATATGGATGTTTCACATCTATGAAATGGTCGACATGTTGGGAAAGAGTTCACAACAATGTTCAAGGGTTGACTATGACAAGATTTGATCTTTCATAGCGATATTTAGTCTAGACGGATTAATGTAGCAACCACGACATATAATTTTGTTATGTGTTGGATAAACAAAACAAGTTCTTCTAATAGAAGGGTTACCTAGGACGTGTGCATGACACGGTCCAAAGGGTTTTGTTAATTCAAAGGATGCTAAATGCATATGCAAACTTCAATGGTTGAAGTAAGCATTGCGGAGTTGGAATCTTCACTATGATGAAACTGTTAAAGGAGTTTAAATTCGTCGGAGATGATGAAGATGCTTGCATTTGCAAGAAATTAAGTGGGAGCGCTAAGACATGTTTCTAATACATTATGTGGAAGACATATTGTTGATTGGAAATGATGTATCTTTTATTAACACAAGATAAGAATTTCATCTCGATGAAAGGCTTAGGCGAAACCCAAATATTTGGCACCAATAGACGCTAATATGGTTGTGCCAAAAGTACATAGATGATGTATTGAATGAGTTCAATATAGAAACTACAAGAAAGGTTCTTGTCGCACAGAAAGGATTGAATGAGTTCAATATTGATGATATATTCAAGTATAGATTGATACTTGATGTATGAAATCACAAAGAGTATTTATATCAATCAAGCTGTGATATGTACAAATCCAGATATGTCCTATGCTCTAAATGATGTGAGCATATACCAGAATGATTCATAAGATGATCATTGGACAATAGTAAGGATATTCTTATGATCTTTTGGAAGAACTAAGAATATATTGTTTTGTAGAAGTGACAAATAGATGGTTAGTTCATTGTAAAAGTACTACATTGATACTAGTTTTGTCACAAAATACAAATTAATTTTATCTCAATCTAAACTAAGGGTGGCACAATATAATGGAAAGTAAGTTCCATAATGGATTTGGATGAGTTCCAAAGTTAAAACATTGTGACAGATACTACAACAAAAGGCTAAGTATATGACTGCTATTATAGCAGCTAAAGAGGGCATTTGGGTCAAGTAGTTTGTTATCAAACTAGGTGTAGTTCATAGAGGGACAATACTATGAAGATATATTGTACGACAATATTATCAACATGTTTTAACCCCAAAGAACTCACCAAAGGACCAAATTTATACAAAGCCATCTCATTAGAGAATGAGTGATGCGTAGAGACGCAAATACATGCAATTACACACGGACCTGGAAGTGTCAGATCCGGAGATCAGTTGACCACTAGCGAACGTGTACTTACAACACCGGAAAGCCATAGGTGTTGAATACACAAAGGTTTGAAACTAGATTATTTACTCTAGTGCAAGTGGGAGACTGTTGGAGATATGCCATGCTATAAATGTTTACATACCATGCTATAATTGTATTAACAGGAAACATTAATACTTGTGTGATTTGTAAACATAAAAGAGTCCCTAGTAAAGCCTCTTGTTAAACTAGCTTGTTGGTTAATATATGATCATGGTTTCCTGATCATGAACATAGAGATGTTATTGACAACAGGGTCATATCATTAGGAGAATGATGTGATGGACATACTCCTATAGATAAGCGTAGCATAAAGATCAAGTAATTTTAATAGTTCAATTGCTATATGCTTTCTGATACATAGTAACCTAATTCCTCCGACCATGATATCATGCATATCACCTTTACCGGATGGATGCTTTGATGACATCAAACACCACACCGTAACTGGGTGGCTATAAAGGTGGCATTGAGTGTTCAGAAAGTATTGGTTGAGACACATGGATCAAGAATGGGATTTGTCCATCCATATGACGGATAGATATACTCTGGGCCCTCTCGGTGGAATGTCATCCAATTAGCTTGCAAGCATGTGACTGGATCACAATGGATCACATACCACGAGAACGAGAAAAAAGAGTACTTATCGGTAACGAGGTTGAACTAGGTGTGCAGAGATACCGACGATCAAAACCTCGGATAAGTAAACTATCGTGAGACAAAGGGAAATCGGTATCGTATGTAAGTGGTTCATTCGATCGCAAAGTAATCGTAGAAATATGTGGGAACCATATGAATTTCCAGATTCCTCTATTGGTTATTGTTCGGAGAAGTGTCTCGATCATGTCCGCATAATTCACGAACCGTAGGGAGACACACTTAAGGATTCGATGTTGTTGAGTAGTTATGGAATGATGAGTAAGAGACCGAATGTTATTCGGAGTCTCAGATGGGATCCGGGATATCACGAGGAGATCCGGAATGGTCCGGAGAATAAGATTCATATAAGGAAAGTCTTGTTTTGGGGTTGGACAATGGTTCCGGTGTTTTCATCGGGAATGTTCTAGAAGGTTCCGGAATGTCCGGCACTCCAGAGGGGAAGGGTACATGAATGTGTCATTGCAAGTTGGAATTATTGCATCATGTACTAGGTGTCATCGCTGTACAAAATAAAGGGTTTAATGAAATCCTAGTTTGAAAAGTCAAACGCCAATTTGAAAAGTCAAACGACTATTTTGGAAAGTGAAGAAGAAGTGGGAAACCGAGTTGGGGAGGAGTTCCTCCTCCACCGCCGGCCCACTAGGGATCCGAGTTGGGGAAGGACTCCCTCCCCTTGGCCGGCGCCTCCCTCCACCCATATAAGGAGGGGCAGGGCTCCCCTCCTAGACACACAAGTTGCCTCCCTCTAAACCTAAACCCTAGCCACAGCCTAGGGATTTCTCCGAAGCCGCCGAGTTAGAGCTTCTAATTGCCCTAGCCGCTGGTTTAGCCCCTTCTAATTGGTGTGTCTAAACCCTAGATCACCAAGGCTCTCTCATAGTCCGCCATACTCGCTCCGGCTTAAGGCGAAGCCCTGCGAGATCTCCCCTCTACTTCCGGTACCACGCCGTCGTGCTGCCGGAATCGCGAGGAGAGTGCTACAACCTCCGCTGCCTGCTGGAACAAGGGAGAGGAAGGTCTTCATCGAGTACCGAACGTGTGACCGACTGCGGAAGCGCTGCCGGAACGCAGAGCCGGAAGGATCGTCTACGCGATCTTGAGATCGGAAGTGTACGACTACATCACCCACGAGAATCTGCTCTCGTTAACCGGTTTGGAATCTTCGAGGGTGAGTTCCTCTATCGACTCGTTGCTACAATCTAGTAGATATATCTTGGCTTGTTTGTTTGTATGCGGTAGAAATTTTTTGTTTTCCATGCTACGAACCCCTACAGATAGTGCACCACATATATGTGTGGGCCAGGGGCCTGCTGGCCGCATGCCACATACCCGTAGCATACATGGGATATGTGCGCTACGGTTGTTAGGGTTAGCCGTGGCGCACATGGTGGGCGTGCGCTACGCCTAAGCGAAGGCCCCTCTGCTCTGTAAATGGGCAAACACATCCGTGGCGCACTCCTGGCATGTGCGCCACGGTTGTGATTAGTACCTGTGGCGCACTAGCCATGTGCGTCACGGATGCGTCGACCGTTTTATTGGAAACTCCACTTTGCACATGTGACTATCCACTACCACACCCACACTTCACTTTCCCCTCCTTCCTCCTTAGATCTAGTCAGGATCCTCCTCCTTCCCACCTCAATTTCTCCACTCATTCACCATTTTTAGCATGTAGAACTTACCTTGGATGATACATACATAATAGAGGAAGCTCTCCTTCCGGACACGCCATCCTCTCGGGCGATCTCGCGCGCACCTCTCCTTTCCATCTTCTCGATCGGTCTCTCATCTCGGTAAGTTGTCCATGTAAGGATGTGTTCATATGTATATGGATGATATGCTCATATGTATGTAGAGGATCGATGCTCATGTGTGTATGGAGAGGATCGATGATCATGTGTGTGTATATGGAGAGGATCGATGCTCATGCATGTGTGTATGGAGAGGATGATGGGTTCATGTGTATTGGATCGGTTTCTCTCCTGTGTTTGTGTGTGAATGAGTTGCCATTTGTTTTGCCAAAATGTTGATTCATTTCCATTTTGGCAAGACTTTGGCATTTCGCAAAGGTCCTTATTTTAGGATATTTCATGCCGAAATTTTCTATCGACCATTGCATGCATGCATTGATTATGTGGTTCTAATAAACTTATAATTTTACCGTGTACACCGCGCATGCAACCATGGTCCGCATAATGAGCGAAGGCATTGTGGCTAGATTTTTTAAATGCGCGACGGCCGACATGATACAAATAAACAAGACGGAGATAAGATGTCCGTGAAGAAGATGCAAAATCAATTGGTTGATCGACCCAGATTCCGGGCATCTGCAAGCGCACCTGCTCCATCATGGTTTCATGGATGGATACACTCGTTGGATAAGCGATGATGAAGACGATGGAGACGGTGAAGGTGGGAAACATGACGATGATCATCACGGTGAGGACGGGCGAGATTATGAAGAGTCTCCTGGAGATGGTGAAGGTGCGGAAGCAGACCGGGATGATGATGATCTAGATGTCGGAGGAGCAGACGACGATGGAACAACGTCAGGCTGGGTTCGGGACCCTTATGTGCAAGAGCTGCTTCTCAAGCAGACGAGTAATGCCAGGGCTGCCGCTAGAGAGAAAGCCAAGCTTGCGCAACTTGAGAAAGACGCGGTTATTCCATTGTATGAAGGATGTAGACCTGACGAAACCCGGTTGAATGTAACGCTCAAGGCTATGAAGATGCAGGCCAAACACAAATTGAGCGATGCAAGCTTCGACGATATGATGGCATTCTGGCACGATCATCTCCCGGAGGGGAACACGTGTCCAACTAGTATCGAGGACGCCAAGAAAATCGTCTGTCCTCTCGATCTACCGCACGTTAGATACCACGAATGCATCAACGATTGCATAATTTATCGAGGCGACGACGCAGAGAAAACCACATGTCCAGTGTGCGACGTGAGTCGATACAAGAAAGGGAAGAAAGCACCTCGAAAAGTGGTATGGTACTTTCCTATCACTCCTCGTCTGCAGTGCTATTTCATGGACCCTAAGGAAGCAAAGCTCATGCAATGGCATGCGAAAAGGAAGAATCCAGGAGATGACGATGACCCCGAAAAGGACGAGCTGCTGACGCACCCTTCAGATGCTAGCCAGTGGAAAGCATTGGACCTCGAATTCCCAGAATTCGGTGGAGATTCAAGGAAGATTAGGCTTGGTGCAAGCACTGATGGACTCAATCCGTTCGGTAGCCAGAGAAGCACACACAACACTTGACCCGTCTTTGTATGGATGTACAACCTCCCTCCATGGTTGTGCATGAAGAAGAAGTACATACAAATGAGTATGCTAATACAAGGGCCAAAACAACCTAGTACCGACATCAATTTGTATCTCGGGCTGTTGAAAGAGGAGCTAGCCATGTTTTTGAAATCTAGAGGCAATACTTACGATGTCGTCACACAAGATTATTTCACTATGAGATCCGCGTTGGTCACTACGGTGCAAGAATATCCAGGTTGCGGGTATATCTTGGGGCAGGTTATCCAAGGATTCTCCGCATTCGTTAGGTGCATGGATAACACAAGCTATCTCCAACTAGAGAAAGATCCAGGGTCTTCGAAAACCGTGTTCATGGCACACCGGAGGTGGCTCGGCAAGAATGGTCCATGGAGAAAACGTGGAGATCTGTTCGATGGCAAATCCGAGACCCAAGGAATCCCAGAGCTGAGGAGCAGCGAAGAAGTGGAAGAATTGCTTAAAAACTGGAAAAATTGTCTTAAGCCTGGAAAGAAGCGAAAGAGACAGCGAGACAAGCCGCTGCTGAAGGTATGGAAAATAAGGTCTATTTTCTGGGAGTTGCCATACTAGAAGTTTCTCCGCACGCCTCATAGCCTTGACATCATGCATATCACGAAAAACATGTGCGAGAGTCTGGTCGCCACCATAATCAACATGCCAGATAGGACGAAAGATGGTCCGAAAGCAAGGCATGACCTGATATTCATGGGCATCCGGAAGGAGATTCACGGAGGACGCACTACTCCTAATGATCAGGAAGATGACAATGATCATGAGTCGAAGGCGACACAAGGTCTTCGGAAGGGTAAAAAGTTCAAGAATAACGAATATTACTGCCCTCCTGCTTGCTTTACTCTAAGCCAAGATGAGATCAAACAATTTTTCAAGTGCCTTCTAGGAGTCAAATTTCCTTACGGCTACACGGGAAAGATAAGAAGATACCTAGATGAGGTGAAGTAGAGGTTCAGTAGCATGAAGTCTCACGACTGTGTCGTTCTAATGACATAGGTACTTCTGGTTGCACTAAGAGGGATAATGGACAAGCATGTCCGTGAAATGTTGTTTGGCCTCTTCAAGTTTTTCGACGTCATCTCTAGAAAGTCGATTGGCGCGAATCAGCTCGGGAGGCTACAGGAGGATATCGTGGTGATACTATGCGACCTTGAGGTCTACTTCCCGCCCGCATTCTTTGACATTATGGTGCATCTTCTGGTCCATGTCGTGGAGGACATCGTCCAACTCGGGCCGATGTTCCTCCACAGCATGATGGCGTTCAAAAGGATCAACGGACACATCAAAGGATACATTCACAACAGGTCCCATCTAGATGGAAGCATAACCAAGGTCTTTATGGCCGAAGAGTGCATCTCTTTCTGCACGAATTATCTAGACATCGAGAACCCTGTCGGTCTTCCCGTCAACAGGCACCTTGGCAAGATCGACGGATCTGGTCACTGAGAGGGTCGTCACGTACTGCATAGAGACTTTGATTGTCGACGCGCAGACTTTGATCGAGCAAACCTCGTCGTGCTACATCATTTAGAACTGATTGATCCTTGGGTACAGAAGCACAAAAGGTTAATCGAGAAGAACTACAGTGAGCGGGGCATACAGAGGATGCATGGAGAAATAATCAAATAGCACAACTCAGATTTCACGCGTTAGTTTAGGCAGACGCTCCTTGATAATCCCCCGCGATCACATTCTTCTGACACAGAAAAGATCATATTCACCTTGTCGCAGGGACCCATGCAAAACCTGGTGACATATCAGGCGTATGATATCAACGGCTACACGTTCTACACGGAGGAAAAGGACAACAAGTGTGATATCAGAACTCAGGCGTAACGTCGGAATTTTACACCGATGACAACATGAATGAAAGATTCTACAGAAGGATTGAGGAGATCTGGGAGCTCGACTACTGTGGAGAAAAGGTGTCGATGTTCTGTGTTAGAAGGGCAAAGAGCGTCGAAAGAGAAGACCGGTATTTCACAACCATGGTTATACCCAAAGCAGCCAAATCCAAGGCCGCCGGTGCGAACGTGGCCGCGGAAAATGAACCGTAGGTACTGGCTAGCAAAGTGGACCAATGTTTTTTTATTACCGACCTGACAATGCCTAGTCGTGTTGTCGTGAGGAGAGGAAAAAGAAACATCATCGGAATGGATGGAGTCGCCAACGAGCAAGACTTCGACCGGTACGACGATCCAAAGATTGAAGATGACGACGACTACGATGCAGCAACATACATCACAAGAAGAAAAAGGACAACCCTACCCAAAAAAGGTAGCCGTTCGAAAGAAGAAACATTAAAGTGTTGGGGCCAAATTATTCAACCGCGACAAAGAAGGGGAAAATATTGTAAAACGCTAGCTCAAAACATATTGTAAAACGCGTGGTAAAAACAGATTCTAATATTCATGGACAAATTGTTATTTAATTTATTTATACTTCGAATCATATTTGTACCACTTTTATGACATATATTATCACTTTTGGGCATTTTTGGAATATTTAAAAGTATTTTAAAAACAAAACAAAACTTTTATGGCATATATCACCACTTTTGGGAATTTTTTGGCACATTTAAAAGTATTTTTAAAATAAAAACAAAAAGGTGGGCACCAGGATTCGAACCTGGGTGCTCATAGGTTCAGAATAGAGCAGTGGGCGGAACCAGTAGCATATGCTAGTGTAGCTGTTAGAGAGTGGGGCTGCAGTAATCTTATACAGTCGTTAGAAGCCGATAGACGTAGCGCACTAGCCCGGAGTGCACTACAGATATCCATAGCGCACTTGCCGGAGTGCACTACAGATATCCATAACGTCCCTCTCTCACCCATCTCATCCCCATCTCAGCCCGAGCCCGGCCCCCCCCTCCCGCCGCCGCCGCCTCGCCAGCCCCGCCAGCAGCCGCCGCTCTAGGAGGAGGCCTGCCCGCGTCCGAGAAGGAGGAGGCCTGCCCGTTTCCGAGGAGGAGGAGGCCCGCACGCGTGTCCGAGGAGGAGGAGGAGGCCGCCCATGTCCGAGGAGGAGGAGGCCGCCGTCATCGTCGTCCTCGTCTCAGAGGTTAGCTAGCGTCGTCCCTCCCCTTTATCCCTCTCTCTCCTCTCACTCTGCAGGCGACAAGAAGCTAGGGTTAGAACACTGAACACTGAACACCAGGATTCGAACAACTTGATTCAGTACAATAGCAAATTAATCTTGATTCATGCGCATGGTAGAGTGGGTGAATGTTAGCAAATTAATCTTGAATGTTAGCAACTTGATTCAGTACAATAGCAAGTTTCATATGTGCAGTAGATCGCCCAGGCTTAAAAAGATAATTTTGATGCAGTAGATGAATATGCTTGGTCAAATTAGAAATACGAAATGTTTGGTCCACTTAAAATAAAACATAGGTTTTAGTTAACTGTACTTTAACCCAAGCATGAAAGAAAACATCACTCGGGCATCAAAGTGAGTAGATGCAGAGCAGTAAAGTTTCTCGATTTATTAATGTCTCTCAAGAGGAAAACATGATAATGTTCAGGTCGAGGCTCTATTGGTTACAATCATGCATAGATGCTTGGTTACAATGTTCAGGTTGAGCCTCTTACGTTTCCTCAGAGATTTCTTCATCATACTTAAGAATAATAGAACAAAGATATGTTAATTACATATTTTATCAAGTCCAGTAATAATAGACAGAAAGCCTGAGCCATTGGTTGATCAGATTAGGAAAAACATACGGACTATGTAAGTGTTGAATTGTTTTTTATTTCATTACAGACTTGCCAACAGTATTTATGGAACATTGACGATTTCGTTTGATGGAGTAGCTAATTCTCTTCCCTCTTTATAAGTTCTGTACTTTGGTCAAAATGAAAAGTGCATCGATTAGTTTCCTGCCAGCCATTGCCAATATGCAATGCCCCTTTGCGCTATTCTTTTTTCACAATGATCTATCTATAGTTCTTTGCAATGAAACATGGTACTAGTAATGTTCATTTGGGCATTGATGCCGCTCACCCGTAACTGCGATCAACCCCACCACAACATAAAAATAGACATAAAGATATGTTAATTACATATTTTATCAAGTCTAGTAACTTCTTGCATCAAAATTAAAACAAGTCTGCATTGCACCGTGGATAGAGGAAGCTAAGCTCAATATACATACATATTCTGTTCTAGGACATATCAATGGTGTTTCTGTTCTTGCTGTAGCTCTAGGATATTGCTGTGTATACTGCTGTGCAAAGCTGTTGTGAATCTCCTGTGCAAAGTTGTGTATACATTGCTTTTTTTACTGCTGCGAATCACCTATAATGGTGGCCATGATGGAGGTGTATGATCTCATATGATACATTGCTTTTTTACTGCTGTGAATCTCCTATGATACATTGCTTTTTTATTGTTGTGAAGCTGTGTATATCAGTTTTGAAATTGCAAGGCCATGATGGAGGTGTATGATCTGTATGCAAGTTCTTGTATGAAATGAGTCCTGATTTTTGCCGGAATGTTGATTAACTTCTGTTTCGACAGAAATCACGCACTCTTAGTTTAAGAAAATTAGCAAAGGCCATGCTGGATTTTTCCTTGCACTTTATTACTAACCAATTATTTGTTTTTATTAGTGCAAACATGTGTGACAACGACGAGGCTGGTTGTTCTAAGCGCATCAGCGCTGAAGGAGAAGTCAGACCTCCGAATAAACAATTGACATTCTGGGAGGCGTCCCAGCGGCTAGAAGACGATGAAGAATACCATCCTTCAGAGAGCGAGGACGATGAGATGGAAGACGCGTAGGAAGAAGCCGAAGGAACGGCGGATGATGAAACCACTGATGGCGGCGAGGGCACAGAGAGTGGTAGAAATCCTCCTAAGAAGAAGCCGAAGGAACGGCACCCGAACACGGTGGGCACCGTCAGAGAGGAAATTACCGAAGTGAGCCCAACATGGGTTCCTTTGGCGCCCGACCTTGTCTTCAGAGGGTACGGTGGCCAAGTGGCGGCGATCACCCGGACCACCATCTCGATCAACACCGAGAATCTCCGGCATAAAGATAATGGCCACTTGCGCACACTCCTCTTCGAGAAGCTGCACGCAAGATACAAGTTCCCCACTGAGTATCGGAACAAAAATTATCATGGGAATGAAGTAAACAAATTCGCCATCACAAAGATGAGCACCGCCCTGGCCAACTGGAGAACCCGGATAAAGAAGAATATCTATAAAGAAGGCTAAAGTCTCGAGGAGATCTAGAAGATTGACTCAGATATCACCGAAGATCAGTACCGGGAGTTCAAGGACTGGTGCAAATCAGAAAGAGCCCTGGCCTCGAGTAATCGAGGAAAGGTGCTTCAGGTGATGAATATAGGTCACCACCATCTCGGATCTGGTGGATACAGAACCGCGGAGGCCAAATGGGATAAGGAGGACGACGAGTATAGAGCTAAGGGGATAGATAACCCCTTTGCGAAATTTGAAAAGGTGCAGCTTCGAAACTTCATCAGGGCCCGTTACCATGTGGACCCAAAAACCAAACAACTCACTGCAGATCCCGCGGTGAAGGAATTCGAGGAAATTGTGGTAAGTAATTTAATTACCGCGGATCAACTCGATTGCATTCTAATCGATGAAGTCGGGTTTCTAAACGGTTCACTGTCACTTCTTCTGCAGGAGGAGGAAATTATTCCTAGTCATGGATCCCAGGGTTCCTCATCCCAAGGGTCGACGGCGTCCACCCGGTGGGATAACCCTTTTAACTGGGCGATAAACCGGGCCAAGAAAATCACGACGGTTACGAAGAAGCCATCATCGGCTGGCCGTCTGGCCGGCCTCGGGGGTAAGAATTGGGTGGATCATTTTGGTCCACCGCCGAGGACGCGTGTGACACCGTTGGGAAGGAGCGAGGAGGAAAACCGCGAGGTTCAAGAACTTAAGGAATGTGGCGCGGATCCCGCAGATCGTCCAAGACAACCTTGCAATCACCCTCATGTCCATCCTGCCTACCTTGGTGGAGTCAATAGATAACTGGAGTGCGGGTGGTCGACAAGGACCGTGCCCGATTCCAAGCATGGTCAGCAGCCACTCGAACAACGTGGCACCGACGAATCAGGCGAATTATGTGTTCGTGACTCCGCCCGCTAGCATCGCGGCACCGGAATTGTTGGTGACTCCCCCTGCCATCACCGTGGCGCCAGACATGTTGGTGACTCCCCTTGTAATCGTCGCGGCGGCACCGGAGCTCCAAGCACCCGGTAGGGAGAATACACCGGCGACCGGCACCGCGCCATCAAGCAGCCCCTCTGTCTCTTGCACGCCCGTCGTCGTCTGCGGTGCCTCGACAATAGCCGATCTCTACGCCATCACGGTAAACAAATTGCTTTACCGCCTTTCACGCCATCTATTAATCTTATGGCATCTCTCTGATGCCATACATGTTTTCCGCAGACGGATGTTCCTTGCACTCTCTTATGCTACATGAACAACGAGTTGAGGGATGTTGCCAAGGGTACCATTGTCCAACCCATGCAGCGCACGTTCCACTCAAGGCCGATGCCAGATAGCGTGCACAGGGTTAAATTAATCGGGTGCTAAGGGTCTGCGACGACCTGGAACCTCTCATTCAACCCCCAGGAGCGGATGAAGAAGAGTCAGTTGTCCTCATAAGTTGCTTCGGCTTATTCTTGCAATGTCCAAAGAGCATGATTCGTTTGGGAACGGCGGGGGCCATCACGCCACACACAACAGCACCGCCTGTCGTGCCAGTGACAAGAGGTGCAAGGCCCCCTTACCGCCCTTGCCGTCACCTCCACGCGGTGGGTCGGATGATCATGTTGATGATATGCACATGGCGCAGGATCCGGCCGAGGACGACGAAGACTTCGATGATCAGTTCTTCAACACTCAGTTTAGCAACAAAGACCCAGCTGGTGGCCCCACAGAGAAACCCACTATCACCAAACGTCTGTTTGGTTCTCAGGAGACGCCTCCAGCTTGCGCCTTCACCGAGCCAGCTGATACAACCAACCGTCCCTTTATTCTAAGCCTTGACACACTACATAGGGCGGCCGATGCTCAGATTGCGGTGCCTGCCCGCTCTCCAAAAGAAAAAAGGCCAGGAAAAGAAAATATAGCAGCTCGAGCCAGCCGGTGGTGTCAACTACGAATCCGATAGGGTTTCGGGATGGGCCACCAAGACCCGAGGGTATTATGTGGAGGATTCATGTGGCGGGTGAGCCCACGCTACCTAAGAATTTGCGGAGGCTCACCAGTTTGGAACTGAAGAGTGTGCATGACGGTGTGCTGACGGTAGAGAGACGCCTTCTGGCGGAGAAAGATCCCTCGCACCCGGTATTCGTGGTTAAGGTGCCACCAGGCTTGGGATTCATCGACAATTCCCTCGTGGATCTATTCTTCCTGCGGTTTGACGACATCTTCAGTATGTTCAACCTATACCCGCTGCACTATACCATGGTCCGCCTGTTTTCTCTCAGCCTGGCCATGCAGATCATTAGAGAGAACACACCGGGCATCGCTATAGTGGACCCCTACTACATGCGTGACAGTTGCTTGGGAAGCGCCGTTGAACGACGTTTCATGGCCTCGTACCTAAAAAGAATCTTCGTGGCGAACAAGACAAAGGAATACATTCTCGTGCCTTACTTTCCCGAGAATGTCATTATTCACTCGCCACCATCGATTGGCTTTATTAGATTATCATCATTATTTTTCCAACACATTCCATTTGAATTTTTTTGCGCAGAGATGAACACTGCACACTCATCTTCTTATCGCTAAAGCATTCGCACGCCACGTATTTTGGCTCAGGGAGTCTAGAAAAGAAGGAAAATTACGACAAGATCAAGGAAGTTCTGGATGATGCTCTCACTGGCTATGCTTCGACGGACGGCGCCACATTCGTGCGTAAGAAGGTCAAGTTCGGTAGGCACGTCTTCAACCATGTAACGGAGTTCCCCTGCGTGAAGCAGCCAGAATGCAGTAAGAAGGAAGCCTACTATGCACTCCATCACATGAGGGTGTTCCTACTAGACCAGCAGAATTCTACGCTGCCAGATCATCTCAAACAGTGGGCCGAAGCCAAGGCCAAGAGCACTGATTCAGATATTAGACAAGAGATGTATTGCATCCAGCAGCAGTTTGGGACAATCATCTTTCGTGATGTCATGACTTCGGGGGGGGGGGGGGGGATCTTCTACGGAGGAAATCTCCCGGGTAACCTTGACATACAAGATCGCCTAGAGACACAGGGTGATTATAGGAAGTTCATGACGAGACAAGGCGTCCTCCCGTTCCCTGAGCCGAGCCACAAGGCTTGATGTTGGCCTAGTTGTAGTTCCAAACTATAGATGACCTTTGTGTGTGTGTGGACAAGTGTACATGCTACTACTTATCTTATTAGGTTCAAGAATCATCGCTTACTTCTTTTGCTTATTATTATTATATATGAATCAATGCTTGGTTTTTTTGCTTACTCTTTGGTCCTTTGATCACTTTAGTCCTTTTTTCCTTACTTTATTAGTCTTTATATGTGAATGCCGATGATTGAAATATCGTGGCACACTATATATATGTGAATGTGCTATGACGGGATCGTTAGCCTTGTGCTATGCACAAGTCCAGGTCTTGTGCATCCTACTTGGCTAACTGTTCTGTCGTAGCATATTCCTGTGTCCAACGACCTAGTTACATATATATGAGGCATTCTTTTTGAGTTAGTTTGAACTTTTTCGAGAATAATGCCGATGATTGAAAATGTCGTGGCACACTATATATGTGAATGTGCTGTGACGGGATTGTAAGCCTTGTGTTATGCACAAGTCCAGATGTTGTGCATCCTACTTGGCTTATAGTTCCGTCATAGCATATTCCTGTGTCCAACGATCTAGTTATATATAAGCATTCTTTTTTAGTTACTTTGGTCTTTTTTGAGAATGCCGATGATTGAAATGTCGTGGAACACTATATATGTGAATGTGCTGCGATGGTATTGTCTGCCTTGTGCTATGCACAAGTCCAGGTGTTGTGCATCCTACTTGGTGGACAGTTCCATCGTAGCATATTCCTGTGTCCCAACAACCTAGTTATATATGAGGCATGCTTTTTGAGTTAATTTGGTCTTTTTGAGTTGGGAGTCCTTTCTATAAGTGTATCTTCATATGCGACTTTAATTATACATGTTTTTTCAATCACCGGTTAAATATTATTGCCAACTTGTAGATGACGTGATACGTCGTGTACAAGAGACGGGTTCCCGGAGTCTACGATGATTGGGAAGGCTGCCGGAGACAAGTGCACCGTTTTAGCGGTAATAGCTACAAAGGGTATAACACTATGGCCGAGGCGGAAGCTAGGTACACGCGCTATCTAGCGGGAGTTAGGACGAGGAACCGGATGAAGACCTGCACCTTCGTCGTGGTGATACTTATCGTCTTTGGTTGTTTATCTCGCACTTCTTTCTAGCTAGTTTAGATGTCTAGGCGAGCTTCCGAGCTCTAACTTGTTCGAGACAAATGTATTCGCATGTCACCAACTACTTTGTAACTTGATCCAAAAAATATATAATTTATACGATGTATTCATGTATGGGACTTATCTATATGTATTTGTTTCAATCTTGTTTTGCAAATTATGTATTTATATATATAACTGTATATCTTATATCTCTGTGTGTATATATGTCTGTAATATTGTATATAATCTGTATTGTATATCATCTGGCTCAGAAATAAAAAAACAAAAAAGATGCCCGTGACGCATATGGCATGGCGTTAGTGTCGCACTACAACTAAAACGCACATGCTAGCAATCAGCGGCGCACTGCCTTATGCGCCATAGGAAACATACTCGTAGCACACTATAGTTTCTAGCCGTGGCGCACTGGCAGGTGCGCTACTGAAGTTTCCAGGTAACCGTAGCGCACCAGGCAGTGTGCTATGGCTATCTTTTAGCCGTAGTGCAGGGATGGTGGTGCACCCTTAGTGCGTCACGGATGGGCTTTTCAGGTGCGCCATGAACAACCCTTTTCCTAGTAGTGTGTGTTGTGAGATATAGAATCTACCAGATTGGACATCAAGATATTTTACACCTTTGTGCATGTGACTATAGCCAAGAAAGACATACTGCTGAGAGCGAAAAGCAAGCTTGCGCTTTTTGTATGGTCAAAGATTATGTCAACAGGCGCAACCAAAAATACAAAGAGATGCATGTATGGGGTCTTTTGAAGGAGGCGTTCCATAGGGGTTTCATGATGAATGACTTTGGAAGGTAACATATTAATGAGATATGTGACAGTCAAGAAATCTTCATCCCAAAATTTTAATGGCATGGATGCATTGACAAGAAGAGCAAGCCCTACTTCTACAATGTGTCGGTGCTTGCTTTTGGCTGAAGCATTTTGTGCAAGAGGACAAGAAACATGATATTCAATGCCAATTTTATTGAAGAAGGAATTAAGTTTCTCATATTCTCTTCCCAGACGGATTGAAGAGCAAGAATTTTTCTATTAAACTGGCGTTCAACAAGCTATTGGAAATTATGAAAGATTTGGAAGACATCAGACTTTTCTTGAGAAGGTAAATCCAAACAATTTTTTTAAAATCATCAATAAAACTTACATAATATATGTATCGCCCTACTAAACTTGGCGCAAAGCCCCAAACATCAGAGAATACAAGTTGCAAAGGGGCAGTGGATACACTAGTGGATCTTACATAAGTCAATTGATGACTTTTGGCTCTTTGGCAAGAATCACAATTAGACTCACTAATATATTTATTTGAGCAAGGGAGATGATGTCTACTAAGAACTTGTTGAAAAATGCGAGAAGAAAGATGTCCTAAACGACTGTGCCATCTCGAAGCTGAAGGCTTGGTGACACTGAAGACTTGTTTATTCGTGGTTGATATTGAAGAAATCAAGAGGTAGAGGCCTCGTGTGCATCTACCTTTGAGAAGTACCTTCTTTGAGAAATCAAGGGGTAGCCTCGTCCACGTGGTCCACCACGCCCACACGCGGCCATGTTGATGGAGGATCCGCCATCGCCATGGATGAGCTCCATGCGATTGTCATAGGAGGTGACGTAAGCGTAGAGGTCGCTCACGGTGAGGTCCTTTCCGCCATTGACGCCGATGGCGGTGAAGAGCGGGTTGTAGGTGTCGTCGAGGCCGGCAAGCATGTGCTCCACGAGCTCCTCATCATCGATGGGGCGGCCTGCTGCTGCGAGTTTATTGGCGAGCCCCTTCATCTTCAGGAAGTAGGCGGTGGTCGTCATGTTCTCCTTCCTCGTATTGGCGAGGGTGACGCACATGTTGGAGACCCACGTCCTAGACTGGGTGGCGAACATCGCCTTGATCGCCCCCAGACTGCCACGGAGGTGTGCATTGCCGATGGTGGAGATGAGAATTTCCCTTGAGAGGGTCTGCAGCAGGAACGACAACACGTACTGGTCCATCGATACCCACACGTTGTAGGCGGGGTTGGGTTCCTTGATCTGCTCCCTGTCCTTCTCAGCGACGATCTCGGTCGGGACGGCCTTCTCCGCATTGATGTAGTCTAGGACCGAGCTCCCCGGATTAGCGGGAGGACTTGCGAGAGCCAGATGAGGTAATTTTCCTTCGTTATCTTCTCGGTCATGCCTTGCCCAGCGAGAGGATTGGCCATTGTGTGGGAGCTGGATGTTGTGAGGTACATAGATGGGATTATGAAAGGTTTGGCCTTGATATCATATAATGACTAGGGTTAACGATGTGTGGAGCTAGCATCGGTTCTATGTTGATTATATAGGCTAATGCCCGGCACAATTATAGGAGAGATTACAACGATCTGAACGCGGGGGGGGGGGGGGGGGGGGGGGGAGATATTTGTCGATATAATCTTCATAAAAAGATTAGATCATTTACAAGATAAACCAGAACAACTTCTATCTCTACCTTTGTACACCTGCTGTAACGTGACAAGTAAGCTGTAATCTGCAGAGTGTTCTTTGCTAGCTTGTTGCTGTCAAGAGGTCTCCGGGTTGGTGTTCCTGTACACGGCCATGAATACTGCCTCTGTTTTATTTCTCTCGGCTCCATCTCGGAGCTTGCTGTAAAGCTGTACACATCTTCTCCTTTCTTAATAAAGATCGGTCACAGGCCTTTTTGTCAAGTGTTAACTATGCAAATGATCAAAGCAAATTAACTCTGAACTGGAACGCATGCATCAAGCAAAGGGGGCGAAACGAGCAGCTACGAACAAAAGTGCAGCGGCATATCTCTGACCCTGAACTAATCAGTGATCAGGTTCTAAACATTTTTCTTCCTAGGAATGATAGTCTGGGTTTGGGTGGGCCGGGTACGGCAACATGGAAGGACGGCGAAGACACTATGGCACGTCCAAGAATTATTAGAGGCACTTTCTTAGAGGCACTGTTTATAACTGCCTCTAATCGTAACTATTTGTGGCACTTTAAATAATAGTGTCTCAAAATATGAGATTTTAGAGGCAGTTTATAAAATGTCACTAATAGTTTAGCATTTTGAGGCACTATTGATAGTGCCTCTAATATTTTGAAAAATAGAGGCACAATTTAGTGCCTCTACTTTGAACTATTAGTGGCACTTTGACTTGTGCCTCAAAAAGATAGATCTTTTAGAGGCATTTTTTATAAAATACCACTAAAAATATATCAATTGAGGCACAATTGAAAATGCCACAATTCGTTACCATTTAGAGGCACTAAAATATGCCTCTAATAAGTGATCAATTGTGGCACTATTCATTATGCCTCCAATGGACAATTTTTTGAGGCATACATGATAATGCCTCTAATAATTGGCCATTTGAAGCATTTTAAATACCTTAAATGAATGATCATTTAAAAGAATGATCACTATTGATAAAATGCCACAAAAATATAGCATTTGAGGCATAGATAAAATTGCCTAAAAAAGTATATGTTTAGAGGCACTTAAATATGCCTCTAATAAATACCAATTATGTCACTTTTCTCAACTCAAGATATTGGTGTCTGTTTCTGTATTTCTCAAGTGGAATTTATTCCATTTTTGTTAACTTAATAATAGAAGAACCCGGGTTTTTTTATTTTATACACGTCAAAATTGAAAACAATCATGGAGCCTCGGAACCGCCCAACGTTGGCGTACGTATTCATGGGCGTTACTGTTCCCTCCTCGTCTTTATCCGCGAAACCGGTCGATAACGTCGGCGAGGACTCGGAGGGAGCCCTCACGCTTGTCTGCTCGACGGCGAAGCCTCCGATGTGAAACTGAGACCCTGGTTCCGTGGTGGAGTCGAATTCTTCCGTGGCACGGCTGTCAAGCCTGGATCGACGGCCGCTTTTCACATGCCTGGAACGCAGGCAGAACCAGCTGGGTAGCTTTGGCCAGCTCGTTCATTCGGTGCTCAAGGACCGGTTTTATACCTCGTCTGATCGATCGAGTGATCGTACGTCACGCACGCCAGCAACAGCAATGCACGCCGTGGGAACGGATGGACGCTCTGACACCGCCGGGAGTAGTGGAAGGTGGCCTGTGCCACTCGCGCCATGAATGGCGCCATGCAATGCCTAGCTCCCAAACTGTAATAAGTGCAGTACCACATTCCTTCTTCCTAGTTCTTCGATCGATGCCGACCTAAGATCCGTTACCAATTCCAATCACATTACGAGTATTCCCGTTACGCTCCTGCCTGCATTTTCGAGTCTAATGTAAGCTTGCAAACCCCACTCTCTTTTCCACCAAATAAACCGTGGCCTTCGATTTTTTTTGGGTCGAGCGGGATCAGCTGCTAAAGGCAAACAGAAAGACGAAACGAAAGCCAGAGGAGCAATGAGTTTTTTGGGTCGAGCGGGATCAGCTGGGCTTTCCCATACCTTTCTCATACTTTTGGTATGGCAGACACTGTGCAAGATTCGAGAAGGAGACCAACAGCATTGAGAGGAGCTTCAAGAAGCATGGAGTGGGACTCTTCGATAATGGTTCTGCATGCAAAGTGGGACTGATGAAGGCGTGAAGAGAGGTTGGAAAGTCCACCGCATTAGGATCCTGAACTAGGTCGAAGTGCTTTCAATCACCAAGGAAAAAAATAATCATGCGTAAAAGATTCATGTATTTGTCTGAGTTGTGTATGCTCAAGAATCAGATGCTTACTAGTAAGCCTGCACATGTCTTTTGAATCCGATTTGTGTTACAGTGAGTTGTATTCGTGTCTCTTATAGAATATAAGAAACGTGTTCTGAATCCAATTTGTCTTTTATTGAGCTACATAATATGTGATCTTTTGTATTCAATTAACAACTTAAATTGGTCACACGTCCAATGGTGGAGTGTGTCCATGCAACTTGCCAAAATTCGAGGGATCTGTCATCATTTATTTCTAAGTCTGACTATTTCTATACTGTAATATAAGACCCTTTAGCTTTTTTAAAATAAATAAATATATCTAGACATATTTTATTGTTTAGATTCATCTAGTATTTTAATCCAAATATAGTCTAATTTAAAATATCTAGAAGGTCTTAAATTAGTGAATGGATGAAGTATTATAATGTGCCATATAAACCACACAAATAGTAAAAATAAAATGGCCATATAATGTGCCATATAATGTGCCATATTAATGGATGAAGTATTATAATGTGCCATATAATGTGCCATATAAATGGCACGACTCATCCGAACTAAGTTAGGCCTGACCGATCCATCCGTGACCCAAATCTGATGTCTGGATGGGTCTGTCCGGACAGACCAAACATAGACCGGCCTAGATACAGTCACACAATGGGCCTTCTTCTTTTGGGTTGGCCTGTCCATTTTTGTCCGTTTGGATCGCGCGGCTGGCCGGATAGGCCGCACACGCCTTGGGAAAGACGGACGAAGCGAAAACGCGGGTGACCAACCCTGTCGACGAGACAACCCCATTTTCCACTACCACTCGCCTCTCCCTGTGGCGAAGAGCTCCCCAGCTGCCCTGCCGTCATACCGTCACCGGCAAAGCTCCGCCAAGCCGAGCCATATCCATGCCTCTAGATAGGTTCGCCGCCGTTCGCCGTACCCTTTCCCCTCGGCCTAGGCCAACTTTCGTCGCCCAGTCTACATCGTAGCTCGACTTCGCTCCGAGCTCCCGCCACCTCGCCATTGCAGCCATGGATGACTCGGAGCTCGCCGAAGACCCCAATAACTCATGGACGGGCATAAACATATTCATGGGTATTCAGTTGAATTTGATTGAGATTCAACTTTGCAAGATCTTAGTGTTGCCATGCTAATGTTCAGGTCCGTACATTGCACGCTACTCAATTCAGAATTATATTACTCCCTCCGACCCATGTTAGTTGACTCAAGTTTGTCTAGATTCATATGTACCTAGTTAAGTATCTACTCTATATGCATCCGTATCTAGACAAAGTTTAGTCGACTAATGTGAGTCGGAGGGAGTTTTTTAGATGAACGACTCCTTTTTGTGTGTATACGGAAAATAGGAAGAAGTTTTTTGTGCAAGCGATGGGAGAGCTAGAAGAATTTGCACTAAAAGTTTTCACCAAATAATTTATAAATGAATGAGTACTCAGTTCTGTTATTCTTATGATTCATTATACTATTGAGAAAATTTCTCGACCAGGAATAATATGTAGATTTGCTCAATCTACTGAGTGCTTTTTATTGCATTTATCATTATTTATTGAGAATTTTTTTAGATTGAGCATTTATCATTATTTAGATCCTTGCATCTAATTCTCGAATTTTACTAGCTCTAGACATTTTTTCCCGAAGAACCAAAATAATGCTGCTCATACAGCGTCACAGGCTACTGTTACTTCTGTTGCAGTTCATAACAAGTCAAGTTCCAGGAAGAAAGAAAATGGATTCAAATCGAGGGACTAACAAGATAGGTTCACATGCTTGAGGCATGAAGGTGTGCTGTTCTTTGATGAAGATTCATTCGTAGTTAACCTAGATACATTCGTGGGCTTGAGGCAAGACCATGTGCTGGTTCATAGTGTCATAGTTACTGGATGGAGTTGTGTTCACATATGATGTAATGTGACTGCAATTACTACTATATTCAAACCTGTGATATGTATTGTTATGATATGAAGTTGAACTGGTGATATGAATTGCTATATCTGTTGATGTGATTTCTAAGTGACTGTAAATCTGTAATTACCTATATTAGACTGGTTTTCACAGGGGACTACTATCAAGAGTGCCTCAAATGATTACCTTTTAGAGGCACCAGCACTTGTGCCTCAATGATTAGCTTTTAGAGGCACTCTCAAGAGTGCCTCAAATTGTTAATTTTAGAGGCACTAGCACTAGTGCCTTAAATGGTTGGCTTTTAGAGGCACTATTGAGAGTGCCTCAAATGGTTGGCTTTAGAGGCATTCTTGATGGTGCCTCAAATGGTTGGCTTTTAGAGGCACTATTTAGAGTGCATCAAATGGTTGGCTCTAGAGGCACTCTCAATAGTGCCTCAAATGGTTAGATTTAGAGGCATTATTGTAAGTGCCTCAAAACTTTCGTTTTAGAGGCATTCTATAAAATGCCTCAAATGATTAGGATTTTGAGGCATTTTGTAAAACTGCCTCTAATAACTTTTACCTACATGACCGTCCTCGGCGTTTTTTTTAATGCCTCAAAATATTAATTGTGGCACTATTTTAATTATTAGAGGCACTTTAGAGTGCCTCTGATTGCTGAACGTGACGTAGTGAGACGCACGGGAGGAGTCATATGCTCCGGGATATTCTGCATCGCGAAAGCGCGAAGAGAAAGGGCGCAGGAAACACTCGTCGGTGGACGGCGGCAATGATGATGATGGCCGGGTAATAGTACTGCAGTATACTCCACTCCAAGCTGTTGTTGTCTGCTCTAGTGCTTCTGGTTTCGATCTGACTAGGCCCACACTCCGCCATGAAAAAGTTCAGATATATCGTAGACTTTGTACTGCAAGCTTCCAAGCTTCTTAAGTACGATCCATGCGCCGCTTCCACTAGCAACATGGTAGACCACCATGTAGTACGCCAACCTTATCCCTACAGATAACTGGAACGCTAGCTCTCACGCTTCTTTGCATCCTTTTGTCTCACGGAATGCACACCAAGAACATATCAATCGAGCAGATATAAGGACGGAATACATAGAATTGGAATTAGTACTAGCACTAGCAGTAGTACTAGTACTCTTTATTCTCATCTGCTTCATGAAACGGAGTACTACATAGTAGCTCGGAATTAGTAGGGGTAATTCCAGAATGCAGACGGATTGATAAGTCTGGGGAATTTGTATGCAGGCTAGCTAGCTAGCTAGTATCTAGGCTGAGAATATGGTGACGAGGCTCGAGGATCAAAGGAAGGAAGAGGACAAACTTTGCGGTCACCCACCACCTACGGGCTCGAGGCGCCGCTTCCAGCCTAGTATCCCAACAAAACACGAAGCGCGCGCGCTCGATGTGTTTTGGAAATTGGAAACTAGCGCGGGCTGCTGGCAGCGTGACTTAACTTGTTATTGGCATTTGCCCCTGGATTTGGACCTCCCCTCTTTGCTTCACTTTTTCTTGATTTTCTACCTTTGTTTACTTTTCTTCTCGCTTTTAATTTCATGGTGCTAATAAAAATCTAAGATTTCTTCAACTCTTCAGGATCGAGTTGAAACTTGTGGAGACGACAATGAAACTAGAGAGAACGAATCAGCTTGCCAGCCATTTTTTTTACTGCTTTATGCTAACGAATAAGATTGGAGCACCTTTGCTAAAGGGGCTACTAATTTTAGTCCATTGCTAATTGGTTAGATTTGTTTTAGACAATGGGTATCTGATTAGCTAAGCAAACCATCCATGATTGATCTTGATTACAAAGTCGCAACAGATACGATATGTTCCGCGGGCTTGCAATGTTCAAGTTGACATAAGAAGGATAACAGAAAACCGACCATGCGAACAAACTGTTTAAAATACACATGATTTAATCCAAGAAAATAGTATAATACATGACGTATAGGGATGTGACCAACATTTTGAGTTAAATAAATATTGGTGAACAATCGACCAATGTTTCATGAGCAAACTTGCACCTAGAGAAGGGATGCTTCAATGACGCAAGCCATGAGAAAACTATTTTACTTTCCCACCAATTATGCTTATCAAGGTAATCTCTGCCCAAGATCATGCATTTATAGAGATTTCATAGGAATATCTTAAGTTTTAAGGAATCTTTAACTTCCCTAATCTCAATTCATCGATCATATACTTGTAGACCACCGTATCATCTTCCAACACCTCAGTTTTTACCTCCGAATATGTAACACCATAGACAATGCCAGTTCTTTCCTCGGCTTTGCCGCCACCACCTTGCTTTGCTTCACTCATTGTTGTGTCAATCTGTACGGGATGCTCACAATGTCAGAAAGCGATATTGGTGGTATGTCCGTCGGGTAAAATCATCCCTACCAAGGTTTTTGTTACAAGTTGGAATTTCGTGGTTATTGCTCGGAAAATGAGTTAACGGGTGAAACTTCTGGATCGGTTCAAATCAAGAAATGATGCCTGGTCCTAAGGTCTGTATGTGCAAAATTACTTAACAATTAGCGCAACCGAAGGGCTAAAAACCATTTAGCTAGCACATCAACCAAATGTATCCGCATGTCCTTAGTACTACCTGTTAGATCTAGCCTAGCCTTGGTAGACGCTCTGTAGTGGTCGAACACGTAGATCTGAGAGAGAGAGAGAGAGAGAGAGAGAGAGAGAGAGAGAGAGAGAGAGAGACTACCTGCGCCCTGGCTCGACAAGCATGAACCAGAGGGGATTCCGGAGCCAGTGCCGGAGCTGGACCCGCCGTCGTTGGCCATGGGAAAAGGGACGACGGCGTGAGCGTGGGTGGTTGAGATTGGTGGCGGCGGAGCTTCCCGTCGGCCTAGCGCGAATCCTAATCGATGGGTGTGTTGGTGGGGGGCTGCGGCGCACGGTGAACCTCATACCGTGCGCGTCCGACCCCCCCCCCCCCACCTCTTTATATGCGCGCTGGCGACAGGGGCCCACCAACCATGATAAGGTTGGGCGCCCCCGATTAGGGCGCGTTGAGGGACTCCGTTCGGGCCGTTGGGCCCGAACGTGGGAGAGATCTATCTAACATTCTCCCCCTAGATCTCGACTTTACTTTTAACCTTATTCTTTACTTATTTCATCAGAGAATGATACATAGAGCATGTTTCATCGTCTCAGTTCAATTGCCGATAGAATCAGACAACCACTATATACCTTCATGTTCTGAAACAAATCCTGTTACTTTTGGGCCTCTTTAGTCCAGGAATCATAGGCTTCCCGTTAAACCCATGCCGGCTATGTGTTCCTTGAACACATTGGGTGGTAAGCCTTTCGTTAGCGGATCCGCAAGCATATCCTTTGTCCTTATATGCTCGAGTCTTATAGTTTGATCCTGGACTTTGTCCTTAAGAACATAATACTTTATATCTATAGACTTTGTAGCATTACTCGATTTGTTGTTGTGAGCATAGAATACTACGGGCTCGTTGTCACAGTACATTTGTAGTGGCCTGCTGATGCAGTCAACCACTTTCAAGTCGGGTAAGAATTTCTTTAACCATAACGCCTGTCCCATGGCCTCATAACATGCTATAAATTCTGCATACATCGTAGATGATGCAACTATCGACTGTCTGGCGCTTCTCCACGAAATAGCACCTCCTGCGAGAGTAAAGACATACCCTGTCGTGGACTTTCGGTCGTCTTTATCTCCCGCAAAATCTGCATCTGAATACCCTTTTATCTCTAGGGAATCAGATCTTCTATATGTAAGCATGAGGCCTTTTGTGCCTTGCACATAACGCAAAGCTTTCTTTACCATCTTCCAGTGCTCTATGCCTGGATTCTCTTGATATCTACCGAGTACCCCGGTGATAAATGCTAAGTCAGGGCGAGTGCACACGTGTGCATACTGTAAGCTTCCAACAGCCGAAGCATATGGTACTGACTTCATTTGATCGATCTCATATTGATTCTTTGGACATTGGGATTTCCCAAAACTATCGCCCTTGACTATGGGAACAGGTGTTGAATTACTCGCATGCATATTGTATTTCTTTAAAATCTTTTCACAATACGCTTTCTGCGACAGTCCTAACACTCCATTCTTTCTGTCTCGGTGAATTTCTATGCCCAAAACATAAGAGGCTTCACCAAGGTCTTTCATGTCAAAGTTTGATGACAAGAACTTCTTTGTTTCTAGTAGTAGACTAACATCACTGCTAGCAAGCAGAATGTCATCCACATATAGAATTAGGAAAATATATTTCCCACTTTTGAACTTTGCATAAATGCAGTTGTCCTCAACATTTTCTTTGAATCCAAATCTTTTAATGGTATCATTAAACTTTAAATACCACTGCCTAGAGGCTTGCTTTAATCCATAAATGGATTTCTTTAGGCGGCATCCCATATGTTCCTTCCCCTCCATGAAAAAAACCTTGGGTTGTTTCATGTAAACATTTTCTTGTAAATCTCCATTTAGAAATGTCGCCTTGACATCCATTTGATGTAACTCTAAATCAAAATGTGCAACTAGTGCCATGATGATTCTGAAGGAGTCCTTACATGAGACCGGAGAAAAAGTCGCATTGTAATCTACGCCTTCTCTTTGCGTAAACCTTTTGCCACGAGTCTAGCTTTGTACTTTTCTACATTCCCATTGGAGTCATACTTTGTTTTGTAGACCCACTTGCATCCTACTGTTTTGGCTCCTTTGGGAATTTCCTCTAAGTCCCAAACATTGTTGGAACTCATCGATTTCATTTCATCTTCCATTGCCTCTACCCACTTGGCTGAGTGAGGGCTACTCATGGCTTCTTCATATGAGGTAGGATCGCCCTCCATATGAACTACATTGTAAACTTTGTAGATTTCTTTGGAAATGGCTAGTCTTCGTTCTCTTTTAGACCGTCTGAGTTCATCAGACTCTTGATCATTTCTTGCCTCGGGTTCAGGCACATTTACAGTAGGTGGCTGTTCTGGCTCCCTTTCGTGCTCAACAGTGGGTTCAGGTGGCTCCTGATGGACAGGTTCCGAACTTTCGCCCATTGTTGTCACGTGTGGAGTCACAACAGGTGCCGGCACCACAACCTCAGGGGTTGTAGATGGTGGCACAACAGGTAGCGAGAAAAATGGCTCCTCAGTCATCGGATTAGGTGCATGCACCCTCTTCTCCTCAAGATCAATTTTCCTAGCTACCGTGCTCCCCCTCATTAATTCGTCCTCCAAGAAGACTGCATGTCTCGTTTTTACAAACTTTGTGTATCTGTCGGGACAATAGAAACGATAGCCTTTGGACTTATCTGGATAGCCAATAAAATGGCAAGATACTGTTTTGGGGTCTAACTTTGCGATGTTTGTATTGAAAACTTTTGCCTCAGCTGGGCTCCCCCAGACCCTCAAGTGGTGCAGAGAGGGGACTCTGCCTGTCCACAATTCATACGGTGTTTTGGGCACCGACTTGCTTGGTACTCTATTGAGAATGTGAATGGCGGTTTTAAGGGCCTCCATCCACAATCCCAATGGGAGGGTGGAATAGCTCATCATGCTGCGCACCATATCCATAAGGGTACGGTTGCGCCTTTCAGCTACTCCGTTTTGCTGAGGTTCGCCCGACATAGAATACTGGGCGACAATTCCATTTTCTTGCAGGAACCTTGCAAAGGGTCCTGGTACTTGACCATATGGAGTATGCCGACCGTAGTACTCTCCCCCACGATCGGACCGAACTATTTTAATTCTTTTATCATGCTGATTTTCTACTTCAGCTTTGAAAATTTTAAATTTATCCAATGCTTCAGATCTTTCTTTAATTGGATAAATATAACCATACCGGGAGTGATCATCCGTGAATGTTATGAATGAATCATAGCCATCCACACTTTTCACTGGAAACAGTCCACAAATATCCGTGTGGATTTTTTCTAGTGTAGCTATGCTTCGGTTTGCATCCTTTTTAATTTGTTTGACATACTTTCCTTTAATGCAATCTATGCATTGTTCTATGTCGGAGAACTCTAACGGGGGAAGAATGTCATTTTTAACGAGGCTTTCTATTCTTCCCCTCGAAATATGGCCTAGTCTACAGTGCCATAGTTTCGATGAGTCAAGAGTTCGCTTTCTTTTCTTTTGTTCTTTGTTCGACAAGGGAACTTTTCCATTCACATCACACACAGAAAGTACTTTCTCATTCAGGGATAACAAATATAACTTATCATATAATGTAGCAACACCCACACACTTGTCTTTCAACCAAATGGCACACTTGCCATTTCCGAAATAACATTCATAAGAATCTTTGTCCAAACAGGAAACACTTATTAAATTTCTATGTAATGAGGGAACAAAAAGCACATCTTTGAGCAAAAGGAAAGAGCCATCAGCCAGCTCCAGAGGGACGTCACCAATGGCCTCCACTTCTGCTTCTATTCCATTCGCCACTTCAATGTGTCTTTCTCTTCTTGGCGTGGTCCTTGTCGAATGGAACCCCTGTAAAGAGTTGGCAACATGAACAGTTGCACCAGAATTAATCCACCAAGTAGATCTAGTAAACTTTTCATACAGAGATTCATTAACAAAAGAAACTATATCTTTACCATTTTTGGCCATGATGTACTTCAGCCAAATTGGGCAGTCTTTCTTGTAGTGGCCCGACTTTTTACAGTGATGGCACTGGTCTTTCTCCCCAGGGGTGGACTGGTGATGCTGGTACTGGTGCTGCATTGGACCCTTGCCATGTGGCTTGGAGGGTGAGCCACCATGGTTGCCGCTTGTGAAGCCTCTCTTCCTATTGTCCTTCACGAAGTTCAGGGAACCGACGTGAAGGGATTTCAGCCTTTCCTCTTCTTGGGAGCACATCCAATGGTCTTTTCTATGTCCCACTTTTCAGGGGACATATTATAGTTTATTACAAAATTTTCAAAAGGCTATGGAAGTGAGGCCATCACTAGGTGCACCAAGAGTGCTGGCTTTAGCTCGAGGTCCTCATCCATGGGCTTGAGCTTCGCTGCCATGTTTGACATCCTCAAGATGTGCTCTCTTATTCCGTGGGGTCCTCCCGTATACTTTTCAGTCACCAGCTGCTTTAACAGCTGGGTCGCATACATCTTTGAAGAGCCAGTTTTTACTGGCTCTTTATCTTGGCGAGATACTCGCCCACGGTAGCACACTCTCAAATTGAGCCCACTATTGCGTTCTCAATTGTGTTCTTTACGAAGGCCAAACACTTCTTGTTGGCGTTCACCCATTTCTGGTTATCAATCGAGTAGGCCAGCTCCAATGGAGCATGGTCCCTCTTCCTTTTCTCAAACTCGGCACTTTCCTCAGCAGCTCCCCTGACCGGGTCAGCGGGCTTGACTGGTTGCTTGGTGTCAACCACCCAATCCACTTCGGCGCATACGAACGCCAAATCAACTTTCTTCCTCCATTCGGAGTAGTTGTCCCCCCTTAGGAGCGGGATGTCCTTCAAACAGGCCATGAGGTTGAGACCTCCTGAAAATCACAAAAGATGTGAGATCACCAAGGAAAACAACTGTATGCGTTAATTCAACGTTGGTATAAATTAAGCATGCATTCGTTTTGTGCTATTTAAAATTACATCACCGTTGGGCAGAAATAAAGTTAAATGCACCTTTAATACTCAATGGAAAAAATTATGGTCATGTTTATTAATAACGTTGGTCAATTAATAACATGAGACATAATCATTTTTAATCACTTTATCACATCTTGATGTTAAAATTTAAACAACTTTTATTGCATTGTTGCAATTTAAACAATACATTTGCAATTTAAAATAACTATTTGCAGCGGAAACTTTAATAATGACTTTCATAAAACTCATACTTTACAGAAAAAATTCTGCCTTTATATCGTTCTCTAGTCAAAATATACAAAAAATAAAATGACTAGAGAAAACTATGCATAAAATGCTTAAAACTCTAAGCAAAACAATTAAAAACAACTCTGTAAAAAATAAAACAGAAAAAACTGTTTAAAACCGGCCTACTGGGCCAATCCTGGGCGGCCTGCAGTGGCCCAACACTCCTGGGGCTGCCTGCCGCTGCGCGCAGCGCATAAGCAGGCCAGCGCCCACTCGTGGCCTGGCCACTTGGCCCACCAAGCCCGCTAAACCCGCGGCCGCTCGCGCGCGCGCTGCCCAGCGCTGCCCGCCAGCAGCCCATCTAGGGCCCGCGTGGCCCGCCTGGCCTTTCTTGGCCCGCCAGCGACCGGCCGCCAGCCGCCCACTCCATCTTGGCCGCTCGTGAGCTAGGGTTCCGATCGAACGGTCCAGCGCGCCGATAGGAGGAACAAAACCACCCACCCGGCGCCCCCTAGAACCCTAACTCTCATTCGCCCCCCCACTCCCCCCGCGACCCCTCTCTCTGGCGGCGCGCACCCTAGCAGACGAGGTGAGGAGGCCGCCCTGCCGGCGATGGCGCCGACCGGCGAGCCCCTCCCTCTCACTCTCTCACGCGGCCGCCTGGGGATAGCTAGTGGAGGCGACGCGAGGTGGCTGCCCCGCGCGGCGAGGGCGCCGGCGGCGGCACGCCCCTCCGTCTGCCCCACTCTCTGAGCCGTTTGGTGCGAGGCGAGGCGGCGCCGCCCGGCACTGCCGGCGGTCCCCTCCCTCAAAACCCGGCGCGCGAGCTCCTCCCCCTTCCTTTTCTTGCCCCATTCTCCACCTTCTCCTCACCCTCCAGTGACGACGAGCGAGGGAGAAGGCCTGGCGTCCCCCTGCCCCCTTTGGCAGCGGTGTGTCCACCCTAGGGTGGGCACACCACCGTCAAACGGCGCAGAGGTGATGCCCTCTGCCGGCGGCTACGGCGGCCCCTTTTTTTTTGAAGTTTTCTTTTGGGGTGTTCTTTTTGGATCTGGGGAGGAATTTGACTTAGCTTTTGCATGCGGGATCCGGGGATCTTTCTCTTTGGGGATTCTTTTGGGGCTTTGCTTTGCCCCCGAAGGGGGGTTTGTTCTTCTTCTAGATGTCTCCACTAGGGATGCCCATCTAGATCGAGAGGAACGGCGCGGTCATAGGGCATGCGCACTTTTGGGAGTTTGGATCTAGGGTTTTTCTTTTTCTTTTGCTTTTCTACCGTGAAAGCTAGCATCTAAGCGCTCTGATACCATTGTTAGATCTAGCCTAGCCTTGGTAGACGCTCTGTAGTGGTCGAACACGTAGATCTGAGAGAGAGAGAGAGAGAGAGAGAGAGAGAGAGAGAGAGAGAGAGAGAGAGACTACCTGCGCCCTGGCTCGACAAGCATGAACCAGAGGGGATTTCGGAGCCAGTGCCGGAGCTGGACCCGCCGTCGTTGGCCATGGGAAAAGGGGCGACGGCGTGAGCGTGGGTGGTTGAGATTGGTGGCGGCGGAGCTTCCCGTCGGCCTAGCGCGAACCCTAATCGGTGGGTGTGTTGGTGGGGGCTGCGGCGCACGGTGAACCTCGTACCGTGTGCGTCCGGCCCCCCCACTCTTTATATGCGCCCTGGCGACAGGGGCCCACCAACCATGATAAGGTTGGGCGCCCCCGATTAGGGCGCGTTGAGGGACTCCGTTCGGGCCCAACGGCCCGAACGTGGGAGAGATCTACAGTATCTAACACTACCGCAAATAAATTCTTAACAATTATTTCGAATTTCCGTCGGATGACCATGAAATTCGGTGCTCTTCGAAAAAATTTGTCAATGCGGTAGCCAAAGCATGATTCAACACAGCGTCACCTCTAGCCCGCCGCGCCACGGCCTGAAATGTAGGAGGGAGAAAAGTCTTGCAATTTTTGTGAGAAATTCCAACGTCCCTGCATATTGGAGAACTGTAAACTGGTTGTTAGTCGGGAGATTCGGCTATGTGCTGCTGTACCACTTTAGATTTCTTTGCGCCTCGTCTAATGAATAAGAAGCTTTATTTGTGCCTCAGAAAGTAAGCTCTGTTGCTAAATGCAGGTGACGACACCTTGGTTTGCTAAAGCACAGGTGGCGCATGCATACTATATATCCGTTGCATAAATTCTACTAGGCGACGTGTCGACGACGCGATATATAAGTAGGAGTAGCATGTTGGCGTTTGAAGACAAGGGCCATGATTATTTGCATTGGGTGGAATTGCAGTTCTCTTTTTTGGTCATACAGTACACAGCGCATAGTATACTGTGAGCGATCCAGATGAGGAGCACACATCACACAGATTGTTTCTGCTGGTCTTGACAGGCAGAGGCAGTGGCACTATATATGGATATCCACCAGCCATGAAGCCGGCGAGGGCCCGGGGCGCTTTATCGTCACTTCGCACAATCTGAGCAGGTGGTTAATGCTTACTCACGACTTAATTAATCAACCCGCCCAGATGATGAAAGTTGCGGAAATCAAAAGAGAAAGTTGATCGATCACAGAAGGGAAAGGGGAAGGGGAGGGCAGCCAAGCACGCATCATCCACCATGCATTTATTGAAGAAGATGCAAGCAAAAACTTCATTCGCTTTCACAGGTCGCAGAGATCCCGACGCCGCCCGCCAGCCGATCAGCCCAGCAGAGCGCTGGCTAGTGGCGGCAACCTCACTAAGAAACCGGCGAGCACTCTACATCTTCCCTGCTGTGCTACTAGTGCTACGGGCAAAATCATGCAGGGAAAATCCTAGAAATCTCACTGTCAAAATTGGCCCCCCGCTTACCGTGTAGGCAGGACGCCTACACGGCGTCCGCCTTGCTCGGCTCGCCGGTGGGGAGCGCGAACGGCCTGGCGCTGGCGATGAAGGACGGAAAGTCGTCCCCCGCCATGATGACGATGACCTTGGGCTCCCTGTCCAGCGGCGCCATCGCCCCCCGCGCCGACGCCGACTCCGCGCTCCCCCGCCGCGACGAGCCGGCGGGCTTGCGGCGCGTGCAGACGAGGATGAGCAGCGCGACCGCGATGAGCCCCATCATGAGCGTGAAGCCGAGGAAGAGGTACGGCGTCGGCGTCCTCCACAGCCCCGGGTGCGCGTGTCCGGCGTGTGCCGCGGCCGCCGATTGACCACCGCCGCCGGCGACCCCCACCAGCGCCGCCGCGCTTTCTCTCACAGGCCGCATGGTGATCCTTCTTTCTCTCTCTCTTTTTCTTCCACTTTCTATCCCTCTCTCTCTGCTTCGCCCGCACACTACAGAGTGGTTCTTTTAGTTTCTTCTCTTGGTCTCTGTGGCTGTTGCTGTGACATGTGAGTGGGAGGCTGCGGCCGAGGGGAGGGGAGAGACGGGCGGTTTTTATAGGCGGCGAGAGCGGGCGGGGGAGGGGAGCGGGGAAAAGAAACCGCGAGCGCCACAGAGAGAGAGAGAGAGAGAGAGAGAGAGAGAGAGAGAGAGAGAGAGAGCTCCTGCTGCTGTTGCTGGCTGGCTGGCTGGCTGGGTTTTGTTTTGGCTGGTCTCTTTCTGCTGACGCGGCCGCATGCAGATGCAGATGCAGAGGACGACAGCTAACTCTGGCTGTTGCCTGCGCGCGGCTGGGTTTTGGCCGCAGAGACTGGGGTCGATCTTGTTTTGTCAATCGAGATAGTAGTACTCCTACTATATGACTCGAATTTATGATGATTTCTCTACGGCTCTAGAGGATTCTGCTGCCATATGGACCATGCATGCATGCGGCGCATATGAGACGGGGCGACTCGACAATGCATGCCGACGCGTGAGAGAGTTAGGCTGGTCATATACTATTATCTACAGTATATCTACGCACCGTACGATATTAATGTATGATATTATTTTTATAATATATGATATCATATGATAGTATCATATTGATACTGTAGTATTGAATGATTTAAAAATCTCAATACAAAATTATATACAAGATTTATTCGTATGAGTATTTTTTAGTTTTACGTGCTATGATATGGTATCTACCTATGATATTTTAATCATTTCTTTCTTCATTAATTATTGTGTCACATCAGATTTTTACAAATATGGCATACATAATACTACTTCCTCCGTCCCGGTTTAAATGACATAATTTATAATTCTCTGGGTCCTAGATGTTCTCTAATTGATCTATTTTATATTGTAAAGAAGAACATAGGTGAGAAGAAAAAGAATCATCAAACCGTTTATATTTATTTACACATGTACATGCAAGTACCTACTCCCTCCGTCCGTAAATAAGTCTACATCTAGGAAATACTAGAAAAATTAGTTATCTCTCTTTTTTTATGAGGCTTTATCAATTATCAAGAAAACAGAAGAATAAGGATTGGTGGATGATATGGAGGAGAAGAATAGAGATTGGAGGATGAGGTGGGGGAGTGATTACGAGAAGCTAATTGCATTTATTAAGTGCCTTCGTATCGTAGATGTACACTCTTTATAAAATTAATTCTAAGTGTTAGATGTATACTTATTTACGGACGGAGGGCTACCATATTCCCACTAGGATGAGCCTTATTAAATCAACCCCGTGTGTACTGGCAGAGATCGAGATCATTCCGCTCACACCGGCAGAGCAGCAGAAAGTTCGCGCTTCTAGTACGCCCTGGCTAGCTGGGTGCGCTGCTGTGGCGTGCGTGGCGCGCGTGACATGTGCATGCGACCGGCGTGTCGAAGGAAGCAAAGCAACAACCGCGGGTGTGAGCCGCTAGATTTGGCCATCCACAGACCCCAGCTGGAATTTCCATCTGCATCGATCGACGGTCGCGTGCTGCCTGCTGCTGCTGATCAAGAGAACCCTTTTAAAAGCACCCACACCGCTGAAAAGCTTACGTAGACGCCTATTGATTCAGTAATTGGTTGCAGCAAGCGCCAGCAGCCTGTTACCAAATTTTGTTATGCGCCAGACTCTAATTCTTGCGTAACTGCCAGAATAACCACCGCGAATTAGCCAAAACAACCGGGATTTAGTCCCTAGCGTCCGTGAATTAGCGCCCCATTGTGGATGCTCTAACAGGCATAGAAAACCAGTGCCTTTTTGGTTTTTTCTTGCAGGGGCAGCTTTCCGTTTTTTCATTCAATTTCTAATTCGAACAGACCTAGTAAACAAGGCCCTGCCCATAAACATTTTTGGGTGGACAGATTATTCGCCTCACGCACACCCCTATGTAGGGTTCGTGTGGTCATTTCTAGGTCATGACCCGAGTGTTTTCCCCCTTCTCCACCGCTTCGCCGTCGCGCAATACGTCGCCTCATAGCAGATCCACCACCTCCAACATGGCGCCCCGCCACCGCTCAATCGGAGTCGGGGAGGCCAGATTGGCCGCAGCGAAGCCTCTTGCGGCGATATCATTGACGAGCAGGAGCGCAAGCGCCGCATCACCATCAACGGTGCGCGCAAGCACGACTTGCTATGGTACATCTTCCACCGGCAGCCGGTGCCAGACAGCCAGAGGGCTTGCGCATGCGTGAGGCTAAGGACGCGAAGCACGGGAGCATGGCACGCCGCTCCGCCCGCAGGCCTCGTGCCTCGCCGCCTCCTAGTTGCTTCCTCCGGCGGGTGTGCAACGACGTGGAGGCAATGAGCTCGTGCAGTGCTCAACGATCGTCGTCGCCATCCTCCTTCCCCAAGCTCTCCAACTCCAACGTGCCCCCGTCCTCGCTGAACACATTCATACCGTCGAGCAATGAGTCGGATGGCCATCACGTCATGCTGGGGGATTACGTCAGCAAGGACGATGTGGAGTGCCACGCGCCGGAGACGATGGAGCACCGCTACGCACGAGTTGAGCGGTCGGCGGAGAAGCGCGAGGTGGAAGACCTCCATTGGGAGTTACTCGTGGTGAAGGTCGACATGGATGCGGAGTGGCAGAAGAAGGACCGTGTGCGAAGGAGGCTGCCTAGCGGCGCCGCGACCAGCACCAGGATTACGTCACTATGCAGAGGGAGGCCATGAAGAGGCAGTGCGCCCGTGTCAAGCGGCACCAGGAGGTCATCGAGCTCTCCGACTCCAAGTGAGCTTGACGCTGCGCCCTAGCCTCCGGTGAGGTCTCTCGGAGCCCATTTTGGACAAAGTAGGGTAGTGCAGCGGCAGCGATCGCCGCTCAACAAATTTATATGTGAATTAACCATGTAATCATCGATCAACTGCTTTGTCATCTAGCTCAAATCTCGCGCAAACAGTTTCTACTTCAGTTTCTATTCCACCGCGATAGATTTTGAAGCGAGAACATGGTTTCAGCACACCGAGAACGTTGTTTTTCAGACCGGCCGGCTCTAACCGCATTGCTTTGCGGTGCAAAGTAGCTATCTGGTCACCGCTTACCTAGACCGACCGTTGCATGAACGAATATCCCTCAGGGCACGCTTCTGCTGATGTAAGGGAGATGGACAAACTTACGGGGAAAGTGATTGCACGAATCGACCGTCGGTATTGCGCGCGACCGACCCGACCGGGTGTCGTCGTCGAGTTGACGATGGTGCGAAAATCTGTCGCCCATTGTTGACAACAGGTGGTCAAGCAAGAAACCATACGTTCCTTTCACACATACGCATGCTATAGAAGTTTGTGTTCTGTCCAGCCTTTGGAATCACGCGCGCATACAAATCCAGTCGGCGCGGCGCACACTAGCTTAACTAGATTAGTCGATGATGGCGCGCTAATGGTTTACTATATGGCCCATAGAAAAGTAAAGCGGGGATGACGAGGAATTATTACCATAACTTTACTACTCCTTTCGTTATAAAATAGATGTTTTAAATTTATCAAAATTTGAATGAATCAAGACACTATTTAATATAGATTTATTTAAAATTTAAAAAACTTAAGACATCTATTCTTGGATGGAGGGAGTAGTATTTTTCCAATAGGGTTCGCATCACTTTATCGACCATTTAATAATGATTCAATAGCAGAAAGAAAGGAAATTAGGACATGCACAGTGTTAGAGAGAACATGTTTTCCTTTAGTCTTTCACATCATCTAGAAAAGTCATTAGAGATAAGTCATACAATGCATTATCTCTTAGTATCATCTCTATCAATTAATGAAAAATGTCTATTTTTAGTAAGAAATTGATTTGCTAAGGAAATATATATGGTACAACCAAGAAAGGATAAGGAAAGACAACTTCATCTTTGTTATTTCTCTCTCTTCCAACTAAGCAAATATCCAACATGATAGTCATAAGGGAAAGCTGACGTCATTGCAGGGGCGGGCCTAGAGAACATAATGAGCAGGGGCCAATATGGTGAGTGGGGGCATTTCATGTATGAACTTGCAGAAATTTCAATTTTTTCTTTCAAATATGACTATATATTACATGAGTTCAAAAATTTGAGTGGGGGCCTAGGCCCCCACTTGGCTGTACTTGGGTCCTCCCCTGCGTCATTGCATTGTACATGCCTACCAAATTCTGGAAGAAAGGATAATTAATCCGGATTCATAGCACTACTCTCTGGTAGATTTATGGTTGGATTCATTCGGCTCTTGAGATTATCCAGAAGTTAACTAAGCATGGTTTTTTTGATTCCCATATCTCTACTTTACCGGAGAGAGGGAACAGGATGAAACCCTCGCAGGAACAGAACAAAGATAAACAATGTCTAAGCATGACATGTAGCTTACTATACCTAGTGCTGGAAAGAAAAAAAATAATACCCCTCCCGCGCACCACATGAGGGCGACGGGCTCACCCACACCGCTAGCCGCCGCCCCACACCTACACCTCCTTCCTCCATCGCCGCCTTTGATAGGGGTCACCAACGGTAGCCTTTCTCTTCCCTCGTCCTAGAGGGCGCGTTGGGGCCCTTTCCTCCTTGGAGGCAGTGCACCTCGGGAGGCCTTTGTCCGGTTCGGTCGGGTGTTGCGACGTCGTGTCACGTCGAGGCTACGGATATGGTGGTCACCGGATGTCGTCCCGTCCTAGGTTTGGGCACCTCCAACCACAGATGGGCTCACCGGTTACCGTGCTTGCCGACGAAGGCTTAGAAAGCATGCATCATACTATATTAAGCAAAGGGCGAAAAGAGCAGGTACAGAAAAAAAAAGTGTAGCGGCATCTCTAAACCTGAACTAATCAATGACCATCAGGTTCTAAACATTTTTCTTCCTAGGAATGACGGGTCTGGGTGGGCCTGGTACGGCAACATAGAAGGATGGCGGAGACGCACGGAAGGGGTCATATGCTCCGGGATATTCTGCACGGCGAGAAAAGGGCGCAGGAAACAGTCGTTGACGGAGGCAATGATGAATTGATGATGATGAATGCCGGATAGCAGTAACTCGTACTCACTCCTTCCAGAAATATCTGACTTGATTTTATTTAGATTCAAATATATCTAAACATAGATAAACTCAAGTCAATTGTTTTTGGATGGCTCAAGCTGTTGTCTGCTTCAATGTTTCTGGTCTCTGATTAGGTCCTAAAAAAGTTTAGATATCTTTGTGCTCTGAATTTGTTGGAATTTTGCTTAAAAATAGGCCTAGCGTATTTATTTTATACCAATAATGCTTCAAATCTTATACTCTCACTTGGCCTATTTATGCAAGGCTAGAGGTGGGACAAAATTTTAGTCTCATATTGCTAGTTGAGTGAAAGTTGGACCAGCTTATAAGGTGAGCTCTTCCTCCACTTGTAAAAGCTTGACAAAAAAAGACATATACACGCGCGCTCCTCCTCGTCGCTCGCGTCGCAACATCAAGTTATACGCGGGTTACGTGTTGCGGAAATCTCGCCGAGCTGAGCTATTTTTTGCCACACATAAATGGAAGATGTACAGTCTGCACTAGTGATTTTTCAGTACGAATTTAATGGATGATAAGTGGCATATTAATTCAAATTCAGTGGAGCCTGCTCGGCTCGCCGCAGCCTTTTCAGTTCGCCTTCCGTTTCCCTTTTTATATCCATGTGTTGCATGTTCACCTCCTCAACCCGTGTCTATAAGAGAAAAAGGTCATCCTCACAGACACACCAAAACTCGTCTACTGTCTCCAGTTTTGGAGCTCTAAAGGACCACCAAGTTTTCCCCATCCTGACTTGCGGCGTGCATCGCTAGTTGGAACAGTATGCCTTCGAAACCCCGCTGCTTCAAGTCTTGTACGAGAGAAGGGTAATAAGGTTTTTTAGAGCGCTCCGCGACTACTGGTTTCATCACGAACACGGACGACGACTTCTTCCCCGACGTCGTCCACCTCTTTGAAGACATGGTCGGCGACAACTCCAACGCCAACCACAACGTCAACAAAATTTATTAGCCACGCATATACTTTTAAAAAAATTAAGCATCAATTTTGACCAATAAAATATGCAATATATGTTTTGAAAAAAATATACCATTGAAAATTCATTGATATATTTTTATGACATATTATGTAAAATTTGTTGACCAAAATTAATGGTTAATGTTGTTTTTAAACTACATGCGTGCCTAATAAACCGATCAGAGGGAGTAGTTGACTCAAAACTTGGCTACAACATTCCTATCTAAATGAATGTAAGTCAACTAATATAGGTCGGAGCGTATAACTTTTTCACTCTCGTCTTCTCGATGAAATGGGTCTTTTAGTTCTACCGTTGATAAATTTGGTAAAAAGGAAACAATTTCAGAATGCAGACAGATTTTGATACTGAACATGTACGCAGAGAGTACTAGTAGCATGTAGGTTCGGGGTCCCTAAAAAAAAGCATGTAGGTTCAGGATATGCTGACGAGGACGAAGGAAGGAAAAGCACAGACTTTCGGTCACCCACCTCCGATCCTACGGGCTCGAGGCGCCGCTTCCAGGCTAGCTAGCCGCAATAAAACGTCACAAAGCGCGCCCTCTCTTTAGGAAAGTAGTGGGCTGGAGCCAAGGCCCACATGACATGACTTCAGCAACGTATTCGCATTGGCATTCGCTGTTGCATATGGACCTCTCTATTTGGTTCTCCTTTTCCTTTTGTTTTTCTTCTTCTTACTTTTCATTTTATGATAGTAATAGAAAATAAATTTTGCTCAAGTCTTTAGGATTGAGTTGAAGCTTTTCCGCAAAAAAAAAGGGATTGAGTTGAAATTTAGACACAATCGAACTCTAGACATCGAATCAGCTAACCTGCCATTTTTTACGGAGCAATGCTACACATACCGTTGTTTTTTCCGTACTGCTTTATGCTAAAGGATGCCAAAGGGACTACTAGTCTTCCTCCATTGGTACGTGGTTATATTTGTTTTAGATAATGGATACATGATTAGCTAAGCAGATCAATGCACTATATGATGATATATATTGCAAAGTCGCAACATATACGATATGTTCGGTGAGCATGTCTTAAGTTGACGCATAAGGACTATCAGAAAACAGTAGCACGTGATCAATGGCACACTTGTGGTTCAAAGCACTGCTTGATCCAATCGATCGGCCTGCCAGCGTGCTTTCCATTTTAGCAGAAACATAGTGCAACTAGAGATACAAGTGGGTTAACATTACTACTCCCTCCGTCCAACAAAGGATGTGAGAGGTGTTACTTCAAATCCATTTGGAAAAAATCCTGAATACATCCAAACACTTTAAATTAGGACTAAATTTGGAAATTCAAACCTCGATCTTCAACTCCTTCGTCCCCGTTGATGCTCCTTCCTCCCCGCCATCAACGGGGACGAAGGAGGTCGTCGTGGACCTCCGCGCTCTCTGTCCTCCTCTTCTAGGTTCCCGACTTTCTGTGCCCTCTGTCCTCCTATTCCAGTAGGCCCTAGAGCTCGAGATCCACAAAGTTGTCCTCCCCGCCGTCCGCCATCAATTGGCCTGATGAAGGAGGTCGTCGAGGACATCCGCGCCCTCCGTCAACAAAAAGGTCCTGGTTCATGGTGACATCCTGGGTTGGCACGGTAACGACATATGTATCCTTCTTCTACATCAGCGCGGTGCGGATTGGGAGGAGGAGCGAGTAGTTGCGGTTGAGGATTCCTGGTGGTCGCTGGGAAGATCGATGTTGCAAATCGAAGAGCTCCACACTGTTTCCATGGCTAGCCATTGTGATCTTTGCCCGAAGAGGTGGCCTCTCCAGACTCCACTATTGGCATGTTTGCTGTCCCCAAGTGGCCTCACCCTCGATGGTGGCAAGGGCAGCTGGCAGTGGAGTCCTTGTTCTAGTAGTGGAGGAAAGGGACACAATCATGTTTTGCAAGGTTTTTAGCACTCTTTCTGCAAAAGTGGAGGACTGCTTTGTAATTTTCTTTTTTCATGGTGTTCTTTTTAAATGTATGTATACACCCCCACCGACGTGAGTAATACATGCCCTTTTTATGCGCCATTCCCTTCTTAAAGAAAAGACCAAAAGCCTCACTCTTGCATCCCATGCAGGTGCGGTACGTGGCTAGCTCGGCCAGGAGCGTATGGTCCGCAAGACTCAATGTGCTCCTAGGTGTCGTCACTCGTGGCGACACTTTTTCATGCACTGTCCGCTGAACTCTACAGATGTGTTCAGTTCAGGAACAAAGTGAAATGGAATGTCATGGTTCCATTCTACTGAATGGGTTGGTTTCGTTTTTGTGTTTGGTTAGGACAAAAAATGTGTAATTGAATGGTTCCATCCTATGTTCGGTTGGGCAAAAAATGAAATGGTTCCGTTCTATGTTTGGTGCATTTAGCAAAAGAGATGGATGAAAAAGAGGAATAGTACTCTGCGTCTACCACGACACGGTCATGGCCATAATATGTCCAAGTCATCCCTCTCATCCTTCGGTTACATGGATAGACAGGATCGCCAGCTACGTCGTGCTGCTGCGTCCGTGGACGCACTGTTCGATCGTCTCCAGCAGATCAGATTAGAGAGGTACAATAGTACACTAGTACTCCAGTACAAGGGTCCAACTGAGGCGGAATATTCGCGAGGATAATGCTTGTGCCAAGTTCCAACCTCGCCTGCCTTTACGTGACATCCTGCAGAGGCCACACGAACATTTATCGGTGCATGGGCATCGGGCAACCTGTTTGGAATCGCCCTTTACGCAAGTGAGGCCGGCAGCGTTTAGACTGCTTAAACAGTACTACTACTTGTATTAATGTCACCATTTTCCACTTACCGTGATCGCAGACGAAGGCTAGCTCGGCCAAGTGTTAACGCTGCAATGATCAAACGCAAATTAAGTCTGAAGCAGTGGAAAGCATGCATCAAGCAAAGGGAGAAAAAAGAGCAGCTACGAACAAAAGTGCAGCGGCATCTCTGACCCTGAACTAATCAGTGATCAGGCTCTAAACATTTTTCTTCCTAGGAATGATGGGTGTGGGTGGGCCGGTTACGGCAACATGGAAGGACGGCGGAGACGGGAGGGTTATTCTGCACGGCGAGAAAAGGGCGCACAGGAAACTCTAGCTCGTCGGTGTACGGAGGCAATGATAGTAATGATGGCCGGGTAGTAGAACTGTAACTCCAACCCAAGCTCTTGTTGTCTGCTCTAGTGCTTCTGGTCTGGATCTGACTAGGCCCCCACTCCATGAAAAGGTTCAGATATATCGCAACTTTGTAGTGTGAGCTTCCAAATTTCACTACGATCGATGCGCTGCTTACACTAGCAAAAGGTTAAACCGCCAAGAACAGATCGAGCTTATCCCTACGGAACTGGAACGCTCTAACGGTTCTTTGCATCCTTTTGTCTGACGAATGCACATCAAGAACAGCACGGAATTAGTATGGGTAATTTCAGAAGGAAGACGGATTGATAAGACTGGGGAACTTGTATGCTGGTGCCTGGCTAGCTAGTATATCTAGCTTGAGAATATGGTGGTGACGAGGATCAAATCATCAAAGGAAGGAAGGGCACAAACTTTGCGGTCACCCACCACCTACGGGCTCGAGGCGCCGCTTCCAGCCTGCTAGCCGCAACAAAATACGAAGCGAGGCGCGCGCTCTCTCTTTTGGAAACTACTCTCGCGTGTGAGTGCGTGACTTGACTTGATACTATTAGCATTTGCCCTTGGATTTTCCTGCACGGCGAGGAAAGGGCGCACAGAAAACTCTAGCTCGTCGGTGGACGGAGGCAATGATTGTCGTAGGAATGGTCACGGCAGATGCTGCAATCGGCAGCGAGTAGTAGAACGAGGGGCAAGGACGGCCAGCCATCTGCGGTGCGAGATGAGGGCAAAGACACAGGGTTTTACCCAGGTTCGGCCCCTCGGAGGGTAAAGACCTACTCCTGCTAGATTGTATTGTGGAGGTGTTACAAAGAGCGAGCTCGGCGGCTAGGCGGCGAGTCGCTTGGGTGTATGAGAGAACGTGTCTCTACTCACCCCTTAGGGAGGTTTATATAGGCTCACCTCCCCTAGGGTTTACATATCTCAACCGATTCGGTTACAGCTTCGGTAATCGTTTAACCTAGTCCGACTGGGCCTATCTACTCGCCTGGGCCTTCAGCTTCCAGTCGCTTGGTACCTTGCTGGGCTTTGATCCACTCGCCGTTCTGCAGGCCCACTCGCCAGCCCTCGGGCCAGTCGGAAACGTCCTGCTGAGTATACCCCAGTAGGCGTATCCCCATCAGTAGTCCCCGAGGCCGTCGTCGATTGGGCGTAAGTGGCTGCTGGCAGTCGGAGTATACGACTTCAAAGTAGGCATCCAGTCGAATCGTCGGCGGGCTCCTGTATGAAGAAGAAAATCCGGTGAACCGAGTCGCGTCTTGGGCGAGTCGAGCCGGCGGAACGCGGTCGTGGCGATTGACCTAGCGAGCCGAGTGGCTGGAGTTGGACCGTCAGATGTGGTCAAACTAGCCGTTGGGGTAATCCAACGGTAACTTTCGGCATAATCATCGCGCGGTAACGGCCCCCTGATTTGGCGGGTAACTCCCGCTATATAAGAGGAATGGCAGGCAATCGTAGAGCC
Source organism: Avena atlantica (assembly GCA_910589765.1). NCBI lineage: Eukaryota > Viridiplantae > Streptophyta > Magnoliopsida > Poales > Poaceae > Avena > Avena atlantica. Next base: position 521,953,602 of record OU342739.1, on the reverse strand, counting down.
AACTGCCCACCACTTCTTCCGAGTGCGCGCATTTTCTTTCCTTCGCTCCGCGATCCAATCGACCCGAAATCCTCCGAACTCCAACCAACCTCTCGGCTATGGCCCTTCTCACCGAACCATGGGGCAGGTCCAAGTGCACGAGGGCACAGCTGGCCTAAATCGAGGAGGCTGGAATCCTGCGAGCCGGCTGTTGGCGTATCCCCGCGGCCGGAGAAACGACCCCAAACCCGCGAGAGAGGGAATTCGTCTGTTTCACCAGTCATCTCGAGCGGGGGCTAGGGTTTCCCACGTCTTTGTTCTTCCGGCGTTTTTGCGCCTACTACGGGATCCAGCCTTCAGATCTGGGTCCCCACAGCATTGAGCAGCTCGCCATCTTCGTGGCGTTCTGCGAGTGCTACTTGGGCTGCCGGCCCTACTTTCCCTTGTGGCAAGATCTGTTCCATGGACGGATCAGCCGCGAGGAGGCAGGCGGCCCAATGCTAGCCGCGGGCGGCCTGACGTTCCAGCTCAAGTCTAAAGCTTCTTTCTTCGATCTGATGCTACCCGCCAAAGCAGCGAGCGACTGGAAGAAGTCATGGTTCTACGTGACCGAGGCGACCCCGGAGGACGAGGCGGTGATCCCGCGGTACTCGGCCAATCGTTCCGAGCCGCGCCATCTCCAGGTCGGCAAGCTCCCCGACGACCAGCGGATGGTCGTTGACGAGATGCTCCAGGCCATCCGTGGTCTGAAGAAGAAGGGCCTTCAGACGATAAACTTGTACAATTGCTGGCTTGGGCGACGGCTCGTTCCGCTCGCCCAACGCGACCACTACATGTATCAGTACACGGGCCGAGGAGACTCGACGAAAGCCTGCCTCGACGAGTGGAAGCTGGAGGACTATCTCCCAGCGTTGAAGAAGATCACCCAGGCGGTGTACGTGGATGCACAGGCCGGGGTCGCCCCCTACACCGCGAAGCGTCCGGCTCCAACGGTAATTTCTTTACCTTGCTCGCAGTCGCAGCGTATGCAATCGCGGTAATTCTGATTCTGTTTTGTATTCATCGCAGCTATTCCAAGTGGTGGAAGGGTGGCTCCCACCTTCTGATGATGAAAGCCCGGGGCCATCCGCCCAGGATACAGGCGAATCGCCACCCGCGAAGGGCAACGAGGACGACGAGGACGAGTCCGAAGAGGAAATCGCCCCGCTGGTCCGAAAAACCCGCGGGCAACGTCAGCGCGAAATCGAAGCGAGCAGGAGCCTCGAGCGTCACGATGACGATGACGAGCTCCCAGAAACCACCTCGCGCCGCCAGGCCACTCCTTCGAAGAAGAAGAAGAAAGAAAAGGAAACAAGGGCCCCCCCGAAGAGGAAAACGAAGCCGCCGAGGATGGCCTCGCCGCCGCACTTGACGAGCAGCTCCGATGCTCACAGCTCGGCTGGTGACGGCGCGGCCCCAGCGACAACCGCGCTGGACGCGCCGACTGTGGAAGTGCCGCTGGCCTCGATGCCCCCGCCATTCGCGCCAGTCTCTAGGCTGGGGAAGGCTCCAGGTGCGGCGACTTCGCCTCGCAAGGAGGTTCCGATTGGGGCGGCTTCGCCCCGCAAGGAGGCTCCGGCTGTAGCGGCTCCAATTCGCGAGGAAGCCCCTGCCGAGGGTATCCCAGAGGCGCCAGCCGCGGCCTCAACGACGAAGAAGCCGTCCGTGTCTTGGGCACGCGACGTCCTGGAACTAGGGCTCAGTCGCCAACTGGGCCCCGAACTGGAAAAACCGGCCGGCCTTCGCACAGGGCTACGCTTCATCCCAGTCGCCAAGTGAGTGCGTTCGGCCTTCCCTATTTTCCATAACTATTTCGATTGTCTTTATTGATTCGACTGATGTGCAGGACCGGAGTGAAAAGGATGGGCCATCCGACCGTGGCCCAGGTACCCTCCACCGCTAGCGAGGAGGATCCTTCCCGTAAGAGGAAAGCGGACGAGGTCGTCGCCTCAGCGGATGGCATTAAGAAGTCCAAGGGCGACGACATCGTCACCGTCTCTGATGACACGGCGGTCGCGCCGGCCGGCCCCGCGGTGGAGGCAGCCGCGTCTACGAAGGAGGGCGTTTCCTTGCCTGGAACGGCGGAGGCGACTTCCTTTGGAGCGGGTGCCTATATCGCTACCTTCCCCCGCTTCGTGACCAAGACGGCCGCGGCGAGCGGGGCTGCGCCCCCGAGCCTCGCTCCGGGGACCGCCGATGCTGAAGTCGACCAGCGTCGTGGGCACACGCCAGCGTTACTCGCGTCCGTGGACGCGATGCAACTTCATGGCATGCTTGGCGCAGCCATCCAGGTATATCTAGTCCCCGAGGATCAAGTCGGTGCTTTGCAGCGGTTTGATTCTTATAATTTTCTCGTCTTTTATTTTCGTATCCAGTCCCCGAGTGCGCACGCGCTAAATTTTAGCGGGGTGGGCACTTGGGAATTTCTTGATCGCCAGTCCCCGAGTGCGCACTCGCTAAATTTCAGTGGGTGGGCACTTAGGAAGTTCTTGATCGCCAGTCCCCGAGTGCGCATCGCTAAATTTCAGCGGGTGGGCACTTAGGAAGTTCGTTTTTACTGACTTTTTTGGTGATATGCAGGGTCTGCAGCTTGAGTCGGCGGACCGATTGGCCGCGCAACAGCGTGCTGAGAAGGAGCTGGCCACCATCCAGGAGGCGAACAAAGAGCTCCAGGCTGTTGCTGCGAAGGCAGAGGAAGCTCGCCAGGAGCTTGTCCCTGCTGGTGAGTTGGAGGCGGCGCGATCTGCTCTGGGCGCTGCTGAGCAGCGGGTCACCGACCTCGAGCGCGAACTGCGGGAGGCGAGAGAAGAAGCGAGCTCGGCGGACGGGCGAGCTAAGGCCGCCATTGCGGCCGCGGAGGAGGATCGCAAGGTGTCGGAAGTCCTTATTGCTGGGCTTCAGGACGACCACACGTCGCTTCAGTGCTTCATCACGGGACTCGCCCGCCCGTTGCTTGGTGAGTGCATCTTTCCTTTCTGTTAGTTGTGGTTTTTGTGGTGTCCGTCGCACTCATCATTGTCTCCTTCTCGCAGGTCGCGTTATTGGTAGCCAAGAAGAAGCGAGCTCGCTTGACGCGAAGCAGTGCGTAAGCATGCTCGTCGACTCGGCGACGCTGTCGGCGACGTGCATCCGCGCCTATCTTCAAGAAATGTCGCCCACGGAGGTTATTCCCAGCGACCTCGTTAAGGTGTGGGAATATTTGGAGAAGGCGCCCGCGGTCGTTGAGTTCATGACGCGGTCGGCGTTTCGGCGTGGTGCGTCGACGGCACTGAGTCTTGGACTCGCCCACTTCCCCGAGGATTTCGACCTTGACGATGTGACGAGTGGGTATCCATCGTCGACTGGCGCGGTGGATCTGTCCGAGGTTCTCAAGTTGCAGGAGCGTGCCGCCACGTACTTGGAGCGTGTCTGGGCGATGGGCGACCTCCTGCCCTACCAGGAAACGGTCATCGCGCCGAACGACCCCGAGCCACCGCATCGTGACTTCAAGGTCGAGCAGCCTTTTCGCGCGGCGATGGCGGGTGAACTGACGACGTATCCATCAAACCCGTACACCGCGTTCATCCGTAATCGCCGGGATGCTGGCGAGTCGTCATCGAAGCCTGCAGAGTAGGGTAGTTTTGCCTTGAAGTGTTAGCAGCAGTTCTGCCACACGGGCATATTTTGTAACATAAGACAATGCAATATGCGATTGAATGGGACGTCGTTTCTATGTTACTATTTGTTTGTGTGATTTAGATTGATTTTTGGACGAGTCCCCGAGCGCGTCCGCCCTTTTGTGGGGTTTACCTCGTACATGATGTGTGTTGTTATCATGTGTTTTATTGATTTGGTCGACTCGCCCGAGCTCGAAGAGCCAGTCGCAAGGCGACTCCCTTGAGTGCTCTGTACTTTACCGTTATCCCGTACGCGAACGGGGTCGGGTGGCCGAGTCCCCGAGCGTGGTACTTGGTAGTTCTAGGCGCGACTCGAGGGTGGTTGAGGACTTAGCACGTTGGTGTGGGCGCGTCACTCCTGCCTGGCCCGTGGGGTCAGTCGCGTGGCGAGTCCCGGGCATGCTCTCTTACTTGGCGTTTTCCCTGACCGATCGCGACGAACTGGTATTCAGTCCCCGAGCGTGGTACTTAGCCGTTCGAGTCGCTATGCCGAGGATGCGGAGGACCAAGGTCGCTGTGAGAAGCGAGGGCAGTTGTCTTGGTTCGTAAAACCAGTCGAGCTAGGCGACTCCAATGGGGCTCCGGGTTGGCGTTTTTCGTGGACGATGCAAGACCTGAAGTGATTCAGTGCTCTTACACCGCACTAATTAGCCGTGCCGATCGCTGTACCAAAGGTTGACTTCTGCATTTTAGCGTACCGCTGTTATTACGAGTGCGAGTGGCACAAGTCATGGAGAGTAGGCGCAATTTGCGGTGACCGTTTATTTTATTTCATAGCGACTGGAGGGTACATGTGTGGGGTTCTAGGAGTAGAACTTCCGGAGGAGGTTTACATTCCATGGTCGCTTGATGTCGAGCTCGCCGTCCCCGCGGACGTCGATGAGGTAGTAGGCGTCATTGCCGAGTACGCGCCCGATAGCGAACGGGCCCTCCCACGGAGGGGAGAGCTTATGCATGCCCTTCTTGTCCTGGATGAGGCGTAACACCAGGTCGCCTTCCTGGAAGGTGCGGGTTTTCACCCGTCGGCTGTGGTAGCGGCGGAGTCCTTGCTGGTAGATGGCGGTGCGTGACCGAGCGAGGTCGCGTGCTTCGTCGAGCTGGTCGAGCCCATCTTGGCGGGCCAGGTCGTTTGCGGCCTCCGTATAATGGACGACCCGCGGCGAGTCGTATTCGAGGTCGGTGGGCATGACTGCTTCGGCGCCGTAGACCATGAAGAAGGGAGTGAATCCCGTCGATCTTTTAATCGAGGTGCGGATTCCCCAGATGACGGAGGGCAACTCTTCGACCCAGCACCCAGCGGTGCGCTCGAGTGATACTTGGAGTCGCGGCTTCAGGCCGTGGAGGATGCTTTGGTTTGCGCATTCCGCCTGGCCGTTAGATTCCGGGTGGGCGACTGACGCGAGATCGAGCCGGATGTGGTGCTCTTCGCAGAATTCGGCCATTGCTCCCTTGGCGAAGTTTGTGCCGTTGTCCGTGATGATACTATTTGGGAACCCGTAGCGGTATATGAGCTCGCGTAGGAATTTGGTGGCGGTCTTCCCGTCGCATTTCCGGACTGGCTTGGCCTCCACCCACTTGGTGAATTTGTCGACGACGACTAGCAAGTGGGTGTAACCGGAGGGGGCTTTCTTGAAGGGGCCCACCATGTCCATGCCCCATACGGCGAATGGCCAAGTGATGGGGATCGTTTTGAGCGCTGAGCTCGGTACGCGCGTCTGATTGGCGTACTTCTGGCACCCGGCGCATCGCTGGACAATGTCGATAGCGTCGGCGTGTGCGGTGGGCCAGTAGAAGCCGTGTCGCATAGCCTTGGCGACCAGGGAGCGAGCGGCGGCGTGGTGGCCGCAGTCACCTGAGTGAATGTCGTGGAGGATTTTGCGTCCTTCAGCCGGTTGGACGCAACGTTGGAACACGCCGGTGACGCTGCGCTTGTGTAGCTCGCCGTCGATGATGGTGTAAGACTTGCATCGGCGAGCGATCATTCGAGCGTTTGTCTCGTCTGCTGGCAGGGTGTCGTCTTCCAGGTAGGCGATGTAGGGCTTGGTCCAGTCGTTTGGCTCGGTGATGAGTGCGACCAAGGCTGCCTCTGGTTGGAGTGGGACTCCGATGTCGATCTCCCTCGGGGAAGAGACTGACGGTTTGGAGATTGTGTCGAGGAACACGCCGGCGGGTGGTGCGAGTCGAGCCGACCCGATGCGAGAGAGGGCGTCGGCCTCCTCGTTTTTCCGCCTGTCGATCCACTCGACAGAGTAGCCGGTGAAGTGGCCGCCCAACTTGTCCACCTCTTGGCGGTACGCCGCCATGGTAGGGGAGATGGCGTCGCAGGTGCCGGCGACTTGCCCCGCGACGAGGTCGGAATCTCCGTAGCATCGAAGGCGATTGACGTTCATCTCCTTGGCGGCTCGCATGCCGTGTAGTAGGGCCTCGTATTCAGCCATGTTGTTGGTGCAGGGCGTGAATTCGAGGCGGAGGATGTAACGGAGCTTGTCGCCCTTTGGTGAAGTCAACACTATCCCTGCTCCTGCACCGTCCGCGTTCTTGGAGCCGTCGAAGTGCAGGCTCCAGTAATGGAGGTCGGCAGCTTCTCTGGCTGCTGGGCGTCCTCCCAGTCGGCGATGAAGTCTGCCAGTGCCTGCGACTTAATCGCTCTTCGTGGCTCGTATTTAATGTTGTGGGCGCCGATCTCGACGGCCCACTTGGCGACCCGTCCGGTCGCCTCGCGATTGCGGATGATGTCTTGCAGTGGCGCTGAGGAGACGACCGTGACCGGGTGCTCCTGGAAGTAGTGCGGCAGGCGCCGCTGAGCCCTGAAGACCGCGTATACTAACTTTTGGTACTGTGGGTACCCCTGGCGCGACTCGGTGAGGACCTCGCTGATATAGTACACCGGCCGCTGAACCGGGCGCTCCTTTCCTTCCTCTGGTCGTTCGACGACCATCACAGCGCTGACGACGCGCTCGGACGCCGCGACGTAAACCAGCATAGGTTCTTTGTCGGCGGGGGCGGCGAGTAGTGGTGCGGCGAGTAGCACCTTTTTGAGGTCGCGGAGCGAGTCGTCCGCCTCCTTGTCCCACTGGAAGGTGGGGTTCTTGCGCATCAGGCGGTATAGGGGCATCGCCTTTTCGCCCAGGCGGGGGATGAAGCGACTGAGAGCCGCTACTCGCCCGGCCAGCTTCCGGACGTCACGCAGGCACTCGGGTTTGCCGAGTCGGGCGATCGTGTCAATCTTTGTTGGGTTCGCCTCGATCCCTCTTTTGGAGACGACGTACCCCAGTAGTTGTCCGGCGGGTACACCGAAGGTGCACTTGCCTGGGTTGAGCTTTATCTTGTACCTTCTCAGATTGGCGAAGGTTTCCGCCAGGTCGGCGAGTAGGTCGCCTTGGCGAGCGGATTTCACGACCACGTCGTCGATGTAGACGTGGATGTTGCGGCCAATTTGGCTCGCGAGGCATTCTTGCATGCATCGCTGGTAGGTTGCCCCGGCGTTCTTGAGGCCGAAGGTCATGGCGGTGTAGCAGAAGGCTCCGAATGGCATGATGAACGCCGTCTTCTCCTCGTCTTCGACAGCCATTTTGATCTGGTTGTACCCGGAGTAGGCGTCGAGGAAACATAGCGACTCCGAACCCGCGGTTGAATCGATTATCTGATCGATCCGCGAGAGGACGAACTGCTCCTTCGGACAGGCGCTGTTCAGGTTTGTGTAGTCGATACACATTCTCCAGGTCCCGTTTTTCTTCTCGACCGGGACTGGGTTTGCCAGCCACTTGGAGTATTTGATTGGCCGGATGAAGCCGGCAGCGAGTAGGCGCTGCACTTCCTCGGCGATTGCTCGACGGCGTTCTTCATTGAAGGGCCGTAGCGACTGCTTGACAGGTCGCACTTTGGGGTCGGCGTTTAGTTTGTGCTCAGCGAGCTCCCTAGGGACACCGGGCATGTCGGAGGGTTTCCATGCGAAGATGTCCCTATTCTCACGAAGGAACTCGATGAGCGCGCCTTCCTATGCTGGGCTCATGCCTGTCCCGATCGTCACCGTCTGGCTGGAGTCGCCTGGGACCAGCTCGACGGTGCGAGTGTGCGTCGTGGCCTCAAAGGTTGAGGTGTTTGTGCCCTCTGAGTTGGGCTTCTTGAGTATTGTGGGATCGTCATTGTTGACCCCGCTCGCGTATTTGGCGAGCTCGTCGGCGTGATTAGTCTCTGCCGCGATGACGGCGTCGGCGAGTTCGGCTCCCTTGGCCTCGCCTTCGGCGGCCATGTCGGGGTCGCCGTTGATGGTGATGACGCCGCACGGCCCGGGGAGCTTCATCGCGTTGTACGCGTAGTGGGGCGCTGCCATGAATTTAGCGAACGCCTGGCGCCCCAGGACGCAGTGGTAAGGGCTGTCGAAGGGCACCAGCTTGAAGACGATCCGCTCGGTGCGGAAGTTTGCCGGACTACCGAAAGTGACTGGCAGCATGACTTTGCCGATCGGATACGCCTTCCGACCGGGGACGATGCCGTGGAACGTGGTGTGGGTTGTCTCGATCATCGACTGCGGGAGCCGCAGTCGCCTGAAGGTGTCGAGGTAGAGGATGTTGATGGAGCTGCCGCCGTCCATCAGTGTCTTGGGGAGCCAGTAGTCGCCAACCTTGGGCTTGACCACCAGGGCGACTCGTCCTGGGTACTCGATGCGTGGCGAGTGGTCTTGCCGGCTCCAGGTGATGGGCTGTTCCGACCAGTTCAGGAACTGGGGGACGTCTGTTTGGGCCACCGCATTGACGGCGACGGCGCGGGCGATGACCTTCTTCTCGCGCTTCGTGTTGAAGCGTGTGAAGGTGTGGAGCGAGCCGGCTACTTTGCCGAATTTTCCGCCATTTGGCGGGTCGTTGTCGGTGTCCTCCCGCGCGTGCCGTGCCTTCTCGATTTCCCTGAGGGTGTGGCAGTCGGCGGTGGTGTGCGTTGCGGGCTTCCCTTCCCTGCTGTGGAAGGCACATGGTTGGTTAAGGAGGGCCGCAGGATCGAACCTTGGCTTGTTCCTGTAATTGCCGCCATCGCGCCGTTGCCCTCCGTCGCGGCGGTAGCTCTTGGGCTCGCGCTGTGCGTGCCCAGCGTTGGCGACGAAGTCGACTCGCCCGTCGTTGCGGCGCTTGCCAGTGAGGCGGGTGCCGCTGTAGCGTAGGTCGGTTCGGCGTCCGCTGTCGTTGCCGCCCGTGCGGCGTTGCCCTCCTGACTCGTCGTCGGTTTCCTGGTTTGGATCCTCCTCGGCGTACCGTTTGGCGATCTCGAGGAGGTCGGGGATGTTGTCGAGTGTGCGGGAGTGTCGCTTGAGCTTGGCGACTAGAGGCTCGTAGCGGCACGAGGTCTTGAAGCAATGGATCGCGGTGTCCGGGTGGATGCCGACCGCGTTGTACCAGAGCTCTTGCCACCGTTGGACCCAGTTGCGGGTCGACTCGCGGGGTCCCTGGACGCATTGTTCCAGGTCCTCGATGGTGGTGGCGCGGGTGTAGGAGCACTCGAAGTGCCTGACGAAGGCGTCGCGCATTTCCTCCCAGGAGTCGATACTGTCCTGGGGGAGCGTGTTGATCCACTGCCTGCACGTCCCCTCCATCATCAGTGGGAGGTAACGGGCGGCGAGTAGGTCAGTGTGACCCGCGATCCCCATTGCCATGAGGTATGTGTCGAGCCAGACTGCGGGGTCGTACGAGGAGTCGTATTTTTCTATCTCCTTTGGCGCCTTGAAGTTTGGCGGGTACTTCTCGCCTCGGATCATTGGTCCGAAGCACTTAGGGCCAAGTCGACTGAGCGACCCCATAGGCTCGCCATCGCGGCGATTAGTTAGGGTGTGCCGCAAGTCGTCGGGCTGGCGTGCGCGCCAGTTTTGGTTGTTGATGATGTGAGTGCGGGCGTCGATGGGTTGTCCGTTAGCGGCGACGAAGTTGGTCGCCGGCCTGGGGTCGTTGGTGGAGAGTGCCGCGTTCACGGGTCGGTGTTGGAGCTGCAGTGGCTCTGGTGGCGGGCAATTGAGGGTGTTTGCCGCCGCTGGGCGGCCGCTTGAGGCCGCTCTGCTTCCCGAGGAACGCGAGTATACTCGACCTTGCGAGTCGGCGCCCACTTTTTGCTGCTCCACGGCCTTCGCAAGCAGGGCCTTGACGTACTGGATCTGTAAGGCGCCGTCGCCAGTGGCCGTGATGCTATCGGCTGCTGCTCGGCCTGCCACGAGGTTGTCCATTGGGGTGGAGAACAGTGGGAGGCCGTTTGCGTCTCGCTCCCGTGAGGAGACAACTATCCGCGGTTGGTCCCTGGGAGGGGTGCGGTTGGGTGGTGGTGGGGCACCCATCGCCGTTGATCCTGGCGGGGGCCGGGCGCTTCCTCCTGGTGGCGCGTTCTCGCAGATCGCGCGCTCGGCTATGCGGGCCGGGTCGTTTTCGTCGTCGAAGTTCAGGGCACGCCCTTGAACGGTGGGGTTCAAGCGTGACCTGATCCGCTGTTGGTGGTAGCGTGACAGCTCCTGCGCCGTCACCTGCTCGAGGCGAAATTTTTCGCGCTCGGCCTGCTCTTTGCGTACCGCCTCCGCCAGTTTCAAGCGGAGTTCCTCGACCTCCGTTGCCGTGGCGTTAGGAGGGATTGGGGTGGAGAAAGGATCCTCCGGTGGATCGGTGCCGGTGGCCATGTAAGCCTCGGCGTGGCGACTGGCACCATCGCGGAGGTCGGCGGAGTTCTCCGACCCGGAGTCGAATTCGAAGATCCCGAGGATGGAGGGGTCCTCGAAGTCTCCCGCGTTGGAGACCTGGGCGATGGAGCCCGCGGATGAGGCCGCGGTGATGGATCCGGTGAGTGACGCCGGGGTCGCCGAGTCGGCGTCATCGGTGAGGGCCGCATCTTCTGCAGCCGCTGAGTTCCCGGCCACGTTGCTGTGGGCCGAGTTGTACTCGGAGGCGAGGCGGTGGATCGTGCGAACCTGGCTCTCGGAGAGCCGATCGCGTGGCGGCGACTCGCGGATGCGAGCCGAGTCCTCCGAGACGATGACGTCGGTGAGGCCGACGAAGAGGCTGATCGTGCCGATTGGCAGGATTACGCTGTGCGTGACGGGTCGCGCCGCCGGGACGCAGCTACTCGGCAAGATCTGGAGCATCTCGCCGATCGCTATCATGCGGCCGGTGGCGACCGTCTCGTTGATGGGCAGATTGGATCTCGCCGCAGAACACCGGCCAGACCGGCCAGGCCCCACGGTGGGCGCCACTGTCGTGGGAATGGTCACGGCAGATGCTGCAATCGGCAGCGAGTAGTAGAACGAGGGGCAAGGGCGGCCAGCCATCTGCGGTGCGAGATGAGGGCAAAGACACAGGGTTTTACCCAGGTTCGGCCCCCCGGAGGGTAAAGACCTACTCCTGCTAGATTGTATTATGGAGGTGTTTACAATGGGCGAGCTCGGCGGCTAGACGGCGAGTCGCTTGGGTGTATGAGGGAACGTGTCTCTACTCACCCCATAGGGAGGTTTATATAGGCTCACCTCCCCTAGGGTTTACATATCTCAACCGATTCGGTTACAGCTTCGGTAATCGTTTAACCTAGTCCGACTGGGCCTATCTACTCGCCTGGGCCTCCAGCTTCCAGTCGCTTGGTACCTTGCTGGGCCTTGATCCACTCGCCGTTCTGCAGGCCCACTCGCTAGCCCTCGGGCCAGTCGGAAACGTCCTGCTGAGTATACCCCAGTAGGCGTATCCCCATCATATAGGCTCACCTCCCCTAGGGTTTACATATCTCAACCGATTCGGTTACAGCTTCGGTAATCGTTTAACCTAGTCCGACTGGGCCTATCTACTCGCCTGGGCCTTCAGCTTCCAGTCGCTTGGTACCTTGCTGGCCTTTAATCCACTCGCCGTTCTGCAGGCCCACTCGCCAGCCCTCGGGCCAGTCGGAAACGTCCTGCTGAGTATACCCCAATAGACGTATCCCCATCAATGATGATCACGGGTAGTAGTACTGTACTCCAATCCAAGCTGTTGTCGTCTGCTTCAGTGCTTCTGGTCTCTGACTAGGCCCCCACTCCGTGAAAAAGTTCAGATATATCGTAGACTTTCTACTCTGAACTTCCAAATTTCTGACGACCTTCCACTAGCAACAGGGTAAACCACCATGTAGTACGCCAACGTTATCCCTACAGATAACTCGAACGCTAGCTCTCACGGTTCTTTGCATCCTTTTGTCCCACGGAATGCACGCGAGAGCTGAAGAACAAATCGAGCAGATGTAAGGGGATCCATTTCGTGTTTCTGTCTGTTTAGGTCAGGTCATGGTTGATTTGGGATCATGGTACGGTCTGTCTGTCCAGCCGCGCACAGCAGCGCGATCCAACAGACAAACCAGCAGGCCACCGGCGCAAGAAAAAAAGGCCCATGTGTCGGGTCTACTGGATAGACCCAATACATCAGATCTAAATCACGAATGGACCGGTCCGGCCTGATTAGTCCGAATGGGTCGTGCCGCTGAGGCGTCGCCCCATTCGGACACGGTTTGGGTAGATCCATGGATATGCTATGCCCTAAGGACAGAATGTATAGAACGAAATTAGTACAGTAGTACTTTTTTTTCTCATCTGCTCAAACGGAGTACATAGCACGGAATTGGTAGGGGTAACTCCAGAATGCAGACGGATTGATAAGACCAGGAAACTTGTATGATGGGCCATTGATGGCTAGCTAGTACTAGTACTATCCAGGGGCGGAGCCAGGATTTGACAATAGGGGGGGCGAGGATCTCAGGAAGATGACTTCTACCGAATGGCACATGAGAATTTTTTCCCTGCACGACTAAGAATCACATAATAAGATACTATATTACAATATATGATAACTCGAATATAGCATCATTATCAAAAAATGTCGATGTGACAAATCATTTGTGTCTTTTCTTCATTTTTCAAGATTCTTTTAAGATAAATTATACTTCCGATTCTTCTCTTGCTATTGTATTTCAACTCTACTAAAGCATGCGAATCCATGTAAAATGTCTATTCTATATAATGTACTCTCTCTGTCCAGAAATAACTGACTTGAATTTGTCTATATTCAAATATATCTATATAGTAAAATGCATCTAGATACATTCAAATCTAGACAAAAGCAATTTAGTTATTTGGAGGGAGTAAAATAATTAACCAGGGTATGCGGGTGAATTGTATTTCTGATACACGACAGACCTTAATCAGGAGAATCCTATAGATTGCACACCGGTTGTGGTCGGCAGACGGCTAGACGCGCTGCGTGAGGCGCTGGAGCAGCTAGCACCTAGATGGCCAGGCCGCACCCTGATCTGATCTCCGGTCGCGGTGGTCGTATGTAGGCGGCAAGCGACGACACCCTAACAGGTACCAGCGGGACTCTGTCAACAGGGCGTACGGTTTCTAGATCAATAGAGGATCTCTATGGACAACCAAGGAGCAACTTTCGTTCAGAAAAACAAGGCTTTCTAGCGAGATGGGCTACTGGGCTTTAGTTTGCTAGAGAGGATTCAACTAGATAACTAGATTAATTATGGGCAAGTTAATTGTGTATCTTCTCCGACAATCAGCGCTCACATACCTTTATACTAGTACCTAAAACTTCCGTGAGATGTTGAGGGGGGCGACGCATTAGGGGGTGTCTAGCCCCTGCTCCCCCCCCCTGGTACTATCTAGGCTGAGAATACGGTGACGAGGATCAAAGGAAGGAAGGGCCCAAACTTTTCCGGTCACCCACACCACCTACGGGCTCGAGGCGCCGCTTCCAGCCTAGCCACAACAAAACACAAAGCGCGCGCGCTCGATATCTTTTGGAAACTAGCAAGGGCTGCTGGCAGGGCCCTCGCGTGTGAGTGCGTGACTTGACTTGATATTAGCATTTGCCCTTGGTTTTGGGCCTCCCTGTTTGCTTCTCCTTTTCTTGATTTATTACTTTTGTTTACTTTTCTTCTTGCTTTTAATTTCATGACAGTAAGATTTCTTCAACACTTCAGGATTGAGTTGAAACATGTGGAGACGATAATGGAACTAGAGAGAACGAATCAACTTTGACAGCCAATTTCTTACTACTTTATGATAACGAATAGGATCGGAGAACCTTTGCTAAAGGGCCTACTAATTATAGTCCATTGCTACTTGGTTAGATTTGCTTTAGACAATGGGTATCTGATTTGCTAAGCAAACCGTATATGATTGATCTTCATTAATTACAAAGTCGCAACAGATACGATATCTTCCGTGGGCGTGCAATGCTCAAGTTAACGTTAGGCGGGCTAACATAAAACTGACTCCTCCCAGAATGCCTCGCGCGGGGCGGCTCCGGAGGCCCCCCAAACCCTAGAAAAAGCGGCGCCGCCACCTCCTCTCCCCTGGCCGCTGCCGCCGCCGGCGCCGGCGGTGGCGGCCGCGCCTGGCCATCGAAGGCGGCGGGCGAGGAAGGAACTCTCCCGATCGGGCCCCTTCGCGCGGAGGCGGGTCGTCACAGGAGGAGTGT